>AP025040.1:16733889-16923046 GCA_036186865.1 Eustoma russellianum | reverse complement strand
GTGTTGAGAAATATGTTTGGATAATTTTCAAAGTCATGATTTTAAGTAATAAATACTTAAAAATATCATATATGGTGTTATATGTGATTAAAAGTTGAAAAAGTTGAAAAAGTTGACAACGATCTCTCAGGTTGTTGCACATCGATCGATCTATGTACATAGATCTCTCACATCGATCGATCCATGTAAGGCAGTAAAAGTTCAAGACCTTACGGTGAGACATCGATCTCTAAACCTGAGACACATCGGTCGATCGATGTACATCGAACCCTGACTTCGGTCGATCGATGTAGGTCAGACACAAATTCTGAACCTTACTGTGAGACATCGATCTTTGAAGCTAAGGCACTTCGATCGATCGATGTTTAGGGTTTTTAGAAATAATTTTCTAAAGTGTGTTAAAATTGTTGTTTTCATTGGTATATGATTTATACATGCTTATTATGTGAATCTTATGTGATTTTGATGATTTTAAATGTATTGTGACTAACGTGCCATGGAAGTTTCTACAACTTACCAATAAGGGAAAAATTGGTATTTTGAGTTTTGTAGGAACATCACATGGTGAAAATATTTCAAGGGTGTATTATTATATTATTTATCATGACAAAGGCGATATCATGATTATTTCTGACCATCCGGGTCATTTCTGGAGTTTTCTTATACCAGGGCATTTTGGTCATTTCACCTCCGAGGGTTTTGGTATTTTCACTCAAGGAATCTCTTGAGCATATTATTATCTTCATTATGGAGTTGAGCTATTATTATCTTGAAGATTATATGGTGATTCTTTATTTTATTCTCTCACATGATGATATTATTGACTATCGCTGGATATGTGACGATTTTAGATGTCACATTCTATTTTTTCTTGAAGACACTCTTTTATATGTTATTGGAGGTTATTATTCATCATTCTTTAGAGGTTGTCAAGGTGGTAAAGATGTAGAAATTATCACGACATATAAGAAGAAATATTGAGAATTTCGGCGTTACACTTTGACATAATCTTGTCAACTACTATCTATTGATTTCTTCTTCGAAAATTTGAGTTGCTACACATATATGTATGATCAAAAACGTGTATTAGCAGCTGTTTATGAGGTGTTATTCATTTTATGAGTTGGTGACAAGTGGAACAATCAAAAAGGAGCTAGTTGGCAAAAGTTGCCAACTTGGAAAAATTGAAAACATTTGAATTATAGCCAACGGTCATGGCTATTCTTGGCAGATTTTTTGAGTCAAAATAGAGATCTCACATGTCCTATTTTTGTGCTTAGAGTTGAGGGTATTTTGGTGGTATTATCCTCTCTTATTATCTACATTTTAATCAAGATTATTTTTTTAATAAAAATTCCAAGTAGCCAACGGCTACTACTCATTTTTGGAGCTGATTTTGAGTTTGAAATGATCAATGTCCACATGCCTATTATCTTACCAAAGAGTTGAGAAGATGATGGAGTTGTTATGTTCATATTATCTTCACATTTTTCAAGATAATTCCATGTCATTTTTGGAGATAAATTTCGGCCAACAAGGTGGACCAATTATGTTGTCTTATTTTGCCAAGTGTACAAGATCAACCAATGATGTGAAGACATTTGGACTTGATGATGAAGATGGTGACACATTGGAAGTCTTATCTCCAAGGCTCAAATCAGACTATAAATAGAGGCAATGGTGAAGAAGATGAAACACATTTGAAGCTCACAAGCATTTGTTGAATTGTCTAGCTATCATATTCTTCTTGTTGTTGTTCTTGTTCCATTCTTTGTAGCAAAGGTGTTCTTGTTGTTTTTGTTGAGCTACAAGCCTCTTGAGCTTCATTTGTAATATTGATTAGCCATTTCTATAAGGTTATATCAATAGGTTGTAGAGGTGTTGCAACTAAGTGTTGCATAGAAGGTGATTATCCAAGTCTTGAGTAGGGTTGGTGTATAACCCAAGGATCAAGCTTGGTTCTTGTTGTAAGGTGATTCATTTCATAGTGAAATCCAAGGAAAGGTGTTCCTTGGGACTGGAGTAGGTCACATTGACCGAACCAGGATAAATCCTGGGTGTTCTTGTCGTGTTTCTTCATTTCTGTTTTCTGTCTGTTTTTACTGCAGTTTTAACACAACTTCTCACGTTTTGAAAAAATAGCTAAACACTTTCAAAATTCGTGATTTTTTGTGGAGTTATACTTCAGACTGTTAGCTTTCGTTTATAACAAGAATCACTTGATTTGAGCAAGGGAAAGTTAGTCTTTAAGTCTTTGCAAGATAACTGCTCCAATCTGGCTGCAATCTGACCAGTTTTGAGAAAACTTAAATTCTGTATTTATCAAGAATTGTTTAAGGTCAGGACCTTTTGGAAACTTCATCTACACTCCTAAGGAGTGTTTTGATATATAAAGATCAACCTGTTTGGTTGAGTATTCAAAGAGAAACACTATTTTCAAAATCGGCAACATTCTGTCCAATTCTGTCCAGATTGACCATCTGAATCTTTTTATTTGTTTGAAGGGTTATTTTTGTCTGATTTTGGACAGAGTCTTTCTAACTCATTGAAGTTAAATTCTGAAAAGTTTCATAAACTTTGGAGTTGTGTACAATTATTTTTGAATTTTTCAAAAACAGGTTCTGAATCTGAGGCAGTTTTAGATTCTGTTTTCAAAGGGGATTTTTACAAAGGGTTGTAGTGTAATTTCTGCTAACCACTATTCACCTCCCCCTCTAGTGGTGTTTATTGTAGGTGCACGGTCCAACACAGAGCGTCCAAGTATATTGGCTACTTGATATAGAGCGCTCAGACATATTGGCCGCCATTAGGGCGCCCAGCATATTGGCTATTTTGCTATAGAGCGCCGGGGCATATTGACTATTGGGGGATCAATTCGTAAGTCTTTCGGTATAAGTCAATTGTATAAAAAGTGCTATAGACAGTGCATTGGATTTGGATTTGGATATCGACTTTGGACCGGTTTAACCGAATTTGGATTTTGACTTTGGTTTTGGACTTCGGAGAATTTGGTTTTGACTTGGCATTGCATCGATTTTGAAAATTTGCATCATATATTGACTTGGACTAACTTTTGATTAGTTTATGATACATGACTTTGCTGACTTTATCCATTGATTATGTCTTTGCATGTTTAGAGGTAATTGGTAATTTCATTTGCGAAAAAGAAGAATGTTATTTTCTATACTGTTATTTATTTTTATAACCTTTGCTTCTTCATGTATGATCACATGGTAAATATGGTAAGATTATTTGCTGGGCGAAGTGTCCCTCATACTATACTTTCTCATTGTTTTTTCAGATGATCAGGAGTACGACTTTGTTTACTTCGAGGACGACCAGGAGTGAGGTTTTCGAGGCGAGGCTCTACGAGGATATCTATAGGGATTTAGTCATGATATTTTATATATTTGACTTTGATGTATTTTCGAAGATTTAGTTAATTATCTTTGGTTATGTGTCTTCTGCTGACATCGGTTTACGTCACGTGGTTGACGTGACTTTGTATCGATTTCGACGCATTGTATTTTTCTTAACGAAATACTACGAGTGAGTCGCTCCGAGTCTAGGGTTCGAGACGGGTCGTTACAATAGCATTACTTTGTCATCCAACATATGTGGGTAATATTACTAGACATATGCCAAAAAGCCCATATAGAGTTGAAAGAAATTCATGCTTTTGCGTTTCTCAAAGGTCAGGTTTTTCTACTTCCCGAGGGTCAATTCCGGAAATGTAACTCTAAAATTTCATTACAAATTACATGCTAAGGGTCATCAAGCAGTCTTGTCTACGCAAACCAACATAAAAATGCCACTCAAATCGTAACGACATACTAGACAGGGTGTAGAAGGCATTATTTTCGTTCACTTTATCAAAACTTTCATGTAAATTCAGCAATGAGCATCATCGAAACAACGCAAAACCGTTGAAATGCAAACTCAAACCAAGTTAAAATCTCATAATATCCACACATCATCTCGAGCTCGAGAAGAATCATCATATGCATTCATCACCTAAGACATGACATTTAAGCATAATGATGATGTCAGATATATCACCAAGTATTAAGTGTGATGTGGTGGGTTATGCCGTTAAATCTCCGTCAGTTGTCTGTAATAGGCGGTAGGCCGACTTGCACAAAAGAAAGAGGTCAGAGGACCCGGGATCTATGGCCCCGGGTAATACCCTCCGACAGTCAAGTCAGTTGAAGCCATTTTTGGAGAGGTTTATATACTGTATGAAAGTTTTCAGTAAAGGTTTTCTGGTAAACCTGTGATTTCACCGTGAAGAAGATGATTCACTGTAGTAAGTTGTGAAATGTTACTTGTCTTTCTCTCTCCTGCTTCTCTGCCTTTTATATGGCGGCTCGGGCCAATGCATGGGCAGAGCCCGGAGGTTGTGACAGGCAAGAAGGTCATAAGGATGACTCCTGCTCTTGCATACTCGCCACGTGGCTCGGTACTGAGCTGAGTCAGCTAGTTTGGGACACCTGGCTGGGAGTTTCACCTGGTAGAATTACCTAGGGTAAACTCCTAGAACCGAGGTCAGATCCTCCAGAAGTACTCAGAATTGCCCGAGATGAGTTGGGATATGAAGCCAGCTTGCCGAGATGAAAGTGGCCGACTTCAAGGAACGTTGGTGGGCCCTTTATAATGTTCGCAGCTGACGTCACAAAAGTGGTCCGAGATCGGCGGGTAGATCGGATCCAAGGCCGAATACAGCTCTTTGGCTGAGATGGAGCTGAAGGCCGAGATGAGGCCTCTAGGCCTAGATGGCGCTGGGGCCGTGTGGCCGAGACGGCGAAGGAGGCCGAGATGAGGCCTTTAGGCCGAGATGGCCTTTAGGCCGGGATGGCATTGTAGCCACTTGGCCGAGATGAATTGCTTGTCCACATATGAGCTGGTCAAACTGTGGGCCGACCCGCGGGACTTAGCATTTTTATACTCACATCCAACCGTTGACCGTTATTGACTAACGGGGGGTCTTTTTGGCTCATCACTTGCCCCCCAGATTAGTCTGGCTGAGCTGACCTGAGAGGGCAGGCTAATCTGTTTACTTTTTCCATATCGTCCTTCCTTTGATGAGGTGTCAACTTCTGATTAAGCCGCTCAACGTACTTATTAGGTGCACAGAATACGAAGCGTTTGTGACAGCCTTTGGCCGAACTGATCAGATGATTCCGACTAGATTCTTAGGTACGTTATCTGTTCTGGCACGCGTCTATTTCTGATTGGCTCGATCTGCGCATTTACTGTTCGCGCAGAGCTCGAAGCGTCAGTTGCGCAGCTTTTTGGATTCGGCCGTTTCAGGAATCGAGGGCTAATTAATTTGGAGACGTCTCTTGGACTGCCTGATATGGACCCTATAAATAGTTCCCTCCCGAATCATTTTTACTTCTTTATTTGCTCTCTGTTCCTTACTCCGGCATTCCTCTTTCTTCTCTGGCGACTCCTTCTGATTCCGGCAAATCCCAGCTTGCACAACTTCTTTCCGGCCTTCTTCTTCCTTTCCTTAGGAGTTTCTGTAAGTCTTCTTCCCCTATCTTACATTATGTCTTCTCCTTCCCGCAATTCTCAAAACATTACGGAGGGTGGTTCCTATACCGCCGGTGGTGGAATAACCATCAGTTCTTCATCTCCGTCAGGCAGATCTGCCTATGCCGATGATCTTCCCATCGGCAGTTTGCGTCGAACCACCGGCGACTCTGCACAATCCAGCAGAGCCCTCACCGTAATTAGCTCTTCGCCGAAGCAGGCAGGGACTGCTCCCGCTCTGGCGTCTTTAAATCCTCCGGCCCTATTGAGGGGCCCCTCCCACTTTTCTGGAGTCATTGAAAGAGGTCGGCCATCCCCCCTTGTCCAGGAAACTTCTTCTACTCTGACTGAGGCCGACCTGAACAGAATATGTAAATCTTACAAAATTGACAAAAACCGCTTTGGCCCCATCCTTCCTCTCTCAGGTCAGACTGCTTATGATCCCCCTAGGGATTATGAAGCAGTCTACGAAGACTATTTTAAATCCGGCTTCAATCTTCCTGTGCCTGAGCCAGTTGTCCGTATCATGCGGGCTTACGGGCTCAGGCTTCCTCAAATTCAACCAAATGGCCTTAAACTTATTCTTGCTATATTCTTCTTCTTAGAATAATTGAGTTTCCTTTCAATGCCACCATTTTTCGAGCCTTTTTTGCATGTCGGACCTCGCATAGCTGGTATTATTTCAGCAAGCGAGCGTCTAGCATTGATTTTCCTTTTGCTGTTAATATTTCCTCTTCCAACAAAAGATGGAAGGGCAAATTCTTTTACGTCAAGAAATCTGAGCTGCCGAGCGGGAACATCTGGAAGTATGGCAGAGCTGACAATATGAGGCCGAGCCAAGATTACTGCGATGAAGCAGACAGAATTCGGTCAGCTCCTGTGATCACAGACTGGCAAAAAGTTGATTCTGAGATCTGGATAGCTGCTGACATAGCTCATTCGGCTCAGGGTGACAACTATTTACCTCTTTCACCGGACCAGCTAACCATTATCCGAGGTGGATATTGCTATTTTTTCTTCTCAGCCATTTTTTTTACTTCAGTGTCTAACTATTTGTCTCTTGATGCAGGTGCAATGGCTGGTCAATCTACTCGTGCTGACTTAATGACCGAGGCTCAAGCCAGGAAAAGGCTTCGGAGGGAGAGGAGGTTGGCCACCCTTGGCTCTGGGGGAGCTTCCACTTCTGCTGTGCCCCCAGTTTCAAGTGTTGCTCCTGCTGAGCCCGAGTCAGCGGAGCCTGAGTCATGTATGCTTTTCCTTCAAATGTAAAAATTCTCAAAGTGTTCACATTTGTTTGGATTCTGATTTGTTTTACTTCTTTGCAGCTCTGCCCCTTGTGGTGTTAGATAATGAGCCTGAGGCCGAGGCCCAGCCTCAGGTTCCTGCTAACTCAGAAATTCCAGCAGAGGCTGGTGAAGGTTCCCGTCCTCGCTCCAGGAAAAGGCAAAGGGGTGAGGGTTCCAGTAGTCGTGATCCGGGGCCATCTCAGCCCTCGGAGATGATCACTGCTGAGCCGGTTGAGGAAAACCTGCCTCAGCCGGTTGAGGCTCATGACCCAATTTTGATTGGGTTTTCAGAAGGAGATTCAGCGTTTGAGCCTGCCGTAGCGGAAAAACTAAATAAGGTGGCAGTACTGCCCTTGGATCATCAAAAGTTCAGGGCAACTGCTTGGGGCGAGCTGACAAACGCCTTTCAATCCAACATTGCTTTGGTAAGTAAGATTTTCATTGAGTGCCTCGTTTATTTTTATCACTCAACTTTTTCTAACTTTGCTTCCTTCGTAGGTCCGAGCTCAGGAATTGGAGATCCTGACTCGCAGTAAAGAATTTCTTAAGGATGTCGAAAACAAGAACAAACAACTGGAAGAAGCTGAGCAGAAGAAAGCTGAGCTGACTCAAGAGATCACCGAGCTGCGAGCTGGGAACACTCTATTCCAGCAAAGGGCCGAAGATGCTGAGACGAGGCTGGCCACCTCCAACTCTAAGGTGGATGAGATGGAGAACAAAGTGGCTGATCTAGAGTTGGCCTCCACTCAATCTTTAAATGAGATTGAGTTTCTGAAGAAACAGATGGCAGAGATGGCGCAGAAGAGCCAAGACGACATGAAGATGATTAACTTGCTGCGTCAAAACCTGTCTGAGGCTGAAATCAGAACAATTTGGGACTTCAGAAAGTCCAAGTTTTTTGAAGAGAACATGATCCTTCTGCAAGGCTCAGCCATGGAGGTCGGCCAAAGAAGAGCCATTGATGTCTGCTCTGAAGTGTATCTTGATCTGAACAAAGAGGATCCCCACATAGCCGAGATATACAACCCTCTTGCTGCTCAAGACTTCGAAGAACAATTCCAGAAGTTTGTGGATGGAGCAGACTTGAGGGATGATGATCAAGATAACTAGGCTTTAGGGTTCTTCTTTGTTTATCTTTAGTAGGGCAGACATCAGTTTGTACTTCAATTCCTTATCAATGAAAACTTTATCTTTTTGACTCAGTTGTCTCTTCTGTCTTTAGCGCTTTTATCAAGTTTATTTTTCAATACCATTGTTGCTAACTTTTCATGTCAGTCTTAATAAACTTGATCAGTATTGAAAATAAACTAAGTCTTCAAGTCATAGAATAAATCTGTCGTTTGGGCTAAGCTAACTTATGAATAAGTTTGAGATGAACTCTGCCTTGTTTAGATCAGACTCCGACTTGGACTATAGTTGTGCTTCCAATTCTTGCATATATAATATTGCTTTTTAATGCAACTTTAACTAGTTGAACTAGATCAGTTAAGGCATATGCACATTGCTCGATCTTAGTTCAGCCTCCTTGGGGTTAAGAGGATTTTTGTGGCTTGTTTGTACAAGTCTTCTCTTTAGTGAGTTTTTACCCCAGGTTTGTTGAGGTTTTAGCAAGTCATTCTTTGGACTTTTACCTCGGTCCTGCCGAGATCTTGTTTTTTCCCTTTAGTAGGAGCCGGTGCCTCGGACTTGCGGAGGTCTTAATCTCCCTTTGGCGGGTTTTTGACCCGGACCTGCCGGGGTCTTGATGTACCCTTTAGCGGGCATTTGTCTCGGACCTACCGAGGTCTTGATATACCCTTTAGCGGGCATTTGCCTCGAACCTGCGAGGTCTTTATGTACCCTTTAGCGGGCATTTGCCTCGAACCTGCGAGGTCTTGATGTACCCTTTAGCGGGCATTTGCCTCGGACCTACCAAGGTCTTGATATACCCTTTAGCGGGCATTTGCCTCGGACCTGCCGAGGTCTTGATATACCCTTTAGCGGGCATTTGCCTCGGACCTGCGAGGTCCTTTATGTGAGCCTTCCATGGTGCTCGAGGTTTGCTTGGACACTTGACACAGTACTTGACTCTGGGTAGATGCCCCAAAAAAGTTGGATTGACATACAAAGTAGTTACAATTTACATCATTGATGTAGAAGTCTGAGATGAGAAGTGTGCCAAGTTCGTGGAATAGTTCGTCCCTCTAAAGTCTGTAACTTGTAGGCTCCTGCTGGAAATACTTCAACTATTCGGTAAGGACCCTCCCATTTAGGATTAAAAGTTCCCGCCGAGACCGCATGGCTGACCTCATTGTTGCGCATCACCAGATCTCCCACTCGAAAAGATTTCGGACGTACTCGAGAGTTGTAATACTGGGAAATCAAGTTTTTATATTGAGCCATGCGGATGTGTGCTCGGTCTCTTCTCTGCTCGAGTTCATCCAAGTTTAACCGTAGTTCTTGGTTATTATCTGAGGCAGAGCAATAATCCACTCGAGTTGAGGTAGAGCCGATCTCCGCAGGAATAATGGCTTCTGTGCCATACACTAATGAGAAAGGGGTTTCCTTTGTTGAAATAGACGGAGTAGTCTGGTAGGCCCATAAGACGCTGGGTAACGCTTCCACCCAACTAGTGCCAGCTTTGTCCAGGCGCTTTTTAAGACCATCCTTGATGATCCTATTGGCAAGCTCTAGTTGGCCATTTGACTGAGGATGAGCTACTGAGGTGAAGCGTTGCTTGATATGCAAATCAAGACACCAACTCTTCACTGGATCCTCGGTGAATTGCCTGCCATTGTCTGAGATCAGGACTTGGGGTAGGCCAAATCGACAGATGATATTCCTCCATAAGAACTTCTTGACTTGGGCCCCAGTTATGGTGGCTAGTGGCTCAGCCTCTATCCATTTGGTGAAGTAGTCAACCGCTACTAGCAAAAATCTAACCGAGCCGGGAGCTCGAGGCAGAGGCCCCACTAAGTCCATACCCATTGCACAAACGGCCAAGGACTGGAAATAATGGTCAACTCGTGGCTTGGCAAGTGAGAAGTCGGAGCATGAGCTTGACATGATGAGCACTTTTTAACCAACTCTTCTGCGTCTTTGCGAATGGTGGGCCAATAATAACCAGCTAGATAACACTTGCGGGCTAGAGAGCGAGCACCAGAATGACTTCCACATATGCCCAAGTGCATTTCACGAAGAATATAGTCTCCTTTATCTTCAGGTACGCAACGCAACCACGCTTGTGAAAAAGACTTTCTATACAGGTGATCGTTAAAGAATGCGTACCTGGAAGCCTTTAAGCGAAGATGCCGAGCTTGAGACTTGTCTTCGGGCTGGGTCTGATGCTGCAGATAGGTGACTATCTTATCCATCCACGTATTGTGGTAGTCTTGTTGCAAGACTTCATTTCCATCAAAGGCACGATGTTTCACCAGCTCTACAACAATCTTTTTCCCTATAGTGACCGAGGTGGACGAGGCCAGCCGAGATAGTGCGTCGGCCCGTTGTTGGCCGACCTGGGGATGTGTTCTATCATAAAGTGTTCAAACATTCCTTTCAAATGCCGAACCTTAGCCAAATACCGCTTCATGTTGTCCTCCTTAGCCTCATAGTCTCCATTAATTTGAGAAACTACGAGCTGTGAGTCACTTCGGGCGATTATTTGCTGTGCCTCCAGTTTTCGGGCTAAACTTAGCCCAGCTATCAGAGCCTCGTACTCGGCCTCATTGTTAGTGGCCTCAAAGTCAAGCGCAAGGCGTATTCCATCTCTTCCTGATTTGGATTAATTATCAGGAACCCTGCTCCGCTTCCTTCTTTTGAAGAAGATCCATCTACGTATAGATCCAACCTTGTGCTGGAGGAGGATCTTCTTCAACAGATATCCCTTCGGCCAAGAAGTCGGACAAAGCTTGAGCCTTAATAGAAGTGCGTGACTTATAGTTGATATCATACTCAGCAAGCTCCATGGCCCACTTAGCAGCTCGGCCTGAGGTGTCTGGTCGGGATAGAATTTGCTTTAAAGGCTGATCCGTCACCACTATTATGGGATGAGCCTGAAGATAGGGTCGGAATTTTTGTGCCGCCACTATCAATGCTAAGATAATTTTTTCAGCATTAGGATAACGCACTTCGGCTCCATGCAGAACTTTGCTAGCGAAGTAAATAGGTTTCTGTACAGCATCCTGCTCTCTGAGCAGAACTGCACTCACTGCCTCATGGCAGGTTGACAAATATATGTACAAAGTCTCCCCAGGCAGAGGAGATGTCAGCATAGGCACCTCGGCCAAGTGTGCTTTTAAATCATCAAAGGCCTTCTGGCACTGGTCATCCCAGAGAAAAGCAGTTTGTTTCTTCAAGATTTGGAAGAAAGGTAATGATCTCTCAGCTGACTTAGAAAGAAATCTACTCAAGGCAGCAATTCGGCATGTCAACCTCTGAACCTCTTTGATGTTCCGAGGTGGGTGCATACTTTCTAAGGCTTCGATCTTGGCCGGGTTGGCATGTACTCCTTCCTTAGAAACCATGTATCCGAGAAACTTTCCCGTGCGTACTCCAAAAGTACATTTCTTCGGGTTCAGCCTTATACGGGAATCTCTTAGGATGACAAACACTTCTCGAAGGTTTGAGATATACTGATCAAGAGACCTGCTCTTGATCAACATATCGTCAATATAGACTTTCATAACTCGGCCAATCTGATCTCGGAATAGCAAGTTAACCAAGCGTTGGTAAGTAGCCCCTGCATTTTTGAGACCAAATGGCATGCTGACATAACAATAGGTGCCCGACTCTGTAATAAAGGAAGTCTTCTCCTGATCCTCCTTTGCCATCATGATCTGATGATAACCTTTGAAAGCATCAAGGAAATCAAAGACCTCATACCCCAAGGTGGAGTCCACAGTCTGTCAATCTTTGGTAAGGGATAACAGTCTTTCGGGCACGCCTTATTGAGGTCGGTGTAATCCACACACATCCTCCAGGTCTTATCGGGTTTGGGGACCACGACAGGGTTGGCCAACCAAATCGGATACAAGACCTCTGCAATGAACTTTGCCGCAAGGAGCTTTTTGACCTCTTCGGCTATCACTTTATTCCTTTCCGGGGCAAGTTTTTTTTCTTCTGCTTAATGGGCCTGACCTGAGAATCCACATTAAGCTGATGTTCAGCTAAAGAGGTCGGGATCCCTGGCATATCTTCTGCCGTCCATGCAAAGATTTCTGCAAACTCCCTTAACAAACTCTGAAGCTGAGCTAACGTCTCAGCTGGCATCCATGTCCCAATCTTGATGGTGTTATCGGGACGACCTGGATCTAGGATGAATTCTTCGACTGCGTCATCTGAGTGCAAACGCTCCTCAGCCTGGGGGAATGAGATCATCCAAAACAACTTGTTGGATAGACCCAGCCCCTTGGGTAGCAACTGCGTAACAGTTTTGAGCTATAAGGATATCCCCTTGTAAGGTAACTACCTCCACCTGGTGTAGGAAACTTCATACTGACATGTAATGGGGATATTACCGCTTCCAAAGCTACCAGCGCTGGTCGGCCTAAAAGGATATTGTAAGACGACCTCTCCTTGACTACCACAAAATCCATCCACAAACAACGGTAAGCAGGGGTTTGCCGAAGCTAACGCTGAGTGTAACCAGGCCAGCTGGCCGAACTGGCATACCAGTAAATCCAAACAAAGGGGAAGTCACTGGGGTCATCTGGGAATCTGCTAGGCTCAATTGCTATATACATAATAATACATAATATTTACAGCACTCCAGTATCTACGTAGACCCTTCGCACTTCTATAATTTTATCTGGTGCCAGATGTATACACAAACCTATTACCAGACCCGTGTTATTAGAGTCTAGTGGAACAATGTCTTCTGGTCCGTAGACCAGTTCTCGGACTAACCTTCTCTTTTTAGGGGGAGGCCCAGATGACGTCCCTGACGTATTGGGACCTCCTTGACTTTTCTGAGGTGGCCCTCCAGAGATAGTATATATCACAGAGTTGATTTGGGGCTGCACTGCAGCCTCATGTCGGCCTCTGTCATCATCGTCGTCTGACCTGGGACGTGCAGGCGGAGTCTCAGGTCGACACTTGTCTTTCTGGGCATTTTTGCGGAAGTCCAAACGATTGTGAAGTCGTGAGCGTGGATCGTAAAATTTCTTCAAGTGTCCCAGCTCGATCAACTTCCGAATTGCTTGGGCCAATTGTCGGCAGTCTTCTGTGTCATGGCCGACATCACGATGATAACGACAGTACAGTTTAGGATCCCTTGTATCTCTGGGACCTGCCAGAGGTTTAGGGTCCGTCCTCAAACCATCTCTTTCCATTACAGCCAAAATTCTGTCCTTGGAGGCTAAAAGAGGCATTCCTTCTCTGCCCCGTTTGCCTCGGCCACCAAGGCGATCAAACGCACTGCGTCGGTCGCGCTTGTCATCATGTCGGTCTGTCTTGGCACTGGGCCGAGCTTCATGCTGAGTACTTTGCTCGGCCTCTTTCTTCAGCCGGTTTGCTTTGACACTTGACACAGTACTTGACTCTGGGTAGATGCCCCAAAAAAGTTGGATTGACATACAAAGTAGTTACAATTTACATCGTTGATGTAGAAGTCTGAGATGAGAAGTGTGCCAAGTTTGTGGAATAGTTCGTCCCTCTAAAGTCTGTAACTTGTAGGCTCCTGCTGGAAATACTTCAACTATTCGGTAAAGGACCCTCCCATTTAGGATTAAAAGTTCCCGCCGAGACCCGCATGGCTGACCTCATTGTTGCGCATCACCAGATCTCCCACTCGAAAAGATTTCGGACGTATCGAGAGTTGTAATACTGGGAAATCAAGTTTTTATATTGAGCCATGCGGATGTGTGCGCGGTCTCTCTCTCTGCTCAAGTTCATCAAGTTTAACCGTAGTTCTTGGTTATTATCTGAGGCAGAGTAATAATCCACTCGAGTGAGGTAGAGCCGATCTCCACAGGAATAATGGCTTCTGTGCCATACACTAATGAGAAAAGGGGTTTCCTTTGTTGAAATAGACGGAGTAGTCTGGGGTAGGCCCATAAGACGCTGGGTAACGCTTCCACCCAACTAGTGCAAGCTTTGTCCAGCGCTTTTAAGACCATCCTTGATGATCCTATTGGCAAGCTCTACTTGGCCATTGACTGCGGATGAGCTACTGAGGTGAAGCGTTGCTTGATATGCAAATCAAGACACCAACTCTTCACTGGATCCTCGGCGAATTGCCTGCCATTGTCTGAGATCAGGACTTGGGGTAGGCCAAATCGACAGATGATATTCCTACATAAGAACTTCTTGACTTGGGCCCCAGTTATGGTGGCTAGTGGCTCAGCATCTATCCATTTGGTGAAGTAGTCAACCGCTACTAGCAAAAATCTAACCGAGCCAGGAGCTCGAGGCAGAGGCCCCACTAACGTCCATACCCATTGCACAAACGGCCAAGGACTGGAAATAATGGTCAACTCGTGGCTTGGCAAGTGAGAAGTTGGAGCAGAGCTTGACATGATGAGCACTTTTTTAACCAACTCTTCTGCGTCTTTGCGAATGGTGGGCCAATAATAACCAGCTAGATAACACTTGCGGGCTAGAGAGCGAGCACCAGAATGACTTCCACATATGCCCAAGTGCATTTCACGAAGATATAGTCTCCTTTATCTTCAGGTATGCAACGCAACCACGCTTGTGAAAAGACTTTCTATACAGGTGATCGTTAAAGAGTGCCGTACCTGGAAGCCTTTAAGCGAAGATGCCGAGCTTGAGACTTGTCCTCGGGCTGGGTCTGATGCTGCAGATAGGTGACTATCTCATCCATCCACGTATTGTGGTAGTCTTGTTGCAAGACTTCATTTCCATCAAGGCACGATGTTTCACCAGCTCTACAACAATCTTTTTCCCTATAGTGACCGAGGTGGACGAGGCCAGCCTGAGATAGTGCGTCGGCCCGTTTGTTGGCCGACCTGGGGATGTGTTCTATCATAAAGTGTTCAAACATTCCTTTCAAATGCCGAACCTTAGCCAAATACCGCTTCATGTTGTCCTCCTTGGCCTCATAGTCTCCATTAATTTGAGAAACTACGAGCTGTGAGTCACTTCGGGCGATTATTGTTGTGCCTCCAGTTTTCAGGCTAAACTTAGCCCAGCTATCAGAGCCTCGTACTCGGCCTCATTGTTAGTGGCCTCAAAGTCAAAGCGCAAGGCGTATTCCATCTCTTCCTGATTTGGATTAATTATCAGGAGTCCTGCTCCGCTTCCTTCTTTTGAAGAAGATCCATCTACGTATAAGATCCAACCTTGTGCTGGAGGAGGATCTTCTTCAACAGATATCCCTTCGGCCAAGAAGTCAGCCAAAGCTTGAGCCTTAATAGAAGTGCGTGACTTATAGTTGATATCTATACTCAGCAAGCTCCATGGCCCACTTAGCAGCTCGGCCTGAGGTGTCTGGTCGGGATAGAATTTGCTTTAAAGGCTGATCCGTCACCACTATTATGGGATGAGCCTGAAGATAGGGTCGGAATTTTTGTGCCGCCACTATCAATGCTAAGATTATTTTTTCAGCATTAGGATAACGCACTTCGGCTCATGCAGAACTTTGCTAGCGAAGTAAATAGGTTTCTATACAGCATCCTGCTCTCTGAGCAGAACTGCACTCACTGCCTCATGGCAGGTTGACAAATATGTGTACAAAAGTCTCCCCAAGTAGAGGAGATGTCAGCATAGGCACCTCGGCCAAGTGTGCTTTTTAAATCATCAAAGGCCTTCTGGCACTGGTCATCCCAGAGAAAGCAGTTTGTTCTTCAAGATTTGGAAGAAAGGTAATGATCTCTCAGCTGACATAGAAAGAAATCTACTCAAGGCAGCAATTCGGCTTGCAACCTCTGAACCTCTTTCATGTTCCGAGGTGGGTGCATACTTTCTAAGGCTTCGATCTTGGCCGGGTGGCCTGTACTCCTTCCTTGGAAACCATGTATCCGAGAAACTTTCCCGTGCGTACTCCAAAAGTACATTTCTTCGGGTTCAGCCTCATACGGGAATCTCTTAGGATGACAAACACTTCTCGAAGGTTTGAGATATACTGATCAAGAGACCTGCTCTTGATCAACATATCGTCAATATAGACTTTCATAACTCGGCCAATCTGATCTCGGAATAGCAAGTTAACCAAGCGTTGGTAAGTAGCCCCTGCATTTTTGAGACCAAATGGCATGCTGACATAACAATAGGTGCCCGACTCTGTAATAAAGGAAGTCTTCTCCTGATCCTCCTTTGCCATCATGATCTGATGATAACCTTTGAAAGCATCAAGGAAATCAAAGACCTAATACCCCAAGGTGGAGTCCACTAGTCTGTCAATCTTTGGTAAGGGATAACAGTCTTTCGGGCACGCCTTATTGAGGTCGGTGTAATCCACACACATCCTCCAGGTCTTATCGGGTTTGGGGACCACGACAGGGTTGGCCAACCAAATCGGATACAAGACCTCTGCAATGAAATTTGCCGCAAGGAGCTTTTTGACCTCTTCGGCTATCACTTTATTCCTTTCCGGGGCAAAGTTTTTTTTCTTCTGCTTAATGGGCCTGACCTAAGAATCCACATTAAGCCGATGTTCAGCTAAAGAGGTCGGGATCCCTGGCATATCTTCTGCCGTCCATGCAAAGATTTCTGCAAACTCCCTTAACAAACTCTGAAGCTGAGCTAACGTCTCAGCTGGCATCCATGTCCCAATCTTGATGGTGTTATCGGGACGACCTGGATCTAGGATGAATTCTTGGACTGCGTCATCTGAGTGCAAACGCTCCTCAAGCTGGGGGAATGAGATCATCCAAAACAACTTGTTGGACAGACCCAGCCCCTTGGGTAGCAACTGCGTAACAGTTTTGAGCTATAGGGATATCCCCTTGTAAGGTAACTACTCCACCTGATGTAGGAAACTTCATACTGACATGTAATGGGGATATTACCGCTTCCAAAGCTACCAGCGCTGGTCGGCCTAAAAGGATATTGTAAGCCGACCTCTCCTTGACTACCACAAAATCCATCCACAAACAACGGTAAGCAGGGGGTTTGCCGAAGCTAACGCTGAGTGTAACCAGGCCAGCTGGCCGAACTGGCATACAGTAAATCCAAACAAAGGGGAAGTCACTGGGGTCATCTGGGAATCTGCTAGGCTCAATTGCTTATATACATAATAATACATAATATTTACAGCACTCTCAGTATCTACGTAGACCCTTCGCACTTCTATAATTTTATCTGGTGCCAGATGTATACACAAACCTATTACCAGACCCGTGTTATTGGAGTCTAGTGGAACAATGTCTTCTGGTCCGTAGACCAGTTCTCGGACTAACCTTCTCTTTTTAGGGGGAGGCCCAGATGACGTCCCTGACGTATTGGGACCTCCTTGACTTTTCTGAGGTGGCCCTCCATAGATAGTATATATTACAGAGTTGATTTGGGGCTGCAGTGCAGCCTCATGTCGGCCTCTGTCATCATCGTCGTCCGACCTGGACGTGCAGGCGGAGTCTCAGGTCGACACTTGTCTTTCTGGGCATTTTTGCGGAAGTCCAAACGATTGTGAAGTCGTGAGCGTGGATCGTAAAATTGCTTCAAGTGTCCCAGCTCGATCAACTTCCAAATTGCTTGGGCCAATTGCCGGCAGTCTTCTGTGTCATGGCCGACATCACGATGATAATGACAGTACAGTTTAGGATCCCTTTTATCTCTGGGACCTGCCAGAGGTTTAGGGTCCGTCCTCAAACCATCTCTTTCCATTACAGCCAAAATTCTGTCCTTGGAGGCTAAAAGAGGCATTCCTTCTCTGCCCCGTTTGCCTCGGCCACCAAGGCGATCAAACGCACTGCGTCGGTCGCGCTTGTCATCATGTCGGTCTGTCTTGGCACTGGGCCGAGCTTCATGCCGAGTACTTTGCTCGGCCTCTTTCTTCAGCCGGTTTGCCTCTTCACCTCGGGCAAACTGGTGTGCCTTCTCCAGGCACTCCCTCAATGTGGTGGGTCCCTCTTCGGTAAGCTGAGAAAAGAGACGACCCGCCCTGAGACCATTAATGAATGCAGCTGCCTTTACTCCTTCGTTCTGATCACTGACCTACAGTGATTCGTCCGAGAAGCGCTGTATGTATTTCAGCACTGACTCTTCTGGACCCTGTTTCAAGGTCATCAGATGTGAAGAGTTTTTGATAAATGGCGCACTAGAAACAAATTGAGACTTGAACTTCTTCGCCAATTGTCTGAAGGAGTCCACTGACAGAGGTGGAAGCTCCTGAAACCATCTTCTTGCCTTCCCCCGCAGATACATGGGGAAAGTTTTGCATCGGAGTGGATCAGGGATATTTTTCAGGCTCTTGGCCGTCTGAAATTGAAAAAGATGATTGGTAGGATCAGACGTTCCATCATAAGTATCCATTTTTGGCACCTTAAAGTTATCCGGTGCCAAATACTCCACAATATCCCAAGAAATGGGCTTTCTTGGATCACCCTCATGTATTCTGGCTTGGGCTCTTCAGGTCGGCTCCTCGGCCTACGAGGGTCAGCCTCCTGACAAACACTTTTGAAGGATCGAGGCCGTATGCCGAGGCGCTGCCTGGGCAAAGGCACCGATTCCACCGTTGGAGCTGCAACGCTGCTCCTTCTGGCATCTGCCATGAAACCTTGAGGTCCGTGAGAAGATTGTTGTTGAGTCTTCTCCTTAGCATGGAGGGGTATGGAATCGTCCTCCATGTACTCTATCTCGGGACGCTTTCCCTTGAGCCGTTCTACAACAGCTTCAAACACATCTAAGTTTTCGGCCACATATTTCATAGCCTTTTCTCGCTCATCTGCGGTCACCACTGGTGCCTTTTTCGCTTCCAGCTCTGGCCTCCTGGAATCCTCTCCAGGATGAACAGAGCGAGTATCTTTTTGACGGTGAAGATTTGAAGACTCCCCTAGTCCCTCACGCGGTTCTTTTCCCATCTGAACTGACTTGAAAGCTTAATAGTGCAGTAAAGAAAACTTATTTGACGGAGGTTCGGGCCCCTTCCTCTAGCGCCAATTTGATGAAGTCAGATATATCACCAAGTATTAAGTGTGATGTGGTGGGTTATGCCGTTAATCTCCGTCAGTTGTCTGTAATAGGCGGTAGGGCCGACCTGCACAAAAGAAAGAGGTCAGAGGGACCCGGGATCTATGGCCCCGGGTAATACCCTCCGACGGTCAAGTCAGTTGAAGCCATTTTTGGAGAGGTTTATATACTGTATGAAAGTTTTCAGTAAAGGTTTTCTGGTAAACCTGTGATTTCACCGTGAAGAAGATAATTCACTGTAGTGAGTTGTGAAATGTTACTTGTCTTTCTCTCTCCTGCTTCTCTGCCTTTTATATGGCGGCTCGGGCCAATGCATGGGCAGAGCCCGGAGGTTGTGGACAGGCAAGGAGGTCATAAGGATGACTCCTGCTCTTGCATACTCGCCACGTGGCTCGGTACTGAGCTGAGTCAGCTAGTTTGGGACACCTGGCTAGGAGTTTCACCTGGTAGAAATTACCTAGGGTAAACTCCTAGAACCGAGGTCAGATCCTCTAGAAGTACTCAGAAATGCCCGAGATGAGTTGGATATGGAGCCAGCCTGCCGAGATTAAAGTGGCCGACTTCAAGGAACGTTGGTGGGCCCTTTATAATGTTCGCAGCTGACGTCACAAAAGTGGTCCGAGATTGGCGAGTAGATCGGATCCAAGGCCGAATACAACTCTTTGGCCGAGATGGAGCTGAAGGCCGAGATAAGGTCTCTAGGCCTAGATGGCACTGGGGCCGTGTGGCCGAGACGGCGAGGGAGGCCAAGATGAGGCCTTTAGGCCGGGATGGCATTGTAGCCACTTGGCCGGGATGAATTGCTTGTCCACATATGAGCTGGTCAAACTGTGGGCCGACCCGCGGGACTTAGCATTTTTATACTCACATCCAACCGTTGACCGTTATTAACTAACGGGGGGTCTTTTTTACTCACATCCAACCGTTGACTGTTATTGACTAACGGGGGGTCTTTTGGCT
This sequence comes from Eustoma russellianum, assembly GCA_036186865.1. Lineage (NCBI taxonomy): Eukaryota > Viridiplantae > Streptophyta > Magnoliopsida > Gentianales > Gentianaceae > Eustoma > Eustoma russellianum. The sequence goes on along the minus strand of AP025040.1, from coordinate 16,903,196 downwards.
CATCACATAAAGACGTATTTGTTGAAGATGATGACATTGTTTATCAAATGCAAACGCAAGGAAGCAATGGGATCATAGGATCACGACACAAGAGAAATGATTAGATACATTCATCTGAATAAAGGAGTAGCCACACCAGATCACAGCTCAATCAAGCATGAGAAGTGGTTATTAATCGAGTTGCCAACTCAGCAATGCAGGTGTGAAAGCGGAAATGAGAGATCACGTGTTAAATATGAAGAAGAAGCTCAATGTGGGCGGAAAATCAGATACGAAGTCGTTAGTTATGTAGTTACTGTGGAGACAAAATCTCAGATGAGCTGAACTGAGCTGCCGAGCTGAACTCAGGTCAGCCAACCTGATCTAGACAACCAACATACTGGAAGACAAACTGTCAGCTGAGCACTGGACTGAAAGAAGTGAAGAATAAAGTTAGTTGTGCTGAATTGAAGGGGAGCTGAGGTGAAGCACGGAACCAAGACAATAAAGTATGGACGTGCTGAGCTGAAGAAGAGATGAAGTGAAGCACGTAACTAGGATTTGCCAGAAGACTATGTAAAGAAGTGTTGAGCTGAGGTAACGAAGTGAAGCACAGAATAAGAAGGCCGGCATAGCATACTTAGTAAATATTACTTAGAATTATTTCTGTACATAGCTTAGCTACATTGGTAACTAGTCGTTACCACATTCATTGTAGTTTGCAGAAGATTGACAGTGACATATACTCAAGTTGTAAAATAGACATTAGAGGTAGCTTTTTCATCCCTATAAAAGGGAGATAACCTTGTAAATCAAACTTTAACTTGAATGGATTTTAATTCCTTCAATCTCAACATGGTATCAGAGCCCATCTGATTCAAACTACCTGCAATTCTCATACTCTGTTTTATGCAACTCTCAATATTTTTGAAAAATGACTACTCCCCTCAGCCTAGATGAATATACGGAGGTCACCTCCACTTCTGATCAATCATCACGGGTGATGTGTGTTCCTCAACTCACTGACGATTCCCCCATCATTATCACCAGCCATAAGCTTAATGGAGATAACTACCTCTCATGGTCTCGAAAGGTAGAGATGTTCATCACTGGCAAAGGCAAGGAGGAATACCTATATGGGACAGTCCATGTCCCATCTGAAACAGATTCAAACTTCCGACTATGAAAGTCAGAAAACAACATTATAATGTCCTGGCTGATACGTTCTATGCAGCCAGACATTTCTGAACACTTTATATTCATACTACTGCAAGCATAAATCTAGGCTGCAATCAAGGAGATGTATTCCAAGTAGGATAACATCTCAGTATTATTTGAAGTCAAAGCTCATCTTCATGAGCTAAAACAAAGAACTCTTGCTGTCCACAAATACTACACTTTACTCACCAAGGCGTTGCAGCAGATAGATACTTTTGAAGCACATTTGTTGTCCTGCATCACTGATGTTGTGTTGTACAATGAGATAACAGAGAGGAAGTGGGTCTTTCGCTTCCTAACTGGTGTAAACCCATAATTCGACACTGTACGAAGTGGGATTCGAGCACAAAACCATTGCCCACTCTGAATGCTGCCTTCGCAGAAATCAAACACGAAGAAAGCCGAAAGAAGGTCATAATGGGAGGATCTTCAACCTTGGAGTCCTTTGTCCTACATACTGAACAACCAGCAGAAGCTTCCGTGATGGCTATTAAACGACACTTTGACTCTTCTGGAGGTAAAGTGTGCAAATAGTGCAAGAAGGAAGGCCATATAGTTGATAATTGTTGGAAGTTGCAAGCAAAGATGGTCTGAGAAGGTAAACCACCATTGAAAACCAACACTACACCCTGGAGACCACAGGAAAGATCATTTCCTGCTGGACAGAGTGCTGCTCATCAGCAGCACACCTCGGCTTGGTGCAGCTTAGCTTGAGGCTCCTACCAAGGATCAAATAACTACTCTGACCGATCTACTGAGCAGACAAAGTGGTTGATCTGATGCACATCAAGCTATCATGGCAGGCTATATTCAGCCCAGCTCCAGCAGTTCATGGATGGTTGACTCTGGGGCAACAGATCACATGACCAAGAATGGTAATATTCTAAATTCATATATTTCTTTTACTATTCCAAAAAGGGTAAAGATTGATAATGGAACTTCACTAGAAGTTATAGGTACGGCTCAGCTGCGGTAACAGATAAAATAATTTTGAAAGGCGTCTTGCATGTTCCCAACGTAAGTTTTAATCTAATGTCAGTAGGAAATTTTATTAGAAATAGTAATTGCATAGCCTGCTTCTCATCCACAGAATGCTGTTTTCAAAAAAACTAAACGAAGGGGGTCATTGGCAGTGCTAGGAACATAGCTGGCCTATACCTTTTAAAGTCAGACAATCAAGCCTTGATTAGCACAGCTGAGCTGCCAAGGAACCAGAATGCCATGCCCCTTAGAACATCTTGTATAGGGGATATTTTACTTTGGCATAATAGAATGGGACATCCCAATTTTGTATATCTAAAACGATTAATTTCAAAATTGTTTTGCTCAACTGATCTGCAAATATTTCTTGTGAAACCTGTCAAATAGCAAAACAAACAAAACAAAGTTACCCATCTAAACCATATAAGTCCCTGCACCTTTTAACTTAGTTCATTCAGACATCTGGGGACCATATAGAATTTCTAATCTCAATGGCGCAAAATGGTTTATAACTTTCATGGATGATTATTCTAGAGTAACTTGGGTCTACTTGTTAAAAATAATAGTGAAGTGGGACAGACGTTTAAGAGATATGCTGCACTGGTTAAAACCCAGTTCGGCTGCACCATTAAAACACTAAGAACTGATAATGGGTTAGAGTACTTAGATAGTGCAATTCAAAACTTTTTGCTAGAAAATGGTATTCATCACCAAACCTCATGTACTTACAGCCCTCAACAAAATGGTGTAGCTGAACGGAAAATAGACACCTCCTTGAAGTCACCCGAGCTATTATATTTGCTATGAATGTACCTAAACAATATTGGGGTGAAGCTCTGCTGACAGCAACTTACCTGATAAATAGGATGTCATCTAGGACTTTATCTTTTAAGACCCCCAGAGAAATACTCCTTGAGCAATATTCAAATTCTAAGCTATTTTCAGAACTAACGTTAAAACTTTTTGGATGTACAACCTATGTGCACATTCAGCCCGACCTTAGGAGTAAACTGGATCCTAGAGCTGTCAAATGCATTTTCGTAGGATATTTTAATTCTCAGAAAGGATATAAGTGCTGCTGCCCATCCAATAGATGAATGTATGTAACTCTGGATATTACGTTTAATGAAAAAGATGCATTTTATAGTCCTGTAGGAGAAATAGAAGGAGCAAGAGGTAATGAATATGAACCCAGTTTCTTAGTATCAAATCTACCGAGCTCAACTTCTCAGCCGAGCTGCCCAAAACAGCTCGGTTGTTGGGTACCTCAGGTCGGCACCTCCCATTCCCCATCAAGTAGCAGTTCTCCTGTCATTCCCAATGACCAGGATGATCTAGGATGCAACAGCCGACCTACCACACCTGAACAATTACCTTTGACTGAATTAGAAGAGAACTCAGAACACACTGAGTATGATCATAGAACACAAACTGATGACCGCCCAATAGCTCTAAGTAAGGGAATAAGAGAATGTACTACGAATCCCATATGTACCAAATATCACATAGAAGATTATATATCCTATGATAAGCTGAATCCTAACTTTAAGACATTCATATGCTCACTCAATAACAATACAATACCCAGTACTATTGAAGAAGTACTCAGCCGACCTAAGTGGAGAAAGGCAGTATAAGAAGAGATGAATGCCTTAGAAAATAACCAAACCTGGGAGCTAACTCCCAGCTCAGCAATGAACAAACCAGTAGGATGCATGTGGATATTTACCATAAAATACAATAATGATGGAAGCGTGAATAATTATAAGACAAGATTAGTCGCTAAAGGTTTCACACAAATATATGGAGTAGATTATTAAGAAACATTCGCTCCAGTGACTAAGTTAAACACCATTAGAGTCATCTTGTCTGTAGCAGTAAATCTTGACTGGGAGCTTTATCAAATCGATGTAAAAATGCGTTTTTAAATCGAGATTTATTAGAAGAAGTATATATGAGTAGACCACTAAGGTTTAGCAATGAAACAAATAAGGATAAGATTTGCAAACTAAGAAAGTCACTGTAGGCCTAAAACAATCACCTCGGGCATGGTTTAAAACCTTTACCAAAGTAATGACCGGCCTGAATTTTAACAAAAGACATAGTGACCACACCCTGTTTACTAAAATTTCACCTAAGGGGGAGCTGACTATACTAATAGTGTATGTGGATGATATTATAATAACTGGAATAATAATCACTGTATTTGTGATATTAAATCACACCTATCTGAAAAGTTTAAAATGAAGGACTTAGGCAAGCTCAGATACTTTCTAGGAATGGAAATTGCCAGGAATAAGGACAGATGTTTATTTCCCAAAGAAAGTACATACTTGACCTCCTAAAAGAAACTGGTCTACTCGGATGCAGACCTGCAAGTACACCTGTAGAGCCTGGACATAAGCCAAAAGATTAATGAGATACTACTCCAACTGATAAACTTAATTATCAAAGAATAGTTGGAAAATTAATCTATCTATCGCATATCAAGCCAGTCATATGCTATGCAGTCAGTTTTGTATCTCAATATATGCACAGCCCTACTAATGAGCATCTCTGAGATGCACTAAGAATTCTCAGGTACCTTAAGAATGCACCTGGACAATGACTGTGTTTCAGGAAGAGCTCAGATCGAAGTATCAAGATATTCACAGACGCAGATTGGGCTGGATCGAAAACTGACATGAGGTCAACTACAGGGTATGGAACATTTCTCTGGGAAACTTGGTTACATGAAGAAGCAAGAAACAATATGTAGTTTCGAGGAGTAGCGCAGAAGCTGAGCTAAGAGCCCTTGCATTAGGAATATGCGAATGAATCTGGATCAGAAGAGTAATTGAAGATCTTCACATAATGGCAAGTCTGCCAATCCAAATCTACTACGACAGTGTCTCGGCGATAAGCATGGCACAGAATCCAGTTCATCATGATAAATCAAAACAAGTATGAATCAATAGACATTTTATTCGAGAGAAGATAGAAGGAAACCAGTTCAGGTTAGTACACATCTCTACAAAGGATCAAGTAGATGACCTTCTCACAAAACCAGTCTCAACCAGTATCTTCCAATACTTAATGTTCAAGTTTGGTTGTATAAATATATACAACTAAGCTTGAGGGGGAGTGTGAAAATAAAGTCCCAGCTGAGCTGAACTGAGCTGCCGAGCTAAACTCAGTTCAGCCAACCTGATCTAGGCAACCAACGTGCTGGAAGACAAATTGTCAGCCGAACTGAGCTGGACTGACAGAAGTGCAGAATAAAGGTAGTCGTGTTGAACTGAAGGGGAGCTGAGGTGAAGCACGGAACCAAGACAATAAAGTATGGATGTGCTGAGCTGAAGAAGAGATGAGGTGAAGCACGTAACTAGGATGTGCCAGAAGACTAGGTAAAGAAGTGCTGAGTTAAGGTAACAAAGTGAAGCACAAAATATGAAGGCCGACCTACCATACTTAGTAAATATTACTTAGAATTATTTTTGTACGTAGCTGAGCTGCGTCGGTAACTAGCCATTACCACATCTATTGTAGTTTGCAGAAGATTGACGGTGACAGCTGCTCAAGTTGTAAAATAGCCGTTAGAAGTAGTTTTTTCACCCTATAAAAGTGAGATGACCTTGTGAATCAAACTTTAACTTGAATAGATTTAATTCCTTCAATCTCAATAGTTACCTCATCACCGTGTATATATATAAGTTTGAAGCAGCTTGTAGAATTTCTTGTTGATAGCCTTGTAAAAATTTGATGTGATCAATGAAGAATTTCTTCAAATCTGTATCCTTTAATTGTTGCTCATTCTCTTTCTCATTTATTTACTGCATTAGCTTTGATTTTCTACCTTTTGAGTACTTGTTTAATTCTGTTTTTCTATATGGTATCAGAACTATGGATGGTTGTTGAGTGATTGCTTTATGTTATTCTCATTCCTTTGCATCATGTTGATCAATTACGAACTGAATTTCAGATTACACCATCTTGACTATTTTCCTTATTCAAAATGACTGTTAGTACAATTAGAGGCAGTGAAATTCCTTCCTTAGATCCGTAAGAGAATGTTAACTTGAGATCTCCCCTTTTATCCTCTATTTGCCTATCCAAACAAAAATGCTTCTACAGTGTTGGTTCATTAACCGTTGTCTGGCCACAACTTTCACTCGTAGAGCAAGTCGTTTCGAATGACATTGTTATCTAAAAGCACGCTAGGCTTCATCACATGCACAGTTAAACAGCCACCTGAGAATGATCGTCTCTTTTCTGCCTAGGAGCAAAGCAATAATCTGGTATTATCTTGGCTTCTTAATTTTGTTTCACCCTCCATTTGGCAAAGCATAATATGGTCTGACATAAATATGCTGTATGGAATTACTTGAATAAGAGATATTCTAGTGCTGATCTTTTTATGATGGCAGACTTATTTGAGCAAAGTTCAATTAATTAAACAAGAAGGATTGAGTGTCACTGATTACTTCACAAAATGAAAATTGATATGGGAAGAAATGCTTATTCTCTGACCTATTCCCAAGTGTACATGTGGTGCATATCAAACAATGAAGAATTATGTTGAAAATTTTTCTAAAAGTCCTAAGAGAGAATTATAAGCTAGTTAAGTCTCAGATTTTGTTAATGAAGTCTTTTCCTGACATTGATACTACCTTTAGCATGGATGTATTGTTTGAAAAGAAGAAAATATATTCTACTTGACATGTCCTAGCCCCTAATTCTACTACCTTGGCGAATAGACCTATTGTTGGAGTACAGTATGAAGGTTTAAGGTCTTAAAACACAAAAAACAAAGGTAGCCAGTTAGAGGATCACATGGAAATAGAACTTTTAGCACTAAGTGTTTATAATGTTCCCACTGTGGAGTGTTAGGACACATAATGGATAGGTGTTACAAACTTCATGGATATCCTTCAAGATACAAGTCAGAGGACAAGTGAATTTTGTCTCTAATAATGATTTTGGTAGATATGGAACATTCTGATGGCTTCAATGCAACACTAGGTGTTAGAAATATGGCAGATGCAGGTGAATGACACATGCAGCGATATGAACCATACCAAAAGATTTTAAACATGTTGATTAAAATAGTTGGATTTTGGATTCTTGTACAACTGATCATATAGCTTGTTTTCTGTCTCTATTCTCTTCTTGATGTTCATCCTCAGACATGTATGTTACAATGTCCAATGGTAATTCTGCTTCTGTATCTCATTTAGGTAATGTGACTATCAACCTAGATCTTACACTTCATAATGTTCTGTATGTCTCTTTTTTCACATTCAATCTGTTGTCTATTAGCAAACTGACTAAGTCAAGCTCTATATGTACCTTATTTCATTCTAATTCTTGTTATGTCTAAGAAGTCTATACAAGGAAGATGATGGGTGCAGCTAAGGCTAACAGAAGACTATATCATCTTACTGGACCATCTCACTCTGCTTTTATTGCTTCTGTTCCTGCCTTTTCTTCCTCAGTCTCAAAAACACCTTCATCATCCTTGTCCTCTGAGTATCTATGGCATGCAAGATTAGGACACACGTCTCATCAATGCATGAAGCTAGTTCATCAAATAGATTCTTCTGTTAGTTTTTCAAATGATCACCAATGTACTGTTTGTCCCATGGCTACAAAAAGGGGAATTCCCTTCCCATTATATGTTTCTATTTCAAAGTTGCAATTTGATTTGATTCATGTTGACATTTGGGGGTCTGTGTGTAATCAACATTATTTTCTCACTATAGTAGATAATTACAATCCTTTTTGTTAGGTTCATCTACTCAAGTCAAAGTCAGAATTGAAACAAATCATAATCAATTTTAACTCCATGATACATACACAATTTGATACTTCAATTAAAATCATTAGATATGATAATGATTAGGAGTTTAAAATAGCAATCTTCTATAGTACCAATGGTATCATCAATTAGACAAGCTGTGTATATACAACCTAACGGAATAGGGTTGTAGAACGTAAACACCAACACATACTAAATGTCGCTAAAGCCTTTAGGCTTCAAACCTCATTAACTATATCTTATTGGGGTCTTTGAATTCTTCATGCTGTAAATCTCATAAACATTACCATAACACCACTTCTATCAAAGAAAACACCTCACCATATGTTATACAATCAATCTTCTTTATATCAGACCCTCAAGTTCTTTGGTTGCTTGGCTTTCGCCTGCAACGTAGATCCAACAAATCAAAGTTTGATCCAATCCAAAAAGCAAGTCTTCTGTCTTTATAGGTCTCAATCCCACTTCCAAATGATATATACTTCAAGACCTTTCCACTAAAACTTTCTTTTCTTCTAGGGATGTCATCTTTAATGAAGATGATTTCCCTTTTTCAATACATCAAAATCCAGTTCCTATTTCTCTACCTGAAGCTGGTCGCTCAATTTCTCTTTCCACTTGTCCCATATTACCTACCGATATCCTTTTCTAATCTAACTCACCCTCTCATACCACAGCTCATGATCCTCATTCTCTTCCACCAATTCATGATAATCACTATGCTAACCACTCTCAAGTTCAGACAAGTGACAATCACTCATCTTTGCAACGCCATCAGGCTCAATGACACTTATGTGTCTGATAATTCTCCTGTCTCACCATCACCTTTTTCAACTGAACCTCATTTACCTCCTTATATTCCTCAAAATCCATCTCCAAGACCCTTGAAGAACAAACACTCACTATCTTATCTTCAAGATTACTATTACCAACTATTATCAACACACTCCGCTCCTTCATCATCTCACTCCCCCTCACTCTATTTCTCATGTACTAAGTTTTGATCAATTAACACCATCATATAAATTCTTCATCTTAAACATTGGGTTAGTACCTGAGCCACAATCTTATCAGAAGTGGCCTCAATTCCAGCCTGGCGAGAAGGCATGAAGGCATAACTTAACTCCCTCTATCAAAATGGTACTTGGTTCTTAGTTGAGCTACCAGTTGAGAAAGTATCTATAGGTTGGAAATGGGTGTTCAAGATCAAACACAAACCTGATGGTTCAGCGGATATATACAAGGCTAGATTGGTTACGAAAGGATACAGATAACTGTTTCACATAGGCTATCAAGATACTTTCTAACCAATGGCCAAGATGGCTTCAGTCAACATCATCATGACTTTATTAGTAGCTAATGGATGATACCTTCACCAATTGGATATCAACAATTCCCTCTTACATGGTGATTTGAGTGAGAAAATTTACATGATGCTCCCTCTCGTATAGGTTCCCACTGGATCTTCATTGGTTTGTAAGCTACAAAAGTCATTGTATGGACTCAAGCGGGCTAGTAGAAAATAGAATAATAAGCTTACTACTACACTCCTTCATGTAGGATTCGCTCAGTCTAAAAATGGCTATAGCCTCATCATTAAATACACATCCGCATTCACCATTTTACTCTTGGTTTATGTTGATGATATGATATGATCATAGTTCAATCAAGCAAGAGAAGCGGTTATTAAATGAGTTGCTAACTCAGCAACGCAGGTGTGACCAAAGAAAGGCGAGATCACATGTTAAATGTGAAAAAGAGGCTCAAAGTTGGCGGTAACTAGGAGGCAGTTATTTATGTATTTAGCTCATCAACGTGTTCGTGTGTGTGTGTATATATTCTCCTATGACTTTTCAGATTTCCGTCCTATCAGCTTATCTAATTTTATGTCAAAAGTGGGCACAAGAATATTAACGACTAGGCTGGCAATTATACTCTCTAGCATTATACCAGTTGAGCAGGCCGGGTTTATGTGTGGTGGAGACATATCGGAGCATATCCCCTTGCCCAGGAAATGACGCAGATTATGGACAAAAAAGTTCGGCGGGTAATGTAATGATTAAGTTGGATATGATGAAGGCCTTTGATCGCGTTAGCTGGGAATTTCTTCAGAAACTGCTGGCCGATATGGGATTTCATGCGCATTTACAACGTCTAGTTTTTAATCATCGTGAAGGTACGTATATGTCTATTCTTATTAATAGAAAATCTTGCGGATTCTTTCAGCCTACCCGGGGAGTCAAACAGGGCGATCCCCTTTCTCTATTGTTATTTATTTTGGCATCAGAGGCATTTTCCCACGGCCTTGATGCACTGGTGCTTTCGGGTGACTTACTCGGTTTCTCCATAGAGAGGATACGGCCGATAATCTCCCATCTTGCCTTTGCGGATGATCTATTATTATTTCTTAATGGTTATGTTTGGAACTTGAAGAGATTCTGACTTTTTCTTGATTTATATCAAGAGGCTTCAGGTCCAGGCATCAATTTTCAGAAAAGCCATCTTATTCCATCTTCCTATGTGTCTTCAAATACGACGTAGAGGTTGGCGCAGATATTGGCCATGTCTACTACTGTCTTGCTCATTAAATATCGTGGAGTTCATATTTGCAAAGGGCGTACTCGGCCATAACACTGTTTAGATTTGCTGAATCGTGTAAATGCCCAGCTTATTGGTTGGCAAAATAAATTTCTGTCAGAAGCAAGTAAATTGATCTTGATTAAGCATGTACTAACTGCATTGCCAGTTCACATTCTTGTTGTTTTATCCTTGCCCAAGGGTATATTACATGCACTTTGGCATCGCGTTTGCAATTTTTTTTGGGGTGACGGTGCTAACCGCGATAAGCATCATTGGGTTAAATGGCAAACTCTCTTCAAGCCATGTGAGGAGGGGGCCTCGGCCTACGACATATTGAGTATTTGTCCCTGGCTTATTCGGCTAAATTATGGTGGTCATATCATCAAGCCCGTTCTTTATGGGCGAGTTTTATGCGTTCTAAGTATAGTGGTCGATTTCAGCCTCGGATTACAGACTCTCCATGTTGGAAAGGGATTTGTGAGATTCATTCTATTTGTTTGGCACATGTTGATGGTGCTCCTAGTCATTATGTGTGGCGGCCGGAGGAAAAGGGTGAGTTTCTTTGAAATCAGCTTATGCGGTACTGCGTCCTGCAGGGGTCAAGCTCTTTTCACATCAATTTATTTGGCACCGATTGCAATTTCCCATTGTCCGTGTCTTCTTATAGAAGTTGTATCACGGTGCTATTCCTGTACAGGATAAATTACGCAAATTACTGATTGTGGGCCCCACCTGTCGTCCTTTTTGTCGGCGGGCTCTGCGACGGTTGATCATCTTTTTATGGATTGTACATTTACTACATTGCTTTGGTCGCAATTTGCTTCTTTGCTTGAGGCACTGCAGCCGCATCATTATACTTTGCAACCATATCTTTTTGGCTTGGTGGACTTCCACCCCTGCTACTACTCTCAGGGGCTATCTTCGTCTAGTTACACCGGAATTGATTTTATGGAATGTTTGACATATGTACACCTCTATTATGTTCGGGGAGGAGGCATGGTCTTATCACAAGTTGTATGAAATAATCTGCAGCCAACTCTGTAATAGAAGGCCATGAGGTGGTGCGTTGGCTAACACCATCAGCTGGCCATTTCAAATTAAATGTAGATGTAGCGACTGGCATGCTCTCGGCAGCGGGTGGTGCAGTACTTCGAGATTCCACGGGCACCTTTTGTGGAGCCGTCATATATTATCTTCCGGTTTCCACTCCATTTCAGGCTGAGCTACATGTGGCTACATTGGCTACGATTTATTTCCTACAGCAATTTCACCATATAGATTTGGAGGTTAACTCACTTGGAGTTGTGGATTATATTCGCACTCACCTTGATGCTCGCCTGACTGGTTTCTTACAGTTGGGGAGTGGCACGATTACACATGTTTCACGTCAGGCGAATATGGTTGTGCATATGTTGGCAAGTTATAGGCAGCTTCATCCTGGTTTCAGTGCATTTTGGAAATATAGCGATTTTCCCTCTCTCATTAAAGCTACTATACATACAGATGGCACTACCTCATATTTACGTTCATGACGATCTTATATGTCATCTACAGCTGCAATACTTGGATAGTTGAATGTGTCGTTACTTGACACAGGCAACTGGGGTAATGCCACCCTCTTCATTGTGCATGCTTATTATCTTTCTTCTCTAGTGCAGCGGACTATGGCCTTCTTGAGCTGGTTGTTGCATGTGTCTTCGGATATAGACAACACGGGTATTTTCATGTTCCCTCTACAATCTTATCTCTATTTATTCACTATCTCTTTATTGTTGTTCACCTTCCCACTCTGTGTTTATTGCATGGTTTTCTGGTGGCTTATATGGTGGCGGAGATCCCACTGTTGGAGTGTGCGCTATACTCAGCACTGCATTCCTGTTGCACTACGTTATCTACGGCGTACTGGCGACGATACTTTCTACTGTCTTACTATCCTTCCTTCACCAATTGCTGATTCTTCTTCGAGTGCTGAATGGCAAATCATCTGGGCTTCCTGCGATCATTTTGCTACACTTTATTCTCTGCGATATACATGTATTATTCATTTCAATCGGCGTATAAATATGTACGCTTTTTCTTTCACCAAGGTTTTTCCACAAGGGTGGTTTTACTTGGTTAGTATTTAATGCGACATATCATATATGATTGGCGATTGACAATACTCAGATCTTTGCACTGTTTTTTTCATTTGATGATGAGACTTTGTACAACGGTATTCTTCTGCCATAAGTGATGCTTACTAATAAAATATGTTTCTTGCTAAATATATATATATCTTGTTCATAGCCTTGTAAACATTTGATGTGATCAATGAAGAATTTCTTTTTCGGTTCTTTAGTTGTTGCTCATTCTGTTTCTCTTTTGTCTACTGCATTCGTTTTGTTCTTCTGCAGTTTGATTACTGGTTTCATTCTGTTTTTCTACAATATTGGTGAGGCTACCCATGTATGATAAACTGGAACAACTATTATCAGTGCCATAACAGATGAGCCCTTGTATCCTGTGTGGATCTTGAGCTGCATTTGTGTAGTGACCTAAATCTTGCTCGCTTTCTTCCTATAAGATTCGCCATGTCAGTACTCTTTCAACAACGCCCACAAGTGCCTGACTATCCTTTTGTGGTATCTTTCGTTTAATTTCAAAATCACAAAGAGCTTCATGCATTGAATCGCTCAGCCTTCTGATAGTTTTTGCATGAAACTTGAGTTTTCACACCTCCTAGAAATTGGCGTGGGATGGTGATTTTTGTCGGCCATAATCACTTCAATTCTTCCCTCTTTCCTATGTCATGGCATTATTTATACCATATCCTCATTTGGTATATTAAAGTAGACTATTTAAATCATACAAATGCTAATTATGATAGTATGGCGGGGATAAGTGTCCAAGGTGTTACATTCGGCTATAACAAAAACATATGCCTCTGACACCTACCACTCCGGTCCCGATATCAGGGCGCACCAATAACATACATATCATCATAAACGTATCGTAACATAAGTCATTGGAATCAATTGTCTCGTGGTACAGTTCGTTAAGCGTAAAATCCTTTAAAACATACGATGCAATAAAACAATTGTTTCAAAAACTTTGTTTCGTTTATGCATGCATGTAACCTCGGTCTTGGGGTCATTTAGTCATTCTAAATTTGTATCATTATATATCTCCAACACTTACCCACTTACTTCGTGTCTTAAACTTAGGAAAAATACCACTTTTACCCTTTTAGGAGCTATCAGTCTTGGACCCAAAAAGGTCCATTTTTGGACTTCAACATCTAATATCATTTCCTTAATTTTCATACTTGTCACATTATCAAATAACAGGTCCAATATTACATAGAACACATATTTACATACACATAAATCTATATAGATAAATAAATACTTTATTGGTACATATACGCATACACATGGCCAAATGTCCTTAGGTCCTTGTGACACATAAATTTATCACTTAAACACTTCTTCTTACATGTAACGCAATTGTCTCACTTAGCATTTTATCATACTATTTTCGTGGTCATAGTCTCATGGAGTAATGACACATGACATGTAACCATTTACTTATCCATTCACTTCAAGAACATGCCTTAAACTTATGATTTTGTAGCATTTAAACGCATGCATGTTAGTTTCCATCAAGATGATGATTTCAAGACCCATGATGATAATGAGTTCATGATGAAAATCGCATGCAAACATATAGGATGATGGAAATTGTAAAAACACACATTCTTCAGCCATGATCACCTAGATCGCACTTCATCATGAAGGAGAATGATCAAGGCCAAGGGTGGCGGCCCAAACAACCCCAACTGTGTATGTATATGCATAAAAATGGCATTTGAGAAACAATCTTTTTGTGGTCAGGTATTATATCTAAAGTCATGATGCCTCATAATCATGCTAAGTCAAGACCATCGACATATATGAACACCAAAATCATCAAGAAACACATAAGTAATGATCATCATGAAAATACATAAAAGCATGCTTCAAAGAATGTTTCTTAGTACACTTTTCATATGATGGCACATGCATTCAATCACGTTTTCATGAAATATCTCATGCATGCATATTCTTCTACTAAATGAGACATGTAACCACATATGAGACCATTACATATCTTAAATTTCACATGCAAGACTCCTTTTCATTTCATTATAGCCATATGCATACACATATTCAAGAATCACATAAAAGACATCACATAACTTGCAAGCGAACATACTTTTGACATATCCATACTAGAAAAGCCATTTGAACATATTGCATGTATGATCCAAGTTTGTAGATGAACATAGATGTTTATCTTTTCAACATGCATGAAGAAACCAAGTAGAGTAATTGTCTTTCTCTTGAGCTTAAGATTTAAAAATGGAAAAGGTTTCTTCTCCCTCCTTCTTAGGTATACACGGCATAAGCGCTCAAAAATGGAGATGATTTAAACATCTTGAAACAAGAACACTCAGAAGTTTCTAACATCAATTCTTAATGAAAATCTTACCGTTAAAGATTCTCAAAGATTTTCTCCTCCTTCAACCTAGAAAACTTCCTTCTTTCTCTTGGTTGAAACTCTCGGCCTTGAGGGTGAGATGAAGGAAAACATGGAGTAATTTAGGAGGTGAATGGAAGGAAAGATCACTAGAATTGATGGTGTAGGTTCTTATTTTAAAGATTCCCTACACTTGGATACTTTCTTCTTCACTTAGGCTTGAAGAAATCTTCCTATTCTTCTCTTGTGTTGCTCACGGTTGGGGGTGATTTTGGCTTGAAGACTTTGAATTTTTGCTTAGTGAGGGTAGAGAAAAGTTTGTTTGCTTGAGGATGTAATGGAATGAGGAAGAGTGGAAAAAGTTGAAGTGTTTCTTTCCTTTTCTTCCCTTGTTGGCCGAAATATAAGAGAAAGGTGGAGGGAAGAATCTTCATCATTGTGCCTTATGGAAGAAAGAAAATGAGGTGATGGAAGAGAGGTCGCATATAGTATAATTGGTTAAGAGATTTGCATGCTTATGACAAGAGGGAAAGGGTGGAGTGATTGCTAAGTAAATTCTTCCCCTTTTTCATGCGATGGCCAGCCAAGTGGGTGGAGGAAGGGTGACATGATGATGTTTTAGAAAAATGTAAAGAATGTGACAAAATGAAGGCTTTTAGGAAGAAAATGGATGGAGTTGTACACTTGTATTCATCCTAAAATGTTGTACGGTGCTAATGATGGTGGGATGAATAAAAATAAAATAATCTCCCCTCTAAAGCATAGGTTGGCTGAGTAGGGGTGTATGTGGGGTAGAATAGGATAATTTTTTATCTACCTCATTTTCTATGTCCTAACTTTCATTTTTCTTTAATTTAAATGTATAATAAAGTTGTGTCCTACTTTATAATTCAATTAATTATTCCTTATATATATTATGTTACTTAGGACAATTCTAATTTATTTAGGGCATACAACATATCATACATATAATACTCGGTACGATACAACGATTTACTAATTTACGTACGTATCGGAAATCGGAGTGTAACAGTTTGGAATTAACATGTGAGCCATATGAGTATACTAGGGAATACTGCTCCGAATTCTATATTTGCCCCTCGATTGTGATATGTCTGTGCCTTAGCCCAAAAAGAAAAGGTAAAAAAGAAGGGGGAAAAACGTTGAATCGTGCGACTTACGTTTCGATATTTTTATACAATACTACAACAACAACATTACCTCATTGATTTAGATGCTTCCATGAGGAGTCAGATATACGCAACTATACCTATGTGTTAGAAACACATAGAGGTTGTTTCCCGGTGACATCAAACAAATATAGAGGATATAGATAAAAATATAGAGGATATTTTTATACAATGATAGTGCAAAAATAATTGAGAAACACGCAAATATATAGTTCAAAAGTATAACATCGAACAGATAATCACTGTAAAACCAAATAAAAACGAGAAAGAAGCAGTCAGCCATAATTCCGACCAGAACCAATATATATTTTTCAGGATGAATGCTTGTTAGTCAGTTGTTCCTGTTGGAAAATTCCAGAGAATATTGGCAACACAAAATTATAGAACAGCCGAGACGTGACGGATTGTCACTGTCCTTAAAGCAATTTTGCCTATACCGAAGAGCAAGGTATACTTCTAGCAAATGCTTCCCAGGATATAACGGCTTACTTCCTTTCTATTGCTCTTAGAGAGGAAGTATTGAACTTGTTTAGTAGAAGAGAATAATAGTGAAAGGTAAAAGAATAATGCTGCAGAATTTTTCACAAGAATTCAAGAGTTTTTCATATCTCTTTTGAAGATAGCAAAGCCTACTATTTATAGGCTTTGAGTTCACAAATTACAAGTTCAAAAGACCCTTTTTCTGCAGATTTTTCCTCCATGGATCGGTTATGGACGTTCAATATGAAAGGAGATGTCATTTGGAGGAGAAGATGCATCTTTTGTGAACAGTCGAGTCACATTAGGCGCCTAATGTCACTTCGAACGACTGTACAAAATAACATCGAACGACTGTACAAAATGACATAGGAGCTTCATGTGACATCGAACGACTGTACAAAATGACATTAGGCGCTTCATGTCACATTGAACGACTGTACAAAATGACATTAAGCGCTTCATGTGACATTGAACGCCTATACAAGGCGTTCGAAGTGTTCTGCAAGTGTTCCCGAACACTTCGAACGCCTACATTAGGCGCTTCAAGTGTCTGAAAGTATTCCAGAACACTTCGAACGCCTACATTAGGCGCTTAAAGTGTTTGGAACGCCCCCATTTCCTTCCATTCTTCATAAAACACTCCAAACTTCATCCAATCTCCTATCAATAGGTCATATAACACTATACAAGGTTGGATCACAAGATTTAAAGTACTTTTAAGTACTTTTCCAACAATCCCCCACATGATCCAAGCTTGTATAGTTTCAAACGAACGAACATAAACCAATCTTTTCACTATCAAACGAAGATAATGACACATAACGGAGCAGTGACAAACGTCTTGAACTGGCCAGTAGTACAATTTGCAGTTATATAAACGAAAATAGGGTGACAACCGTCTTGAACCACATATTTCACTACTGTTTATATGAACACACAAATGACATGCCATTATCTAACTTCTTACAAGTTCGCGGTGTGGTGCATTAAAGGCCCTGCACCCAATCCCAGGATTCATAAGTGCACTAGAGAGTTTTTCAGGCTCTCATAGGAAGCGGCCCCACTTCCACACTTATATAGGTGATATTCATCAAGTGTGTACTGCAACACACCACCATCTTTGATGGCTATGAATTATCCATTAAGAGATTTACATCTCACCCTCAAACATGCAGTGTGTACTATCCTCGAACATCAACATAGGAAGGGACATGTGTGATAGTACTTAACAGAACTCTTCTATGACGTGTTTTTACCATATTGAATCCGTTTGTAGGATCTCTACTAATAGTGAGTTGGGTTCCTGTCATAGAGAATTCACATCCAACGGAACAAGTCCCATTCCTCTCGATGTTTTAAGAACCATTTTCCGGTTCAACCCTTTAGTTAAGGGATCCGCCAGGTTCAACTCGGTTTTTATGTATTCCAAGTTAACCACCCCAGAACTAATCAAGTCACGCACAATATTGTGCCTCAAGCGGATATGCCGGCTCTTTCCATTATATATTTTGTTCCTTGCTCGAGCAATAGCTGCTTGTGAGTCACAATGAACAAAAACAGACGGCATAGGCTTAGTCCACAAAGGAATATCAACTAGTAAATTCCTTAACCATTCTGCCTCTGAACAAGCAAGTTCTAAAGCAACAAATTCAGATTCCATTGTTGATTTAGCTTTACAAGTTTGTTTAGAGGATTTCCATGAAATGGCACCACCACCCAAAGTAAACACATACCCGCTGGTGGAGTTTATTTCATCGTTATCTGTGACCCAGTTAGCATCACAATAACCTTCTAGAACTGCAGGACTACCGGTAAAGATAAGTCCTAAGTCCATAGTACCCCTTAGATATCTCAATAGTCGTTTCAAAGCATCCCAATGCTCTTTACTTGGACTATGAGTATATCTAGCCAAACGATTAACTGAGTATGCAATATCTGGCCTAGTACAATTCATGAGATACATGACACTACCAATGATCTTTGCATACTCGCACTGAGACACACCATCACGTTTATTCTTTTCCAATCTTATAGATGCATCATATGGGGTACTAACAGGCTTGACATCATAATGATTAAATTTCCTCAAAATCTTTTCAACATAATGAGATTGAGAAAGCATATAACCCCCACATTTTTCTATCAATCTAAGACCAAGAATTAAATCTGCTTTTTCCATGTCTTTCATTTCAAAAACAGATGACAAAAACGCTTTAGTATCATTTACAACATCAAGACTCGTACCAAAGATTAACAAATCATCAACATATAAACAAACAATAACACCATCATGATTTTCAAATTTACTGTAAATGCATCTATCACTTTCATTTACAACATAACCATTAGACAACATGGCATTATCAAATTTCTCATGCCATTGCTTAGGTGCTTGTTTTAAACCATATAACGATTCTTCAACCTACAAACTTTATGCTCTTGTCCTTTTGCTATCATACCTTCGGGTTGTTTCATGTAAATTTCTTCTTCTAAATCTCCATTTAAAAATGCTGTTTTAACATCCATTTGATGTACAACTAACTTATAAATGGAAACTAACGCTATTAATACTCTAATAGATGTAATCCTAGCAACAGGAGAATAGGTATCAAAGAAATCTATTCCTTCCTGTTGGGTAAACCCTTTAGCCACAAGCCTAGCCTTAAACTTATCAATTGTTCCGTCCGCCTTTAGTTTCTTTCTAAAGACCCACTTGCAACTGATAGGTTTACAAGCTCTAGACAAGTCTACGAGTTCCCAAGTATTGTTGCTAAGTATAGACTCAAGTTCACTATTGATAGCTTCTTTCCAAAACTTAGAGTCTATAGACATTACCGCTCCTTGATACGTTGTGGGGTCATTCTCTAAAATGAATGCAGTGAAAAAGTCATTTCCAAAGGACTTTTCTACTCTTTTCCTCTTACTTCTTCTAGGTGAAGTATCATTACTAGACATTTTGCTAGACTCACCTTTTTCAAATTCAGTACTGACTACTGACTCTTTCTTCATAGGGAAAATATGCTCAAAAAACTCAGCATTCTTAGATTCAACGATAGAACCATTATCAATCAACATGAATCTATATGCAGCACTATTTTGAGCATATCCTATGAAAACACAATCATTAGTCTTAAGACCAATTTTAATTCTTTTGAACTCTGGTATACCAACCTTGGCTAAGCACCCCCACACTTTGAAGTAATTCAAGTTGGGTGCATAACCTCTCCAAAGTTCATAAGGAGTTTTATTGGTCTTCTTATGTGGGATTCTATTCAAGATATGACATGCCGAAAGGATTGCCTCTCCCCACATATTTTTAGGCAAACCTAAACTTATAAGCATGGCATTCATCATATCCTTAAGCGTTCTATTTTTCCTTTCAGCGACTCCATTAGATTGAGGAGTGTAAGGCGGTGTAAACTCATGTATAATTCCATTATCTTCACAAAATCTTTGCAAAGATAACACATTATACTCACCTCCTCTATCTGTCCTCAACCTCTTAATCTTTCTATCTAGTTGATTTTCAACCTCATTTTTATACCTGATGAACATGCTTTCAGATTCGTCTTTATGTGCTAACAAGTAAACTCTAGTGTATCTAGAGAAGTCATCAATAAAAGTTATGTAATATCTTTTACCACCTTTACATGTATAGCCTCTAAAATCACCAAGATCACTATGAATGAGCTCTAGCTTATCTGTTGTCCTTTCAACAGACTTAAATGACTTCTTGTGATGTTTTGCTTCTACACAAAACTCACACTTTCCAAAGTCATCTTCACATGCATATGAAATTAAGTTGGTGAACTTTAGTCTTTTTAACGCATCTTTGTTAACATGTCCTAACCTTGCATGCCAAATATCAAAAGAGTCAACAACGTAAGCAGAACTAGATGCATTCTTATTATTCACAGTACATACAGCATCTAATACAAGTAAGCCCCCGGAGCAGTAACATTTCCCGACAAACTCCCCATTCCTAGAAAGTACAAGCTTATCAGACTCAAGAACAAGTTTAATGTTAGCCTTGTTCAGTAGTACTCCGGAAATCAAGTTCATACGCATCGCAGGAACATGCAACACATTGTTCAATTCCAGTCTCTTGCCAGAAGTCAACTTGAGGAGCATCTTTCCTTTACCAAGAACCTTGATACCATGTGCATCTCCCAAGAAGACTTGCTCGCCATCATCTATTTCTTGATATTCAAAAAATACATCTTTACTGGTTGCAATGTGTTTGGTAGCCCCTGTGTCTACCACCCACTCCGAAGCACCACCGACAAGGTTTACCTCGGATAAGACGACCGCAGCAATGACTTCGTCATTTGTTTTTGTAGACTCCAGATGTGCTTGATTGCCAGGCTGGCCTTTCCGCTGGTTGCACTTGGCTGCTCTATGTCCCAGCTTTCCGCACACCCAGCATGCGCCTTTCATCTTCTTCTGTCCTTGTCCCTGCACAAATGCCTTACCTTTGCCATTGTGCTGAGTCTTTTGCCTCTTGGGTTTGTGCTCCACCACATTGACTTGGGAGTTCCTTTCATCACGTCCAATGTCATCAAGCCGATTATTCTCTTCAATGCGAATGTGCTTGATGTCATACCCCGTGACTTTTAAGCACGACTTTTAATATTTAATGGTCAACCTTAGATGCAATTTAAGTAATGTTGTAGGATGTGAGACTTAGTTACATAAAATATAGGAAAACAAGAAAAAGGGGTTAAAAGTATAATTAAAAGTAATTAAGGAAAATTACCAAAATAGTCCCTACTAAGAGATAGGGGAGTTATACAACACTTAGTATAACTCCCCATCATCTTAAGGGGGGGTCGGTTAAAACAGGGAAAAAGGGAGGAAAACTGCCAGAGAGAAAAAAGAAGGAGAAAAGGAGAGAAGAAGAAGAGAAGAAGAAGGAAAGGGAGAAAGAGCGACCAACCTAGGTGCAATCCCTACCGAAATTCTACAGTAAATCTGTAAGCTTAACTAGAAACAAAGGCAAGTAATCTTTCTATACGCTTTACGCAAATTTTGGCCCTATGTTCCTACAAAGAGAAAACTTGGATCACACATTAGTAATCTTGACTTGTCTATGTTAAATGCTTTACTATATGTAATTGTTGTTGCTAATTGCGTAAAGTCTTGTTCTTTGGGCCATATTTCTGAGAAATAGTTATGTGGTGCTTTGTTGTTTGTCAAGCATGCCCATGAAAGTGGATTCTTGATGTGTTTATTGTCTTGTTCTATTCTCGTGTTGGTTGTCTACACCTAGACGTTTGAGAGTAAGTGCAGGGAATTGAAGGATGAATGATGGCATTGTTATAGACTTGTTGTGTTGGGAATGTTGATGATATCTTTTGAAGGTTGTGAATGATTGAAGGTTAAGAGTGGATATTATTAGACATAACTAAGCATCAATTCATGTTAGATGTGTGTTAAGTATGATGAATCTAGATGGTAAGATGGATCTTGAGAGGTTTAACATGAAAGGGTTGAAGGAGGAAGGAGATGGGAGGAAGTTACTGCAGAAAAACTGCAGTTTAGAACCGTCAGAACACTTCGAACACCTACATTAGGCGCTTCAAGTCACATTAGGCGCCTAATGTAGGCGTTCAATGTGTCCCAGAGCATCCCCGAACACTTCGAACACCTACATTAGGCGCTCTATGTCACATTAGGCGCTTCATGTAGGCGTTTGATGTATACGGCACATCCCCGAACACTTCGAACGCCTAGTATAGGCGCTTCATGTCCACATTAGGCGCTCCATGTAGCGTTCGAAGTATACTGGAAGTCTTTTTGACCCTTTAGGCGCCCTATGTATGTGCAGTAACTTTATACACTTCTTTTGAACATAAAATGCAAGTGTATTTGAGGAGTAATTGAGGTGTAGATGGTAAGTTTGATCAAATAAGAATAAGATTGAATCCCAAGTGAATTAGTAAGACGAACGGACTTGGAAAGATATGAACATGGAGAGTTTGAGGTGCTAGACCGTATACTTGATATGTAAGATGTATGTGTGTGTGTGTGTTACGTGTTTGATACGAAGTTACATGTGCATCCCGCATCATGACATGGGCACTTGCATTTGACTTGAGAATTGCTTTGTGAAAGTACATATGTTTAAAAGAGAAGTTTAAAGTTTTCGAAAGGCAAAATGGCTGCTGGTTGATCGCAGGGTATAAAAGTCACGTCTGCGAAAGCAGGGTATAAAAGCGTGATCTGTGAATCAACAGCAGGGTATAAAACATGTTATGGGACCGTGGACCTATCAGCACGGAAAATAAAGTATTTTATGGGGTCGTGGACCTATCAGCACGGATATATGATGTATGTAATGGGGCCGTGGACCTTTCAGCACGGGGTATAAAGTTATATGTTATGGGGTCGTGGACCTTTCAGCACGGGTATAAAGTTATGTTTGCTGTGGACTGATCACCCACAGGGTATAAAAACGCGAAGAATATGATAAGAAGAGTTATGAAAAGTTTTGTGAAGTGACACGCATGACATGTTTATGAAAGAAGACATATGCATGGGTGTTGTGTGTGATTTTAAAGAAGTACATGCATCATGATACACGAAGCATAAGATTTGATATGCAAGAGATGTGACTAGTTTATGACTTGCTTATGATGATATGTTGTTTTAGTACATGTTTATGCTCATATCCGTGTATCTTTTATGTGCTTTATCTGTTTTGAGGAATTCTTATTAAGATGCTACTTGCTAACCCGAGCACCTTATTTTGGGCAATGATTTATATACTGGTGACTCGTCGTGTGTGATCCCGTAAGGTGTATAGACGGGTTATTTGCTGGCGATAATTTCGCTAAGAACAGATACTCTATTCCTTTTCAGGTGAGCCGGAATATGAGATGATATTTATCGAAGACGATGGCGAGTGGGCTCAATGGGATGACGGACATGGGAATAGATAGATGCTGGACTACTTTCTTTAAGTTTTGGAAACTCAATGTTATTATGTTGTTCTGGAACTTATGTTAGCTAGATGAACAAACACCTTTTATTTTCGCTGCATTTTCTGGTTGTATTATTGACGATGAAGGTTTAGATTTTATGACGTTTCCACTGATTTATCTTACGTCATGAATGATGTACGCTTGATCTGCTTTGACGCTTCGTAGTTCTCATAGTAGGCTACGGCGGGTGCACTGGTTCCGATGACAGTGTCGGGCCGGGGCGCTACACTTGATGACTGCATCCAAGGTCAACTTGGCATCATCATGCTTACCTCTCTTCTTGTATTTACTCCAAGAAGAAGGTAGCTTTTCCAACAAGGAGGCTGCTTGAAAAGTTTCATCAACTTTGATGCCTTCTTGTTCCATGTTATCCACCAATTGTTGATACTGGTGGATTTGATCATTGATCGGTATGTGGTCCACCATTTGGAATTTCAGAAACTCGCTGACCACATACTTTCTTTTGCCAACATCTTCAGAACCATATTTGTTTTGAAGTGCTGCCCAAATATCCTTTGCTGACGTAAATTTGACATAAATGTCAAATAGAGAGTTGGAGAGGAAGTGCAGAATGTGTCCTCTACACGTAGTATTGTCAGCATCATACTTTCTGCCTTCTGTTTCATCTGTTGGCCTGTCTTTGGAAAGCACATACGAAACAGAAATCATCTCCAAGAAGAACATCACCTTTGCTGTCCAACGCTTGAAGAACTTGCCATCAAATGGCTCCATCTTTGACATATCGGGAACTGGTGCATGTCTAGTTGCCATATTCTCAAATTTGCTTTAAGATTGTTGGAAAATTGCAGAGAATATTGGCAACACAAAATTATAGAACAGCCGAGACATGACAGATTGTCACTGTCCTTAAAGCAATTTTGCCTATACCAAAGAGCAAGGTATACTTCTAGCAAATGCTTCCCAGGATATAACGGCTTACTTCCTTTCTATTGCTCTTAGAGAAAAAGTATTGAACTTGTTTTGTAGAAGAGAATGATAGTGAAAGGTAGAAGAATAATGCTGCAGAATTTTTCACAAGAATTCAAGAGTTTTTCATATCTCTTTTGAAGATAGCAAAGCCTACTATTTATAGGCTTTGAGTTCACAAATTACAAGTTCAAAAGACCCTTTTTCTGCAGATTTTTCCTCCATGGATCGGTTATGGACGTTCAATATGAAAGGAGATGTCATTTGGAGGAGAAGATGCATCTTTTGTGAACAGTCGGGTCACATTAGGCGCCTAATGTCACTTCGAACGACTGTACAAAATGACATCGAACGACTGTACAAAATGACATAGGAGCTTCATGTGACATCGAACGACTGTACAAAATGACATTAGGCGCTTCATGTCACATTGAACGACTGTACAAAATGACATTAAACGCTTATAGGCGTTCGAAGTGTTCTGCAAGTGTTCCCGAACACTTCGAACGCCTACATTAGGCGCTTCAAGTGTCTAGAAGTATTCCAGAACACTTCGAACGCCTACATTAGGCGCTTAAAGTGTTTGGAACGACCACATTTCCTTCCATTCTTCATAAAACACTCCAAACTTCATCCAATCTCCTATCAATAGGTCACATAACACTATACAAGGTTGGATCACAAGATTTAAAGTACTTTTCCAACAACTGTAACTTATTTTACATAAAGGTTCTAAGCTTTTCCGAGTCCATCTTAAAACGAATACGTCCAACTACATCAAGACCCATATCTAAAACGAACCTCACCGACTACGTAAAGTGTCTTCACTATAGCTAAGAGGCAAGCGAAAGTATGTTTTAAATGGTCAATGACTCATGACAGAGTCCACATGTTAAGGTCCAAAGACTGTGCTCCATCCGAGTATCTCAAAACAATATACTTCTGATATCTCAACAACAACAAAAACTATCGTTAGAGTCTGTCGTTAGAGTCTGAAGAAGATAAGAGGCAGACAAACAATACTTCTATCTTAAAAGATAGAGAGTTTGATTCCAGCGAGACTCTCGGCTTTATTTTTTTTGTATAGATGACACAATAATAGTGATATGGTGTGTTCATATGTTAGTAAAAGAATGTAATAAGAAATTTTTTGACCGACAACCTTAGGAAGAGAGCTAGCCATGTATTCAGGTGTAACTATTAAACTATGTCTCTAGCCTCAACAATATCAAAATTATTGTATTTGACACTTGTAAACCAAATAAAAAGAAAATGAACTACCTTTAAAACCACATTATAATCACGATCTAAATCATATTTGGATTCATTTGGATTAAATTATTTAGCTTAATAATTTTGATACAGTGAATCTGAATTATAAATAATATTAAATATTCAATTTATACTTATTTCAATATTTATAATGTGTTCCTTAATATAAGTTATTCAACTTTCGTATAAATTCATATGACCTGTAGAAAGGTAATAATATAAACATAAATTAGAACTTTCTGAGAGCGTGTAAAATTAAAAGTCTTGATTATAGTGTTCGTGTCGTCAAATTAAAAATTGAGAAAACACGTGACCAACAACTGTATGAAGATCCACTTAACAAGTGTCAACTCGACCAAGAGGTTGCCTCGTAAGGCAAAGGCACATAATCCTAAACGGCTAATATATATGTATTCATCCGAATCCTAACTGAGTTATGCTACGATGGATCCGAATACTAACTGAGTTGAGTTATGTATCGTAACGTTCCAAAGCAACTCTAATTTTTTCAGATCCTAACTGTGCCTGTAGCAATGTTGCCATGTTATTTTCACTTTTGTCTGAGAATACTGTTATTGTAATTTCGTTTCTTTTTTAACCAAAAAAAATTAATAATTGTTAATATTCCATTACTGTTAAAAAAAGTCAAACCTCCAATCTCAGGACCATAAATATCTGATAGGCTGCTAACGAACCGAATCAATTTAAATAATATGTTTTTGAATTTCGACTTAATTAGGTTATCAAATAGTTTATTTCGACTCGTTTAGTATGTCAAGTCTAAAGAAATGTTCTCGATAATGTTACAACTCTTTTAATGAGTCAAATTGTTTCTATTCGAATCAGTTTGTCTATATAACTATATATAATCAAGTGTTCAATTTCGGCTCGTTTTATTAAGATTAATAGAAAACTCGACAAAAAACGAGCTAGACTCGAAACGTTCACGAACTGTTATCGTTAAACCCGTAATATCTATGAGCTAGTCTTATATACCATTTATGTTTAAAACTATCCATTTCGTCCCATATATTTTTCTTTCAAGATTTTCGGAAATAATTTCACATTTTATTCTTTAAATATTTAAAAAAAATTGTTTTATATTGTTCTTGGCTTTAAAGTTTTGCTACAATTAAAAGATTCTTGTTCTAAAGGCTCCAACTATAATTTCAAAGATAGTGATACAAATCTTTTATGTCATTTAATGAGATTTTCTGAACATTCAGAAACTTTTATCCTACAATACAACTACTGCCTTAAATCAGATTAGTTATGTCTATAATAAATCGTTTTTAAAGCCTCCCATATACTTTTCTCAAAAGAGGGAAGATTTAAGTCTATACAATTCTATTGTGGTCCAACGTTAACTACTAATTACACATATGAAATGATAAATAAGATACAAATAATTGATTAAACGATTGATTTAACCTGCAGCATTTACAAAATTAACACCAATGTGTTAGTTTATGTTATTTTAGTGAACAGTTATTAACTATTAGATGATACTTACCTACTTGCAAATATAAATTTCTTAAATGGAAACATGATGTCATGATACTTTGCCAGGATTGTCATATCTCTCCCAATTTACTGATTTTTAATTTCTTTTACTAACACCAGGTTTGAATAGTATTATTAGACCTTTTCTAAATCTTATGAAAGATTTCCCAAATTTCTCATGACATCTTCATTGAATTTCACAAAGTTCCGGTGAGACGTCCATATCAAACGTCTTATATCACGTCAAGATCTAAGTAGCTTTTAGAAAAAGTCTCGAAAAAATAATATATTTTTATAAGTTTCGGTAGAGACCTTTCAAACAATCGCATTATTACTTAAGAAAATAGTAAACAAATAGTTTAAATCTTACGCCCATAAAATAACTGAGTTAAATCGGAACATGATCCAAAATTCCAAATGTTTGTATGTCTGTTGATGAAGCTGGATCTTCACCAAGGATCAGAGATAATCCGAAAAAAACGTCGTCAGCCTGTTTGAACTTGTAAATTCAAAGAACTTCCTTGATGACCTGCACAGGGAAGCAAAGATCAGAGGACCCGGATGTGTGACCCCGGGTAAAACCCTCCGACGCTCAAGTCAGTTTGGGTCATTCTCTCTGAGATATGCTTATGTTTAAGAGTTGAGAAGATCTCACAATTTTTGTGTATGGAGATTTCTGTGAATTAGCTCCTGAAGAAGAGAAAATGTTTCGAATAATCCTTTTCTTTGTGTCCACTGCCTTGCTTTTGTTGCTTCCCCTTCGTCCCCTGCCTCTGACGGCAGAGGGGACAATTACTTGTGCAGATGGGCTACGACATTATAGGTCTGCTGAGGGGACCGTTAGGCCTGCTGGTGGGACCGCTAGGTCTACTGATGGGACAGTTACATGTGCAAGTTGAAGAGTTTGATGTGTACCCGTCCTTTATACTGTACATCTGCCAGGTGGTCTCATGCTTAATGAAGCTGAGTTGCGCTTGACACCTGGCAAGGGTTTGCCGAGGTGCAAAAATGGGTGTGGATGATGCTCTGTCATAGTCCTGCTCTGATCTGACTGAAGTGATTTGGAGTATGCCCCTTCTAGGCAGAGGCCGAGGTGAAGCCCTTTGAGTGATTTACTGCTTATTGTTTCTGACAAGAAGCGGATGCCTTGGTAAAGTAGTATCTTGCCGAGCTGAAGTGCAGGTTGGCTGAGTAGAAGTGCATCCTGCTGAGCTGCAGGAGTTGGACATGCTAAACTTGGATTTACCGTTGACTGCTTGTTGACTACCAGATGAATATTTTTGGCTTATCACTTTTCCCCCAGATTTAATGTGGCCGAGCTGACCAGCGAGGGCGGACAAATCTGTTCTGATAAGTCGGTGATGTGTCCATCATTAATTGGGTCGTTATCACCTTATTTAATATCATCGCCAGTTTCAACGTATTTCATAATTGCTTTTCTGGCGGTTGATATAATCGAAGAAGGGGGAAAACCGAATCGTCGCCCCTTTTCGAATTTCAATTGAAAAGTTGCAACTTTTCAATTTTTTCCTTATAAAGGGCAAACTTTACCCTCAAAGGCTTTTCTTTCTTCTTCTCTTACTTGCAATCGTTCTTCCCTGCAGACTTTCTTCTTCCTCAACCTTCTTTTCGCTTTCATCTTTGGGAGAGCCTCCTCCTACCCCAACTCCGGTGAGTCTTCCTCTTCAGCCTTCAAAACTCTGTGAGCTCTATTCTTCCTTTCATTTCTATGGCTTTTGCTGTCTCATCTTCCTCTGTTTTAGCTATTCTGGCCTGAGCAACAACTTGCCCCCCTTTTAACTAGTAAGTTTTAGAGCCAAGTGTCCGTCTTTAATCAGGTCGAGCCAAGGCACTTAGGCCGAGATAAGATTATACGGCCCAGGTTTCCCTTGTAGCGGCCGAGATAACATTATACGGCCCAGTTTCCCTTGTAGCGGCCGAGATAATTCTGTGTAATGCCTTGAGTTAACTTAGAATAATTCTAAGTTTTGACACCGCCATCAGGCTAATAGTTGTATCCAGCTCTGCTTGTTTATTCAGCAATTCTTTGAACTGAACAACTTTTATAATACCGACCTGGACTCCAGGATCTGTCTTGGCGAATATTTCTTGGAATCTTCAAAGCATTGACTGATGAGTCATTTTATAGAGCTGAGTAAACCTCTTAGGTCATTTTGAACCGAGGTGTGAGACTTGTCACACTCGGGGCTCCTTTCAAATCATTATGCAGATAGCAAATAGTTGAGCCCCTATCATGGGAGGGCATTTTGTCCGAACCGAAGCCTTTTCAAACCATAAGGCAGAGGCCTGGAGAGAATCAAAGTAAACCCCTGATAAACCTTGAGACCAAGGCCCACAGTAAGACAGACATGCATGCTGGAGTGAACCCCTGACAAGCCTTAAGACCGAGGTGAACCTTTGACGTTGCTGGAAGGATAGTATATCATTTCCTTGATCTGATGATCCATAAGAGAGAAGTCACCGAGATGGAAAAGCTTGTGTCCCGAGTCCCTTTATGAGCCATAAGGCAGAGATCGGCTAAGCGCGAATCCTGTCGGGCTCCAATTCTATTACGACTCATAAAGTGAACGTCAGGTAGGCACAGTTGTTTTCTTACAATCTGGATGAATCCCTCTGTATGAACCATAAGGTGAAGGAGTAATAATTATTCCTCCAACTCAGGCTAAATGTCTAAGAGTGTCAGGCCGAGCTGACCCCAGTATGATGTTTGATGTATTGATATCATAAGGCCGAACTAATCTGGACTAGATATTTATGTAGAATAACCAGGGAATGTATTTGCCTTGTTAACCCAGGTAGAGTTCTTCATATTCCATGAAGAAAAAGTTCTTCTGGACAAACATATTGCCGAGCAGAAGAAAGTGCCGAGCCGGTTGAAGAACTTGGTTAAGATGATGGGGAATTTAAGTCCCATTTGTCGAGAAAAAGCACTGCTTAATATCTGGACAACTCTTTTGCAAATAGCAAATTTTAAAACAATTTATTTAAAGTATGCTTATGTACATGGGGATTCTGAGTACAAGCCAAAAAAGTGAATCAGAATTCTACATGGGCTTCTGCTTTTAGGCCAGCTGTATCCCCTCAGAAACTCCCAGTCTTTGCCCTGGCGAATCTGAATCCTCGTCTTTTGGCGACCTGTGTTGATGTCCAGGTCGGCAACTTTCATTGTGGGGAGGCAGACCAAAGTCCAGCCTATTGTGCAGCCTTGACCTCAGATTATAGAACCGTTGTAGGTGGCCGAGCTCGATCAGACACCCAATCTCCTAGGCAAGCTGCCCGCAATCCTCTGTATCATGCCCGATATCATGATGATAGAGTCAGTACAGTTGAGGATTCCTTTTATGGACATGTCCTGTAAGGGGCTGAGGATCTCTTGCTAGACTCTTCTTCCTCGTGTAGGAGAGAATATGAGTTTTTGATACCAACAGAGAATTTCTTTCTTTTCCTCGGCCTGCCAACCGAATGTTGATAGAGTGCCTCTCTTGTGGTAGAGCTCTGCCTTTCTTGTCAACTTCAGGCGTGGCAGCAACGCTTTTCTTGCGCAGTTCAAGTGATAGTCCATAACCTTTACAGGCTCGGACGTAAGGTGCTGATGACCACACCTTTGTCCTGAAAGTCTAGCCTCAGTCATGAATCCACTCTGAAGCCCAGTATGATATTCTGGCCAAGTTAGAGAATATTCCAGAAGTTCTTTTTGCGGAGGAGAATTACTGGGATAGAACCCGCAGGGTCCCGCCACGGGGGCTTTTCCGTTCATCTCTTTCACCACAACCTGTAATATATTAGGATTCTGAGCCACATAGCGAATGGCCCGTATATGTTCCTCATAGGTGAAGGCAGCAGTGGGGGTTGAAGATTCTGCTGGTTTCGGGGAACACTATTCTGATTGAAGAGATCGTTGATGTCTTCTAGGAATCATAGGTCGCTTGGACCCTTTCCCATCTTTTTTATCTATTCACCCAACGATAGATTTGTAGGCTAGTTGCCAAGAAGGCCCTTGAAAGGCTATTTTTAAGGAATACGGAGGTAAATGCCCTCCTTCTAGCGCCAAATGATGAAGCTGGATCTTCACCAAGGATCAGAGATGATCCGAAACAAACGTCGTTAGCCTGTTTGAACTTGTAAATTCAAAGAACTTCCTTGATGACCTGCACAGGGAATCAAAGATCAGAGAACCCGGGGGTGTGACCCCGGGTAAAACCCTCCGACGCTCAAGTCAGTTTGGGCCATTCTCCTTTTTGCGTATGGCATCGCCACTCCCTTTTGCCCTGAGATATGTTTATGTTTTAAGAGTTGAGAAAATCTCTTAATTTTTGTGTATGGAGATTTCTGTGAATTAGCTCCTGAAGAAGAGAAAATGTTTCGAATAATCCTTTTCTTTGTGTCCACTGCCTTGCTTTTGTTGCTTCCCCTCCGTCCCCTGCCTCTGACGGCAGAGGGGACATTTACTTGGCAGATGGGCTACGACATTATAGGTCTGCTGAGGGGACTGTTAGGCCTGCTGGTGGGACCGCTAGGTCTACTGATGGGACCGTTACGTGTGCAAGTTGAAGAGTTTGATGTGTACCCGTCCTTTATACTGTACATCTGCCAGGTGGTCCCATGCTTAATGAAGCTGAGTTGCGCTTGACACCTGGCAAGGGTTTGCCGAGGTGCAAAAATGGGTGTGGATGATGCTCTGTCATAGTCCTGCTCTGATCTGGCTGAAGTGATTTGGAGTATGCCCCTTCTAGGCAGAGGCCGAGGTGAAGCCCTTTGAGTGATTTACTGCTTATTGTTTCTGACAAGAAGCGGATGCCTTGGTAAAGTAGTATATTGCCGAGCTGAAGTGCAGGTTGGCTGAGCAGAAGTACACCCTGCTGAGCTGCAGGAGTTGGACATGCTAAACTTGGATTTACCGTTGACTGTTTGTTGACTACCAGATGAATATTTTTGGCTTATCATCTCTATATACACATATACAGAGGGAATCTCACTTATTAGCCTAACGTTTGACGCATTACTCAGTTATCAGCCTAACGTTGATGAAACTCACTTAACACCCAGTCTTTGTCGATAATGGCTCACTTGTAACCGGTCACCGGAAGATGACTTACTATAGCATGATTTTCTCTTTTTTTAAAAAAAAATTATTTCTAAAAAATAATATTATTATTTTAAATTAATAAAAAGACAATAATATCCTCAATTCATCTTCAAGCCATCTAATAAGTACTGTACATCAACACAGAAAATATTAATATCGTAGTTCAAGGTATTCATCCAGGACTTTGCATACGAAACATTTATGAATTGGACATAAATAATTAGAACATAAAGGACATGTTCTACAGTGATTCTTGATCGGAAAGCTTTATCATCAAGAGATGATCAATCCCAAATCACATGATGTCAGTCAGCTAGCTCCAGATTATCTGGTTATGATAATTCAACTGAGAGCCTGATCATCAGAGCACATGTATCAGTCATATCATCCAGTCTGTTCACTCCCCTTCAAAGTTTCTTGATCCGGGTGATCAATGAAAGAGGAGCATCATAAAGAGATCTTGCATCCACTTCCTTTTTTACCTCAATCCCAAGTTATCTCATTGACATTAAAGTTCTGATTTTTTTTCCCTCTCGGCTTTCTTGGCAGCAGGAGAATTCTTCCACTCGCGCAGTTCCTCCATCACTGCTGTTGAGTTGACATTAAAGTTCTGATTTTTTTTTTCCCTCTCGGCTTTCTTGGCAGCAGGAGAATTCTTCCACTCGCGCAGTTCCTCCATCACTACTTTCTCAACAGCTTCAATTGAATTGAGCAGCTTCTTTTGTGGTGTGAGAAAAACTGAGTCTCCTACATTGTCCCTGGTGACATCAAGCAATAACTTGGGCAACTTTCGGACTGTTAAAGGAAGATTTTTCTTTCCCTGTAATTTTAATACTAAGATCTTGCTCGAGTTGAGCACCAGATGTGGAAGCAATTAGATCATGAACAGACGGGTCCTGAGCTACAGGACTCTCAAGTTGAAGGCCTTCATCTTCTTCCTCTCGAGCTCTTCTTCTTTCCAGAGCCTGTAGGATGGACTCTTTATAAAACCATGAATCTCAACTAAAATCGAGTTTTCTCCCAACATGCCACGATGTAACTAGCGACTGAAGGCACTGTACAATTATGGAGGGTGATACTTCCATTTTCAAGAATGTTTCCAGAGTCTTTTTCAATTGAAGTGTTGAAAATAGATTTTGCCTAGTTTTCTCATTCAACCAACTTTCCATTAAGTAGAGGACCATTGTTAAAGGACAACCGGGAATATAATTGAATAGGATTAAGAATGTGAAGTGGAGGGTAATATTGTCTTTTTATTAATTTAAAATAATAATAACATTTTTTTAGAAATGAAATTTAAAAAAAAACCTGCCGTAGTAAGTCATCTTCTGGTGACCGGTTACAAGTGAGTCATTATCGACAAAGACTGGATGTTAACTGAGTTTCATCAACGTTAAGCTGCTAACTGAGTAATGCGTCAAACGTTAGGCTAATAAGTGAGATTCCCCCCACATATACATCTACATATGCATATACATACATACGCGCGTGTGTGTGTGTGTGTGTATATATATATATATGTATGTATATACGTGTAAACACACAACTGTGTTTATAGATATCTGTATGTCTACAAATGTTTGTATGTTATATATATGTGCGTGTAACCATTCTTGTTTAATTAGTTAAGTAAACAATAATCTTTTTGCCAAATACAATAAGGCGAAAGTGACTACAAATGAGACCAAAAAAAGGTAATATAACTGCAAAATAATGTTCTAGGTTTGGGGTTGGGGGCAGTTCAATTTTTTCTTTTTTTGCTAATAAGTGTAGGAAAGTAGAATATGAATATGGAAATCAAGTATGAACGATTAAGCCGAGACGTGATGGATTGTCACTGTCCTTAAAACAATTTTGCTTTTACCGAAGAGCAAGGTAGTTTTCAAACAAATACTTCCCAGGATATAACGGCTATCTTCCTTTCCTTTGCTCTTGGAGAGGAAGATTGAACTTGCTTGTTGAAAGAAATGATAGAGAAGATAGTAGAAGGGAAGTATGCTGAGAGTTTTCCTTAGTTTTTGCAAGAATCAATTGTATATGTTGAAGATACCAAGGTCTACTATATATAGACCTTTGTGTTAGAAAGCATTTTTGAAACATATCTCAGCCTCTTCTTAACCTCCAATAGTCGTTGTTTACCGTTCATAGGCAAAGGGAGATGAACCTTGGACCAAAGGATGCAATTTAAGCTGAACTCGATCACATCGATCGATCGATGTGATCGATCGAAGTCGGACAGAATGCTTCGGCCTTACATCGATCGATCACATCGATCGATCGATGTTATATAGATCGATCGATGTGATCGATCTGTGTTGGACCGAAAGCTTCCAGTATTGCAACACAACACATCGATCGATCGACGTATACATCGATCGATCGATGTCCTTTACATGGATCGATCGAAGTACTCCAGAACACTTAACTTTATTCCAGCTTTCACTTGGTTCGATCCTGCCTAGACATGGATCGATCCAAGTGACCTATTCCAAGTTTAAAGTGTTCATTACATCATTTCAAACTTCCAAACAACATCGCATAAGTTTTATATAAGTTTGGAGCACTTTGAAGGAGTACTTTAACGTACTTTTCCAACAATCCCCCACATGATCCAAACTTATATACAAACCTTCCAAAACGGTAATAAACTGACTTCTTCACTATCAAATGAAGATAATGACACATAATGGAGCAGTGACAAACGTCTTGAACTGTCCGATAGTACAATTTGAAGTTATATAAACAGAAATAGGGTGACAACCATCTTGAACCACATATTTTACTACTGTTTATATGAACATACAAATGACATGCTATTATCTAACTTCATACATGTTTGCGGTTTGGTGCATTAAAGGCCCTGCACCCAATCCCAGAATTCATAAGCGCTCTAGAGAGTTTTCCAGACTCTCATAGGAAGCGGCCCCACTTCCACACTTATATAGGTGATATTCATCAAGTGTGTACTGCAACACACCACCATTTATAATGGCTATGAATCATCCATTAAGAGAATTAAATCTCACCCTGAAACATGCAGTAAGTACTATCCTCAAATATTAACACCGGAAGGGACACTTATGATAGTACTGAACAGAACTCTTCTATGACATGTTCTTACCACATTGAACTCCGTTTGTAGGATCTCTACTAATAGCGAGTTGGGTTCCTGTCATAGAGAACTCACATCCGATGGAACTAGTCCCATTCCTCTCGATGTTTTTAGAACCATTTTCCGGTTCAAACCTTTAGTTAAGGGATCTGCAAGGTTCAACTCGGTCCTTATGTAATCCAAGTTAACCACCCCAAAACTAATCAAGTCACGCACAATGTTGTGCCTCAAATAGATGTGCCGGCTCTTTCCATTGTATATTTTGTTCCTTGCTCGAGCAATTGCTGCCTGTGAATCACAATGAATAAACACGGAAGGCATAGGCTTAGTCCACAAAGGAATATCAACAAGTAAGTTCTTTAATCATTCCGCCTCCGAACATGCAAGTTCTAAATCAACAAACTCTGATTCCATTGTTGATTTAGCTTTACATGTTTGTTTAGAAGATTTCCATGAAATAGCACCACCAAGCAAAGTGAATACATACCCAGTAGTGGAGTTTATTTCATCGTTATTTGTGACCCAATTAGCATCACAATAACCTTCTAAAACAGCAGGACTTCCGGTAAAAGTAAGTCCTAAATCCATAGTTCCCCTTAGATATCTCAATAATCGTTTCAATGCATCCCAATGCTCTTTACTAGGACTATGAGTATATCTAGCTAACCGATTTACAGAATATGCAACATCTGGCCTAGTACAATTCATGAGGTACATGACACTACCAATGATCGTAGTATACTCACATTGAGATATACCATCACTTTTATTCTTTTCTAATCTCATAGAAGCATCATTCGGAGTGCTAACTGGTTTGGCATCAAAGTGGTTGAATTTTCTCAAAATCTTTTTAACATTATGAGATTGAGAAAGCATATACCCCCCCCCCCGTTTCTCTACCAACCTTAAACCAAGAATTAAATCCGTTTTTTCCATATCTTTTATTTTGAAAACAGAAGATAAAAACGACTTTGTACCATTTACAACGTCAATGTTTGTACCAAAGATTAACAAATCATCTACATATAAGCAAAAAATTACTCCATCAATGTTTTCAAATTTGCTGTAAATGGATCTATCACTTTCGTTTACAACATAACCATTTGCTAACGTGGCATTGTCAAACTTTTTATGCCATTGCTTAGGATCTTATTTTAAACCATACAATGATTTCTTCGATCTACAAACCTTATGTTCTTGACCCTTAGCAATCATTCCTTCCGGTTGTTTCATGTAAATTTCCTCTTCTAAATCCCCATTTAAAAATACGGTTTTAACATCCAATTGATGTATAACTAATTTGTAATGGATGCTAAAGTCACTAACACTCTAATAGATGTTATCCTAGCAACCGGTGAATATGTGTCAAAGAAATCTATACCTTCCTGTTGGGTGAAACCCTTAGCTACAAGCCTAGCCTTAAACTTATCAATTGATCCATATGCCTTTAGTTTCTTTCTAAAGACCCGCTTACAACTGATAGGTTTACATCCTCTAGGCAAGTCTACGAGCTCCCACGTATTCTTACTAAGTATAGAATCAAGTTCGCTATTAATAGCCTCTTTCCAAAACTTAAAATCTATAGATCTTATAGCTTCTTGATACCTGGACGGATCATTTTCTGAAATGAAAGCAGTTACAAAATCATTTCCAAATGATTTTTCAACTCTTTTTCGTTTGCTTCTTCTAGGTGAAGTATTATCATCATTTGAAATTTTACTAGAATCACCTTTTCCATAGCCCGAACTAATCATTGACTCTTTTTTCATGGGAAAATTATGCTCAAAAAACTCAGCATTCTTAGATTCAATAATGGAATCATTATCTAACGACAAGAATCTATATGCAGCACTATTTTGAGCATAACCTATAAAAACACAATCATTAGTTTTAGGACCTATTTTACTCATTTTGAAATCCGTAATTCCAACCTTGGCTAAATACCCCCACACCTTGAACTAATTCAGGTTAGGTACGTAGCCTTTCCAAAGTTCATTAGGATTTTTATTGGCCTTCTTATGTGGGATTCTATTTAAGATATGACAAGCCGAAAAAATTGCCTCTCCCCACATGTTACTAGGTAGACATGAACTTATAAGCATGACATTCATCATATCCTTAAGAGTTCAATTTTTCCTTTTAGCGACTCCGTTAGATTGAGGAGTGTAAGGTGGTGTAAACTTATGTATAATTCCATTACTTCACAGAACTTTTGTAAAGATAATACATTATACTCACCACCTCTATCTGACCTTAATCTTTTGATCTTTCTATCCAGTTGATTTTCAACTTCATTCTTATACCTAATGAACATGCTTTCAGATTCATCTTTATGAGCTAACAAGTAAACTCTAGTGTATCTAGAAAATTCGTCAATAAAGGTGATATAGTACTTCTTACCTCCTTTACTTGTATAGCCTCTAAAGTCACCAAGATCAATATGTATAAGTTCTAACTTTTCAGTTGATCTTTCAATAGATTTAAATGACTTCTTATGGTGTTTTGCTTCTACACAAAACTCACACTTTCCAAAGTCATCTTCACACGCATAGGAAATCAAGTTGGTGAACTTTAATATCTTTAACGCATCCTTATTAACATGTCCTAGTCTAGCATGCCAAGTGTCAAGGGAATCAACAACATAAGCAGAACTAGATTGTATTCTTATTATTCATAATGCATACAACATCCAATACAATTAAGCCTCTCGAGCAGTACCCTGTCCCAACAAATTCCCCATTCCTAGAAAGAATAAGATTATCAGATTCAAGAACAAGTTTGATATTAGCCTTGTTCAGTCCGGAAATCAAGTTCCTACGCATTGCAGGAACGTGTAGCACATTGTTTAACTCTAGTCTCTCGCCAGAAGTCAACTTGAGGAGCACCTTTCCTTTTCCAAGAGCTTTGATACCATGTGCATCTCCCAAGAACACTTGCTCGCCATCACCTATTTCTTGATAATCAAAAAATAGATCCTTACTGGTGGCAATGTGCTTGGTAGCCCCTGTGTCTACCACCCATTCCAAAGCACCACTGACAAGGTTTACCTTAGATAAGACAACTGCAGCAATGACTTCTTCAGTCTCTGTTTTCTTCTCCACAAGGTGCACTTGACTGCTAGTCTGGCCTTTCTGCTGGTTGCATTTGGCCGCTCGGTGGCCGAGTTTTCCACACACCCAGCAGGCTCCTCTGAGTTTCTTCTGTCCTTGCCCCAGCACAAAAGACTTACCTTTTCCATTGGGCTGAGTCTTTTGCCTTTTGGGTTTGTACTCCACCACATTGGCTCGAGATTGTCCTTCGTCATGTCCATTGTCATCAAGCCTGTTATTCTCTTCAATCTGGATGTGCTTGATAACTCCATCCAAGATCAACTTGGCGTCGTCGTGCTTCCCTCTCTTCTTGTACTTACTCCAAGGAGACAGAAGCTTTTCCAGCAAAGAGGCTGATTGAAAGGTCTCGTCAACCTTGATGCCTTCTTGCTCCATATTGTCCGCCAATTGTTGATATTGGTAGATCTGATCATTGATCGGTATGTGGTCCACCATCTGGAACTTCAGAAATTTGCTGACCACATACTTTCTTTTGCCAACATCTTCAGAACCATATTTGTTCTGAAGTGTTGTCCATATCTCTTTGCTGACGAAAATTGACATAAATGTCAAATAATGAATTGGAGAGGAAGTTCATAATGTGTCCTCTACAAGTTGTGTTGTCAGCGTCAAATTTGATGCTTTCTGTTTCATCCAAAGGTTTGTCTCGTGTCAACACATACGAAACAAAAATCATCTCCAAGAAAAATAGCACCTTCGTCGCCCACTGTTTGAAGAACTTGCCGTCGAACGGCTCCATCTTTGACATGTCGGGAACTGGTGCTTGTCTAGTTGCCATATTCACAAAATTGCTTTAAGATTGTAGGAAAGTAGTATATGAATATGGAAACCAAGTATGAACGATTAAGCCGAAACGTGACGGATTGTCACTGTCCTTAAAGCAATTTTGCTCCTACCGAAGAGCAAGGTAGTCTTCAAGCAAATGCTTCCCAGGATATAACGGCTATCTTCCTTTCCTTTGCTCCAGGAGAGGAAGATTGAATTTTCTTGTTGAAGGAAATGATAGAGAAGATAGTAGAAGAGAAGAATGCTGAGAGTTTTCCTTAGTTTTTGCAAGAATCAATTGTATATGTTGAAGATACCAAGGTCTACTATATATAGACCTTGGGGTATGTTAGAAAGCATTTTTGAAACATATCTCAGCCTCTTCTTAACCTCCAATAGTCGTTGTTCACTGTTCATAGGCGAAGGGAGATGAACCTTGGACCAAAGGATGCAATTCAAGCTGAACAGTTATGTCCGTTGGCACATCGATCGATCGATGTGATCGATCGAAGTCAGACAGAATGCTTCGGCTTACATCGATCGATCGAAGTCGGACAAAATGCTTCGGCCTTACATCGATCGATCACATTGATCGATCGATGTTACATAGATCGATCGATGTGATCGGTCGATGTTACATAGATCGATCGATATGATCGATCTATGTTGGACCGAAAGCTTCCAGTATTGCAACACAACACATCGATCGATCGACGTATACATCGATCGATCGATGTCCCTTACATGGATCGATCGAAGTCCTCCAGAACACTTAACTTTATTCCAGTTTTCACTTGGTTCGATCCTGCCTAGACATGGATCGATCTAAGTGACCTATTCCAAGTTTAAAGTGTTCATTACATCATTTCAAACTCCCAAACAACATCGCATAAGTTTTATATAAGTTTGGAGCACTTTGAAAGAGTACTTTAACGTACTTTTCCAACAATAAGCAAGAGAGATCACACTTAAGCGGGGCTAGACATGTCTAACAGCAGTTAGTGGCAACTCACTGTCTCCATTCAAGCTAACTAGCATAATAGGCAAGGTGATCCACTGTCTTCGTTTTATTCTTTACCCGAAGGCTTATCAGTACTAATATGTCAGGAAACAAATCAATGGGCATAGCGCAGAACTCAGTTCGACAATAAGGATCAAGCTTTTGAGTTATGCTATTCGCAAATGATAGTTTACTATTTGATGATGACAAAGCCGAAAGCAACAAATGCGAACAACTTGGCAAATGTATATCAACACCATTTCACCATATAGAGGCGCAGGTCACCCAAGATTCACATCAACTGCTTGACCCAAATACACAATTAAGTCGACGCTGCATAGAGGATGCAGGCGGCCCTCTCAACACCAGCACCACAATCAGGTCGGACACGATCTCTAGGTACAACCCTAACCAGTAATCTTCAGATTCTTGCACCAAGGTTAACTACCTCAGCCATGGCCTTCACCTCGACTATAAGCGTCAGGTCAGCCAAGGTCACCACTCTGTTCCACTGGCGAGTACACAGAAAACAAGGTGAGTCACATTGGCTCCGCCAAGACAACTCACACCACGTAAACAGACTTTCCATGCAATGCGACACGTGGCACCACTTGACACCCACGTACAAACAGGACAGCACACGCGGCAGGTGACCTGTTAAAGCATACAAAAAAAAGAAACATAGCTCAACATAAGGAAGATCATGTTCATATTCACATTCATACAAGAATCAAAAAACATTCTAGTGAATTCGACAACATTCCCAGAAAGATACATATATTTTCTCAAACTCAAAAAAGCTTAAACTGCTAATTATGAACATGTCCACATCTGACTTGAACATTAGGAAGTTTTTTTTAGAGTAACAACTCTGAGGCCTTTAACGTTGTTCATCTTGAAGGATAAAACTATCAACTTTCTCGTTTTACCATCAGGATCAATCGCGCGATCTAAAAGGTAAGTCTAACCTAATCACCGTTATTTTGAAGCTTCACATGATATGGCAATTAAAGCTCAAAATATTTTATATGCTTTTTGTTCATCTTCTGGTCAGAGTGTAAATTGGGATAAATCTAAAGCTTTCTTTTCGAAAAGAGTTGTGCTGGACGCATGCCAAAGAATCTGTGATTGCATTGGCATTCAGCAAGGCGCGGATGCAAGACGCTATCTCGGATGGCATTTCTTTATAGGACGCTCAAAGCACGACGAAATCTTTCAGTACATATTACATCATCGCATGCCAAATATACAACCATGCTGTGCAAAATGCGGACACCACAATAAAGATATTTTCCACTGTTTGATTGATTATCCAAACACTGCACCAATTTGGGAGCAGGCATTCTGGGATTTCTTGAATTGGGACAAGCGCAATTTCGAGAACATAATATAATGGATTCTCAATCTCCTTGATAATCGTAGTTCCTGTTTATTCAGCCTGTTGTCCCTGCATATTTGGAAAGCTCGCTGCTCGATGGCAAGCCAATGGCTACACTTGACACTGTTCATATGGCAATTGGCCTCACGGATGAAATTATGCCATTCTTTTCTGTTTAAGATGCAACAACGACCACTGGCAACATTAGAAATCCCAAAACAATTATCTTGCCATCAGGCTCAGATGCCTTGGAAGGCGAATTATTAGTCATTATTAAAGATTTGGAAGAAGGGTTGCAGGAAAACTATAGCAAGGAGGATTTGTGGAGCTGACTGTTCGCAAAATGTGCAACTTTTTAATAAAGATGCTTGGCTTCTTGCATCGTCTTTTTCATTTCATTCATTATTGTCATAACATCATGTGTTCTTTATCTGCTTGTAACTTATTATTCACAAAGTAAAAGAGTGTTTCAGGTGCAGTAACCTCCCGTATTTGTGTAAGGTCTAAGAAGCGGTCGGATTATTTTGCGATCTGATATATGTAGCCTTACACTACACTTTGTGCAATAGACTCTTTCTGCGAATATTAGTAGACATCAATTGATAAAGTTATTATTTAGCGAAATTGGATCACTACTTGGGTTATCTAACCTCTAAAACTTGTATTAGATATTTCATTAACAAACATCATTAATAAAAGGGTTAATCACCTTTTACCCCCTGTAGTATACGTAATTAACACCTTTGCTCCTCTGAGGTTTGAAATCACACGCTTAACCTCCATGAACTATTGGACTGATTTGGACAAAGCCATTTCAGACAAAATTTGGGCTACGCGTGTCCGACAATCGGTTCCCATCAGTATTAAAGTTTAGTTGCATTAATTAATACCTAAACTACCCCTCAACGGTAATATCTTCCTACTTGCTTCTTTATAACCGACCTCCTCATCCATAGCTTCTCTTCACTCTTATGATCTGGTATATGTTAGCTAAACGCATTCCTTCGTATTCCACCCTTTTCATCAACTTAAATGGATCGATTTTCATCAACCAGTAGAGGCTTTTATGATGATGAGTGCTCTCCAAAACTCATGTATGAGTACAAATTCTGCAAATGTGGTAATCAAGCTGCTTTGAAGATTGTGAAGAGCGAAAAGCCTACAAAGGGATTGTTGTATTTCGTATGTGACCAGCAAAAAGGACGTAAGTGTGACTACTGGGCTTGGTGCAAACCATATTACAGGGATAATGACGTGGGAAGATGCATCATCAAGCACACCACCACATATGAGGAGGCATATAAATCCGAAATTGTAACGATGAAATCTAGCATGTCCAATTTGAAGATCTTGATGTTTGTGAGCCTAGGAATCCAAATCTTTTGTGTGATTTGGTCTATTTTTGTGAAATGATGGTAAAGTGTATGCAGATATGCTGATGTACTTTGTGTATGAGTTGTGGCGTGCGAGTGTGGTGATGGAGTGTAGTTATTGTGGTTGTGATGTTTGCATGTTCGACTGTACATATAAGTTATCAGTTTAATGATTTTTTTTGGGGAAACAGAAGCGTTGCCGTTTGGTAGTGTATGAAGTGTAATATGTTTGAGCCTTAATTGCAATGCAGTAGGATGTGTTTAAGTTTTGCAAAAGAATGGTAATGATTGTACAATGCATCAGAAGAAACGTGCAGGATGCATTCCCTCTATTTCCCAAACGTCAATGTTGATAACGGCAATAAATTTGTTGAGATTCCCAAAAGCTTCTTCATCTCTTGGTATCCTTCCCTTCACCTGTATAAATAGCTCGTGGTGCTCTATATTTTTCTTGCCATAGCGAAAAGTTCATCTCTTTTCTCCTGTATCCATCTACATTCTTCTCCTGAAAAACTATGTCTCCCCCACAAAAATTTGTTACTCCTAAGAAACAGAAGAAAGACCCTGCTGAAGGTGCCAGTGCACCTAGGATTCCAGAGAGACATACAAGATTTCCAAAGAATCGGGCTGAGCAGAAGGAAATTGTTGAGGAATCTGTTGTATCCGTTCCAAAAAAAGCAGAGAGCCCGGAATATGATCCTCAGACTGAGATTGATAAACTGTGGGATAATTATTATTGGGTGAGCGAGAAGCAAGAGTTGGAGGATTCAAGAGTGGACGATGTCGATGCCAGGGTGAGAGAATTAACAAATAAACTTGAAGTCGAAAAAGTGAAATTTGAGAAGATGAAGGCAAAGCTGAAGACCTTGGGTGCTTCGTTTTCTTCTGATGAAGAGTCTTAGGGTGTCAGTTTTTTGCTGTTCGAATAGTTTGTCTCTGTTTTCTGTTGTGCCTGTTGTTAAGTTTGGGTTAGTGTTGTGTCTGTTGTGATGCTGGTTGTCTGCGTGTTTTTGCTCTGTTTGCTGGTCGTAGGCTTAGGAATGTTGCTGTGAAGGTTTTTGGTTGCTGGTCGTTGGGATGCTTATGATGGTTGCTCTTTCTGGATGCCCCTTTCTGCATGCTGTTTCTGGTTTGTTTTTAGGTGAAAATGCTGGTCGTGGGATGGCTATGATGATTTCTGTTTTCTGGTTGCTGGTTTCTGCTTGCTGATGATGACTAATGTTTTTTCTAATTCTTGGTTTCTGCTTGCTGTTCCTGGATTGTTTTACTGGTTGCTGGCCGTGGGATGTCTTGGGAAGACTTTGATACATGTTGTTGGTGTAACTGCTGATGTTTCTGGTTTGATATTGTTGTTGCTGGTAGTTGGATGCCTTGGGATGGTTGCTGTTGGTGTAACTGCTGATGTTTCTGGTTAATGGTTAATGGTTGCTTCGTTTTTGTAATTTAGGATGTTCATTTTCAGATGTAATTTGAAACATGTTTGTAAGAAATGAAGATATTTCCTTTATGTCCATGTGTTTGTGCTACATT
The DNA here is from genome assembly GCA_036186865.1 of Eustoma russellianum. Classification (NCBI taxonomy): domain Eukaryota; kingdom Viridiplantae; phylum Streptophyta; class Magnoliopsida; order Gentianales; family Gentianaceae; genus Eustoma; species Eustoma russellianum. The sequence goes on along the minus strand of AP025040.1, from coordinate 16,858,414 downwards.
CTTGGTTATATAGATTGAAAAAACTGAACAAATCCAAAAAGCAAAACAGAATAAAACCTATTGGACAGCAAATGAGATTAACATTACAAAACTAAATACTTGTCCCAAAACTCAATACATGTCATAAGAAATGTCTTCATAACCCTAGAATTTACCAAAAATGGCTTGAAAACCCATGACAGCAAAAGTTAGTACATGCATAGCCAGGAGCCATGGCAAAAAATAGTCACATAACAAACTGCTTAGTTTATGGCTGGGAAGAATGAAAGATTGATCCTTGCATTGATAATTGTGCTGAAGCTTGTCCCTCGCATGTGGTATCAACCTAATTCATTCTCTGGACACGAGCTGTGCATGACCTGACATTATGCCCTGTTTGAGAACATTGTTTGCACATAATGATAGATCTTTTTCTGGTAGCCTTTGCATTGTTCCTAGTCTCATTAGGCTCCCTCCTCCTTAGTTTTTTGGGTCTGCCAATCTGTTTCCTAGCATCAGGTGGCTGTATTACTGAGTGATTTGTTGAGATCCAGTACAAACTTGATGGAATGGGATACAGAACAGGTGAATATGCTTGTGCATATATGGATTTAGAATAAAAAACATGCACATATTCAAGCATTGAGCCTCTTTCAACCTGTATGGCGGCAATAGCATGCCATCATGTATAGGCAACCAACTGAAACAACCTACATGTGCATTGTCTGATATCAAGATTAACAACATATGACCCTGCCTCATTTGTCACCTCAAAAATTTTCCGATCAGACATAATTGCAATGCAACTCCTACTCATAGTCTTTACAACCTACACAGTATATTAGGACATACTTCTCCATTATATCCACTGATACCCTGCCTCTTGGCTGACATTCTTGTCATTGTTTTCTTCCAAATGTACTCGAACATTTGTATTATTGGCATTTCCCTTGCTTCAACTATGCTTGCTTTGAAAGACTCGGACAAGTTGTTCACCAGAACATCACATTTACTTGTGCATGAGAAAAAGGCATTTGACCATAGATTGGCAGGAATATTCTTCAACCATTTGGATGCATTCTCATTTAAAGCTGCAAGTGCTTCCATATGCCTGTTGAACTCACATAGGTGAGTGGAACTAGCACATGCTCATAGTTTATTGCCTACATATTTCCCACTGAATTTTCCTTTGAAGTTTTGAAACATGTGTCTCACACAAAACCTCTGATCACATGTTGGAAACATAGTATTCACAGCATGAACTAACCCCTTTTGTCTATCTGATATGATTGTGTATGGAAGTCCATCAGGCCTCTCACCAATATACTCTCTGAGATGCTCCAAGAACCATTTTCAATTACTGAAGTTCTCAGCTTCTGCTACACACATTGCAATGACGAACATATTGTCATTTCCATATCTCCCAATAGCACTAAGAGTTGCCCCTTCAAGTTGCCTTTCAGAAAACAACCATGCGTACCAAATATGTGCCTACAACCATTAAGGAAACCAATCTTGTAAGCATTGAAGCAAATAAACATTCTCTCAAACTTTGGAGGGGGAAGTTTCATCCAAAACCGTATTCTTGATCATAACCTCACTTCCAGGATTAGTTCTTTTAATCATCTCAGCATAATCCCACAGATGTGAGTATTGATCCATTGACATGCCTTCTATTTCCTGTTTTGCCTTGTTCTTTGCCTTGTACAACTGTGTCCTGCTTACATCAACCATCAGATCTCTCCTCACTTGATCTTTCAAACTCTTTGAGCAAGTATAAGAATTGTCAATGAAGTAGTTTTTGTATTTTTTTGCTCAGGTATCTTGATGTACAATGCCTGTTCGTGTAATCTCTTCAACAGTTATGCACATCCTTCAATGTCTTGATCATGAAAGTTTTATCATGACCTATCGTAGAAGCATGAATCCTCCAAGTACACCATTTGTTACATTTTGCTGTCACCCTATTGCCTTCGTTCTTTTCATACTTCACTTCATAACCCCATCTGATGTTCCACTCGAGTAGAGCCTCTCTGAATTTAGCAGCATTAACAAACTTCTGCCCAGCCTTCAAGTCAAATTGCTGCTTACTGAATTCTTCATCATAATTGAATTCTTTGTAACCACTAACATCTTCTGCAGTGCTATGTAGAAGTTCTAATTCATCCACCACTTCTTCATTCCAATGGCCAACGTGTATGCCTTGAATATCAGCTTCAACTACTTCTTTTTGACTGTCAACTTCACTATGTGAGCGACCTTGGACATCATCCGACCTTTGTACTTCTTCTACAACTTCATCTTCATGTTGTGCTGCCTCCTGTTCTTCACTTATATTCCCAAATTGCAGATCCCAGAATATATCATCATCCAAAATGTCATCTAGTCCATCAAATGTACCCACATGCTCTGCTCCTTGGAATTTCTCAACACTGTGAAAAGGGTCGTCAGATGCATTTGGAGCTGCTTCAGACAAAGTTGTTGATGCTTGTGACCTAAAGTTGTTTACATCCGGATTTACGTTTTTGTCCTTAGACAATACAGTCTTTTCACTTGGTGGGATTCTTTGCCAACCTTTCCTTTTTTGCATGGTAATTTTTTACTTGTGGAACATTGATTCTCATCACCTTGGACACCTTTATTGCCTTTACCTACCTTATTGTATCCAATCAATCCACATAGACTTTGTTGTTCACTAATATCCATCTACTCTGCATGAACACACGACAGTAACCGCAAAAGCATTAAACCAACAAGATGACATCAACAATTCTTGCATCAGAACCAACACGTGGACATAATCGAACATACAATCTGTCAACACCCCTCATCATTCATTATCAAAATGCAGACAATCCAAATACATGAACACGATATTCAACATCCAACACAACAAAAGACTTACTCTTTGTGAATCAAAATAGATGAAGACACTCTGTTTTTCCAACACCACTGCACTCCCTTACACATCCCTTCCTCTCGCTGAAACAAATGCTGAAGAATGCACACCAAAATGGATGCACACCAAAACAGATTACACGAACTCAGATGCAGCATAAAAATCGATAGCTCAACGTTCAATTTCTCATTTGCATACGAGCGTCCATGTAGCTTCAAATGTCGACATAGTTGAAAGAGTGAGTGACTGTTTACTTTTTGTACATCCATTAAACCTTCTTTAATTGATCATTATTTACGTGTTAATGTTGGAGGAAAAATTACACAATTTGCTTGGTTAAAGTCAACTCCACGTCATCTTTTTTCAACATGTGGCATGGGCAAATTTGACATTTCCTGGCGCAATTTTGCCTGAAATGGCATTGTCCAAATCAGTCCAATAGTTCAGGGGGTTAAGGGTGTGATTTCAAACCTCAGGGGGTAAAGGGTTAATTACGTATACTACAGCAGACAAAAAGTGATTAACCCTTAATAAAATTATGTTTCAAAAAACTAAACAGGAAATTTCACTACGTATGTGTCCTTTTTTGGGTGTGGGGTTGGGGTGTGGCAAGGATGAGGAAATTTGACCGCAGGCAAAGCCGTGCCGGTTTGCACACACTCGCCCACTCACAATAATCCAAATCCGACGCCTGCAGGCTGCAACACACACAGAGATATATACGTAAGCATTCTACATAATAGATATACACAAACCACATATAGATACAGAGAAATTTCTACAGAGAGACAGAAACGAAAAAAACAACCAGCAAAATTTCATTTTCCATCTGAAAATTAATGCACTGAATTTTGTCTTCAGTCTCACTGTCTGCATTTGTACATAGAATCCACAAGCCTCACCTGTTCTTTCATCAACGTTTCACCTTGTTCGGACGCAGATATCTTAATTCATATGATTTCCGTTGTGGAAAGCCAAGGCCAGAAGGTGTGTATATGTATGGCGTTGCTGAATTTTGAGTAGCTAGGGTTTTCAGAGAGAGTGAGAATGGCGATGGAGGGGAGTGAGGGAGGAGGAGTGGCGGTGTTGATGAGCGGTACGTTCAGTAATGCTGTGGAGACGGAGGCGACGACTTCGTCAGCAAGTGGATGTGATGGAGAACAGAATGCTCCGATTCTGTTGCTTTTATTTTTTCATAGAGCAATTAGGAAGGAACTGGAAGCTCTTCATCGTTTGGCTTTGGAGTTTGCCACCGGCCAGTTAGCCGACATTAGACCGTTGGCCGAGCGGTACCGGTTTCTGAGATTAATCTACAAACATCACTCTAACGCAGAAGATGAGGTCATCTCTTTCTGTTTCTGTTCTTCCAACTGGTTTTTGCTCTATAGTTTAAATTCCTTTCATTTCAATTGCCTTTTCTCTTCAACAGAATTTAGTGCATTTGAATTAAAGTATTCGATCTCAATTGTCCTGTTTCGGTTATGGGGGTTTAGTTGTCCGTTTGTCCTTTTTTGTCCATCCTGAATTTTCTATTGAATTCGTGTCTTTAAATTTTTGAGGTGGATTTTTATTTTCATGTATCTCAAGCGTGATAGGAGTTTTATCCATCATGTTACATGTTGAAATGGTAGATTTTGAAATATCCTTTCAACTCTTAAGGATCTAGGGTGGACCTGAAAGGCAGTGGTGTTTTACTCGGTTTTGTTCTCAGCTGAAATTTATAAAAGCAGCTGAAAGTTATCTTTTGTACTTCTGCCATCAGCTAACTGCAGGATGATTACACCAGCTGTGACGTCATGTTGCGCTGGAGAGGGTGTCTTCTTTTTTCTTTCTTTTAGGTTGGGGGGGGGAGGGTGGTCGGGGGTTAGTTAAAATCGTGTGTCGTTATGTATTGTAGGGAACTCTATGTTTTTGTATTTTTGTGGTTTCATGCATTACATAAATTAATGTTCCAAACAACCATCTGTTGCTAAAGAGAGAACTTAATCTAAATGTCATAGGGAGCAAGAAGAGATGACGCTTGAAAGTAGGATACTGACAGAGAGCTTTTTCGTTCAGTTGCGGATGCCCGCATTTATTGTAGAACTTCGCTTGAGTTATGAGCCATAGCATCAGTACTGGTGTTTTGTTCCTGTACGATTTCCGGAATTCATGCCAGGTTGTTTTTTCCGCGAAAAGGATCTTTTATTAATAATCAAACTTACGTCGGTTCCAAAAGAGGAATTACATAACATTTTCAAAACACCATATAGGTTTATTCATTCTCCTACAATTCCTCTAGCATTTTGCAAGGTTTCATGGAGATGTGATACCTCCCTTTTAATCCAAGGAACTAGCATGTCCCTTGGGGGCTTTTCTTTGTTGATTTCATGCAACGTAGCGTTGCGCCAATAGCAAGCTGTTTTGATTCCATCTTTGAACATGTATCCCATTTTTGGAGGTTCCTGTCCCCATCGTCTCTTATGGTAAAGTACAGTCCAACATTCCACGTCATTCATTGTATTGAAGAATTCCATCCACCTTATCCTTGGTATCAAGCATTTCTATACATTAGAGATCCAAATGCAATCTCTTGTAGCATGAAGTATTGTCTCTGCCTCTTTCCCACATACATTACATAGAGGGCTATCCAGGATTCCTCTATTATGGAGCACTGTAGCCGTGAGCAGCTTTCGGTGCCTTATTTGCCATAGTAGCATGTTATCCGTATGTTGTCATTTAAGTTCCCAGATTTTGCGCCATTGGATTTTGTCTCTACTTTCTGCTTGTGTATTTTGCATCTAGTAAGCCTCCTTCACCGCAAAACCTCATTTTCTTACCTATACCCCACGTGATCGCTTCTTCTTGGTTTAAGTTGTTATCTGTTTGGTCCCCCAGATTGCATCCTTCTGTAGTATACTCATGACATCCCTTTTTCTTATTATAAATGAGGCTTTCTGCTTCGGCCTTACTTCCTCTAGCGGGTTTCCTTACTTTGCCCACAGAATTTTGCCTAGAGCATATCGTTCTCCTTCAACATTCTCCACCCTAGCTTTTCTAATAAGGCTTTGTTTATTTGACCAAGCCTCTTTAGTCCTAATCCACCTACTGTTTTAGGCTGGCGCACTGTTTTCTAGGTTATTGGGTGTATCTTCCTATTGCCATTAGATTCTCCCCACAAAAAGCTTCGATTCATTTTTCTAATGCCTTTCAAGTTTCCTTCCGGCAGTTTGGCAGCCTGTATGGAGTATGTAGGTATAGTCGAGGAAGTGGATTATATGAGAATTAGCCCGCCCGCCTTTGATAATGTGCTAGATTTCCATTCTCCTTGTTTCTTCCTTACCTTCTCCACTACCAGAAAGAATATTGCTTGTTTAACTCTGCTATGTATCGTTAGCCGTCCTAGATACTTGCCAAGATTGACAGCTATTGGTATGTCAAATTCACTACTCAACCTCTGCTTAACCTCTTGTGTATTTGATGAGAAGTAGACATTGGACTTTGTGGTATTCACTTTTTGGCCAGATCATTGACAAAAGTTTTCCAAAATTTGCTGCATAGTGTGTGCTTCGGCATATGTGGCTTCTCCAAACAGAATCATGTCATTAGCAAAAAGAGGTGTGAAACCTTAGGACCGTCTCTAGTTGTATTTATTGGCTTCCATTTTTTTCTACGGTTTCTTGTATGTGCTTCCATAACACCTCCATGCACAAGACAAAGAGATAGAGGGCTAATAGGTCTTCTTGGCATAGGCTTCGGGTTGGGGTGAATGCCTACAATTGCTCCCCATTTCATACTATCCTTAGTGAGGTGGACTCTTATCAATGGAGAATCAGCTTGATCATTCCTGCATCGATATATCAAGAAGACGATATTCAAGTGGTGATGCAAATGAAGTGTGCGAAGATGTGACGGTAAAGAAAAAGAAAATGGCAAGAAATTTGTTGCGAGTCAAAAAGTCGAACACCTTCAAATAAGGAATCTTGGTGGTGAGAAGGAGAAGTGCAAAACAAAATAAAAGCCAAGAGAACTAGTTATAAGACATTTCAACGTTCAAATATTGGGAAAAATATAGGTTGGATAAGAAAGAAACTAAACAAGCCGTAGGTGAAGCAAAATCAAAGGAATTTGAAGATTTTTATAAGGGTTTGGGCACAAAAGAAGGTGAAAGAGATGTTTATAAAATTGCTAGAGCGACAGAAAAGAAGACAAGAAATTTGACTCAAGTTAAATACATTAAATACGATGATAACAAGATCTTAGTCGAGGAAAGAGCAATACAAGATATATGAAGAAGATGTTTTGATAAACTTTTTAATGAATCACTAGGGTATAAACTTTTTTTGGGCAAGTTACGTAACTCTGAGGATGATAGAAACTTAACATATGGTAAGAGAATTCGATTACCAGAGGTAGAAGATGCTTTGAAAAAGATAAAGGTAAAGCAATAGGACCCAATGGTATTTCAATTGAGGCTTGGAAATGCCTAAGAAACGAAGGTATTATGTGGCTGTCAGATCTTTTTAACAATATTGAAAAGACCGGTAAGGTGTCTGATTAGTGGAGAAAAACACTTAAGTACCTTTATATAAAAACAAACGAGATATACAAGATTGTGCTAATTATATAGGAATTAAGTTAATGAGCCATACAATGAAGCTCTGTGAGCGAGTGATTGAGAAAAACTTCACAAAGAGACTAGTGCATATGAAATCAATTTGGATTTATGCTGAAAAGATCAACGATAGAGGCTATTCATCTCTTGAGATGATTAATACAGAGATATAGAGAGAAGAAATAAGATTTGTATATGGTTTCATTGACTTGGAAAAGACACGATAAAGTTCCACGAAAGATATTGTGGAGATTGCTTGAAAAAAAGTTGTTAGAGTAGCATATATAGAAAATATTAAATACATGTATGAGAACGCGATGACAAGCGTAAAGACTAAACCCAGATTTCTCTATTATGGTGGATTTACACCAAAGATCTACATTAAGTCTATACTTATTTACTTTAGTTATATTGTGGAGATTGCTTGAAAAAAAGTTGTTAGAGTAGCATATATAGAAAATATTAAATACATGTATGAGAACGCGATGACAAGCGTATAGACTAAACCCAGATTTCTTTATTATGGTGGGTTTACATCAAAGATCTACATTAAGTCTATACTTATTTATTTTAGTTATAGATGAGCTCACGCAACACAATTAAGATAGAGTTATGTAAAGGAGTCAATGTTAAGCTTGAATGTTGGCAGGAGATGCTAAAGGAAAGGGTCTCAATTTGAGTCAAAAGAAGACATGATATATGAAATTTAATTTTAGCAACAAAAAAATGACCTTAGAACCTTGTGTGAAACTGGAAGGCCACGAGATTCACATGAGTGAGAGTTTTAAGTATTTAGAATCTATACTACAGAAAGATAGAGAAATTGACAATGATGTGAGTGAGAATATCTATGCATCTCAACTGTCTTTTTTGCAATCAATCTCAATGGCCCTTTCATTGGCAATTTTCAAGCAACTAGGAGTTTAAGGCAGGGTGACCCTCTCTTCTCCTGCCTTTTCATTCTAGTGGTGGAAGGATTTACTCATATACGAAAGGCAGAAATTGATGGCTGAAACTTTATATGGCCTCCCAAATGTGAACTCAACAAGCTCTCTTTCTTAAGGTTTGCTGGTGATATCTTTATCATTTCAAGTGCCAATGAAGATTTTGACAAGAATTACAAAAAAAGAAGATTCTGACAAGATAATTAAAGATTCTATGGAAATGTTTGAAGGGCTATCTGGTCTAAAGCCAAACTTGCAAGAATGTGAAGTCTATATTACTGGAGTTGCAAACTCAAGAAAACAAACTATCTCTTGCTTGTTAGGATGCCAATTGGTTCTTTACCTGTTAGATACTTGAGGGTGCCTCTGATCACTGAAAAATTGTCTTATGAGGACTGTGGTCCCTTATTGGATAAGTTGTCCAGTAGGATCAACAGTTGGTCTGCTTTTGAACTCTCGTATGGTGGTAGACTGCAACTAATTAACTCTGTTTTGATTTCTGTTTGCATGTATTGGGCTGCTGCTTTTTTTATGCCCATGACAGTGATTATAGAAATTAAAAAATTACTGAAGTTTTTCCTGTGGTGTGGTACCAGAAAGACCAGTGAAATAGAACACTTGTTGCACACCTAAGCAGGCTGGTGGACTTGGAATTCCTGACATATTCCTCATAAATAATGCTCATATCATGAAGAACATCTAGGACATGTTAAAACAAATAAAAGCCTTTAGGTAAAATGGGTGTATTTGGTCATCTTGAAAAAAAAAATCAATGTGGAAGGTCCAACCCAAAGAATTGTACTCTTGGGTGTGGAAAATAACACTTTGGTTCATGGTTCAATGCTCTCAGTTCATTAAGAATGCAATGGAGAATGGTGGTGGTTCTATTTCTTTCTGGAGGGATCAGTAGCATCCATGAGGCTCTCTAGCATCAAACTTTCCACAATTGAAAAGGAAGTTAAACATTAGGATAAAGGCCAAAGTTGCTAAGTACTTGAAGGAAACCAATAGAGGCTTCCTTTTGGTAGAGGATGAGACTCTCAAGTTGTTGACTTACACAATGCATGCTTAGCATTCAATTAAATCAAGAAGAAGGCTGATAGATTTGGCTTCCTGATCCAACATTTTTTGTTAGAAGTGCTGTTGTGGCAAAAGCAGAGACTTGTAACAGTGTAAACTGGCTAATATAGTCATCATCTTCCAAAATTTGTAGTCATACTATGGCTTGCATGTTGGAAGAGGATGAATACAAAAGATAAATTGCTTGATTAGGGTATTATTGATACTAACCTTTGTGTTTTATGTGACTAGGCTTTAGAAGATCACCGTCACCTGTTTCTTCAGTGTTGTTATTTAAAAAAATGTTTGCATGGCTGTCCTTCAGATGTTGTAAGCTTTCTATTTGTATTAGATGATGCGCAAGCTGTTGGAGGAAGTTGAGCTTTGGTGAGACAATGTGTTTTGGATACCCTTAAGCCTTGTGTGTACCATCTTTTCCTTCGCAATATATGTCCAAATACTTGTTTGTTCCACACTTGGGTTTACTCAGCAAATTCCCAAATTGTTTCCTCAATGCTTCTGGCCTTATTGTTCCATGCACTTTCCACAAAGCTTTGAAACTCCAGTGTTTCAACCAGGCCATCTGGAATCTAGATGGCTTTGGTGTTCTATGGTCAGTACTTGTTTCCAGATTTAAGCATACTGGATGATGATTAGAGGGGGCACGGAGTAGGTGATGCACCATGGCATTTGCGAATTTCCCTTGCCATGATCCATTAGCCCATACTCTGTCAATACGCTCCTTTATATTTTCACACCCATATCTAGAATTTGTCCATGTGAATCAGGGCCTGAGTGTCCAAGCTCCAACAATTCACACTTGTTTATCATTTGCCATAATTCTTCTGTCTCCCTTGTGGTGACTCTTCGACCTTCTACTTTGTCCTGCTGTAATAGTACCTGATTACAGTTCTCATGATACACCAAGGGACCTTGAGGTTTCCACCAGTCCCTTCAAAATATAACCATAGCTGTCTTCATCTACATCGTTTTGGAGATGCGTAGATAAAAGACAGTATCCAGCTTACACGCGATGAGCATGTTACTGCCATGTTATAAATTGGTCTCCATATTCAATATCTGTAGGTTTATTTGAGTTTCGTTCCAAAAACACCATATGCCACCTGCGTATGCTCACGTTTCAACAGCTGCAAGCTGTGTGAAATGAAATTGTTTAAGTATACATTGAGCTCTTTTAGTTTTGACCTTTGTTTCTACTAAACAAATTACTGCTGGGCTTTCTGACGCCATAATGTCTTTCAAGTTGCAGAAATAATTCTAAGATCCTGAACCCCTACAATTCCACACTATTACCTTCATTTAAACAGGGTTTTTTATTTGTAGGAGGCTCTCCTGTTCCTCCTCTATACTGTCTGTAGCTTCTTGCTGCTCTATGTCATCTGGTGGTTCATATACCATTGACGTATTTTCTTTTCAGATATTATCTAGATCTATTTCCATTTGAGTTTGTTGCTCGCTTGTATGAATTGGGGGATCAGGGTGATGTTCCTTGAAAAGGATTCTGGATTGTATATTGGCTGTAGCACTGTCTTGTGGAGCTGGTTTATCGGGCCACTGGGATTGGGGTTTATGTTTTTGGGTTCTGTTGTTGCGACTTGCGGTGTTAGGCTTGTGTTTCTGTTCCCATGTTTGGTTATCCGCAAGTTTCTTTTATGTTTGGGTTGTTGGTTTTCTCTTGGGTGGTTTTGTGGTTTGGGTCCAGGTTTTCTTGTGGGGAAGATGTGGGGCTGTTGTGATATTGGGCAATTGGGTTTAGTTGTTAACAGGTACGCTTTTTTTTTTGGGTTTTGGGCACTTGCTTCTGCTGTGCTTTTGCTGGCCCTAACTAGGGAGGCTGAGGGTTCTTCATTGTGGGCCTTGTTGAACTTCTGCCTGAGCTCATTTACCTCTGGCCCATTCTCTTCACCCTCCTCATCGCTATCCAACGCTTGAAATCTTGGTCCACTTGTTTGATTTCTCGTGGGTCCTGTATTTTTATTACCGTTGACCTGAATACTGTCACGTCCATACCTGGGCTCCCTGCTGCCTCAGGCTCCTACCGCCGTTTTGTCCCTGTCCTTTCGACCTGTACCTTGTCCTGCACCGACTGAATTTTGCTCCCTCGCCTGAGGTTATTCCTTACTCATCGTTCTAGCCATTCTCCTTCGTCAGAAGTTTGTTGCTATGAGCCATGGACCATAAGGCTGTTCCTGTTGGTTTGGCATCTTATTTGCACACTGAATTTTGCACCATATCCTCTATTATCTCTGTTGTTATCCATTTGAGTTTTCTCCTTCTCTGTGTCCATAATTTCCACATTCGAAGCAGATTGCAGATAGGCCTTCGTATTCAATCTTCTGCAAATAATTTTTAGGCCCTTTTTGAGTCTCACCTGGGAGGTTAATGTTTGAGAAAGGTCTAATTCCACACAGACCCTCATGCCAGTTTGTTTTCTCGTGATATTCATCCGGTTGTGGTCTCTGTACTTCTGTCAGCAGCTAATTCTACCAACTTCCGTATCATATTTGGGTGGATTCTTTTTCTTTTTCATGTTAGCATGATACACGATACTGTTTCTTGAACTTTGCCACATGCTCTAATATTTCGTAATTAACTAGCATTGCTGACAACCGGAAGCAGAAATGAATCTACGAGAGATGCGACATGAAAATGTTATCTAATTTGATTCGGCATGCTAATATTTTTCACAGGAGTTTTCTTTTGTTGATGACTTGTAGTTTTATTTTGTAAAGACGAATACGTGTACAATCATGTTATTTTGTTTGCTATGAGACTTTTGAATTGATGTTAGCTTGTCTCAACAGTGTCCACAAATACTCGGCCCTGGAAGTGATAGTTCATCTTTTTTTTTTCAGGTTATTTTTCCTGCTCTTGATCTAAGAGTGAAGAATGTAGCTCAAACATATTCCTTAGAGCACAAGGGTGAAAGCGATCTTTTTGATCACTTGTTTGAGCTTTTTAATTCTTATGATGAAGGAAATGAAACTTTCCCAAGAGAATTAGCATGTTGCACAGGTGCACTCCAAACATCAGTTAGCCAACATATGTCCAAGGAAGAGGAGCAGGTAGTTACTGAATGTCTAAGCATTTTTAATGATGTCTGTCATGTCAAAAATTTAAATCACTAGCATAAACTCTGCCTTGGAATTATGAACCACTTGTTTCAAGTTTATGCACCGTATGTTTTTGTCATTTATCACGTTTGAACATTTCGATACTAAAATAGTGGAGAACTCACTACATATTGGCATACTCCTTATGATGGAATTTACTTATTATCCAAATGTGCATTTTAGAAAGTCTCTAGGTGACTTTTAGTTTTGATGCTACGAATTCTGGTCTTTGACGCCAACTACTTTTCTACTCCAGGTCTTTCCTCTGCTCAGAGAAAAATTTTCGGCTGAAGAACAGGCATCGCTGCTTTGGCAATTCTTGTGCAGTATTCCTGTTGATATAATGAAAAAGTTTCTACCCTGGCTTTCATTTTGTATTTCATCCGATGAGTACCAGAACATGTACCATTTGTTGCATAAGATTGTTCCGAAGGAGAAGCTCCTTCAGCTGGTAGGTTACCTCTCTTGTCTATTCACGGGAAGGAATAGTAGGTTTATATGGTTATATTACTTTTAGATTTATTCTTTTCCAATAATACTTTTGTTTTCTAAATATGAATGTTTGCCCTTTTCTGATTGCAGGTCATTTCCAAATGGATGGGATGTAGAGACTGTACAAGTGCATTTGATAGTTCTGGTTTCTGTCTTCAAACTCCATGCTCTTTGGATTCCCGTTATAATAATTTGAATCCACATGATGAAAATGTGAATCAGCAGCATTCTGGAAAGACGTGTGCATGTGTATCTTCAAAGAATGCTAAAAGGAAATATACTGTGACAATGAATGATGCTGCTGATTTTGGAATCGCACATCCGATAAATGAAATAGTGTATTGGCACAATGCCATAAAGAAAGAGTTTAATGAAATTGCAGATCAGGCTAAGAAGATTGAATCATCAGCAAAATTTTCTGACTTTTCAGAATTCTATGGAAAACTCCAATTTATTGCTGATGTTTGCATCTTTCACAGGTATTACACTTTCTGACAAATTCAATGCTACTTAAATTCTATCTGGGGATCTAAAATTGTAAGCCCTAATATAATAATATATTTGCTTTTGGAATGGAGATCATTAAGCTTTCCTGGTCCCAGAAGATTGTTTTTAAGATTAATCATTCATAGAACACCAGGATAGAGGCATGATTTTTCTTATGCAAGTTTTTCGGCTGTATTTTTCCTTTTCAATTTGTTTCCTTTCTGCTCATTAGTTCTGCATTCTAGTATATGATCAATTTGACTAACATCTAAAATTGAGACTGAAGTCGAAATTTCTCTCTAAACAATTTTAGTTCTCTCCACTCTCTAGAAAAATCTATCTTATCCACACACCCACCACGCCAACCACTCATTCTCTCTCTTTCCCCATCCACACGTCACTTCTACGACCGACAGCGGCTAAAAAACCACCCATAACTTCTGTTTTCTGATCTCTCTCCACCTCTCTCCACTCTTTCTCCTTCTGGTTCTCCCACCCTATTCAAAAACTCTACCGTCAAATCTCTCCACTCTCCCACCTTTATCCTGAAGCTCTGCAGAAACCTTCATCCGCAGACCTTAAGGCCTGTCCGACCGCCGTCGAAAGCGGTCAGAACAAGTCTATTCATCATTTCTATCACTAACAATGGCTTGTAAGAGACACCAGCCTAACTTCTGAGACATGCACCCCGGTGTTCGTGCCAAATCCGTTTGAGCATCTATGCTCAAGGCGGATTTTCGTCCGGATACTCTATCAACCCTTGCTTCCATACTAATCTCTATAGATGTGGTATCAAAACCTTCAAAATCAACCCCATGGAGGTGGAAGATGATAAAAGAAAATGAAAAACCGTATAATGGGGCAAGTCATGGGTAATATGGCCTTCTATCTTAGTAAGAAGAACTTGCTGAACAGCGCTGGAACTTAAAAGGATTACTGGAGGTGCAGAAAGTGGAAGAAGACCTCTTAATGCACAGATTCCAGTCAGATGATTGCATGCAGGAGATCTTAGATCTATCTCCGCTTCCATTTGGTAACCGTGTACTCTTCCTGAAGCCTTGGTCCCCCGAGGAACCGATTCAACGCCTAAAGCTCAATGCGGTACCAGTTTGGGTCTAATTCCCTAGACTTCAACCCCATTACATCAATTCTCATGTTCTTAGTGGACTAGGTACACTGATTGGTAAACCAATGTTTATGGACAAGCTGACTTCCGCCCAGTCAAGGGTGGCTTTTGCGAGAATCTGTATAGAGATTCAAGTTGGAGAAAAGATACCCACAAGCATTCACTACACAGATGAAAATGGAAGGGTTGCACACAAAATGTACTCTATGAATGGCTACCTCCCTACTGCAAAAAATGCAATACTTTTGGGCACACTTGTGAGGCCAAGCAAAGCATGGAGAAAGCTGCCTTAATCACCAGAAGTCAGGACATGCAAAGGTAGAATGCAGACAATGCTAGGAACTTTCGTAGAAATCCAGCTAGGGAAAATAACAACACGCAACTCCTGCCTAGAACTGGAAAATTGAAGGGGAAGACAACTGAGACCACTGTGGTAAGGAATACAACAACTCCAGCTACGTCTGAAGAGGGTACTGATCTTGATGATGATGAGAAAGAAACAAGGCTAACCCAGGAGCAAGTACAAATAATGGAGAATATCACAAGCATAGCTCTCAGCGAGCCACTCTCCCTAGTCCTAAACCATGGGCAACAGACACAAAACAAAGCCTGGAAGGATGCTACTCACCATAAGGTTTCCTCCACCATTCTTCCCCAATCCTCTACTAACAGATTCACTGCCCTTGCAAGGTTGGAAGAAGACTCGGTGGCTGACACTGAGGGAAGACACCAGGTAGTCTCTAAAGACCCAAATAAGATCAATATAGAGGAAGAGGACCATAACGCCTCCACAGAAAATACCAAGGAATGGCAGGTCCAGGGGGATGTCTTCCCCCAGATGAGGATTCCCTGGATAGCCTAATGCCCCTAGGACCCATTATCAACAGACCAAGCCTAAAGATCTTGGAGCTTCCCATCCACTGCCATGTCCAAATAGAAGCCCAAAGTCAACCACTGTCTCAAGCCAACTTCAGTCAGAAACCATCTAGCGTCCAGCCTAGTGCCAACCTAGATAAACATAACCAGACTGAGGCTGTTGGAACATCTCTAGCCTCCAATCCACATGAAGTCCCAAACTCATCAAACAACTCTCTCACCACTGAGGATCCTGTCAGCCCAAAAACCATCATAAACCAACCTCAGGCCACCAGTAAGACCGAAAACAACCAAGTTGAACCCCTCACAGAATATATATCCTTTGAGGATCTTAGGCTAATAGACAAGGATACCCCGCAAGTTAGACAATATAGTAGAGGAGCAAGTAGAGGAAGGTCTAAAGGCTGAGGAAATAAACGTTTTAAATGATAAAAATCGCATGTTGGAATATTAGGGGCTTAAATTCCCCTCTTGGACAACTAGAGATCAAGAAATTCCTTAGAGAAAACAACATATGCCTTATCGGTCTAGTTGAAACAAAAGTTAGAACTATAAACTTACAAGCTATCACCCAAAACCTATGTAGGAACTGGGTAACAGCCCACAACTCGCTCCCAAACTCCGTCTCTAAGATATTGATTGATTGGAATCCTGCACTCTTTGATGTTGAGACCTTGCACACCACTGAACAATGCCTCACCTGTAAGCTCAAGCTACTTACCCCTAAAGCAAATGAATTCTTACTTACAGTAGTATATGGATACAATGAAAGACTCCATAGGAGAGAGCTTTGGAGTGAACTTAGATATTAATATCAAATCTATAGAAACCAATCCTGGCTTGTGATGGTTTAACGCTGTTCTGGACGAAAGTGGAAAACTAGGAGCAAGGAAAGTGGATAGACAGGCCATAAGAGATTTCATAGAATGGATCCATAACATGGATATGGCTAGTATCCCATCCAGGGGCTATGAATACACGTGGTTTAATATGAGGCTTGGTGACCAAAGGGTTGCCTCCAAGATCGACCACATGTTTTGCAATGAGCCTTGGAAGGATCTATTCCCACATTTCCAACTAAATTATGAACCTCCCGTCTCTTCTGACCACTCACCTAGTATCCTCTCAATCCAACAGGAGAACATCTTTGGTCCAAAACCCTTCAAATTCATAAAAGATTGGTTGAAGCACCCACATTTCAAAAACTTATTACAACAAACTTGGAATCTTGAGCTCCAAGAAATCCTCAGGTTACGCTCATAAACAAAATAAAAAACCTAAAGACACCACTTAGGACGTTAAACAAAGAACCCTTTTGGAACATTTCTGGTAGAGTAGCTGAAGCAAGGAAAACTCTGGAGATTTCCCAAGGTGAATTGACAAAGGATAAATAAAACCCTGATTTACAAAAGAAGGAAAAGAATCTAGCCAAGCTGTACACTAGCCTCCTTAGCTCTGAGTAATCGTTTCTCAAAGAAAAGGCTAGAGTAAGGTGGATGAAAGAAGGGGACAAGAATTCCCAATTTTTTTTTATAGGATTTTCCAAACCCATCGAGCTAGAAACAAAATCCTTAAGTTATGAATGACCAAAACATCATGGTGGAAGACTGAAGAATTAAAAAAAATGGTGGTTGACTTCTTTGAAGGTCTTTTCAGGACTTGGAATGGATGTAAACTAGGTGAGGATACAAAAAAGAAGCTGGAATCTCCCATCACCAACATGGAGATTAAGGATTCCCTCTTTTCTATGAAAAGGGACAGTGTCGCTGGTCCCGATGTGATGCAAGCTGACAAGCGTAGGATCCACTCTTCCACCTCCAACAATCTTTCCACAAGGGTTTAGGCACAAATAAGTAAACTTCTCTTTGCTTCCGTTGTGTAGAAATTGCCGGCTTAAGCAATACCTTAGATTCAAATGTGCGTTTGTAGGGAAACCTTCAAGGCCCTCCTAGACGGTCACTTCAACCCTTGACAATCACCCTCAATTTGCTCAAGATTGAGAGATATTAGCCTTGATTTTTAGTGCAAAATCAAGAAAACAAAGTTCCACTCGGAGAAGAAAACACACAAAATATTATTGATAAAAGGGTGGTATAGGCCGGCGGCCTTGAGGTCTTAATAAAGGCTGAAAATTTCAGCCAAAAAACAATCAAAAAAGAAAAAATAATCTCTATCTAAAACCTACCAAAAAGCTAAAAGAGATAAATTGCAATTTTCCTAAAAGAACTATCTTGAAAATGGAACATTCCTTCTCCTACTAATGCAACCGATTTCTCGCTTCTTTGATGGACTTTGGAGATCAATTTTTATGGCATTATAATCTTAACTCAATCTTCAAAAGGTTGATTGCAATCCTATCTTGATTGGTTTTGGAATTGTCTCAAATCCTCCTCCTTTTCCTTCCTTTTTGGCCGGCCTAGGTGTGCTGAATTTTAGGCTTTCCTTTTGTGTTTTCAAGACATCATCCTTTAGGAAACATTCCCTTCATCCTATCAACTTTCCAAAAACAAGAACAACTAGACAAATTTATTAGTAAAATAATAAACATAGAAAATAAGAAATAGAAAATAGAAAAATAGAAAACACACATGCAAACACAATCATGCAAGACTAACTGAAAATGCTTAGTTTCAAGAAAATGAATCCAACACACGTTTGGCTCGTCTTGCACATACCTACACAAGAAGTTCACAATGTCAATCTCAAAATCTCTAGCTTGACTTCTTGTCATAGGTACAGAGTCCGAATGATGGAATCCGGGATTCGCATCATGATGGTTATACTGTCGAATTCTTTCAAGATAACTGGAATGTGGTGGGTGAAGAGTTTACTGCAGCAATAAATTTGTTCTTCATCTCCAGTTTCATCTGCTACCATATGAACTGTACTGCCATCACACTAATATCCAAAACTGAGAGACCCACAACAATTAAGGACTTTAGGCCAATTTCATGTTGCAATGTTACATACAAGGTTATCTCTAAGATCTTAGCTTCCAAATTAAAACCTATACTCCCAACACTAATAAATGAAAACCAATCCGCTTTTGTGAAATATAGGAATATCCAAGACAACATCCTCCTTATGCACGAAATAGTGAAAAAGTACCAAAAGGCGGGTGGTCCTGCAAGATGTGCTATTAAAGTAGACATAATGAAAGTGTTTGATACGGTAAACTGGGACTACCTCATGCAGATTCTGGAAAACAGGGAATTCCCTCCCCAATTTAGAAAATGGATCTAGTTATGCATTTCTACTGCATTATTCTCAATCAACCTAAATGGCTAACTGACTGGAAACTTCAAATCCTCTAGAGGGCTTAGACAGGGGCATCCACTCCCTCTACTTTTGCATCTTAGTCATGGAGGGATTCACTCAACTCTTGAAAGGCTAAACTGACTCACCTGCCTTTTAGTTCCATGACAAATGCAAACCTTAGGTATCTCTTCCCTGGCGTTTGCAGACGACTTATTCATTTTGTCTAAAGCAAACTCCCAGTCTATAAAAATGATCAAAGATACCTTAGAAGAATTTCAGTCCTTCTCTGGACTCGAGCCAAACCTCCATGAATCTGAGGTGTTCGTATTTAGAGTACCACCAGGTATGAAAAAAGACATATCCAGGTCCCTGGGTATCCCTTTAGGCAATCTCCCTATTAGGTACCTTGGGGTCCTCTGGTCTCTAGGAATCTGGAATATAATTGAAGGTAAAGAGAGCCTATAGGTAAAATGGGTACATTCTGTGATCCATAAAGGACAGATTATATGGGAAGTTAACCCCAAACCAACAGACTCCTGGATGTGGAGAAGGTTAATCTAGACCAGAAATTAGTTCACAAACCATATAAGAAGACAGCCGGGAAATGGAAGTGAGGCCTGCTTTTGGAAGGGTCCATGTCATCCTTGGGGGATTTGATCCAAGAAGTCCCTGAAATGAGAAGGAAGCTAAACATTGACCTAGACGCGAAAGTAAGTCAAGTTCTACATGGTGACCAATGGAGAATATCATTTGGCAGAGGTTGGGACCAACAAGTACTTAGATTTTACCAAATCTATATAACAATCAAACTCTCTCCAGGTGCTGACAAATGGATTTGGCTCCTTGATGCGACCTTCTCTGTTGCTAGTGCAGCCAAAGTTCATCAACCTCTAGCCCCTGCGATCAACTGGCACAAAATTGTCTGGTGTAGACATAATCTCCCTCGATTTGCCATCATTCTTTGGTTGGCCTGTTAGAATAGGATGTCTACACTAGATACCCTACACTGTTGGGGCATCGTTTCTTCTAACATATGTGTTTTATGTTGCAGAGAAGTTGAAACTGATGACCACCTATTCGTTCAATGCAGCTACTCCACCGAGGTATGCGTGGGTATTCTGAAGCAACTGAAAGCAAGGAACTGGACTAACAAATGAACGGACATCCTGGGATAGCTCACAAACTCCTCTAGCAGGAATTGGGTTTCGAGGTTCCATAAGGACCTCATTTACTTTGGCTTCTCCGCAGCAGTTTATGGCATCTGAAGGGAAAGGAACCAGTGGATTTACCAAAAGATTGGGAAGAGCCAGCAAGCAAGGATTAACGAAGCTCTCCAGAATGTTAGATATAATGCTATATCTTGGCAAGGTGTCGAAAGATCAAAGAAAAATTGGGAGCTGGCTTTCTCTTTTGGGCTGTCTATGAAGATTTTCAAATGACAAATTCTCCACGTCAAGCCCAAACGGTCCCTTTCTATTGCGTGGAACTCCCTACAATTACAGTATCCAACTCACTTGGTTCAGTTTGCTTTTCAGGTTGGTGCAGAAAAGAAGGATGGAGGCAGTGTCAGCGGAAGAAATGTATCACACCTGTTTTCTTAATTGTTTTCGTAGGTTAAGGTCGGGTCTCATGTGCTGGTATGAATTATCTTATTGTAAGCCACCTAATTTTGAATGCCTTTGGCAACTTTTGTACAGGATGGCACCTCTCCTCATAGATTAGTAATCTACGTGGTCATCATGACCACTTTTTGTAAAGGTTGGCAATAACTTAGCGATCACATTGTAAGCCACCTGAAAACCGATTGTAAATTGCCTTTTGGCCGGTACTATGTAAAACTTAGATTACAAAAAAAGAAAAGACTTTTAGAAAAGCATTAGATTCGGTGTTCTTCCTGGAATTGGAGGTATACAATGGCTAGCGCGGGTACTTATTGTCATCGTTGCATAGGCTTTGTTTCTCTGGAATTACTCTACTCCATTGTGCATGTGATGACATAGTGTACTTGCTCTATATAATGTAGCGAACTGCTTCCATTAAAACCACTGCGTAACTGAATTTCCTTATTTTTTGCTCATAAAGTTGGTGTTTTTTTAATCCTGTTACTTGGATTCAGCGTTGCTGAGGATAAGGTCATATTTCCTGCTGTAGATGGGAGTGTGTCCTTTTTCCATGAGCATGCCGAAGAAGAAACCCAATTCAAGGAGCTGCAGTGCTTGATTGAAAATTTTCAAGGTGCAGAACTCAATTCAGCTTCAGCTGCTGGCTTTTTCACCAAATTATGTACTCATGCAGATCTAATATATCAGACAATCGAACAACATTTCCACAATGAGGAAGTTCAGGTACTTGGCTCTAGATATTTATGAACATTGATACTCAATGCGCACCATGTAGTAGAAATCCACCTAAAAATCATGATCGTCAGGAATATCTAGGTCCTGTGTCTGCTTAAGTTAGTAACCAGACTTTGCACCTCCATCTAGGTTCTCCCGCTTGCACGAAAGCATTTTACCTTCGAAAGACAAAGGGAACTTTTGTATCAAAGCCTTAATTTGATGCCACTGAAGCTGATTGAGCGTGTCTTGCCATGGCTGGTAGGAACATTGAATGAAGATGAAGCCAGAAATTTCCTCATGAATATGCAGTTGGCAGGTTTGTATTGTCATTGCGTTAATATCTTGGAGTAAAGGGTAAGGTATTGTTTGTTTCTAACTTGCACATATTTGGTTGCCTAGCTCCTGTGACTGACGCTGCTTTGGTAACGCTATATTCTGGATGGGCGTGCAAAGGCCGTAGCCGTGGTGCCTGTTTGTCCTCCAGTGTTGCTGGTTGTTGCCCTGTGAAACAACTTTCTTCCATTGAAGAAAACTGTGTCCTGCGATCCTGTCCATGTGCACCTCAAGGGCCAAACGCTGAGGGAAGAGCAGTGAAACGAAACCACCCTAAGCTTTGCATAGAAGGAATTGTGTCTAGCTCTTCTGAAGAGGCTCCAAGTGAAGAGCAATCATGTTGCGTTCCTGGATTGGGCGTTAATGGCAGTCATTACGGGTTGAATACGGTCTCAACTCCAAAGTCTTTCCGCTCAATCTCCTTTGGCACATCAGCTCCTACTCTTAACTCCAGCCTTTTCATCTGGGAGATGGATAATAACTCTTCTAATCCTGAACGAGCAGTCCATCCTATTGATACGATTTTCAAGTTCCATAAAGCAATACGTAAAGACTTGGAATATTTAGACGTTGAATGTGGTAGGTTAATTGACTGTGGTGATGCTCTTCTTCGGCAGTTTATTGGAAGGTTCCGTCTTCTATGGGGTTTATATCGAGCACACAGCAATGCAGAAGATGCAATAGTATTCCCAGCACTTGAATCGAAAGAAGCCCTGCATAATGTAAGTTACTCATACACACTCGACCATAAACAAGAGGAAGAACTTTTTGCAGATATATCACATGCCCTATCTGATCTTTCAAGACTTCATGATGCTTTGTCGGGATCTGGTAAGATCAAGGATGTTGATTTGGATAGTTTTAATGGCGCTTGCAACAGTGATGATATTGCAGCCAAATATTATGAACTAGCCACAAAGGTTCAGGGCATGTGCAAATCACTAAGGATCAGCCTACAGCAACATATATATAGGGAAGAACTGGAGTTATGGCCATTATTTGATAAGCACTTTAGTCTAGAGGAGCAGGAAAAAATTGTAGGACGCATTATCGGAACAACTGGAGCAGAAGTCCTTCAGTCTATTCTACCTTGGGTAACTTCTGCACTTACACAAGACGAACAAAATAATATGATGGATACTCTGAAGCAAGCAACACGAAACACAATGTTCAGTGAATGGCTGAAACAGTGCTTGAGAAGAGCTCCTGAATCATCTGAACAACCAGAAGCATCAGAGACTTTAAATTCTGGGAGAGGTTTGTTCTAACCTTTGAAACTAGGTCTCTCTTGCCCACACAAGTACGCTTAGTTGTAATGGTTCACTTGCTTTAGAAAGGTCGCATTTCAGTTCTCACTTCTTAGGACTGCGTTGGTGGTTTCTTTGTAAGTTCCAGACCAAGCGATCTATTCCCTAGAGGATATGCCTTGGCCTGTAGTGATAACCACAGCCAAGACCACTTACACATAAAAAGATTTAAAACGAAAAGTCGCAAAAAGATGCCCTCGCCATCTCTCTCTCTCTCTCTCTCTCTCTCTCTCTATCTCTCTCTCTCTCTCTCTCTCTCTCTCTCTCTCTCTCTCTCTCTAAGGTGATGGCTAACTTCTGTACAGTGCTAATTTCAGCTTGAGTTAATCTACTTGTAGGCAAAGAATCTCTTGAAAGCTTACACCTACGAGATCAGATGTTTAAACCTGGTTGGAAAGATATTTTTCGCATGAATCAAACTGAGCTTGAATCCGAGATTAGAAAGGTTTACAGAGATTCAACGCTGGATCCAAGGAGAAAAGCATATTTGATACAAAATCTCATGACTAGGTCTGTCTCATACATGCTTCTTTTGATTTCGTCAAAATCTTTTCCTTTTCACTTTTTATGGTTGACTCTACTTTTTTGCTGAACTGCATTTGCTTGTTATCTCTTTCATTTCTGAATAAATAGTTCTAATCCCTTGTAAAATTTTCTCCTTCAGTCGGTGGATTGCTTATCAGCAGAAGTCACAAGCACCAACTGATGAAACACCTAGTGAGGATGTAAATGGACATGCACCATCATTTCGAGATCCACAAAAACAAGTGTATGGTTGTAAACATTACAAGAGGAATTGCAAGCTTCGAGCTTCTTGTTGTGGGAAGTTGGTCACTTGCAGATTCTGCCATGATGAAGTGAGCGACCATTCAATGGACAGGTAAAACTTTGCATGATGAAGGTACTCTTATTTCGTGAAGATGTTGATCTTTTCCTTTTTTTCAGGAAAGCAACCATGGAGATGATGTGTATGCAGTGCCTGGTCATTCAACCTATTGGACCAGCGTGCACGACACCTGCTTGTAATGGTTTTTCGATGGCAAAATACTATTGCAACATATGCAAGTTTTTTGACGACGAAAGGTAGAATTCACCTCTCAAGTGAACTGAAGTTTGCTCCATTGGCGATGATCTTGATATTGACTAGAGTAGCATCTTAAGCTTTTCTACCGTGATCTAATTTCACTGTAAGAAATAGGATAAGATATCTTGAATTTACATCTTGAAGGATTCATAAAAAAGGGTGCCTATTCCTTGTTAAATGCAAACCTATACTTTAATTATTTTACCTTGAATTGATAAATTTTGTTTTTGCTCCCATGTAACTGTGTGATATGTGTTGATGGTGTCATTTTCTACTGCAGAAATGTATATCATTGCCCCTCCTGCAATTTATGCCGTCTGGGAAAGGGTCTTGGAATTGATTTCTATCACTGCATGAAGTGCAACTGTTGTTTGGCAATGAAGTTAGAAGACCATAGGTGCTTGGAGAAAGCTCTAGAGACAAATTGCCCAATTTGTTGCGAATTTTTGTTTACCTCTAGCGCTTCAGTTCGGCCTCTACCTTGTGGGCATTACATGCACTCAGCGTGCTTTCAGGTCTAAATTCCCCCCAAGTATATGTGTATGTGCGTGTGTGCCCTTTTTTCCTATTTCTCAAATAGTTCTGCCAATCCGTTGATGCGTGATATAGAAAGTGGATCAAATATATTCTGGAAAGTCCTGAATGTTGTGCAAATTTCTTTTGCAGGCATATGCTTCCAGCAACTATATATGTCCAGTATGCAGCAAATCCATGGGTGATATGGCGGTGAGAGCTCGTTTCTTTTTTCCCAATAAATTCTTCCAATAAGGCCTAAAGGGTGTATTTATTAGTAATATATAAGCGATTTACTTGACTATTAGGAAGAAGATAAAGGCAAAAATCTGTTGCCCTTCACGCTCTCTTGGGATAACTTATTAGTTTTTGTATATTTGAAGCAACAGTCTTTTTACTCATCGCACATTGCAAAATGATCTAATACTTCTTAACCAATGAGAGATAGACAATGGGGAGTGGGCTCTCTCTTTTAGTCGCAACCAGTGACATTGTCTTTTACTGTGTATATCTCATTGGTTAGTAGTTACTTTTGGAACTGCATAGTTATTATGTTTCCACTTAATAGTGATTTGTAATTTCTCATGTTTTCCTAACAAGTGGCAGTTGGCTGTAATTTTGCAGCGCTTTTTCATTGTTAATTTCCCTCAAAAGTTTCTTAACTACCCAGGTATACTTCGGAATGCTTGATGCTTTATTGGCTAATGAAGTGCTTCCAGAAGAATATAGGGACCGGCAGCAGGTAATGTATCTAACGTAATTAATTGGAAGCCTTGATTCTATCCATTTGTGTCATTAGGATTCGGTGCTATGATCTCAATAACGAGTATTTGTCCTCATATTCGCTAGTAAAAATAACTGCTTGGAGTGATTACTTGGACACTCTTTTGAGCTGTATATATATGCTGATAATCAAACGCTTGTCTTCTTAATAGTTTCCCAAGTGGCATGATCCTCTCCTTTCACTTTTTGAATCTTGTCTAACCACTTCCAACTAAGCACTCGTTTATAAAATGCTCTTTCTCCTGATTGGCGTAGGCTATCAGTATGTTGCTCACCATTTTGTTTCCTTCTGGTTAGTCACTTGTTCAACGTGCCTGCAGGATATCCTATGCAATGATTGTGGACACAAAGGCACATCAAGGTTTCACTGGCTATATCATAAGTGTGGATTTTGTGGTTCATACAATACCCGGGTCATCAAGGATACCTCAGCAAGTCCCCGTTGCCTCCCGTCAAGTCATTGAGGTTTGTTTCATTCACCTTAGTGACTTAGGAGTTTCTGAGCTTGTACATAGTCCTGTATAGGTTCAGTATTTGTGGCTACACCTTTAGCTTGCTAGCATACAGTATAAACGGTTAGTTTTATGTTGCATTTATTTTTTCCTTTTTTATTGGACTTTGTGTCCTTCACTGTAAAGGCAAAACTCTTTCTTTCCTTTTTGGCGAAATAAAGTTGTGCATGACTCTAGTGTACGGTTACCTCCGCCGTTTGTTGTTAGCCGAGAGATTCTTTGGCATGCTACAAGACAAGAATATGTAAATAACTTTATATCTTACGTAGAGCTAGAGGTGATCCTTCCCACGTAGTCTAGGTGTTTGATTTCATTTTTGATCTGTAAATATGTTACATTACATGATTTCAATGAAAGCTCCTTTTCTTCGGGAAAAAAAAATACAAGAAGAGATTCTTAGATATCGTGTAAAACTCATCTGTGTATTATCGTATACATGTTTATCGTGTATGAGCATGCATGTGGATGTCTAGTATATCTAGGGGCAAACATATAACCATATTTCTATGACATTGTGATATCAAAAATTCTTTGCACAAAGACTGGTGTTATTTTAAGTTGAAAACTTTCTTTATGGAGTAAAATTTTTAGAAGTACAGAGAAGGGGATAGGAATTCAAACGGGCGGAATGACCATCATTAGCTCTAAATGACCTTTATCATTAGGAGTAATTCGAATCCTTTTATAGATCTTGTTCAATGAACAAGTCTCAATCTTACTTGAGGAATAATAAATGATGGGCCAAAAAATACCCCTCGTTAGTCAATAAACGGTCAACGTTGAAGTAAGGTGAAAGAATGGCCAAGTATGGCGGGTTGGCCCGGAGGAAGACCAGACCACAGGCAGACAAATAGTCCGTCCCGGCTACAGGGCCACACCGTCATTTCATTTGTCGGGCCCTTCAGTCATCTTGATCATAGAGTTCCAGCTGAGGGCTAAGAATCTCACCTCGGCCTAAGGGTCCCATCTCGGCCCACATCCTCAACTCGGGCTACAATTTCACCTCGGCCAATGAATAGTGCTCGGCCTCGGATCTAATTTGTCTACCGAACTCAGAAAGGCTCTCCAATGTTCCACGGAGCTGGTCATTTTCATCTCGGCATGATGACCTCACATTATCAATCGTCTTGGATAATCAAGTGGTCATCTCGGGCATCCAGAGGATGTCGGTTATGCCCCTAGCTCGAACAAAAGGAACCAGTACTCGATTCCTAAAGCTCTCAGCGGTTTATTACAGCCACGGGGATCCCAGACTAATGACCTCGGCCAAACAACAGCAGTCACGAAGCTATGTGCTACGTGGCATACACGCATTCTCGATTCTCCAGATGTCAATCATACGAGGAGAAGTTGTCAGCACAGCAATCCTAAGCAGCTGCACGGCTGCCATGCAAGTTGGCCATACGTCTTCATCTCAACTATCCGAGACACGCAACTCTCAGCCTCGCCAACTATAAAATAGTTGGCGAACATGCAAGTCAGCCAGGTGTCGTCACTTCAACCCTTTGGGACACTCAGCCCTCAACCACACCAAGTATAAAAGAGCTTCTCCAACAGTAAGAAGCTCTAAGTCAAAATCAGAAGTAAAATAGACAAGTCAAAAACACCCCGCTGTTCTTATCTCAGCTCGGCCTGCACTGTGGCCGACCTCAAACAGGTTCCATCAAACCACTATTTCAATTAAAGCTCTACGCTAAAATGCCCACAGCTGACTTGAGCGTCGGAGGGTTTCCCCGGGGCAGCGCCCTGGGACCCCTAACGCTCTCTTTCCTTTCTCAGGCTTCCTAGGAGGACAGCTGACGGAAGGCTAACGGCCATCAACGGCCTGGACGCCGGATATTTCGACTTTTACCTTGGCGAGACAATCCGACCTCGTCATTTTGGCGCTAGAAGGAGGGCCCGAACCTCCGGGTCCCTTGACTTTCGAAATATCAAGTTATGTCTAAAAATTCTTAGCTTAGGAAGCCATTGAGAGAAAGATGAGCAGAGAAGGCAATCAAAGGCTCTCTTTGCAATCAACTGCATCACGTTTCCAGGAGTTTGAGTTAACTCCCATTACCTTCTCATATGAGGAACATATGCGAGCCATACACTATGTGGCACAAAATCCGGCAGCTTTCCAGGCTGTACTGGAATTGAGAAGGGAAGCGTTCAGAGAAGGAACAAGTAATCCTTCTTCCAGTGGTACCAGTATTCAGCAGTTGGAATATTCTCCATCTCGGCCAGGATATCATTCTGAATGTCAAACTGAGGTTATAACTGAAGCTGAGTACCCATTTCGAAGGTCTGATGATCAGACCATACAGAGCCCCTCGACTTCACCTCGGCCTCGAAGTCTTGAAAGACATATCCAGGCCTCACGGCGAGAAAGAGCATCCGTTAAGGTCCGGATGGGGGGCCAGGGCAGAGAAAGAAGTTCCTTGCTCGCTTCCAAAGCTCGTATTCTTTCCTATATGAGGAAGAAAAGCCTGGTAAAGGAACCTAAACCTCTTGCAGGACCACTCCATAAGAGGGATCCACAACTCTACTGCTTATATCATCATGATATAGGGCACGATACAGAAGACTGTAGGCAGCTCGGAAAAGAGATAGCCCGTCAAATTGAGCTTGGCCATCTGCACCAGTTTCACAATCCGAGATGAAACTTATGCAGGGGAGCCAAATTAGATGTTCCTTGAGGTGAACATCAACCCGAGTGGTAGCTCTAAGTTGGAAAGTTAGGCTATCTAGTCCAATAATAGAGTTCAAAGTGGGGACCAATCTTCGAATACATCTGAAAACCCCCAGCTCAGCCTTGTAGTTGGCCTGTACAAATCACCTCTCGATGTACGAAACTTCTCAGCAATAAAAAGTGTTTATTCAACTGTGTTGTGAACAGTTCTGCAAAGTTGGAGTTTCTTACCAGAAAGACCTCGGCTAAAGTTCCAGGCACCTGCCCGCTAAAGGGTAAAAAAAAAAGACCTTGGCTAAGTTCCAGGCACCTGCCCGCTAAAGGGTGAAAAAAAGACCTCGGCTAAAGTTCCAGGCACTTGCCCGCTAAAGGGTAAAAAATTTTCTCCTCAGCAGGATCTGGGGAAAGAGCCCGTCAGAGGGTTAAATTCCTCCTCAGCAGGATCTGGGGAAAGAGCCCGCCAGAGGGTTAAATTTCTCCTCAGCAGGATCTGGGGAAAGAGCCCGCCAGAGGGTTAAATTTCTCCTCAGCAGGATCTGGGGAAAGAGCCCGCCAGAGGGTTAAATTTCTTCTCAGCAGGATCTGGGGAAAGAGCCCGCCAGAGGGTTAAATTTCTTAGCAGGTCTGGAAAAGATTATGCTTGAGGGTTGTTGCATCTCGGCCAGCTCGGGACGCTAACTTGCATAGGACTCGTACGACCTTGGCAGATCTGGATAAGGTCGGGGCAGATCTCTATATCTCACCTCGGCTAGTGTACAACGGATATGCTCGAGTGATTATAAATGAGATCTCGGCCAAGGCTTCACGAGAGTCTCTTATTCAAACTCAGCAAGACAAGGTAACTTTTGTTTTGTCAATCTTTTATTAAGACTGAGCAGGTTTAACAAGACCGACACTCAATCTCGGCAACCAGAAACCTGGAACAAGTCCTTGATATGCCCAAGGCAAAAACCCGTCAGAGGGTTGAAGTTGCACCTCGGCAAGTCAGGGGTAAAAAGCCCGTTGCAGGATAGAACAAAACTTTGGCAAGCCCAAGGTCAAAGCTTATAAGAAGGTGAAACGAAAAACTTGGTTAAACCAAGGCAAAGGCCCAGTAAAAAATGGACCTGCATGTAGCTCAGCAAGTCCGAATAGCCGAAGTAAGATGTACAAGGGCGAACTTCTCAGCATATCACCTTAGCGAACATACTCCGAGTAGGCTTGACAAAAAACAGTTCTTTCCCAAGTGTCACCCAGATTGGATCTCGGCAAAGATTGCGCAAGTTTCACTAGATTGGTTCTTGGTTCAGCTCGGTAACGTTCCAGGTTCGTTTTACATTCAGAAATTGCCCTATTACGTTAGAACTGTTCAGGTAGACTAGAGCCGACGTAAGAACTTGGCAACAACAAGTTTGAAAGGTTAATTTGGCTTGGCAATAGGTTCACTCCGACGTGAAGTTGGTTTATGTTCAATAGAGTTAATTAAGTTTACCAAGACCGACATGAAAAGTCAGCAGTAACAATAAAAGTGCTGAGGGCAAAAGAATCAATTAAGTCAGAAAAAGGTTTTCATAGATGAAAAGCTGAATTACAAGATGATGTCTGCCCTGATAAAGATAAACAAAAGGAATCCTAAACCTAATCATCCTGATCTTCGTCCCTCAAGTCAGCTCCATCCACAAACTTTTGGAACATTTCTTCAAAGTCATGAGCAGCAAGAGGGTTGTACAGCTCAGCTAGGCGGGGATCACTTTTGTTCAGATCGGGATAGACAGCAGAGCAGACATCAATGGCTTTCGTTTGGCCGGCCTCCATGGCTGAGCCTTGCAGATGGATCATATTTTCTTCAAAGAACTTGGATTTTCTGAAATCTTGAATAGTTCTGATCTCAGCTTCTATCAGTTTTTCACGCAAAAGGTTGATCATGTCTGCGTCATCTTGGCTTTTCTGCGTCAGCTCAGCATTTTGTTTCTTCAAACACTCAACCTCATTTAGAGATTGAGTGGAAGCCAGCTCAAGGTCAGCCACTTTATTTTTCAACTCATCCACCTTAGAGTTGGAGGTGGCCAACCTCATCTCAGCATCTTCAGTCTTCTTTTGGAGATGGGCGGTTCCAGCTTCCAGGTCAGTAACTTTCAGGGTCAGCTCGGCTCTTCTCTTCTCTGATACTTCAAACCGTTCCTTAGAAGTTGCCAGCTCCCCAAGGAAGTCTCTACTGCGAGTAACCAGCTCCATCCCCTGACCTCGGATCTATTTAACAAGATAGCATGAAAAAGAAGTCCAATAACAAAATAAGCAAAGTACTCAACAAGAGATTTGCTTACCAGAGCAAGGTTGGACATATAAGCATTAGTCAGGGCTGCAAAATCAGTTGCCCTGAATCTCTGAATATCCCGAGGCAAGATTGCAGCTCTATTTAACCTTTCAGCAACAGTAGGATTCTCAGCAGAATCCCCCTCGAAAAACCCAATCAAAATTGGGTCTTGAACATTACCCGACTGAGGCAAGATCTCCTCAACTGGGTCAGCAGTGAACATCTCCGGACTATGAGATGGCCCCGGATCACCTCTGCTAGAACCTTCACCCCGTTGCCTCTTCCGAGGGAGAAGGTTAGAACGCTCACCAGCGTCAGCTGGGATTACAGATTCAGTTGGAGCCTGGGGTTGGACTTCAGCCTCAGGCTCATCGTCCATAATGGTAATGGGCAAAGCTGTGCAGAAGTAAAAATGAAATAGAGCCCAAGTATAACACGCGTGAAAAATTTTTTATGAAGAAAAGGTTTACCTGGCTCAGGCTCTGCCAGCTCGGGTTGAGCAGGGACAACACTAGAAACTGGGGGCACCGTTGAAGTGGAAGCTCCCCCAGAGCCAAGTGTGGCTAACCTTCTCTCTCTCCTAAGTCTTTTTCTGGCTTGAGTCTCAGCCATCATGTCCAAGCGGGTAGAAGGACCGGCCATTGCACCTGCATTCAGAGTTGAAGAGTTAAAGTATTAAAAGAGGGAAAAAATAGCAAGAAAGAAAAAGAATAATATCCACCTCGGACAATGGTTAATTGATCTGGGGAGAGTGGCAGATATAGGTGGCCAACAGCCGAATGCTCCAGGTCGGCCGCTAACCAGATCTCCGAGTCCACCTTCTGCCAGTCAATGATTATGGGAAGGGCTCGAAGTCTGTCTGCTTCATTGCAGTGATCTCGGCTCGGCCTCGTGTTATCAGTCTTGCCAGCCTTCCAGATACTTCTGCTCGGCAGTTCGGACCTTTTGACATAAAAGAATTTCCCCTTCCATCTCTTATTGGAGGTAGGAATATTGGTAGCAAAGGGGAAGTCAATGCCAGACGTTCGCTTACTGAAATAGTACCAGCTCTGCGAAGACCGGCATGCAAAAAGTGCTCGGAAAATACTAGTATTGAAGGGGAGCTCAGCAAGTCTTAAGAAAAGAATATAACAAAGGATGAGTTTAAGGCCGTTGGGTTGAATTTGCGGAAGCCTGAGCCCGTAAGCTCGCAAGATGCGGAGAAGGGGTTCGGGAACAGGAAGGTTGAACCCGGACTTGAAGTAGTCTTCATAGACTGCTTCATAATCTCGGGGAGGATCGTAGGCAGTTTGACCCGGCAAAGGTAAAACTGGGCCGAAACGGTTCTTATCAACTTTGTAATATTTACAAATCCTATCCAGGTCGGCCTCAGAAAGAGAAGTAGAAGTCTCTTGAACAGTAGGAGAAGGCCGACCTCTCTCAATAACTCCAGAAAACTGAGAAGGATCCCTCAATAGGGCTGGAGGGTTGACGGACACCGGAGCAGAAGGAACCCTCACTTGCTCCGGTGAGGAATCAATTACGGTTAGAGCTCTGCTAGACTGAACAGAGTCCCCGATGGTTGGGAGCAAATTGCCGATGGGAAGATCATCGGCAAAAGCAGAACCACCAGATAGTGACGGAGAAGCAACGGCTTCTCCGCCTCCGGCAGCATAAGAACCTCCTTCCGAAAGGTTCTGCGAGTCATGAGAAGAAGAAGACATTATGAAGGTGAGAAGAAGACTTACAGAGATTAAAAGATGAAGACGACTGAATGAAGAGGGGGCAAAGGCTGAAAAAAGCTTGAAGACACCGGAATTGAAGAAGCTCGCCGGAGAAGAAGCAAAATTGCTGAGATAAGAAAACAGGCAAATAAAGAGAAAGAGTGATCCGACCAAGACCTATTTATAGGGTTTTACCTCGGTAGCCCAAGAGTCGTCAGGAATAAATGGCTCTCGATTCGTGAAACGGCGAAGCTCCGAAAGCTGCGCAGACAACGCTTCGTGTTCTGCGTAAACAGTAAATGTGCAGACTTAGCCAATCAAAATTGGACGCGTGCCAGAACAGATAGCGCGCTGAATGAATCAGGTCAGAGACAACTGATCAGCTCGGCCAAAAGTTGCCATTGGCACATCGTACATTGTGCTCCTATTAAATACGTTAAGCGGTCTAGTCAGATCTTGACACGTCGTCATTTTGGAACATAACTCGAGAAAAATTTGAACAGATTAACCTGCCCTCTCAGGTCAGCTCGGCCAGCCCAATCTGGGGGGCAAGTGATGGGCCAAAAAATACCCCTCGTTAGTCAATAAACGGTCAACGTTGAAGTAAGGTGAAAGAATGGCCAAGTATGGCGGGTTGGCCCGGAGGAAGACCAGACCACAGGCAGACAAATAGTCCGTCCCGGCTACAGGGCCACACCGCCATTTCATTTGTCGGGCCCTTCAGTCATCTTGATCATAGAGTTCCAGCGCCCTCTGAGGGCTAAGAATCTCACCTCGGCCTAAGGGTCCCATCTCGGCCCACATCCTCAACTCGGGCTACAATTTCACCTCGGCCAATGAATAGTGCTCGGCCTCGGATCTAATTTGTCTACCGAACTCAGAAAGGCTCTCCAATGTTCCACGGAGCTGGTCATTTTCATCTCGGCATGATGACCTCACATTATCAATCGTCTTGGATAATCAAGTGGTCATCTCGGGCATCCAGAGGATGTCGGTTATGCCCCTAGCTCGAACAAAAGGAACCAGTACTCGATTCCTAAAGCTCTCAACGGTTTATTACAGCCACGGGGATCCCAGACTAATGACCTCGGCCAAACAACAGCAGTCACGAAGCTATGTGCTACGTGGCATACACGCATTCTCGATTCTCCAGATGTCAATCATACGAGGAGAAGTTGTCAGCACAGCAATCCTAAGCAGCTGCACGGCTGCCATGCAAGTTGGCCATACGTCTTCATCTCAACTATCCGAGACACGCAACTCTCAGCCTCGCCAACTATAAAATAGTTGGCGAACATGCAAGTCAGCCAGGTGTCGTCACTTCAACCCTTTGGGACACTCAGCCCTCAACCACACCAAGTATAAAAGAGCTTCTCCAACAGTAAGAAGCTCTAAGTCAAAATCAGAAGTAAAATAGACAAGTCAAAAACACCCCGCTGTTCTTATCTCAGCTCGGCCTGCACTGTGGCCGACCTCAAACAGGTTCCATCAAACCACTATTTCAATTAAAGCTCTACGCTAAAATGCCCACAGCTGACTTGAGCGTCGGAGGGTTTCCCCGGGGCAGCGCCCTGGGACCCCTAACGCTCTCTTTCCTTTCTCAGGCTTCCTAGGAGGACAGCTGACGGAAGGCTAACGGCCATCAACGGCCTGGACGCCGGATATTTCGACTTTTACCTTGGCGAGACAATCCGACCTCGTCAATAAACATTTTGTATCGGTACTTATTCTACAATTGTAATTGTCATTACTTTAATTATCGCATGATATGCAACAAATTCTAGATGAAAAGGGGGAATAATAAACATTTTATATTGGTACTTATTATAGAATTGTAATTGTCATTACTATGATTATCCCATGATATGCAACAAATTACTCTAGACGAAAAGGGGCAATGCACTAAAGGATTTTAATAGAGCTTATCAGTAAAAATCATTCCATTTGCTTGGGATCAAGCAGCGTCCACATGCCCATCCTCTCTTCTAGTGGAGTGGAATATGTAAAGAAGAAATAAAAGATTACACATGCATTAAGTTGGACAAATATTTGACTTGTGGCAGAATATTGATCATCTACTCGAAATGGAACATGTGTACCATATATATGTCGTGTACGCACAGTAAATGCACACGTGCTATGTATGTGCATTGACGAGGAATATGCATGTGTGTGTATATATACATAATATATTTGTGTACACACACATGCATTTATCCATGTATATGTAGAAAACAGAAGTCTGCTTGACTTATTTTCCGATACACTAAAACGAGATGATGATTCAGATCATCTAATCCGGAGAACTTTAAGTCATATTTTTAATCTATTATATTCCCTCCCCTCATACGGATAATAACTGTAGGCGATGTGGCGACGAACATACGCACTCTTTTTTCATATTAATACTAGTGGTAGTGGGCCATGCATCTGTGCCATTCGTCCCCCTAAGCTTGTAGTGTACAAGCCATCATGTCCAAGCACGTGTAACAAGGAAATAAAGAGTCATAGGCAGAGCATAAAAATATATGACTATTGGCATATTATGTGACCAAACCATACAACAAAAAGCCACCATAAGTAGATGGTTATAACATTCGCAGCTGTGGAAGTTACAATGTTGAGAGCGAAAGCTCTTACAAAGAGTTACAATTCATATTCAACAGTTCTCCGAGGGATAACTTCTGCACTTCCGGACCAAAATGTGTCTTCCTCGGAGAAGAAAAACATGTTCATCCTTTATGAACAAAGCAGATTCACCATATTTAGAGTTAAAAGTATGGAGACAAATATAATCTAACTGGTCTGTAATTTCAGTTTTTCTTCAGGGGCTTTTAACTTTTATCTCTGAGGGTTCAAGCTTCCACTTGTGATGAAGCCGGATCTTCACCAAGGGTCTAGATGACCTCGATTTAGCTCCGTTGGCTAACGTAAAGAATTTATCCGCTGGAATTGAAAATGTGTAGCTGGAATAGCGCCAAATATCCTGCACAAAGTAGCACAGGTCAGAGGTCCCGGGGGGTTGGTCCCGGAAAAAACCCTCCGACGCTCAAGTCAGTTTGGGCCATATCTCACTGAGATTATAATGTAAAGGGTGAGTTAGGAATTTCTCGCAATATTTGCCGAGGAGCACGGTGTATGTATATGTTGTGAAGTCTGGTCCCCCTTCTTTGTCTTGGTCTCCTTACCTTTATAGATCTTTTTCCCAATCTGAAACTCTTTTGATAGCTTGGAGAAAACGCTTTGTTTAGGGCAGAGAGCCTAAGGCATAATAGGTCTGCTGATGTGATCAATAGGCCGGCCTAGTTGATGTAACTGATAGACCGGCTGTTGTGACCTTGGCGTGTTCAGGAAGACTAAACAGCTGCAGTCGATATATTGGAGAAGTATCTCCGTTTGAGGGTCCTACGAAGTATTATCGTATTGGGTTCATTTTGCTGTGGTACACAGCTGTCTTCTGCTGAAGTGCACGAGCTGCTGTGGTACACAGCTGAGCCTTGCCGAAGTGCGTGACTTGGCCTTACCGAAATGCATGGCTAAGCATTGCCTAAATGAAGTAGTCCGAAGTACAGCATTTGAACATATACTGAAGTTAATGCCGAGGTGCAAACCTTAATAGATTCTTCGATGTTATAAGGGTATCATATTGCCCTACTGAGGTGCTGCTGAGGCCGGACAGCCATTCTTAAGCACTAACCCGCTGAACTGCAATACTGGGCTATTAGGATTAAACCGTTGACTGTTATTGACTAACTGATGATCCGGCTATGGTTTATCATTTGCCCCCAGATTTTGTGTGGCTGAGCTGAACTGCGAAGGCAGACAAATCTTGTTCTTATGACGTGGCAAATCTTCATTAGCTACATGGTTATCCCTTTATTTATGCCATAACTCCCGTCTTTAACGTAAGCGATAGTTTCGACGCTCTGTTATTGTTTTTCGACAATTCCACTTCCCGAGGGTGGGAAATGCATGGACTTCTGCCTTTTCGAATTTCAAATTTCAAACGGAAAAAGGGAGGCCTCTTTTCCTTTTTCTACCTATAAATAGAGGTGCTTTCATCTCCTCATTCTTCATTCTCCATTTAAGCTTCCCATCCTGGATGCCTATCTTGGTGTTTCATAACATTCCTCCTTTCCACCCAATCCTTTATCTCTATGTAAGCATTTCCGAAATATGCCTGCCCTTTTGTGTCTCAAGAATCTGGAAAATACCTGTGAGACTCAGTCCTTTCATAAAGAATTTGATTCTGATGGGAACAATCTTTCTTCATGGAGATTGTTCCTTTCCAGCAATCCTTTTTTAGTCATCGTCGTATCTTTCGCTTTAGCGCCTCTGTCATTTCGTGATAGGGATTCTCCTTCGACACATCCTTTTCCAGCAAAGGTTTCACTTTGCTGTTTTGTAATCGCACAAATCCCTTTTCTTCCAGTGAAGCAAGAAACAATTGCGATTATATTCTTCGCAGGCCATCTTCAAGGCATGGTAGCAGTGAAGCAAGGGCGGCAACAATGATGCAAAATTTTGTTCTGCCATGTAACCATATAGGGGACGATTACCAAGAAGTCTACCCAGATCTGAATAAGGATTATTCGCTGCTCTTCGTGGTTCAAGTCTGAGGCTGTATCCAGATTACCGAGTTTTCAAAGCACAGGAGAAGATTTCGTAGTAGAATAGGATTTTCCCTTGTAAACAATTTGTAGTTGTAATAGATTTCATACTCAATGAAAGTCTATTTTTCAGATTTTGCTTTCTGACTTCTTCTAGCTTTTCAATCTTTTGAAGTTCAACTTGCTCTTTTTCCTTAGATGGCGAGTGTTGACCTTCTACTCTGCGAAGTTCTTTCATTTGCTTTCTGCAAATTTTTGTCTTCAACTTGCCCCGCGGTTATAGTTTGCAAGTATTTGTCTTCATCTTTGTCATAAGATTATTTCTTGTGGCAAAGTTCCTTTATCCAAGTATCAAGCTCCAGCTTTTATACTTGGCTTTTCAGATTGGCTGAGTTGGAATGCTGGCAAACTTGTCCCATTGTTAAGACTTTGCCGAAACCCCTAATATAGGGAATTTACCTTGTTCCGCTGAGACCTGCTCAGCCCCGCAGACCTGCTGCGGCAAATATAAGGAACTTGTCTTGTTCCGCTGAGACCTGCTCAGCCTCCCAGACCTGCTGGGGCAAATATAAGGAACTTGTCTTGTTCCGCTGAGACCTGCTCAGCCTCCCAGACCTGCTGGGGCAAATATAAGGAACTTGTCTTGTTCCGCTGAGACATGCTCAGCCTCCCAGACTTGCTGGGGTAAATATAAGGAACTTGTCTTGTTCCGCTGAGACCTGCTCAGCCTCCCAGACCTGCTGAGGCAAATATAAGGAACTTGTCTTGTTCCGCTGAGACCTGCTCAGCCTTCCAGACCTGCTGGGTAAGATGATGTTGAGACCTGCTCAACCTTCCAGACCTGCTAGGTAAGAATATCGAGAAACCTGTCCCATTCTGCTGAGACCTGCTCAGCCTTCCAGACCTGCTGGGTAAGATGATGTTGAGACCTGCTCAACCTTCCAGACCTGCTGGGTAAGATGATGTTGAGACCTGCTCAACCTTCCAGACCTGCTGGGTAAGATGATGTTGAGACCTGCTCAACCTTCCAGACCTGCTGGGTAAGAATATCGGGAAACCTGTCCCATTCTGTTGAGACCTGCTCAGCCTTCCAGACCTGCTGGATAAGATGATGTTGAGACCTGCTCAATCTTTCAGACCTGTTGGGTAAGATGGTGTTGAGACCTGCTCAACCTTCCAGACCTGCTGGGTAAGATGATGTTGAGACCTGCTCAACCTTCCAGACCTACTGGGTAAGATGATGTTGAGACCTGCTCAACCTTCCAGACCTGCTGGGTAAGAATATCGGAAAACCTGTCCCATCCTGCTGAGACCTGCTCAGCCTTCCAGACCTGCTGGGTAAGATGATGTTGAGACCTGCTCAACCTTCCAGACCTGCTGGGTAAGATGATGTTGAGACCTGCTCAACCTTCCAGACTTGCTGGGTAAGATGATGTTGAGACCTGCTCAACCTTCCAGACCTGCTGGGTAAGAATATCAGGAAACCTGTCTCATCCTGCTGAGACCTGCTCAGCCTTCCAGACCTGCTGGGTAATAATATATATGCCCCCACTTTCGTTGTAGGTGGTAGATAGGCATAGATTATTACTCCCTGCACCGTAAGGTGACTTAACTATCCTGGCTGAATGCCATATAAGGATGTCTAGTTAAATATAAAAGACTGATCCCCTGATAACATAAGGCCGGGCCGGGGGATTCCGGATGATGATAAGAAGAAACAAACCGTGATTCGATGGAATCAGGGTTCACGGTCATTAGATTAACCTTATATGCTCAGAAATCCATGTTTCCCCTCATCGAAATCCGAATCTGTATCATCCAGAAAACCCTGGTGACACCCGGGTTTACAACTTTCCTCTGGAGGGGGTTTACCAAAGTCTAGCCTGTTGTGAAGCCTAGACCTGGGATTATAGAAACGCTGTAGGTGACCCAGCTCAATAAGACGTCCAATCTCTTGCCCGAGTTGTCTACAGTCTTCTGTATCATGACCAATATCATGATGATAGAGGCAGTACAATTGATGGTTTCTTTTCTGGATTGGTCCAGCGAGGGGCTAGGGTTCTTTTACCAGAGATATTTTCCTCATATAGGAAAGGATATGAGCTTTAGAAGCCAGCAGAGAATTCCTTTCCTCTCCTCGGCCTCTTAACCGAATCTTGACAAAACACCTATCCTGCAACGGTGCCTTGCCTTTATTGTTAACTTTTTTGCCATGTTTAAATGGCAAGGAAGCTTTCTGGGTATACTTTAAGCTCTGGTGGCTAGACTTTTGTTTTGACCGTCTTGCCTCGGCCATAAACTCGGCCTGACGCATGGGGGAATAACCAGACCGAGTGGGAGAATACTCCAGATGTTCCAATGGGTGAGACTTACCGTAACGGGATCCACTGGATTTTGCTGTAGAGGCCTTCCCCTTCATCTCCCTCACTACAGTTTGGAAGACCTCTGGGTTTTGAGCCACATAGCGAATGGCTCGCCTGTGCTCTTCATACGTAAAAGCTACGGGAGTTGAAGATTCTCCTGGCTCCGTTGAGCATTGATCAGTTTGTTGTTGAGAAGACT
Organism: Eustoma russellianum; assembly: GCA_036186865.1. Taxonomy (NCBI): domain Eukaryota; kingdom Viridiplantae; phylum Streptophyta; class Magnoliopsida; order Gentianales; family Gentianaceae; genus Eustoma; species Eustoma russellianum. The sequence continues at coordinate 16,818,857 of AP025040.1, read as the reverse complement.
TTTGACTCCTCCCAGATGTCATGGGTTGTTTGGTCCCTTGACTATCTCTGTTACTCATCTTTCTCTTGGTAGCTTCCTAAGATGATTAGAAAGGTTTCTGAACAATCGTTATAGAAACTTTGAGTAGCTGTTTTCTGGGTTAAGGGACTTAGGGGGCCCTTCCTCTAGCGCCAAATGATGAAGCCGGATCTTCACCAAGGGTCTAGATGACCTCGATTCAGATCCGTTGGCTAACGTAAAGAATTTATCCGCTGGAATTGAAAATGTATAGCTGGAATAGCGCCAAATATCCTGCACAAAGTAGCACAGGTCAGAGGTCCCGGGGGGTTGGCCCCGGGAAAAACCCTCTGACGCTCAAGTCAGTTTGGGCCATATCTCACTGAGATTATAATGTAAAGGGTGAGTTAGGAATTTCTCGCAATATTTGCCGAGGAGCAGGGTGTATGTATATGTTGTGAAGTCTGGTCTCCCTTCATTGTCTTGGTCTCCTTACCTTTATAGATCTTTTTCCCAATCTGAAACTCTGATGATAGCTTGGAGAAGACGCTTTGTTTAGGGCAGAGAGCCTAAGGCATAATAGGTCTGTTGATGTGATCAATAGGCCGGCCTAATTGATGTAACTGATAGACCGGCTGTTGTGACCTTGGTGTGTTCAGGAAGACTAAACAGCTGCAGTCGATATATTGGAGAAGTATCTCCGTTTGAGGGTCCCACGAAGTATTATCGTATTGGGTTCTTTTTGCTGTGGTACACAGCTGTCTTCTGCTGAAGTGCACGAGCTGCTGTGGTACACAGCTGAGCCTTGCCGAAGTGCGTGACTTGGCCTTACCGAAATGCATAGCTAAGCATTGCCTAAATGAAGTAGTCCGGAGTGCAGCATTTGAACATATACTGAAGTTAATGCCGAGGTGCAAACCTTAATAGATTCTTCGATGTTATGATGGTGTCATATTGCTCTACTGAGGTGCTGCTGAGGCCGGACAGCCATTCTTAAGCACTAACCCACTGAACTGCAATACTGAGCTATTAGGATTAAACCGTTGACTGTTATTGACTAACTGACGATCCGGCTATGGTTTATCAACTTGCTTTTCCAACTGGACGCTCGGTAACATTCATCTGACTACCAACATCACCTAAGGGAGAAAACATAGTGTAATATTCGTTTGACTACCAACATCGCACAAGGCAATAAAACAGAATGTAATATTGCATATTAATATAAAATGAGAGTGTAGAAGAAAGCTAGGGAAATTCTTGAGAGTAATATGACCTTAAAACTTGAGAGTTGAAGAGAGACAACAGTAAAGGTAATCGATTTTTCCTCTCATTATTTTACGCAAATATAATTTTTCTTCTGGAAAATAATATTAATGTGAAAAGACTAAGTTGATTTTTTTATTTTAAAAAAGTTAATTTAAACCATGACCTAACTTTTAAACCAATAAAATAGACGCAACCTCAGTCCTCTTGTTTTCAGTGCATTTCCTGCTCAAGGGATAGACAAGTACATGTCAGTTGAAAGAATATATTAGGTGGCCATTAACTTTTGTCATATATCTTTTGAAAGTCTTCTGCTTCCTAAATAGCGCTTCAGATGAGAGGAGGCTCAAGTGGTACAAAATATGAGGCCTCCAATCATGCGACGTCACGTATACAAAGTGACCTTTTTTAAAAAAAACAAAAGTAAACCGCGGGCCACTTCGTACTCGTTGCATCGTGTGATTGGAGACCTCATATTTTGTCTCACTTAAGGCCTCCTCTGATCTCAACCGGCTCAACAGACTCCTAGGCATGTGACCTTTTAGGCATGCAATTCAACGATAAACCATAAGTGAATAAGGTCTAACTCAAAGTGGATAGAAATCTACTATGGCAAATCTGAAAGGCAAGGTGCTCTATTATTTATGCAAATAAAGGAGTTCATATCCGATCTATAATCACAACAGCTGATAGCCAAGCTGATGAGTTTTTGGCCGCTCAAGCACTGATAGAATCGTTCCAGATAAGACAGCCAAAAAACTTTAAATGGCAATATCCAGATTTGGGTTTTGTTAAAGTAAATGTAGACGCCTCATTAAGCCAAACTAAGGCAACAATGGGGGTTGTTTATCGAGACTATACCGGAGCTATCAAAAGAGCTTTCACTAAGACAATGGCTTCAACAACGGACGTAGAATATGCGGAACTTGAGGTTATCTGGGAAGGCCTCTCAGCTGCTTTTAATTATGGGTATGAAAAGGTTATTATGGAAGGTGATTGTTTAGCCGCCCACCAACGAATTACGATAGAGGAGGATGACCTTTCACCACATCGCTCATTAGCCAGCAACATAAGGAAACTTGCCTTGTATTTTTCTGAAGTTAAATTTGCATATGTATGCCGTGAAGGGAATGTGCCAACACATTCTTTGGCATGCCTCAGACAGAAATTAGGTGCACTTGTAGAGTGGAGTGACAACTTTTCGCCTACTGTACTAGACGATATTACGGCTGATGCGCTATAAATAAAACGTATTCTTATTTTCAAAAAAAAAAGTGGATAGAAATCACAACGGTAGAATTCAAGAAGTCATCGATTTAATTATTTACATGTGAGAAGGTGTTTTTCACTTATATTTGTTAGGTCCGAAACACACTCTAGAGTGGGGGTGAATAGATTGTTCGGCACTTTTGCGGAATTTTTCTGTTTGGCTCAACTCAAATGAAATTCAAAATCAAAGCAAGAATGTGAGGTGAGAAACAATGAATGAGTACACCGGATATAGAGTGGTTCGAATTGTAAATGATTCTACTCCACTACTACTTTGTTGCCAAAGTAGATTTTCAACAACTACTCTTCTTATTAGAGATAATAAAAACAACCGCAACAACATTTACACTAACACCTTATTGTAAGCAACAACAACAGCAACTTCTTGCAGAAACTACACTTGTGCAACTACAACAACTACAGCTCTAGCAAGAACAACCTCTTGCTACCTCACAACTTTAACAAAGTTCCCTCAATAACTTTCTCACAGTAGGTTGAAGGAAATAGTGGGGTTCACACTTTCTCACTAGTCTAAACACAAGCAAGAGATCAAATATTTATGGTTCCTCTTGTGTTAGACTTTCTACCTCTCAATATACAACAATGAAGAACAAAGAAAGACTTAACAAGCTTTAAGCACTTTTACAAATATGAGAGAAGTATACTACAATGAATGATGAAGCTTGATGATGGTGAAAGTATATATTTGCCTCATCCAAGCTTCTTCCATTTATAGATGAAGTTCACCACATTTTTTAAGCCTTCATCATGTCTTTAACTACATCAAATGTCAAGATAATGTCCAAAAATGTCTTTAACCACCCTATGGAGTGATTTGATCCTCAATAGCCAACCTAGGATTGCTTAAACATGGATATAATAGTCAAGGAAGCATGTAGTATCTTGGAGTAAAGTCTACAAGAAATGTGAGCAAGATTGGATAGAGAAAATACCATGAATCTCTCTTGGATTTTGTTCCAACATTCATAAAAATTTGAATTCTGGGGGACATCGATCGATCGAAGTGCCTGGGGTGAGAGATCGATGTCCTCCAGAAACTTTGCAGTTTTGAATTTGCTAGACTTCGATCGATCAAAGCCCCCCTGGAGAGACTGATGTCACTTCGATTGATCGATGTCTCCTGGATTGAGAGGTCGATGTTGGACAGAAAGTTTTCTGCCCGACATTGATCGATCGAAGTCTCTCTAGGGAGAGATTGAAGTAACATCGATAGATCGATGTCATCGATCGATCGAATTCTCTTTGGGGAGAGACTGAAATAACATCGATAAATCGATGTTCCAAGGTTGAGAGATCGATGTTGGACAGAAATTTTTCTGCCTGACATCGATTGATCGAAGTCAGAGACTGAAGTGACATCGATCGATCGATGTCTTCAATCTGAGAGATTGATGTTGGACAGTGAGTTCCAATCTCAATCATTTTTGACATAATGTAATTTTTTCATTTTGCATCAAGTCTCAAGTATAAATTTAACGTATTTGAAACATCTTTTCATCATCAAAACAATCTATATCTTAACAATCTTTCACTTTTTGATGATTTCAAAACCATGATTCAAAAGATGTTTTTACTTGATAAATTTACATCTACACTTGATATTTTACAACTCTCCCTCAGTCCATGTTCCCTTATCACATGAACACATCAAAAACTCCCCCTCAATCATGTAATCTTCCAAAATCAATAAATATGATGACCATATAAAAATACTCCCCCTCAACCCATGCACCAAATTTTATATTTTCAACATGTGTGCTATCAAACAAGCATACCATAATACTCATGTCAATGCCAACCATTTGCCAACTATGCCATGTCTTACCAACATAAACTAACTCATGCATACTTATGCAACTTATGCAACATCAAACCAATTTACCAAACAAATACATGCTTACCAAACTTACAAAGCCAAGTTATGCCAACCATTCCATGCTAACAACGATGCCATGCAATGCAAAACACCAAGACTTCAGCCAACTTAAATCATGCCCATCAACACCATGTTATCTTATCAACTATCAACATTACCAAGACTTAAGCCAACTTAAATCATGCCCATCAACACCATGTCATCTTATCAACTATCAACATTAACAACTTCTCCTCCTTTTTGAAAACATCAAAAAAATGATAAGAGACATGAAAATGAAGAATTGAAATATCACTAAGCAAATATGAAGTTTATGAGATACATGCGTAATCTCAACTTCTAAGCTAGTCCTGTAGCTACGAGGGGAATGGGGAAGCATAAGATAACTACTCTTCATCGGAAGAGAAACATAATCCTGATAGGTCCTCCATGAGCTTCATCTTCAATTTTTGGTACTTGGACTTTTGTGCATTCAGCTCCGTCTCTAACGTCTTGACCCTGTTCGTGAGACTTGCATTTTCCTTCTACAAGTCATCAATTAGGACGGCTTCCTTAGTTAATTCCTCTCCCCATTGACCAAGTGTTCAGCTTATTTCCTCAATTTCAATCTCCGCATCAAATTGCTCCTTTGAATCACTAGCTTCTTCCATTGGAGCTTTTCCTTTATCCGCTTGGGAGGTAGAACTGGGTTGTGAGGGCGGTTGTGTATGGGGGTAAGATGAGGGTTCAGTGAGATGTTTAGTGGGTGATGATGGAGGAACGGGATCTTCAGGTGGAATTTCTTCAGCTTCTTCCTCTTCTTGGTCATGTTGTCCACCCCGCCTCTATGCTTCTTTGTGCGACTTATGTATTTGTTAGATGTTGGCCTTGGTGTAATAATCCTTATTGGATATTTGTTCAGTGTATTCCTCATCCAACTCCACATTAGCCTTTTTGAGCAATCTATAAATGAGATTGCTATATGGAAGCGCCTTTGATTTCTTTGTTATAGCTTCCATCATATTCACTAAAACAATCTCCCCAAAATTCACCGTTTCCCTCATAGCAATACGGTAAGCTATATAAAAATCTAAATTGCTCAGGAGTTTAGCCGACTTACCATTGACACAAGAAAGTGACAATGGCTAGCAAGACTCGGTACACCAAAGGCATGTATTAGTGTTTTTGGTGGGGTGAAATCCAAGGAATGTTTTACCCTCATCCTCGGAAATTTGATACTTATACGTATCCCACCTCCATGGATCAAAATAATCCCAACCTTCATTAGGAACCTCAAGCAACTCATTTATGGTCTTAGAACTAAACTCTAACAGCTGACCATCTATCACTGTGTTTAAAGAATAAGGCACTCCATTACGGTAGTCTACCCCCAGATTAGCATAAAACATTCTAGTATAACGGGTAGACATGTTTGTCATTTGAGAAACCTCTCAAACAGGTCTCCATTTTTTATCATCAAACCAATCAATGATCGGCCTCAATTTCTCATTGCTCAAAATGTCTTCAATTTTGAGCAATTTTAGTGGAATGGTAGACCTCTTCTTGTTTTCCCATTCATTGAATAGCAGTTGAGCTCTAAAGGAGATATAAGCAAATTTACTTGTGCCCTTAGGCTCTTTCAAAGCATCCTTGTATTTTTCAGACTTGAGCCACGGAAAATTGTTGAAGGTTAACCTTCCCCTTGTCTCACTCAACATAGCTTCATGAGAGGAAGTTGCTTTCTTCCTCAATCTGTGTGTCCTAGATCCAGTTGGAACAAATAGAGAAGATTGTTGAGGCACATTTGCTTTCTCCTGAGATGTTCTTTGCCTTTTGGTTGGATTTTTTGTTTTGGGAGCCATGGAGGATTAGGGTTCGGATTTTTTTCTAGAAAATTAGGATAAATGTGATGAAATTTAGCAAATTGATATAGGCTTGGATAGTATTGAAGAAAAAAAAAGTTTGATGCAAGAGATTGTTGGATTTTTGATTTTTCTCGCCGGATGGAACTTAGGGTTCGATGTAGAAGATGAAGAAATGGTGAATATTTTGATTTTTGCAACTTTTATATCCTATGTCCCCGATGACATCGATCGATCGATGTCTGGGACTTCGATCGATTGATGTCCTAGACATAGATTGATCGATGTCTGTTTTACATCAGTCTCTGAGATTGTCACATAGATCGATCGTTGTGTTCTGGAATCTGCCTTTTTGACAGTTTTGATCCTTTAACTATTGTTTATCATCCCTAACCTTGTTCTGATTAATTCGAATGTCTCATTGGGAAGGGATTTAGTAAAGATATCTGCTAGTTGGTCATTGGTCGGAACAAATTCAACGCATACTAATCCTTTTTGAATGCAATCTCTTGTGAAGTGATGCCTCACTTCAATACGTTTTGTCCTACTATGGTGAACCGGATTTTATGCTATACTTATGGCTGAAGTGTTGACACATAAGATGGGGAATTTATCAAACTTAATATTGTAATCTTTTAAGGTTTTGATCATCCAAAGTAGTTGTGCACAACACGAAGCGGCCGATACATATTCGGATTCCGCCGTTGAAAGTGACACACTATTTTGTTTCTTGGAGAACCAAGAAACTAAGCAATCTCCAAGGAATTGGCATGTCCTAGAGGTGCTTTTTCTATCAACTAGATTTCCGGCATAGTCGGAGTCACTATACCCTCTTAAATCAAAACAACCATTTTTGGGATAAAACAACCCAAAGTTCAAGGTTCCTTTTAAGTACCTAAAGATGCGTTTAACGGCAGCTAGATGCGATTCCTTAGGCATACTTTGAAATCTAATACATAAACACATAGCATGCAAAATATCCGGTCTACTAGCGGTTAAATAGAGTAAACTACCAATCATACCCTTATATTTGGTTACCTCAACCGGCTTTCTTTTTTCATCTTTGTCAAGCTTTGTACTTGTGCTCATTGGTGTGCTCACACTTCTTCCATCCTCAAACTTGTATTTCTTGAGTAAATCCTTTGTATACTTTGTTTGAGATATGTATACTCCATCTTAAGTTTGCTTGATTTGAAGACCAAGAAAGTAGTTGAGTTCACCTATCATGCTCATCTCAAATTATCCTTCCATCAATTTAGCAAAATGGTTACAAAGAGAATCATTAGTAGCACCAAATATAATATCATCCACATAAATTTGAACAAGCAATTGATGGTTTCCTTGTTCTTTAATAAAAAGGGTAGTGTCGACTTTTCCTCTTGAGAACTCATTTTCAAGAAGGAAGTTACTTAATCTTTTATACCATGCCCTAGGAGCTTGTTTAAGTCCATAAAGGTCCTTTTTGAGTTTAAATACATAATATGGATAATCATTGTTGAGAAAAAGAGTTTGACTGATTCACAAAATACAAGATTTAAATAATGTGTGTTTAAGAAATGCATGACACAATTTATTGCTTGACACGTTTTTGCGTCAAACTTGCCTTATATACTTTATATATAATGTTGTTGTACTAACAAGCCATGAAGCTTTAAAGGTTACATCAAATGGCAAGCGTTTGTTGTGTTTGAACTATTTTCAGGTGCCACCATTAATGAACTAAACTAGTTCATTAAGTGAAAAACTTAGTTAAATGAACTAAGTAGTTCATTAAATGGAGATATATTTGGAGAAGGCATAATGGCAACAAACATGGAAATGGAAAGTCTCCTTCCACTCCATATCACACGTTTTTATATATAATATATATATATATATATATATATATATATATATTCAGATTTTTTATAAAAAGGCACAATACACATGTATTCCGACGTACTACCGACACGTTACATATATTACGAACGTACGTCAACATCACACCACTATAATTACCTCATATTCATGAGTATATTCAGGTCTTATATCATATGATATAAGTTATAGTGATGACAAAATTATTACGACACGTTACAAGGTTGTAAATCGAAAATTGTCGTATCGGGTGACTACCGAAACTTCGCCAACGTGTCACGTACATGCCATATATAGATGGCCAGCCCCTATACTTCAAAAATGGCCAAAAATTTCTTGGCTCACATGGTATACTCAGCCATGAAATCATTCTATGTTGACACACACAAATCACCCCCAATTAAGGCCAAAGGTGGAGATTTCAAATTCAACCTATTTTGTCACATGTGGGCGCCTATGCCTCAGCCCTTATGAGTTGAATATTTAATTTATTTTATGTATATTATGTGTGACATAATATATATAACATGTGCAAAAAGGTTGAATTTAATTGAAGAAAAATCGCGTAATTGGCGAAAGTCGAAAATTCGGTTATCTACGAACACAACACATGGAACGTTTTTGGCATGGCATGTAAGATGTATCTAGACACTTTTTAAATATTCAAGACATATTAAAGTGTACTATAATATTCAAATTAGGGCTTATTGGAATATACCATATGTGTATAATTATTGTGCACTATTTTACAAAGTTCACAAAAATGAAATTTAGCACATCGTGTAGTCATCATACATGTCTAATGCAGCTTGGAGAAGCCTATGTGGAGCTTAGTTGGCATCTTGATTGGTGAAGAATGTACTACACAAGGTTAGTAACATAATGGAGGGAGCTACACAAGGTAACAATTCAAACTTTGTAGCAAATGTAACTCATGTTGAAAATTCAGCATGTGAGACTTAGTGGCCGATTTTTACTACCATGTTGGTGACTAATTTACTTCCTAAATTTGAAGGGATTGATTGTAGAGTATTTGGTAATGTTTTGAACTTTATTTGGCATATGTTTTTCATTTTATTCTTAGATTTTTACAACCACTAAATGATGACAAGACTCATCCAATCAAGGAGTGCCAAGTAAGCAAAGCAAAGACATTCATCCAATCAAGTTGTGCCAAGTAAGCAAGATGGTGTCACATCTACACAAGACACTCTTCCAAGGACATAAAAGAGAATTATCAAGGTGAAGAAAAGCCCTAGGAGGGCGGCCAAGACTAGATAAAAAGAAGAGAAGAGAGGCACACAAATGCAAGACAACTCTCATAATCTCACAAGTGCAAAAAGTGTCTTATACTCTCTTCTTCTACATTTCCTTCTTCTTCTTCTTCTTCTTTTTCTTCTTCTTCTCTCAAGCCTATTGTTCTTATATTCGATATATTGAATAGGCTTTGATTAGACCACCATACACGTTTCAATTGTAAAAGGTTGATCAAGGTGTGATCAAACCTTCATCCGTTCGGTGGTGGTGTTTGTGATCGGTGTGATTGATTGTATTGTGTGTATAGGGTTGGAGTTGGTGTGTAACTTTAGCAACCCTTGTGGTAAGGTGTTTTTTGTGATTAGTGATACCCGAAGAAGGTTTCCACGAAGACTGGAGTAGGTTGTGTTAACCGAACCAGTATAAAATTTTCGGTGTTATTACTTTCACCACTTTACTTTCAGTTACCAGCACTTTGTATCGTTTTTATTGCAATAGTAAAAATATCAAACGAATTTCAAAAATCAAAAATTTTCCAGAAACATAGTCACACCTCTTAGCTTTTATTTGGTGAAAGTTTCACCCCATTTGGATAAGTATAAGTCTATCAAACGTTAATAGTTCTGAGACTAGTGCAATCTGATTTTCAGACTTGCAAAGGTTGAGAACATTAATGTATTTGACATAATTACCAAAGGAATTTTTCAAAACTGTTTCAACCCATTAAAATACATATCTTAAGGGTTTTTTCATTAAATTTTCAGACCATTTGGAGTTACGAATTAATCAGAATAAATTTGTTAAATTGGAGTACTGTCTCTGGCAGATTCGTGCAATCTGACCACAAACGTTTTTTTCAAAGAGTTAGAGGTTGAATTTTGATCTGAAATTTTTAGGGGATACTCAGAAAATCTGAGAGTAGGATCTCTCCAAATTTTAGAATTTTTGAAGGTTTGTACCTAGTCTTTCAAACATTTCAAATCAGAATTTCAAAACAAAAATTGTTTTCAGAAGTTGGGTTTTTGGGTCAAAATATTTTATAAACCAAATTTTCCACACCCACTATTCAACCCCCTTTCTAGTGGTGCCTTATAGGTCCTACAATCATAATTTTCAAACCCCGGTGGTTGATCTACATACACCTCTTCTTGAATTATTCCATTCAAGAATGCGGATTTCACACCCATTTGATATAGTTTGAAATCCTTATAGCATTCATATGCTAATAGCTTCCTAATAACTTCTAACCTAGCTACAGGGGCAAATGTTTCATCATAGTCTATATCTTCTTCTTGTCTATATCCTTGAGCTACTAACCTAGCTTTGTTTCTAGTGATGTTTCCTTTATCATCCATTTTGTTTCTAAATACCCATTTAGTGCCAATTATAGGATGATCACTAGGTTTAGCTACTAATTCCCAAACATCACTCTTTTCAAATTGATTTAGCTCTTCTTGCCTGGCTAATACCCAATCTTCATCATTTATTGCCTCTTTTATATTTTTAGGCTCAACTTGTGAAATGAAGGCATTTTCATTAAATTTCTACCTAGTCATTATGCCTTGACTAGTTTCGCCTAATATTAATTCTTTAGGATGATCATTCCTATACTTATATGAATCCGGTAAATTTTGAGGTATCTCCTCCTACTTCTTCATTTTCAACCTTAGGTTCAAGGGGATCAATCCTAAGATCAATGACAATTTACCTTTTGGATTCTCAAATTTTTCTATATGACTCACTTCAATTATTTCATCATCATCATTATTAATGCTTGGTTCATCCTTAATGGGTTCACTAAACTTGACATGAATTGACTCTTCAACTTACATGCTCCTTTTATTATATACCCTAAATGTCTTGCTATTTTGAGCATATCCCATAAAGATTCCTTCATCCGCTTTGAAATCGAGTTTATCCAAGGTTATCTTTGGTGTTAAGTACAAAACACTTACAACCAAATACCTTGAAATAACCAATATTTGGTACTCTACCTTTCCAAAGATCATAATGAGTCTTTTTGAGAGATGGTCTCAAATAAACTCTATTGATCAAATGACAAGCTGTGTTTACCACTTCGGCCAAAAATACTTGGGTAGCTCAAACTCATTTAACATAGCTCTACTCATTTCTTGAAGTGTTCTATTTTTCCTTTCCGCAATACCATTTTGTTGAGGAGTTCTTGGAGCCGAGAAATTGTGTCCATACCCTTTGGATACACAAAATTCTTAAAACTCACCATCAAACTCACCACCTCTATCGTTTCTAATTTCCTTAATTGTGTCTTCTTTTTTATTTTCTAATCTCCTACATAGTTTTATAAACTCTTGGCATGCATCATTTTTTTTGGCTTAAAACATTACCCAAGTGTACCTAGAGAAGTCGTCTACCACCACAAAGGTGTAATGGTTTCCATATAGACTTGCCGTACCAATATCCCCATACAAATCCATATGAAGTAATTGTAGAGGTTTGGTGGTGGAGATTTCACTTTTGGGCTTGAAGCTTGTTTTAACAAGCTTTGCCTTTTGACAAGTGTCACTTAAGCCATGATTTTCGAAATTCAATTTTGGAAGACCTTGGACCTTTTCATTTTTGCAAATCTCTTTGAAATTTTTAAAACTAATATGTCCAAGTCGTCTATGCCATAGTTGAGTCAAATCATTTTTGGCAACTAGGCAAGAAACATTTTGTGATATCAAATCATGTGTGCTAAATTTGTAAACATCATTTTTTCTTATAACCTTAAAAACAATCTTATCGTTCTTTTTCACAATGCATTTTCTTTTCACAAATTCAACTTGAAAATTAGCATCACGTAGTTGGCTAATACTTATCAAATTATATTTAAGCCCTTCTACGTACAGTACATCATTAATATTGAAAGAAGAGTTACCAATTTCTTTACGTCCAAGGATTTTGGCTCTCCCATTGCCAAAATGCACCGTTCCACCATCTTGGAGCTTGAGCTTGGTGAACAACGTTTTGTCTCCTGTCATGTGTGTTGAACATCCGCTATCTATAAGCCATTTGGTTCCTTCTTCTTTGGCTACTCCATTTATCTTGAGAGCCTATAAAACCAAAATATTTACACATTGGTACCCTTTGGTGGTTAGGTCCTTTAGGGTTAGTTTGTCGACCCTTAGGCTTCCAAACATACATGCTTCCAAATCTAGCTCTACATGCATTCTTCACATGTCCTACTTTGTTACAATAAAAACAAGTGGGTACATGCCTTGGTCTAGAAGATGATGAGTCATGTTGTGTTTTTCTCTTGTTTTCCTTTTTCTTTAATGACTTAGGCTTAATGGAACAATGTAATAAATTAAATCCTAAACCGGATTTATCATTTCCAATTCTTTGGTTTCCAAGTAGTTTGTCTAGATCATTTTTGCCATTGGTTAGTCTTTGTAAATCTAACCTCAGTTTATCACATTCTTTCCTAATTTCTACATTTTCAAGAGCTACGGTTTTATGTATGGTGAGTATGATGTCATGATCATGAAACATCAAAATGTTCTTATCATGCAAGCTCTTATTTTCTGAAATGCACTTCTTGAACTCTTTCTTCAAATGTTTATACTTTAAATTCAGTTTTTCAAAATCATCCTGCAAATCCTCTATTCCATCTTGTAAATTAGAAGGATTAGAATTTACCCCAAGGTCATCTTCAATTGCCATGAGACAAGTATGTTGAGCTTTTGGATTTTCAACTGTTGCAACAAATCCAACATCTTGATCTTCACTTTCTTCTCCTTCCGATTCGGAAAGGAGATCATCCCACGTGGTTACCTCCGCATTAAGAGCTTTTTTCTTTTGAGGAAAGACCTTCTTTTCTTATTTTTGCGACTCTTTGACGTGGCAATCGGCAATGAAATGACCAGGTCGACCACATCTATAGCAATTTTCACTTGCTTCTTTTTCCTTGGGTGGTCTCTTGAAAAACTTTCTTACTTGAGCTTTATTTCTTGTTGCCCTTCTTCTAAATTTTCTTACTAGAAGAGCAACTTCCTCATCCGATTTATCGGACTCTACCACCAATCCTTTGTGTGATGTTTGTGCGGGCTTGATAGGATTCATCCTATTTTGTTCATCAATAAAAATTTCATGCGTAAGATGATTACCGGATAGCTCATCAAGGGTAAGAGTCTTGAGATTCTTTGATTCGGTGATGGCGGTGACTTTAGGTGTCCATTCTATTGGCAAAGAATTGAGGAGTTTTGAAAACAAGGTCTTCATTTGAGATTTTCTTGTCCACCATGGAGAGCTGATTCACTATTCGTGTGAATCGATCGATTGTCTCCTCAATCTTCTCACTGCTCTTCATTCCGAACATTTCATATTCCTTCATGAGCATAAGTCTTTTGGCCATTCTTACTTGCTCAGTTCCTTCGTGTATCATTTCAAGTCTTTTTCATGACTCATGGGCTGTTTCAAGACCTTGAAGTCTTATGAGCTCGGTGGTGGTAAGAGCACTTGAGAGAATATCAAATGCTTTGCCATTGATGGCGAAGTTTATCTTCTCTTTGTCGGTGTAGTCATCCTTATCTTTGAACATTGATTCTCCTTTTGAGTTGGTAATCATAGAAACTTCGATTCCTTTGACAACAGCTTTCCATATCAAATCCACAGCCTTTCAAATGATTGATCAATCGAAATTTCCACAAAGAATAATTTTGGACATCAAACATAGCTGCTTTTGTGCTTGATCCTGAGAATAGTGCAGTTGGCTTGGAAGTTGAGTTGTAGGATGAAGAGGTTGTCATTGCCATGATCTTTAACCTTGCTACTTGCAATCATTGGCCAAGCAATCAAGGTTAGGCTCTGATACCAATTGTTAGGTCTGAAACACACTCTAGAGGGCGGGGGTGAATAGAGTGTTTAGTACTTTTGCAGAATTTTCTTGTTTGACTCAACTCAAATGAAATTCAAAATCAAAGCAAGAATGGAAGGTGAGAAACAATGAATGAGTACACTGGATATAGAGTGGTTCGAATCGTAAATGATTCTACTCCACTTCCACTTTGTTGCCAAAGTGGATTTTCAACAACTACTCTTCTTATTAGAGATAATAAGAACAACCACAACAATACTTACACTAACAACTTAGTGTAAGCAACAACAACAGCAACTTCTTGCACAAACTACACTTGTGCAACTACAACAACTACAGCTCTAGCAAGAACAACTTCTTGTTACCTCATAACTTTAACAAAGTTCCCTCAAGAACTTTCTCACAGTAGGTTGAAGGAAATACTGGGGTTCACACTTTCTCACTAGTCTAAACACAAGCAAGAGATCAAATATTTATGGTTCCTCTTGTGTTAGACTCTCTACCTCTCAATATACAACAATAAAGAACAAAGAAAGGCTTAACAAGCTTTAAGCACTTTTACAAATATGAGAGAAGTATACTACAATGAATGTTGAAACTTGATGATGGTGAAAGTATGTATTTGCCTCATCCGAGCTTCTTCCATTTATAAATGAAGTTCACCACGTTTTTGAAGCCTCCACCATATTTTTAACTACACCAAATGTCAAGATAATGTCCAAATAGTCTTTAGCCACCCTATGGAGTGATTTGATCCTCAATAGCCAACCTAGGATAGCTTAGACATAGATATAATAGTCAAGGAAGCATGTAGTATGTTGGAGTAAAGTCTACAAGAAATTTAAGCAAGATTGGATAGAGAAAATACCATGAATCTCCCTTGGATTTTGTTCCAACGTTCATAAAAATTTGAATTCTGGGGGACATCGATCAATCGAAGTGTCTGGGGTGAGAGATCGATGTCCTCCAGAAACTTTGTAGCTTTGAAACTGCTGAACTTCGATCGATCGAAGTCCCCCTGGAGAGACTGATGTCACTTCGATCGATCGATGTCCCCTGGATTGATAGATCGATGTTGGACAAAAAGTTTTCTGCTGACATCAATCGATCGAAGTCTCTCTTGGGAGAGACTGAAGTAACATCGATCGATTGATGTCCCCAGGTTGAGAGACGATGTTGGACAAAAAGTTTTTTGCCTGACATCGATTGATTGAAGTTAGAGACTGAAGTGACATCGTTCGATCGATGTCTTCAGTCTGAGAGATCGATGTTGGACAGTGAGTTCTAATCTCAACCATTTTTGACATAATGTAATTTTCTCATTTTGCATCAAGTCTCAAGTATAAATTTAACTTATTTGAAACATCTTTTCATCATCAAAACAATCTATATCTTAACAATATTAGCGTGTATTGGTTTTTTTTATATTTAGAATAGTGGTTTATATATCCATGTATTAGTTTATCTCATGTTTTACAAACATTTATTTGTTTATTTTATGTTCCGGAACTATGTTTCAGCTTAAATAAGCGTAATCAAAATTGTAAAATTTATTTAATGTACGAAAAATAAAAATGTTTCAGCTTAAATATTATTGGAAAATAATGGTTCGTGTGACAGTAAGAAATATCAAAATTTAATTCTAGTCATTATTAGTAGTTCCAACATGATTAATACAAATTAACCTTAGATAGTTAAGTATATTCGTATCTATTATGCCATTCTATTTTTTTTCCAATATAGAACAATGTAAATCATTTATTTTTCATTTATAAAGTAAAAAACTCTACCGGACATGATTTGCTCTAAGTCGAAGTATTATTGCAGCAAACATAAGCTGAAATCCTTGATTGCTTTAGTTTCCTGGAATCTTCTTCGTACGGTTTGCACATCAATTGTTAGGATACAATTACCTCATCGTGTTTTTTGGTCATCGTCTTTTGATGAATCGAATATTTTTTTTGTTTGAGCAAAACTTTTCACTTGACTTCACAAACTTCTATAGTATATGTGATGTGTAGTCATTTCTTACCATCGATCTTGACAGTAAAAAAATCCGAACCCTCAATTATGTCAATAATACAGCTGAATCATACACACGCAACATATATAGTAAGAAGTTCTTTTATGCTATAATCCGCAATAAAAAGGTATAATTAATCAAGACATTGAACTCAAATCTAGGGATTTGAAAAACAAAAACCAAGAACGAAAACTATGATAGGAGGAATACTTGTTTTGTTTATGTGCCCTGCAATTGTTTTTACAATTGTTTTTACAAATCCCGTTTTAGTAGATAGTACATACTAATGCTTTACTTTCTCATGGAATTGACGAGGCTCGCCTGTATACTAGTCATACTCTAAAGCTATTCTGGTAAAAAAATTTTACCCAGATTGTTAGTCAAAATGACAGTAAAAAATAGATCGGGCAATCCCATCTCGTGTAATCAACTTCTTTGTGAATTCAGAAATCTGTCAAAATGAACGTAAAGAATAGACCGGTCAATTCCATCTCGTGTAATCAACTTTCCTGTGAATTCAATACTCTTCCTTCGTCATCTAAATGCTAGCATAATTGACTCATTAATATAATGTAAATTGTATTATGTTAAAAAATTAATTTTATAATATTTTTAAGACCGATAGAGTAATTTTTTTTGCACTCACGTTAACATTTTCCTTTTAAAGAATTTGATGCCGCACTTCACAAAAATGACAGATCAGTCTCGAATTAATCATGTTTTAGAGCATTTCTTGTTCTTCTTTTTGCTAGCTTTTGCCAAATTGTATCCTATGCTCAAAATAAAGAAGGTAGTACATACTATTGCTGTTCCATAAAACAAATGGATCCAGCAGCAACCAAATTTCTTGAGCTTTTTACCATTTTTCAACAAATGTAATTCGGTATCTTTTATTAATTATTAACAAATTTGATAAATTTTAAATTATTTATCAACGTATTAGTTAGTTATTGGTGAAGAAGATGATGGCAAATAAGAATATACGATGGAGGACATATGCTACGACCCCACGTCGTGCCCTAAGCTTAACCGAATAATGTACGTTGCGTTAGTAATTTAAATATACAAATGTATGCTATATGAATGAAAAGAAAAATAATAATAATGAATTTATTATTACAAAACTAAGTAAATAGAGATTTCAAGGGGTATGAGACAATTAGTAAGATCAACTACATAGTAATATGTCCCATTAGAATTGTGTTACACACATTTAAAAAAAAACTAAATAACCCTCCCCAAAGACCCCTATAACCGGCCACCCCCACCATGGGAAAACACAAAAGCTTTCTAAAAGACATCCCCAGGACATAGCCCAACTGGTTTCGGGTAGGGGTTCTCGAAAGGAAGGTCAGAGGTTCAATTTTTGCCAAAGGCAAGAAAGCCCCTTCCCAGCAAGTGCATAGTGTGGGAGCTCATTGGCCTGTAGGCTTGCCTGCAGTGCTGGGGGCTCCTTATGCAGACTACTGTGTAAATGACCAAGCTCTTGCTAGCGGGCCGTTGGATACCTGATTTACATTCCTACACTACCTTTGGGACTGGGTGTGACAGAGACCCTTACTGATTGAGGTTCAACCTTTTTTCTAAAAGACTTCCTCTTCCTACACAAGCCACAAAAAGTTCTTTCCCTTTTTGCATGCATTGGACCAACCTCCCAAAAAGCTTCCCACCACATCCCATCCTCCTCTACCCAAGACAAGGAACCATCATTTTCTCCCTTCCCCAATTTCGGCAGCCACAAAGGAATTGGAAGGAACCCATTTGCAATAAATATTCTCCAATCTTCTCCCCTCAACCGTATACACCATTCCTCATAGAAAGTGAAGCTCTCCTTAAATGTTCAAGAGGCACTACAAGAACTAAAGCTTAGGAATCATCTTCTAAGATTAAGGTAAGGCTTGAATGTATGCTTTTTCTAAACTCTTGTTTTTTCTAAAGAAGCTATTTTTTTACCTCCATTTCACTCTCCCAAACTGTGACTTCTATAGGACAAGGTGGAGTGAAGATTTCTTCTAAGTCAAGACAAGAATCAAAGATTTAGAAACCATTCAAGTTTTAATTAAACTTAAAGGTAAGATTTTCTTGAAGGTTCCTCCTTTGATCTCCTTCCAAGCACCATTCATGAACTTGACTTCATCCTCTTCCTTTCCTCAAGTGTGGCCGAGCCTAGGGTGGGAGTGAAGGAGGTCTAGCACATCTTGTTCAACTCAAGGTTTAAAAAGGCAAGTAATCTTCTTGAATCAACCATGTTTTAGTTGTGAAATATTGTATTTACACCAATATTATCTACATATGAAATGGGTCAAACAACCTTGGTTTCAACCTAAGATTCTAGATATGTAAGGAAAGCATTTGGTATGCTTGAGATTAAGTGCTAAATGAGTATATGTTAAATGGATTCTTCTTGGAATGGAAATGAAGGTCACGTATATGACCTTGAGAAGATGAAGGTGAGTTTCTTTTTTATGGGTATCTTAGTTGTTGAACCATTAAAGTCGTGATAGGATTATTTTATATTAAAGAAATTAAAGGCTAGAAGTTAAGGTGGTAGGAAAGTGAAATGGATGGAATTCTTTTGGTGTGGGTGGGGTTTGGAAACCCACGGCTGAGACATGGAGGAAAAATAAAATAATTCATTTTCTTCTTTTGGTGTAATATATGATATAATGTGATACTTGGAAGGTGTATTTATGGGTAGGTTGAAATTGTACATATATATATATATATATATATATATATATATTATGTAAATATTATATTATCTTGTACTAGGTTATATCTAACCATATATGTGTTTATGAGACTTTTAGATGGAAGATTTGGAAAACATTAGCCTCAAGTGGGTTGTTTTGAGGATGAATTGGATTGTGCAAAAATTATGGACTAAGTTGTAGAAATTACGAGAAATGGGGCTGTTTTTGAGAGCCTAAAACTGCCCCCTTAAAGGACAAATTAATGATTTCTCATTAATTTTATGTCTTAAGGAAATAAATTGATGATAATACTATGGGTTAGTGAGCTTAAAAATGTCAAACAGGACTCCGAATACGGTAAATAATCAAGAAAATTAAATGTCGCGAAAACATAATTTTTCCAGCAATAAAGTTAGTTAAAAATACCGTTTAAAAATATCAAACGAGATTCTAAGACATTCCGTATTTTTATACAGTGAAAAGATGAGGTAAATGAGGTATTTGACACAAGATAAATGAAGTCAAGGAATAAATAGAAGTAAATTTATAGCAAGATGGCACATTATGTTTTCAAATGATTTTTACGACAATTTGCAAAAGAAAGAGATTTTACGTAACAAACATTATCAACGTGAGGGAAGATTCCAAGAGACACAGCTTAAGTAATGAGTTGTGTGAGTAGCTCGTGAGCATACTTGGACTCCTCGACGATTTTATAGTACATGTTATGTGTCGTATGTTCAACAGACGAGCGATTCCTGAGATCACCGGATTATACGTTATGTGCCGTATGTTCATCAGGCGAGCGACTCCTGAGAACATCGGCCATACGAGTCACTGTTAGATCCATATACCTGCGATGAGCGTATCAGTGGTATATGTGACTACATGAGAAATCTTTCCGGACACCGTTGATATTGTTTCTTACGAAGGATGACCATCACATATTTTACAGTCTACAGCAATATTTTTCTTTTCCAGTTAAATAGCTATGTTACAGAATCATAAGAATTATCATCGCATCCATACACTGGAGTTAGGAATGCTGAGAAGTTAAGAAGGAGAAATGAGAGAATAACTTGTAGACATAGACAAGTCTTTAAAAGGTTAAGTAGACGTTCAACATAACTTTCTGAAGTTTCACATTCTTGTCTACGAATTAAATTATGTGATCGATTTCAGCACTTACGAATTCGACAGGTAGCATTATTCTGTACTCTACGCTTTATTTACGTTATGTTTATATCTTGCTGCCTTGTCAGCGCCTGTTTGATCCGCATGGGGGATCCGAGTGGGTTACTTGCCTGGCGAAATATATCTCGTCTGATTCTTATTGTTTAAATTTTTTTTCAGAGGACCGTACTTTCAATATTGAGTATATAGCGGAGGACCAGCCCTGATTCCAGTTACCTGCATACGAGAGACGCATTTTTGGATGACCCATATATTTCATTTAGGGCTTATTTTGCTGTAGTAGAATCTTATGTACACTTTGTGGATCATCATGGATGTTCGAACTAAATTATGTTTAAGTTATTTTATTTCTGTTGCACACTCCATACAAATATATTTGATTCGTATGATAGTGACGACGCCTTGTACTCTATTAAGTGGGGTACGGCGGGTGAACTGTGCCGGGACCCTATTTCCGGGCGGGGCGCTACACTTGTCTCCAGTTTTAAAAATGTGATTTTTACTAATTAGTAACTTTATATTTTTTTATTTCATTCAACCCAACTAACTACTAAAATATTTAGCGATTAATCATAAACTACTATAGAGTTGCAATAAATTTTATGAGTTTTTTTCAGGGATAAAGTGTCCAATTCTTAATAATCGTTGGTCCTAATTTGTTACTTTAATTTGACAATTCTAAATGGGTTTTAAGATATCACTCAATGCATTCTTATACAAAAATATTATCATCAAATTTAGTTTACTTTTTGTTCCATTAATTGTTTTACCATTAATGCATTACTTTTGTTGATTTTTGACAAAGATAAAATTGGAAGGAATTTAATAAAATTCTTAAGCAGATAACATTTTAGCACATGCAGAAAATTAATATAGACTAACAAACTAAAATGAAAGAAGTGAATCAAACTATTTACTATTTCCCCTCCTTTTTCAATGTCATCTTCTGCATACATATTGAAGAACTGCTACTTATCTTAATAGTTCATCATGGGACAATAAAATACAAAGGAAACGAGAAATTATAAAAACCATCATGTAATGATCAAGACAGTTAATTTTAATTAGATGGCCAAAGTACTCCCTTATTTAATATACTTAATTAGGTAATTAGAATTTGTCTTATGTACATTGGATGTGACGACAAAGTCCCTAGAAAGTAAGCGTCACTCGGGCACCGTCAGTTTACAGCAAATAAAAAGAGAACAAGGAAATAAATAAAGAATAATAAATGGAATAGGATTCTAAGTCTTTATTTTATTCCTAAAACTTAAATTAGTTATTGAAATAAAAGTTTTAGACTGAATCAGTAGATACCTTCCGAAAATTTCTGCATCCAAGTTATTGAGATAAACTTAAAGGAAAATGCGCCTTGGGTACGACGAAAAGGATAGAAAAAATATACTACAACCGAGAATTTGTAAAAGAAAATAAAAGAAAAATACTTAAAAGGAAAATTATAATAATAAGTATATGTAATGATTATCATTAGGTTATTGGATTGGAATAGGAAAATAAGGGATATGAATAAACTAGATTCACATCCCGATTTTGGAGTGCATGTCACAGAGCCTTGGGGACTGAATTGAGAATAAGTACATCATTCCGTGCCCATACTGATGGACAATCAGAGAGGGCTATTCAGACGCTTGAGGATATGCTGAGAGCTTGTGTGTTAGATTTCGAAGGAAATTGAGATAATATGGTGAAGCTGATAGAGTTTTCATACAATAACAGTTACCATAGCGCGATTGGCATGTCGCCTTTTGAAGCTTTATACGACGGAAAGTGTAGATGCCCGTTGTATTGGGATTAAGTTGGGGAGAGGACTATCACTAGACCCGAGCTAGTTGAGCAGACATTAGAGAAGGTAAAGGTTACTGAAGAGAGGCTCAAGTTAGCTTAGGATAATATTAAAAGTTGGGCGGATTCCAAGAGAAGACCTCTGGAGTTCGCAGTGGTCAAAAAAGTATATCTGAAGGTTTCCTCATTAAAAGGAGTAATGTGATTTGGAGAAAAAGGTAAGCTAAGCCCAAGATACATTGGACCCTATGAAACTTGAGTGGATTGGGACATTGGCGTATCGCTTAGCGTTACCTCCAGCGTTATGTAAGTACATAATATCTTTCATTTGTCACATCTAAGGCGATATGTTCCTGACCCGAGTCATGTGTAGAAAGAGCGATCACTGAAAGTGAGAAGCGATGAAATATACGAAGAATTACCAATACACATCGTGGACCATGAGTATCAAGTTTTGCAGAGGCAAGTGATCCCATACGTACAAGTTCAGTGGACTAACCATACGGACGAGAAGCGACATAGGAGCTAGAAGAAGAAGTGCGGAAGAAGTACCCACACTTATTCAACTAAGGTACCCAAGTTTCAAGGACAAAACTTTTTGTAAGAAGACAGAAATGTTACAACCAAGAATTTGTAAAAGAAAATAAAAGAAAATGCTTAAAAGGAAAATTAGAATAATAAGTATAGGTAATGATTATCATTAAGTTCCAAAAAATCAGGGATATGAATCAAATCATTTGGATTAACCTTAAATGTGTAACTCCTTAATCCCTTAGGAAACCTAATTGTCTATATATACCTACAAAAATATCCCCTAATGCTACATACCACACAAGAAATCAGCACCACCATTCCCCTATCTTAACGATTCGACCGACCACCCTATAGAGAGGAGAAGGGAGATTGTTTTGCTCAATAAACCCTAAATATATTCACTACATCAATTAAGAACCCAAACTCTATCTATACATAAAACCATACTCTAACCCTTACACACATAAAAAAATCGACCAGCCATCTTCACTCAAGCCACCAGTCGGATGCCATCCATAAGAGAGGAAAAGTGGGATTTTAATCCAACAAAATCCGCATTTCAATCCTTCGGTATAGTATATACGTATTCCAGTAAGTATCCTATCTGTATCTGTTATAATTTTGCGAACCACATAATTATATTTTCGTATAAATGTGAGGATCAAGCATATGTATAATTTGTTTCATAGTTGGATGTGTGTGCTTTTTTTTAATAAAAGCGACTTTTTATTAAATAATCACCTCACTTATGGCGGAGGAATACCATAGTACATCATAGGAATTGTCATCATATGAAAAACGGTAGTGTAAAGAAGTAATGATTTCCAATCTCCAATCGTATATGATATGCCGCATTAAAACATTGACAAGAAAAACCACCCTTGTGGATAAAATCTTGGCGAAGGAAAAAGCGTACATATTTATACAATTGGATAAATTGGAAAATACAATGCGAAAAATGATACATCGAAGAATGGAGAAGCTATTGATACAAAGATAGCGCTCTGTGTGTCCATAAGTTAAGTCATGTTGAGGTGCTATCAGAAGTTCTGAAGTTGCAAGGATACTCTTGTAATTGTTGGTAGTTGTCCATATGGAAACGAGAAGACATCGTCCGAAGCTCGAAAAAGCAGCATTACATGATTTTAGTTGGTAAGTCATGGATTTTAGTTTGGTAAGTCATGATGAATTATATGCTAAGTTTTAATTGGTATAAATTTTGGAGCATAGGTTAAAGGGGGAGAGTATGAGTTGAGGGGGAGCAACATACTATTTAAAAGTTGAAAACATTTAGTTAAACTTTTGGTTATAAGTTGTGACATTAAAAGCATGTTAGGTTATTTTGAAAATCATCCAAAAAGGGGAGAATGTTGAGAAATATGTTTGGATAATCTTCAAAGTCATGATTTTAAGTGGTGAATACTTAAAAATGTCACACATGGTGTTATATGTCATTAAAAGTTGAAAAAGTTGAAAAAGTTGACATCGATCTCTTAGGTTGCTGCACATCGATCAATCTATGTACATAGATCTCTCACATCGATTGATATTTGTAAGGCAGAAAAGTTTAAGACCTTTCTGTGAGACATCGATCTCTAAACCTGAGACACATTGATCGATCGATGTACATCGAACACTCACTTCGATCGATCGATGTAGGTCAGAGGCAAACTCTGAAACTTTCTGTGAGACATCGATCTCTGAAGCTGAGGCATTTCGATCTATCGATGTCTAGGGTTTTTAGAAATAATTTTATAAAATGTGTTAAAATGATTGTTTTCATTTGTATATGAATTATACATGTTCATTATGTGATTATTATGTGTTTTTGGTGATTATTATTGTCATGTGACTAACGTGCCTTGGAAGTTTCTACAACTTACCAAAAAGGGCAAAATTGGTATTTTGAGTTTTGTAGTAACATCATATGGTGGAGATATGTAAAGTGCATATTATTATCTTGTTTATCATGACAAAGGTGGTATTGTGATTATTTCTGACCATCGGGGGCATTTCTGGAGTTTTCTCACACCAGGGGTATTTTGGTCATTTCACCCCCAAGGGTATTTTTGGTATTTTTACTCAAGGAATCTCTTGAGCATATTATTATCTTCATTTTGGAGCTGTGTTATTATTATTTTGAAGATAATATGGTGATCTTATATCTTATTCTCTCAACCGATGATATTATTGACTATAGCTGGATATGTGAAGATTTGAGATGTCACATTCTATTGTTTCTTGAAGACCCTCTTATATATGTTATAAGAGAACATTTATCATCATTATTCAGAGATATTAAAGGTGTCAAAGGTGTGGAAATGTTCTTGACATATAAGAAGAAATATTGGAGAATTTCGGTGTTACACGTTGACATAATCTTGTCAATTGTTATCTATTTATTTTTTCTTCAAAAATCGGAGTTGCTACACATATATATATGTTAAAAAACTCATATATTCAGATGTATATGATGGTGTATTTATTTTGTGAGTTGGAGACAAATGGACCAACCAAAGAGCTAGTTGGCAAAATTGCCAACATAGAAATTTCAAAAATATAGCCAACGGCTATATGGTCATTATGGGTTTTATTAGCAGATTTTTGAAGTCAAATGAAGAATTCACATGTCCTATTATTGTGCTTGGAGTTGAGGATAATTTGGTGGTATTATCCTTTCTTATTTTATTAAAGAAAATCAAAAATATTTTTGGTAAAATTCAAAGTAGCCCACGACTACTAAAGGTGTTCTTGGAGCAGATTTTTGGATTTAAAATGGTCAAGCTCACATGCCTATTATCTTGCCAAAAAGTTGAGAAGATGATGGAGTTGTTATAGTGATATTATCATCACATTTTCAAGATAATTCCAAGTCATTTTTTAGTTGAAATTTTCGGCCAAGGTGACATCCAAGTTGGACCAATCATTGTGTTTTATTTTGCCAAGTGTACAAGGTCAAACAATGTTGAGAAGACATTTGGACTTGATGATGAAGATGGTGACACATTGGAAATCTTATCTCTAAGGCTCATCTCACACTATAAATAGATGCAATGGTGAAGAAGATGAAACACACTTGAAGCTCACAAACATTTGTTGAATTGTCTAGCTTTCATCTTCATCTTCTTGTTGTTATTGTTTTATTCATTGTAGCAAAGGTGTTCTTGTTGTGTTGTGGTGAGCTACAAGCCTCTTGAGCTTCATTTGTAAGATTTATTAGCCATTCTTATAAGGCTATATCAATAGGTGTTAGAGAGGTTGCAACTAAGTGTTGCTTAGAAGGTGATTATTCAAGTCTTGCGTAGGGTTGGTGTATAACCCAAGAATCAAGCTTGGCTCTTGTTGTAAGGTGTTCATTTCATAGTAAAATCCAAAGAAAGGTGTTCCTTGAGACTAGAGTAGGTCACATTGACCGAAACAGGATAAATCCTCGGTGTTCTTCTCTTGTTTCTTTATTTCTGTTTTCTGCCCGTTTTTACTGCAGTTTTCACACAAATTCTCACAATTTGA
The DNA here is from genome assembly GCA_036186865.1 of Eustoma russellianum. NCBI lineage: Eukaryota > Viridiplantae > Streptophyta > Magnoliopsida > Gentianales > Gentianaceae > Eustoma > Eustoma russellianum. The sequence goes on along the minus strand of AP025040.1, from coordinate 16,792,882 downwards.
AAAAATAGCTAAACATTTTCAAAATTGGTGATTTTTGGTGGAGTTATACTTCAGACTGTTATCTTTCATTTGCAATAAGAATCACTTGATTTGAGCAAGGAAAAGTTAGTCTTTCAGTCTTTGCAAGATAACTGCTCCAATCTGGCTGCAATCTGACCAGTTTTGAGAAAACTTAAATTCTGTATTTTTCAAGAGTTGTTTAAGGTTAGGGCCTTTTGGAAACTTCATCTACACCTCCTAATGAGTATTTTGATATAAAGATCAACCTTTTTGGTTGAGTATTCAAAGAGAAACACGTTTTGCAAAATCAGCAACATTCTGTCCAATTCTGTTCAGATTGACCATCTGAATCTTTTTATTTGTTTGAAGGGTCAAACGATCTTATTTTTGTCTGCTTTTTGGACAGAGTCTTTTTAACTCATTGAAGTTCAATTCTGGGAAGTTTCGTAATTTTTGGAGTTGTGTATAATTATTTGTAAATTTTTCAAAAACAGATTCTGAATCTGAAGTGGTCTCAGATTCTGTTTTCAAAGGGGATTTTAACAAAGGGTTGTAGTGTAATTTTCGTTAACCACTATTCACCCCCCTCTAGTGGTGTTTGTTGCAGGTGCACGGTCCAACAGATTAGTAAAAAGAATACAAGTCTGAAAATGTGCTGGAATGGCATAAGGAGCAAGACACATACCTACGTCGCCTTGGACTAGGTGAGTCCAAGGCAACAAAATGTATGAATTGGCCAACCCTTGTGGGAGACTTGGTAAACTGTAGCCGTTTCGGTATAAAAGAATCATCCACCACCACAGCATAGTGCCTCGACAACGTGCAAAAGCACATACATTAGAGTGCAGGATGGAGATCAGCATAATATAATATCGAAGGGAATAATCACATACCAAATTTTCCCGTGGTTTAAAAACTACAGGCAACATTTTGAGGAGCTCATCAACCTTATGTGGATAGTATAATGCAGAAAAAAAGAGAGAAACACGGAAAGAAACCATACCCAAGTTGCATGTATCAAATCAATACAGGCAACATGCAGCAATGTTATGTGGTGTCTTAAGAGATTATGATCGTAGTGCATGGGTTCTATAGTCCGTATTATAGAAGCCACGCGCCACAGATGGAAGCTGCATTTCTGTAGAAAATATTGTTGTGCCAGGATGCATACGCGCATATTGCGCAAGATGGTGAGCAACCATGTTGATTTCCCGAGGTATGAAACGAATGCAACTCCCAGTGATGTTTATAAACATAAGCAGTCGGGGGTATTCAGGGAGCCTTGAAGACTGGGCATCGACTGTTTGAGTGACACTCAAACAATCTGTCTCTATGAATATGTCGCGATATAGCATACCAAAATACATTATGATGTATAATGTTGCTTGAAGTTCTGCTCATGGCGGAAGACAAGGAAGAGTGAATGAAAGCACAACAACTAGTTGTCCATCCGAATAACGTAGCATCACTCCGACCGAGGATGAATTCTTGCCACCAGCAGCATCCACTTTAGCTTTAATTTCCCAGATGGTGGTAATTCCTATTTAAGTTTTCGGACTAATTTAGGACGAAGCCGTGGTGAGAAACCTACAGAAATGAGAGATGGAATGATGGCCGCCAAGGATGTACCAGATAATGTTGAAGACCAATCATAATAAGATTGACGTGCCAGAGTATATATACTCTCAGGAGATAAGTCAGCATCCCCAAAAACTCTATTGGTGTAGACCTTCTAAATTGCCCAACAAAGCATAATGGGACCAATTACTCGAAAGTGTCCCTTTAGAGTCTTAGATATAGATGTCAGCCACCATTGGAGAAACTATGTTCGAAGTTGAATAGTCTTATGTATTGGACCCTCTAATATCTATGAAAATTGTAACCGAACGTCCTTGAAATAAGAACAATTAAGGAAAACATGATTGATAGTAGCTGAATACATGTTGTAAAATAGGCAAATTGTGGGACAAATGGAGGTGAAACGAGCCAAATTATCCTCTAAGGCAATGCACGGTGGAAAAGACGCCACATAAACAAATTAGCAGACTTCGGCAAAGTAGGCCAACAAATAAACTTATGAGAAAATAGGGTTGGGCGAGAGGGGCGAATATCATCATATGCATGCCTAATGGAAAACATACCCGATGAATTTGATAGCCGTAATGGCATTGGGATACCAGTGGATAATGTCATGCATAATGAGTGTATAGAACAAATCCTCTTCCATCCAAAAGAGTCATAAATTCGAGAAAGATAGTCTAATCGCGTTCCATATCGTTGATGCGTATATACAGACCAAAGAGATATGTTTGCATGATAGTTCCACCAAAGCTTGCAATCGTATGCCTGCTGAACATGACTCAAATTTCTAATTCCAAAACCTCCTTCTTGTTCAGGAAAGCATAGGGACGATAAAGAAACCCAATGATAGCGATTTCCCCAAATGAAGTGAGATATTTCTCTGTTGATAGAATGGATTATGCTTTTAAGCAATCGCGTGGCTGCCAATGGCCTGAAGAACCGACTTAAGCAATACCAATCGACTCCCTGGAGTAAGAAGGCGACGAGCCCATCTAGTTAATTTGGCATCAAAATTTTGAAGGAGTGAAGTGCAATAAATAGACCGATTAATCCCACGATATAAATAAGAACCCAAGTATTTGATGGGCAAAGATGATGGACACATAAGCAAGACTCTCCCTATATTGTGTGGATTTTGATTATTGACATAAGCACTAGCAACAAATTGGCTTTTGTTGTAGTTCACTAATTGACTCGAAGCCTGCTGATAAGAGTGGAGAAATGACTGTAAGATATTTAAATTATGAATTGAGCCATTGAGGAATAGAAGCAGATCATCTGCATAGTCCAAATGAGAGACTACTGGTACACGACCTGATGCAAAGCCACGCAAGGATCCATTACTAAACAAATGATTTAGGCCACGGCTAAATCCTTCCAAGCTGAGAATAAACAATAATGGTGATAGAGGATCACCTTGTTTTACTCCACGTGTAGGTGAGATTAAACCATAGGAAGATCCATTGATTGTCACAGATAACTTGGAATATCTCATATTGTTCATTACAACTCGAATAAATCTTTAGTGAAAGCCAAATTTGTGAAGGATAGTCTGAAGATAATGCCAGTTGACTCTATCAAAAGCTTTTGTCATGTCTAGCATAACCATGACATTTCCACCACGAGTTTTCTTGTCAATCAAATGCACCATCTCATTTGCCATTAACACATGTTCGCTTATATTATGACCTTTGAGAAATCCAATCTGATCCACAGATATCAACTGTGGAAGAATGACTGACGAACGAGAAGCAAGTATGCGCGTTGTGACTTTACTTATAAAATTGGATAGGCATATGGGCCTGAAGTCTGCATAAGTAATAGGATGATCCTTTTTTGGTATTAACGTGATTAAAGACGATATCATAACCTTTGGAGGGGATACACCCAAAAAGAATTCTTGAAAAGCACAGACCACATCAATGTGTAGAATGTCCTAGCATGTTCGAAAGAAATGGCCATTAAACCCATCGGGTCCAGCTACACTATGTGGGCTTAAGGCATATAATTGTATATGGTTGAGTTATATTTCGGCTAACTGATTTTGGCATAGATGATGGTATAATTTTGATAGTATATGATTTATAGCCTATGTCACAGGTATGATTATATGTGAGATGAATTTGGGAATTGATATGGATTTTGGGTGAATTTGATGGTGACATAAGTTTATATTTTTGCATGATTTGAGAGTGAAATAAGATTGAAAATGGTTTAAGTTGAATTCTGGTGGAAGGCAGTGAGCCACACGCATCGACGAAGCAGCGGCGCTTGAGGCGCATGCGCGGGTGTAGCATGTTAGGCATGAATTGTACTTGCTGCCTATGATATTTGATGTGGGAAAATATGGGTGGTGTGAGATTTGAGGGGAGGCCGAGGGTAGGAAGTGGTGGTGTGTGAAATTAAGGTTTTGGGAGTGGAGAGGGGCGGGCCGAGGGAGTTGGGGAGGGGGAAAGTGTTACATCCCGAATTTTTTGTTACGTCGAAACGTATTAAATATCATATTTTAGTAACGTCGATATATGATCGTGTGCTAAGTTTATATCGACAAACTAGCACATTCGATAACGAACACCTTCGGGTACACAATAAAATTTAAATAAGACTGGTTAGCAAAAACTTAAGTATTAGGCTAAATTAAATCAAAACTAAAAGACATGACACAAGAAATTAAGACTACTTAAATAAAGGAAAAACAAAGTAGTACATAACAAGATATTTTGGGAAGAATAAAGAATACACACACGCACACACACATGTATATAAATCGGTTTAGGCAGAAAATGAAGAAGGAATTTGTGGTTAGATTAATACCCCAATGAAATACCAAGTGTAGAAAATTATGTAGAAACTAAATGATGGTATTTTGTCCTATTTTATCTACCTCAAAACCCTCTTGGCCCTCCCTCCACACAAATGGGAAGAGAAGATTTTCTTCTTTTTTGCTTCAACCATACAACAGAATCTTAAACGCTTTTTATATAAATGATTACACCTTCTTACACCTTTCTTGCACACCATCAACCAAGCCACCATTTTCCCTCCCATTTCCCTTAGACTGGCCGACCCACTCCTAAGGAAGACAAAATATTTCTTTTCTTCCACTCATGATAAATCATCATGATGCCTAAACCCTAATACAACTAAAGATGTCATCATGAAGAAGAAAAAATCTTTTCCCTCTCCCCAACCTACCCCAACCGGCCATAAGGCCTTGAAAAAGGGGAGAACACCTTCTCTCTTCCATTTTACACTTCAACATCTTCTCTTCTTCAGCCAAACACACTCTCTTTCCTCCAAGAAGAAAAACAAAGTCTTCCAACTCCCTCTCCCCCTTGGCCGAAAGTTTCAAGGAGGAACAAAGAAGAAAACTTTATTCTTCAACCCACACTATCATCTAAGACAAGACTTAAACATCCACTTACATTAAGGAGTAGTGGCTACAATTTGAGTAGAGACAAGAACCAAGAAGGAACAAAGTAAGAACTTCATATATAATGAGTTCAAGTTCCTTCATTTATCTATTTACGTAGTTGCTCACTAACTCTCCCATCTTTAACCTCAAAATTGTGGCTTGGTAGGGAAGGAAGGGGAAAGTGTTCTCCAAAACAAGTGAGAAAATCTTCACGTTAAGTAAGATATAAGTGAGAAAGACAAGTACTTTTCCTATCTTCATGGATTTCCAAAGGTTAAGTATATATGTTTATATAAAAGTTGGATCATTCATGACGTATTTTTAACGTTTTAGTAGGAAGAATATGTAAAATATATGTTTCTATGTGATGTATATATTGTCATAAGTGTACCACCTAAAATCGGCCAACACCAAAAAAATGGACTCTTATGTGTAAATGAAATGAAATGAACACTCTTATGTGATGTATGTGAAAACTGATGAAAGAAAATGAAGTCATATGGTATGTTCAGAAAAGAGCACTAAGAATGCAACTTTGACACACTTGTTCATATATCTTTCCATGGTGTTCATCGTATATGTATCTTCTATGGTGTTTCGGTTTTTATCTGTTTTGATGATCTTGTTTTAGCATGCTTATGGACGCATCATAATGATGACTAATATACTAGATCACAAATATTGTTTTTGATGATCATCATTTTCATATATTCACAAATATACACACGCCCATAGGGCCATTTTTGGCTCCTCACTTGAGCTTGATCATCAATTTTTATGATGTTGTATAGTAATGATATTCATGTCTCAGGAAGGTAACTTTTCATGGTTTTCATCATCCTTATGTTATATGTATTTTTTTCATGTTGATCTTAACATTAAAAGTCATCATTTTGATGGAAACTATTATGCATGTAAATAGAATGAATGTTAAACTCAAGATGTGTGTATAAAATGTGAAGAAGTGGAGATTTATGGGGTTATGTGTATGTGTATAATAATCGGCCATAAGGCCCAAAAAGGAAATAAACAAGTTTGCTACATGTTCTGAAGATATATATGCATATATGGATGTATAGTACATAGGCCTCAAGGCCATTTTGTGGAAGAAATAATTTTGTTACATGTTTATAGACCTATGTATGTATAAAATGTAGCATAATAAAATTTATGACTATGTTATGTATTCTTATGACATGTTAGGGTAATGATGATAAAGTGTCCTAAATGTTTAAGTGTTGAATCATGATCTTGTATGAGGAGGGGTAAAAATGATATTTTCTTTAAGTTATGACATACAGAATGTAGATAAGCTATGGATATATGATGATTAAATTTTAGAATGACCAAATTGACCATAAGCCCGAGTCTAATGGACCATGAAACAAAAGTTCGTGAAATTATTTTTATTGCATCCCACGTGTGAAAAGACATATGCATAATGAATAATAAACACAAGACGGTTGATTCCAACAACACAAGTTATGTTACGATTATGTAATGTTAAGTTATGGAGCACCGGCATGACATCGGTACCGGAGTGGTAGATGTCATGGGCATATGGTGTTGTTAAGGTCGAGTGTAACACCTTGTCTGGGACACGAGATCTCCGCCATAACGCGTCACCATTAGAATATGTACTCATGATTTATGCTGTACATGTTACTATATGGGGAATCATTCGGCGTGTCGTGCGTTATTATTCTTATGAAAAGTGCTATAAGCATCTTATAAAAAATGTTGTCTATTAGGCATGTTTACGAAAAAGTTATGTTTTCATGAAAAGTCATGTTTCAATTGTCATGAAAAACGAACAATGTTATGACCATGTCCAACCGAATTTCTATGATACCGTTAAGTTATTGTTGGAGCATCCTTAAGCCTCTGATATTATTATTCCGACCAAGGTAGAATTTATGCATGAAAGTGTAGTTGATATAAGATTTGTGATCTTAGGCAAAGATATGGATTATAAATTAAGCATGGACAGGGATGTGACGTTTTATGGACTTAGGTAGAAATAAAATGTTCACTATGATGATAATGTTAATATAATATGTATGTTACATGTTTATGATTATATGTATGCTAAGCTCTTTAATTATTAAAATAGAGACCTGTCATGCTATGTTCTCTATTTATGCTTGATTATTTTATCACCCCGTCTCCACATGTATGATCCACATGCTTATCTAGTCGGACTACTTGTTGGGAGATTAGTTTTATCACTCATACTTGTCTTTAATCACTTTCAGAGAACAGGGTTCATGATACCGGATTCATAGAGGACAAACCCCGAGTAGACTACCCGTGAGCGAGAAAGTATACCATGACTTATCTTTTGAGATTATGTTAGATGTTTTGATCACGATGTACTTATATTATTTTGGGACTTTGTACATTATGATTTTTACAGACCATAATGATTTGTATGTTTATACATGTCGTATGTTTATCTTTACGTTGCTTCCGTTATATCGATTCATGATTTATGTCGACATGCACATGTGCATATCGATGTTTTGTACTTCTCGTAGCAGAGTACGACGGGTGCTCCGTGCCGAGACCCTAGTCCGGGGCGGGGCGCTACAGGTGGTATCAGAGCCAAGGCTATAGATCCACGGCGGAAACAGTAAAGTAAACAACTTAGAATATAAGTGATGATCATAGAACTTAGGTTATGAACTTAGACTGAGAGTAATAGCCTTAGATTAGGGTCACTAGAACGGCTTAGAGATAAACGGATAAAGGAACTCTACCTTTACTTAGTTAATAATATGCTTATTTTTGAAACCCTAATCATTAGCACTAATCCTAGGAAATGGATAAATTAGACCAGCACAGCTACATCCTTATTAATATGCTTAAAAGAACTCTACCTTTACTTAGTTAATAATATGATTAAAGATTGCCTGGAGCCGAGAAACGCACCGTAGAAGAATGTACCACAGCAGAGAGATAGTCCACATGCCAAAGCCTAAGTGCACGTGATGACTAATGCTGATGTCCTGGATACCCCATATAGTGACATGTATATATTTAATTATGCAATTTAAGTGTTGTTCTCTATACCTGTTAGAATACTCTACTTGAATTATAAATTGTCTTAGGTCGATATTACTAAACAACATACATGTAAACGTGTTGTTTGATAGTGGTGCAAGCCACTCTTTTGTGTCTAAGAGGTTCGAAGAACCTTAGCAGCTGTCCTACATAGTTAGATACACCTTATCGTGTTCAGGCAGCTGGTGAAGTAATCATTTCCCACCATCTATACAAGGATTGCGAAGTTGAGATGGAGGGGCAAAAGTTCGAGGCTACCCTAATTCCGATACAGATTGAGGACTTCGACATCATTCTAGGCATGGATAGTCTGTTCAAAAACCATGCCTGTATCGATTGCCACGGTAAGCACATTATGATCAAAGACCCGACCCGAGAAGACATCGTCTATCAGGGGAATTTTAATTTGAGGAAGATACCATAGAATGTTTACCTGACCGTAGCCTGAGCATATCGAGCACTGAAGACAGGAGATGAATATTTTCTTGTATATGCCCTCAGTAACGAGTCAGAAATGCCTTCTATTGAAAGTATTCTAGTGGTCAGAGAATTTTCAGATGTCTTTTCAGATGATTTTTCATGCTTACATCTGGACATGGAGATCGAGTTTGAGATAAATATTGTTCCAGGAGCAGAACCTATTTCTAAGGCATCGTATCGGATGGCCCCAGCAAAGTTGAAAGAGTTGAAGGCACTGTTACAAGAGTTGATTGAGAAGAAGTTTATACGATCCAGCGTATCACCTTGGGGAGACCCAGTTTTGTTCGTGAAGAAGAAGGATGGCAATATGAGACTGTGTATAGATTACTAAGGGCTGAACAAAATCACCATCAAGAATACATATCCATTTTCCAGGATCGACGATTTGTTCGATCAATTAAGAGTAAGTAATTTAAAACTTAAATAACAAAAATATAATTGTGTTTATGAATATGAACTAAAACTGTTACATGCAGGGTGCCAAAGTGTTCAGTAAGATTGATCTTTGCTCTGGATATCACCAACTGAAGATCAAGGTGGAAGATGTTGCTAACGTCCCTGTAGCATTTGTGGATATGATGAACACTGTATTTTGAGATCAGCTAGATAAATTTGCGGTTGTGTTCATCGACGACATTCTCATATATTCACCTAATGAAGAGGCCCATGCGGAGCACTTGAGGATTGCTGAATGTGTGGTGGAGGTCAAAAGTTTCTTGGGACTTGTAGGATATTACAAAAATTTCGTCGAGGGATTCTCCCGAATTGCAGTTCCACTGACCTGACTGACGCAAAAGAAGACGAGGTTTGATTGGAGTTTGGACTGCGAACAAAGCTTCAATGAACTGAAGAAAAGATTGAGTTCAGCGCCAGTTTTAGCACAACCAATCCCCGGCGAAGGATTCGTGGTATACAGCGACACATCCAAGAATAGATTAGGTAAATAAATAAACAACTTTTATTATCTCAAATTCCTTATAGAATATATGTGTGTTAGTGCTTTTCCCGTAGGTTGTGTGTTGATGCAGAAAAATCGGGTTATTGCTTACGCATCGAGACAGTTGAAACCCTATGAACAGAATTACCCTACTCACGATTCAGAGTTGGCGGCAGTAGTCTTTGCGTTGAAAATTTGGAGGCATTATCTGTATAGTGAGAGATGCTAGGTCTACACGGATCATAAGAGTTTAAAGTATTCTTTCACCCAGAAGGAGCTGAACATGAGACAGCGGAGATGGCTTGAGCTAATTCATGACCACGACTCGCGAACCATTATCATCCGAGTAAGGCGAATAAGGTAGTGGATGCACTGAGTAAAAAATCGAGCCACGCCCGACAGACGCTGCTTGAAAGGGAGATATCCGAGTTCGAGTTAGACATGATTGACTAGACCGCGAACGTCCTGTCTACACTGATGATCACACCTACATTGATTGATTGGATTAAGGAGGCCCAAAAAAGTGATACTAAGTTGATGAAGATAGCCGAGGATTTGAAAGAGTAGTCGGTTAAGGACTATTAGATTCACAGCGATGGCAGCCTATGCTTACGCGGCAGATTGTGCGTACCCAAAGTTGATGAGCTTAAGAGAGAGATTATGACATAGGCACATAGTTCTTGGTTATCGATTCATCCAAGAGCTACTAAGATGCATCAGGATCTGAAGATATATTATTGATGCAATAGGATGAAAAGGCAGATTGTGGAGTTTGTTGAGCGTTGCCTAGTGTGTCTGCAAGTAAAAGCGGAGTATCAGCAACTGGCTAGTTTATTGTAGCCTCTAGAGATTCCCGAGTGAAAGTGGGAACATATCACAATAGATTTCGTTGCTGGACTTCCTAAGACTCGCGGGGGGAATGACACTATTTGGGTAATGGTTGACTGGCTCACTAAGTCAGCGCACTTCTTACCCATATCGATTCAGGCGTTGATAGAGAAGTTGGTGGACATGTATATGGATGATATTATGAGCCTGCATGGGATGCCGATCATTATTGTTTGTGATAGAGATATGCGCTTCATATCGCGATTCTGGAAGGCATATAAGCAGGCTATGGGTACCGAAATCAAAATGAGTACAACTTTTCATCTACAGACAAATTGTCAATCAGAACGAACCATAAAGACTTTGGATGACGTGTTGTGTGCTTGCACTTTAGACTTCAAGGGTAACTGGGATAAGTCCGTGAAGCTGATAGAGTTCTCATACAATAACAGTTACTACAGTTCTATCGGTATGGCATCGTTTGAGGCACTGTATGATCGTAAGTGTCGCTCTCCACTGTACTGGGATGAAGTCAGAGAGAGAGCCATCACGGGTCCAGAATTGGTAGAGAAGACCTTAGATAAGGCCAAGTTGATTCGCCATCGATTGAAGGCAACCCAAGACCGCAGTAAGAGTTGGATAGAATCCAAGAGGCAACCGATAGAGGTTGAGGTTGGAGAAAAGGTCTACTTGAGGGTTTCTCCTACGAAGGAAGTGATGAGATTCGGTATTAAAAGGAAGCTGAGCCCTCGATTTATCGGTCCATACGAGATATTAGGGAGAGTTGGAGTAGTTGCGTATCATTTGGTGTTACCTTCTAAATTGCCGCAGGTACATGACGTATTTCATGTATCGCAGTTGCGGCTTTATGTGCATGATATGAGCCACATCCTAGAGCAACAACCATTGATGATTCGGGATGATGCTACATATGAAGAGGTACCGATACATATTATAGACCGAAAGGAGCAAACACTGAGGAAGAGGTCAATTCCATTTGTAAAGTTGCATTGGAGTAATCATTCCGAACAAGAAGCGACTTAAGAGCCAGAGCAGCAGATGATGAAGTGGTATCCTCACCTCTTCGAGTAAAGGTACATAAGTTTCAAGGACAAATTTTTTTATAAAGGGGAGAATGTTACGTCTTGAATTTTTTGTTACGTCGAAACGTATTAAATATTGTATTTTAGTAACGTCGATATATGCTCTTGTGCTAAGTTCTTCAATATATCGACAAACTAGCGAATTCGATAACGAACACCTTTGGGTACACAATGAAATTTAAATAATATTAGTTAGCAACAACATAAGTATTAGGCTAAATTACATTAAAACTAAAAGACATGACACAAGAAATTAGGACTACTTAAATAAAGGAAAACAAAGTGGGACATAACAAGAAATTTTAGGAAGAAGAAAAAGAAATATATATATATATATATATATATATATATATATGTATATGTATATAAATCGGTTTAGGTAAAAAGGAAGAAGGAATTTTTGGTTAGATTAATACCCTAACAAAATATCAAGTGTAAAAAATTGTGTAGAAACCAAATGATAGTATTTTGTCCTATTCTACCTACTCAAAAACCCTCTTGGCCGCCCCCTCAACACAAACGGGAAGAGAAGATTTTCTTCTCTTTTGTCTTCAACCACATAACAAAATCTTACACACTTTTTATACAAATGATTACACATTCTTACACCTTTCTTACGCACCATCAACTAAGCCACTATTTTTCCTCCCTACTTTCTTTAGGTCGGCCAACCCACTCCCAAGGAAGACAAAACTTTTCTTTTCTTGCACTTTTGAAAAACTATCATGATGCATAAACCCTAATACAACCAAAGATGTCACCATGAAGAAAAAAAATATTTTCTCTCTCCCCAACCTACCCCAACCGGCCATAACGCCTTGAAAAAGGGGGAAACCCCTTCTCTCTTCCATTTTACACTTCAACATTTTCTCTTCTTCAACCAAACACTCCCTCTTTCCTCCAAGAAGAAAAACAAGTCTTCTAACTCCCTCTTCCCCTCACTTGGCCAAAAGTTTCAATGAGGAACAAAGAAGAAAAATTCACTCTTCAACCCACACCATCATCTGAGACAAGACTCACACATCCACTTACTTTAAGGAGTAGTAGCCAAAATTTGAGTAGAGCCAAGAACCAAGAAGGAGTAGTGGCCAAAATTTGAGACTCAAACATCCACCTACATTAAGAAACAAATTTGCAACATGTTGTCAACATATATATGCATATATGTATGTATAGTACATAGACCTCAAGGCCATTTTGTGGAAGAAACAATTTTGTTACATGTTTATAAACCTATGTATGTATAAAATTTAGTATGATAGAATTTATGATTATGTTATATATTTTCTTGTGACATGTTAAGGTACTGATGAAATAAGTGTCCTAAATGTTTAAGTGTTGAATCATGAGCTTGTATGTGGAATATACAATTTAAGAAAGTGGTGATAAGTGAAATTGCATAAAAGGAGCTGTTTTCGGGAGTCATGGCCGAGAGGTGCCCTATATGGGTAAAAATGGTATTTTCTTTAAGTTATGACATGTAGGATGTAGATAAGTTATGAATGTATGATGGTTAAATTTTAGAATGACCAAAGTGATCCTAAGGCCAAGTCTAATGGACCATGAGACAAAAGTTTGTGAAATTATTTTTATTGCATCACACGTTTTAAAAGTTCATATGCATAATGAATAATAAACACGAGGTGATTGATTCCAACGACACATGTTATGTTACGATTATGTTATGTTATATTATATTATGGAGCGTCGGTATGACATCGGGACCGGAGTGGTAGATGTCATGGGCATATGTTATCATTATAGCCGAGTGTAACATCTTGTCCGGGAAACAGGATCCGCCATAACACGTCACCGTTAGACTGTTGTACTTATGATTTATGTTATCCATGTTATTATATAGGGAATCATTCTGTATGACGTGCGTTATTATTCTTATGAAAAGTGCTATGGCCATCTTATGAAAAATGTTATGTCTACATGTTTATGAATATGTCATGTTATGCATGTTTACAAGAAATTTATACAACAACAACAACAACATTACCCTATTGCCTTAGATGATCCCATCTATGGCGAGATGTACACAACCATACCCATGTATTAGAAACATACAGAGGTTGTTTTTTGATGGCCCATAATGATGCGTCAAGCTGTGTCGATCAACTGATATTCCGTAATATAAGAAGTGCAGCCAATTTAGTGAGTCATATTGCTTTATTCCATCATATTCCAAAGTCAAGGAAGAGTGTGCTCTTGACTCCATTAGAAATGGAAACATTTACAAAAAAGTTATGTTTTCATGAAAAGTCATGTTTTAATTGTCATGAAAAATAAACCATGTTTATGACCATGTCCAACCGAATTTTCATGATACCGTTAAGTTATTTTTGGAGCATCCTTAAGCCTCTGATATTATTATTCCGACCAAGGTAGAATTTATGCATGAAAGTGTAGTTGATATAAGATTTGTGACCTTAATATAAGATATGGATTAGAAATTAAGCATGGACAGGAATGTGACGTTTTATAGACTTAGGTAGAAGTAAAATGTTCACTATGAGGATAATGTTAATTTCATATGTATGTTACATGTTTATGATTATACTTATGCTATGCTCTTTAGTTATTAAAATAGAGACCTGTCATGTTGTGTTCTTTATTTATGCTTGATTATTTTATCACCCCGTCTTCACATGTATGATTCACATGTGTATCTAGTCCGACTACTTGTTGGACGATTAGTTTTATCGCTCATACTTGTCTTTAATCACTTTCAGAGGACAGGGTTCATGATACCAGATTCATAGAGGACAAACCCCGAGTAGACTACCCGTGAGCGAGAAAGTATACCAGGACTTATCTTTTGGGAATGTTAGATGTTTTGATCATGATGTATTTATATTATTTTGGGTCTTTATACATTATGATTTGTACGGACCATGACGATTTGTATGTTTATGTATGTTGTATGTTTATCTTTAAGTTGCTTCCGTTATATCGATTCATGATTTACGTCGACATGCACATATACATATTGATGTTTCATACTGCTCGTAGCAGAGTACGACGGGTGCACCATGCCGAGACCCTAGTCCTGGACGGGGCGCTACAGAAAGGGTTCTGGTGAGGGCAGTGGGGTGGCTGAGGGTGCTGGGGGCAAGGGAGGGGTGAGTTGGGTAGTGGGTTGGGGGAAAGTGGGTCGAAGGATATACGTGTATATATTGTAGGACCTGTATAGTACCACTAGAAAGGGGGGTTGAATAGTGAATGCGTTGTTTTTTTAAAACTTTTTGTTATCGATTTCTCACTTCTGAAAACAGATTCTGTTTTCAGACCCAATTTTTAATTAACTAGATGATCAGGTTATAGACCTTCAAAAATCGTGAAATTTGGTGAAAATGTACTCTCAGATGTCATGAATGTGTCATGAAAATTTTAGATTAAAATTCAAAGTGTAACCCCTTGAAAAAACATTTTCACTCAGACTGTGTCAATCTGACAGAAACTGTTCCTCAAAATGAAAAATTTATTCCTATTTATTGACAACTCTAAGTGATCTCTAAATTTTATGTAGTGACCCTTAGGATGTATACTTTAATGGGTTGAAACAGTTTTTCAAAATTCCTTTGGTATGTAGTTCAACCACGTTGATGTTCTCAACCTTTGCCAATTTGAGAATCAGACTGCACTAGTCTTAGAACTATGAACATTTTAATGACTTATACTTATTCAAATTCAATGAAACTTATTTCAAATGAAATCTAAGACCTTTGGCTATGTTTCTGCAAAGTTTGATGATTTTTGAAAAATGTTTCTATTTTTACCGTAGCTATGAAAATGATGCATAAAACAGGAACTGAAAGTAAAAGTGCTAAGAAGTAAGAACACCGAAACTTTTATACTGGTTCGGTCAAATTGACCTACTCCAGTCTTCGAGGACACCTTCCTCGATACTCACTAGACACAAAAATACCTTCACACAAGGGTTACTGGATTTATACACCAATTTCACCCTTCTTACAATGAGCAAACAAAAACAACCAATACAAATACCACCACCAAACAAATGAAGGTATGATCACACCTTCATCAACCTTGTACAAGAATGGGATGTATATGGGTGGTAAAATCAAAGCCTATACATAGTTTAGAATGTAAGAGTGATATGCTTGAGGCTAAGAGAAGGAGAAATGAATAGGAGAAGAAGAGAATAGTCTTGCTTGAACTTGCTTGAATATGAAATTTGGCTTCCTTTCTCTTGAACACTCTGCCCCCTTTTATAGATGGTGTGGCACGCCCCCTTAGGCTGAAGTCTTTCTTGAAAATTGTCTTGAAGACCCTTAGAAGATGCATTGTATAACTTTGTGACGCACCCTTGCTTACTTGGCGAAATATGATTGGACAAACGATATGTCTTCGCTTAGTTGTCACTCCATGATGGGGCTTTCATTTTCTACCTTGACACTAATTCATATGACCTGGAAATTTATCGAAAAATCTGAAACACATAACAAAAATTAAGTATGTTAATTTCCAATCAATCAAGATGTGATTGCCCCTCAATTTTGGAAGAAAATTTGAGATGAACATGTACTGAAAATCGCCCCCCTTGAAGCATGTGTTGAAACTTCAGCACTTTGTTTGATTTTAAATTCTTTCCTTGTGTGTCTTGGCCTTCTTCAATGTCATCAATCACTTGTGGCTTATCCTCCACCAATCAAAGTGCTAAAAAAGCTCCACCTAGGCTCCAAGAAGGCTAAAAATGGCGTGTACTCCTTAGCTCCCATGTGCTGAAATTGTTTTTGTAATTTTGATACATAATGATGCAATATCTTCAGACACATGGTAAATTTCAATCAACCCTTAATTTGTTTTTATAGATTGTCCAATGTGTCTTAGATATGTAAAAAGTGTCTAGGTACATGTTACATACATATGAAAGACGTCCCATATATATAAGTGAAGAAAACCGAAGTTCGACTTTCGTCGATTACGCGATTTTTCTCCAATTAATCTCAAAAATCTTAGGCATGTAAAATATGTTATGTCACACATAATATACATAGTATAAAGTGTAATTTCAGCTCCAACAGCTGATTGTAAAAAAGGGCCATGTGTTTAAAAAAATTAAATTTGAACTTCCAACAACTCAAGGAAAATTGTAGGTGATTGATGTGTGTAAACATGGTATGACTTTGGGGCTGATATAGACATGTGGTGCACGAAATGTTTAAGCTTTTGGAGTGTATATATGCTGGACATCTTTATATGGTAAGTATGTGACATGTCGGTGATGGTTCGGTAGTCATCCGATGTAGCAATTTTCGGTTTATAGACTCGTGACATGTCGGCATAATTTTGGTAACATGATGACTTGTATTTTATGATATGGAACCTGTATATACTCACAAATATGATATTTATATGGTGGTGTGATATTGACGTACGTTTATGATGTGTATGACGTGTCAGTGAAACTTCGGGATAGAAGTATATAGTTCGTCATTATAAAAAAATATGTATACATATACATATCATATATATGTGGCGTGTGTGTAAGAATGAGAAGAGGACTTTCCATTCTAAAATTTGTTGCTAAGTAGTTATCTCCAAATATATTTCCTTGAGTACCTCATTTAATGAAATAGTAAGTTCATCTTCTTAAGCACTTCACTAAATGAACTAAACTAGTTCATTTAGCATAGCACCTGAAAATAGTATAAAGACAACAAATGTTTGTCATGGATGTAAGCCTTAACGCTTCATGGTACGTTAGTACGGCAATAATATATATAACCATATAAAGCATATTTATCACGTACATATGTCATGTAATACTTAAATCATACATTTCGAAAACAAGTAACATTTAAATCATGTATTTTCAAATCACTCAAACCCTGGTTTCTCAACATGTATATATGTATATATGTATATATGCACATGTATGGGTGTGGAGACACACACACACACACAGATATATATATATATATATATATATATATATATATATATATATATATATATATATTCACACACACGGGAGTTGAGAGTTAATGAGTAATTGAAATTATTTGTGATTGGTATTTGGAAATATTTGTGATTGAATATTTGGAAATTGGTTTGGAAAAAAATTGGAAAATTTTGATATTTGGAAATCGTTTTTAAATTATGCATTGCATATTGCAAAATTCACACAAGGAAAATATATTGGTAAGCACGATTGGTTCCAAACAAGCAAGGCATATTTGACTATTTTGATAGAGCAGGGGCATATTAGACTGCCAATCGGACGTCTAGGCACATTTGACTATTTTGATAAAGCGCCTGGGCATATTTCATCATTGCAGTGATCAATTCGTAGATCTGATATAAGTCACTTGTAAGAAAAGTGCTATAGCCATTGCATCGAAATTGGATTTGAAATCAATCAATCAATCATACCAAGGATATTCCAATGACAGCAAAAGCTATCGCTAGGGTCTGGAGAAGGCAAGAGGCAGACAAACAATACCTCCATCCTAAGGGATAGAAAGTTTGCTTCCATTGAGTCCCCAGGCTCTATATGTACCTGCATAAATGACAAAATAATAGGGATATGGTGCTCTAGTGTGTTAGTGAGGAAATTCAATAAATACAAATCGGAAAGTTTCCGATATTAAAATAGCCATAAACATGTATATGCACAATTAATGCAAGACAAAGACAAAAATAAAAACAAAAAAGTGCAAAGTCAACCTAAAGTGTAGAGAGTATCTAAGACCCTATATATACTCTAAGGTGTCCATATATCCAGCCTACAACCTCGTTAACCTTAATCATCTGCCTCCATGAACTCCTATCATGGACCATGTCCTCAAAGAGGTGCAAATCTAGTAAGTCATGCCTAATCCGCTCACCCCAAGTCAGTTTTAGCCTGTTTTTACTCCTGTTTCCCTCTAGAATGAGGCTTTTAACTGTCCTGACAGACGCCATTATCTGTCTCCTGTAGACATGCCCAAACCATCTCGCCTCCACTCTCTTATCTTATTTGCTATACTAGCCACCTCTAACCTTTTCTGAAATACTTCATTTCTGATCCGGTCAGCCTTGTATGCCCACGCATCCACCTCAGAATCCTCATCTATGCCACTTCCATCTTCTGTGACTAAGGCCTCTTGATAGTCCAACAGTATGTTCCATATATCAAAAATCATAATGATTTAGAATCGGAATTGGATATTGAAAATTGTATCATATTGAAAATTGAAATTTTCGATTTGGAAATCGAAAGTTTGATTTGAAATTTGCATCGCATCGATTTGGTAACCTGGATCATCGGATTTTGGTTGTGGCTAACATTTGATTTGATATTGAGTGGATGATTGACTTGGTTGACTTGATGAATGTTTGACTATAAGGGTATAATAGTAATTATTTGCGAACGGAAAACTTGATATTTTTCTATATTATTTGATTATATATTTATACTTGTTTTTCCGTGTATGATACCATAGTGGGTGCAGAAAAGTTACTTACAGGACGATGTTTTGTCACTTATAGTATACTTATTGCTATTTTACAGAGAATTAGGGCTACGATTTAAAGTTCGTAGAGGACGAGTCTGAGTGTGGATACCTCTGGTCCGAGGATATTACGAGGTAAACATTTGTGCCATTTATGTTGAGACATTTATTTTATGGGTTTGAGGTTTCCGCTTTGTGGACTAAAGATTTATTAGTTGAGACGTTTAAGGTATTTTTATTAAGTTAAGATTTTGTATTGGATTTCCGAATTTGCCTAGATTTATGTATTAATGATTATCCAAGGATTTTTATTTTATGATTTCTGCTGACATCATTTTACGTCACTTTGCTGACATGTATTTGATTTGGCATCGATGCTATGTATTTCTCTTACCAGAATATGACAGATGAACCGTTTCAAGTACTAGAGCTCGAGACGGATCGCTACAAATAAGTGGAGGATTCAAGGATTATCAAACCTGAATTTTAAACCAAGCTAGTCAATGCAAATCCATGTAAGGAGATTATTGTACTTACAAGCATTTGGTGTATCTATGGTTTATGTTTGATGGTGATATTGGTCCAGGACAAGTGGTAAATATGAAATAGATAAGATACATATGATAACTAAAAAAAAAGCATATACATATGGCGAGGAGGAGGAGAGGGGTTGGAGAAGGCATGTAGGTATGATAGTACCAATTATATCCCACTTTAAGATAAATAAATAGAATGTTTGATTGTAATTCCAATTCGTCTGAAATGTATCATCATCATCATCATCCGTACCCAGTATATCCCAACGACAGCAAAAGCTATTGTCAGGGTCTGGGGAGGGTAAGTGGTAGGCAGACAATACCTCTATCCCAAGGGATAGAGAGTCTGCTTCCAGTGAGACCCCCGGCTCTACCTGCATAAATGACATGATAATAGGGATATGTTGTGCTAGTGTGTTAGTGAGTAGATTCGAAATCTATGGGACGGTGTAAATTAAAATACGAACCTGATATGTCAAGAGCACGATCCCAAATGAATTGTTTTTTTTTTTTTTGAGAATCAATCCGATTCGTTTATAATTTCAATCATATAAACTTGTATAATTTAACTACGCAGGTATATATATTCTTTATCGATTTCTTTTAAATTTTCTTATTTTCAATTTGTAATTTTGCCAGCAGACCACTATCAAATTTCTTGCAAAAATCTTCATGGTCCCTCTTCGATTGCAGTAAAAACATGTGAGGCGAAATGGTAAATCACCATTACCTCTAATTAGAACGTCAATGTGGCCTTCAAGATCAACTGATAAACAAAGATTAAAGCCTAACTTAACGCGCACGTGAATGAGAAGTGCGCTATTAAACTTGGTCTTTGATAAAAAGACCAAGGTGAAGCCGGCAGCCAGCTTGTATCACGCTACGCAAAGATCGAGTCTATGGAGGCTCTTCTTATTATTAGTATAACACTTAAAAGTTCTAACGAAATCTAGATAGCACGAATGTATTGAATCAGATTTTATATGTTAGAAATCGAAATACTATACACATGAAACCACATTCGCCCTAGAAGATTATATTAAACCGCAATTTATGGCCTTGAGCTTCCCCTAGTATTCATGAACATTTCAAGATCTTTGCTTGCCGAAGCGGCACCACTTCCCATGTTCATATAGGTGAAGATTAAGATATTTTCTTTTAATTCTTCATTAAGAGTGCTTTAACACTCAGCCTCCTTTAACACTAATATTTCAATTCTTTAAAGATCAATACACAGCGCTTTGATTCTTTAAAGACCAATCTTAGTACTTTAATCCATCACTTTGTGACTTGTTGTTACCCATTGAATCTATGACTAGTGGTATGCTATGAAAAGTTGGGTTCCCATTACAAGTGAACTTATATCATATGTCTCAATCTCATCTTAAAGATGTACTTTATACCAAGTCTTTTGAAAGACTCTTTGTCAACGGATCCGCTAGGTTATTGTAGGATTTGACATATGCAATGGCTATTACACCATCCGTTATTAGTTGTCTTACATAATCATGTCTAAGGCTGACATGTCTAGATTTTCCGTTATAGATTTTACTATAAGTTCTAGACATCGTTGTTTAGCTATCACAGTGTAAGGAAATAGCTGGCATCGATTGTGACCACAACCCTATATCCAACAGTAAATTTCTCAACCATTCAGCTTTCTTACCTGCAGATTCCAACGCTATGAATTCGGATTCCATGGTGGAGTGTGTTATACATTTTTGTTTCCTTGAAGCCCAAGAAACCGCACCACCATCTAATGTGAACACTCAACCCGTTGTAGACTTGTTATCACCAATACTAGTTATCCAACTAGCATCAGTATAACCTTCTAACACGGAGGGAAAATTATTATAATACAATCCGTAATTTATAGTTTTTTTCAAGTACCCAAGTGCTCTCCCGATTGCCTTCCAATGGTCCATAGTAGGATTACTAGTATACCTTGATAATTTACACACTGCAAAGGCAATATCCGATCTAGCGCACTATGTAGCATACATTAAACTACAATTGCACTAGCATATTCAAGTTGAGCTACCGCTCTGCTGGTATGTCCAGTCAATTTGTATGAGACATCATATGGTGTGTTTTCTTTCTTTGATCTCCAAGTGTTTGAACTTAGTTAACACTTTGCTTATATAATGAGATTGACAAAGAACAAAACCTCTACTATGTTTGAACACTTTTATTCCCAAGATAATATCTACTTCACCCAGATCTTTCATTTGGAATTGTGAAGTTAAATACCTCCTAGTTTCATTTACTCCTTCCATATTAATGCTAACAATCAATATGTCATCCACGTATAAACAAATAATGACATCATATTTGTCTGTAAACTTGAAATATACACACTTATCAGCACTATTATGCTTGAAACCATTTTTCAAAATAGTAGTGTCAAACTTTTCATGCCATTGTTTCGGTGCTTGTTTCAATCCATACAGTGACCTTACCAATTTACACACTTTGTGCTCATTACCCTGTAGAACAAAATCTTCCGGTTGTTCTATATAGACTTCGTCATCTAAATCACCATTGAGAAATGCAGTCTTAACATCCATTTGACAAATAAACAGATTATTAATGGATGTTAAAGCTATCAATACTCTAATGGAAGTTATTCTTTCTACTGGAGCATATGTATCAAAATAGTATATCCCTTCTCTTTGTCTAAAACCCTTGGCAACCAATCTAGCCTTGAAAGTTTGAATTGAACCATCCGTATTATATTTTTTCTAAATAACTATTTGTATTCAATTGCTTTGAACTCAGAGGCAGGTCAGTGAGAACCCATGTATTGTTAGATAATAACGAATTCATCTCATCGTCAACTGCTTCTTTCCGAAATGATGCATCTCTTGATTGCATAGCCTTCTTATAGGATTTAGGATCATCTTCAACACTTAGTACAATTGGTATTTGATTAATTATCATTGTCCTATTACCTTCAACTAAGAAAGTGATGGATTGTGAAGAAATGAAATCAGGATGTAAATAGTTTTTCTTTCTAGCCTGTTGACTTCTCCTAATCTCAGTTGGAAAACTTTGATTTTGTTCAACGCTAGAAGGACTATTAGAGAAATCTCGAACTATAGGTTCATTCAAATTTCCATTTGTTGCACCTCGTTTTGAATATGTTCTTAAGAATTTATCCTCAGGAAATTCAACATCCCTTGATTCAACAAACACATTGGATTCTATATCTAGAATCCTATATGCTTTAGAGTTTTTGGCATATCCAATAAAAACACCTCTGATAGCTCTTGGCCCCAACTCTATAATAGGCCAGACAACCCCAAACTCTAAGATAACTTAGATTTGGTCTTCGTTTCTTCCATATTTCATATGGAGAAACCTCAAACTTCTTAGAAGGAATTCTGTTATGAATGTGAGAAGCCATCAATAAGGCTTTTCTACACAAAT
Source organism: Eustoma russellianum (assembly GCA_036186865.1). NCBI lineage: Eukaryota > Viridiplantae > Streptophyta > Magnoliopsida > Gentianales > Gentianaceae > Eustoma > Eustoma russellianum. The sequence goes on along the minus strand of AP025040.1, from coordinate 16,770,044 downwards.
TCTTTAGCAAACCAGAGTGCAATAACATTGCATTTAGTATGTCAACTAAACTTCTTTTTTCTTTTAGCCAAACCATTTTGTTGGGGTGTATAAGGAGCACTTTTCTGATGTATGATACCATTCTCCTCATAGAATTGATTAAATTCAAGAGGAAAGTATTCACCATCACGGTCACTTCTTAGAACTTTTATTTTCAGTCCCGAATGATTTTCAACTTCGATTTTGTAAACATTGAACATGTCAAAAACTTCATCTTTATGCCTTAAGAAATATACATATGTATATCTGGAGGCATCATCAATGAAAGTTATGAAATATCTATTTTCTCATCGAGTCAAAACACCATTCAATTTGCAAATATCCGAATGAACAAGTTCTAAGAGTTCTGACTTTCTATCAACTTTTGGAAATGGTTTCTTTGTCCTTTTTGCTTGTATGCAAATCTCACATTTTCTTTTATTTTCATCTTTACATGAAATTAAGGCATGCTTAAACATAAATTTAATTGTTGCACTACTTACATGCGCAAGTCTATCATGCGATAATGAAAAAGAAGAATCAACAGAGTAAGCATAAGCTGCATGATTTTTATTTATGCTCAACTTAAACATCTCGTCGCAAGAATAACCCTTGCCTACAAAAATACCATTTTTGGACATTATAATTTTCTCCCCCTCCATTACAATCTTGAACCCGTTTTTTACAGATTAAATTGGCATAAACGAGATTTATGAAATTTCAGGTACATGTAGAACGTTGACAAGTAACAACTTCTTTCAAGAAGTAAAGTCTAACTTTACACTACCTTTTTCCAAGACTTTTGTGGCAATGCGGATTCCCACGAGAACTTGCTGGCTATTCTCCACAACTTGATAAGTCTTGAACAGATCCTTGTTGTTGCAAACATGTACAGTTGCATCCCAATCGAACACCAATCATTTGTGATTTCGTAACCATATGCAATTCAGTTACCATACCAACATGCAAATCGGATACCATTGTAACCAGTTCATAGGTTCCAATATCAACCATACTAGCATTATTGGCATGTTGGGAACCACTATCCTGTTTTTGTTTCTTTCGAAACCAACAGTCCTTCTTCAGGTGCCTTTCTTGCCACAATTATAAAAACTTTTGCCTTTCTTGGAATTTTTTGCTTTGTCTGTAGCCTCAGATGTTTCGGAGTCCTTTATTTTGTTTCCACTCCAATTCTCTGGTTTTCCTTTGATTTAATGCACTCTTGGTGCATCTTCAGAAACATGTCTTTTCAGAAGACTCCTAGTCTCCTCTTCTATATGCAAATGTTTTAAATTTATTCAAGGAAAAAGGATTCGGTTGTGTGCAGTAATTTTTTCCTGTTGTCATGCCAACTAGGGAAAAGCTTTGCAATTATCCCTCCTACTTGCAATGACTCAAAAACTTCCACACCCAACTCTTTGAGTTTCGAAACAATGACCTGCAACTCGTGCACTTGGTCCATTACTGAAATATTTTCAGCTATTTTAAAATTAAAATACCTCATCACCTGAAAATTGTCCACGTCTTATTTCTCGTTGTTGTTTTTGAACTCTAACGCGTTCCATATCTTATTTGGTGATGAAGTAGCAGTGAGCAGATCGTAAATACGATCCCACAGGTTGTTGAGTAAATGTCCCCAAACACAGCACCTCATCCTCTTGTCTTTTCCTCCATACAACTTTCACCTCTTCAGTGTCATCTTCTTGTGGGGTTGACAATTCCTTCAGTTTTGGGTCCAAACAGCACCCAATTTGCAATGCGGTCAGTAAGAACAGCATCTTATCCTTCCACTGTAGGAAGTTTAAGCCATTAAAACGGTCCAACTTCATGCTCTCCTGACTCAAAAAATTCTTTGAATCCATCGTAAAATATTCCTTACGATTGTTAGAAAACTGAACCGCGTAAAGGAGAGTAGAAGAAGCAATAGAAAGAAATGGCTCGACACGTGTTGGTACACTTTCCGTAAGGAATATTTGCCGCCACTAGTTGCTGTAGGGTTATGGAAAAATTTTCTCTCATGATACAACAAGCCAATGGTTTCTTAACTCAAGATTGAAATGTGTTAAAAGAGCCTTTTTATAGGCCCTTGAACATCATGTCAGACGTCCTAAACCGTTCATGGGTGATTGGATATGTCCCTTGGTGCATAAGTTGCAACTTTAGTGAAAATTCACATCTGTTAGCCACTTCGATCGATCAAAGTCACATCGATCGAAGTCTCACAGTGTGCTCTAACTTTTCACTCAAGCCACTTCGATCAATCGAAGTATCAATCTATGTCACATCGATCGATCTATATGATCGATGTATGTTGGACAGTGTTTACTAACTTTGCACCCAAGATACATCAATCAATCGAAGTGATCGATCCAAGTCACTTCGATCAACTGAAGTCTGACAGAAAACTCAGCTTCATTTTTCCAGCCATATGTATTGATCTAAGTGAGACATGGATCGATCCATGTCATGTGTTAAGCTATTCTTGCTTATTTAAATTCCAATCAACCCTCATTCTTCTTTCTATTATCTTTACAAACTAATATAACGCCAACTTCCAGCTCAACTATTTTTAGTCAGTTTTATGGTATAAATCATATAGAGTGAAAATACATGAATCTGAATCGGATTTTGTTAAGAAATAGTAATAACCAAAATAAAAAAAAAAAGAACACATGATGATGATGATGATAAATAAACAAACAAATAAATAAAAGGAACAAAAATGTGGTTCGGATTTGTAAAATCCTGCGGAACGTTGGTCCAAATATCCCTCACTGCAGCTCCCCCCCCCCCCCCCCCTCTCTCTCCTCCTTCACCCTATCCCGGCGACACTTCAACACTCAACTCACCGCTCCTCTCTGCTCCATTTCCTTCCTCTTCTTTCATCTTCTCCTCCAAATTCCCCTGCAATTCAAACCAATATAAAAATTTTCATCTTTATTTCTTTCTCTCTTTTTTGTTCTCTTTTTTGCAGAGAAACAAGGCAAACAATCCAACCACCTTCATGAAAATCCAATCGGTTCCATAAAAACCCCACCAAGATTTTCGCGCAAAACAACAACACCGATTGCTCAATTTTCTATATTTTCTTTGTTTTTACGCCTTCATCGGTTCACCCCTTATCCTTTCTTTCTAGTTATATACATATCAAACAGATTCCTCAACTCTCATTTGCAGCTACCTAGCTAGAAAATAAAAAAGATCATTCCTTTATTTCGAAATTTTGGGTTGTTTTGAAGATGGCCGGAACTCCGGGAAGAGAAGGAAGCGAAAGAGATAGAGGAGTTCAATCACTCAGGCCTCTGCACAACTTCACATTGCCTAACCATCTCAAATGGGGTCATCAGAAGCAGCTCCGGTGTGTGAATTCAACCACCTCTATTCACCACCGTTCACAAAATCCTGCCGATTATGCTTCCCCTTCTCCTCCTCCTTCCTCCGATCACCGCCACCACAACCACCACCGATCGAACTCCTCCCTTCACCCCACCATCTTAAAACCCCGCAACAAAGATAAATCCCCAATCGACAACTCCGGCGGCGACGCCACCGTAATCGAATCATCCCGGGAGAGGGTCACCAGCGATGTTAAAGTCGCGGCTGATCAATTGAAGCTTCCTATTCTCGACGAAGAGAAGAGCAAAAACAACTTGAATGCCGATGAGAAGAAACCGACAGAAGAGGAATTACCGTGGAATCTGCGCACTCGGAGAGCCGCCGGAAAAAGGATATTTGATGGAGGAAATTCGGGGTCGAGGAAACAGGGAAAGGGTCTAAAGGGTTTGGCGGCGGTGGCAGCGGCGGATAAAGGAGAGGCTGGTGGTAGTGGTGAGCAGTCAACACCTCCGAGGCCGAAGTTTTCCCTTACTCTTACTAAAGAAGAGATTGAGGCTGATTTCCTCTTGATGACCGGAGCTAAGCCGCCGAGAAGGCCCAAGAGAAGACCCAAAAATGTCCAGAAGCAACTCAATGTAAGATCACTTACTGATGCCAACGCCTTTGTTTCTGTAACTTCCCAGAACTTGAGTCTGTCCACGCTGTTATGGCGTGACCATACTTAATTTCAACTTTTCATACTTAATTCTTGTTGATATCAACTTTATTCGTTTCTACGTATCTTGATGTTGATTCACTAGATTTTCCAATTGCTCCTTTCTCATTGTTTATGTGTAAGCTTTCAGTTTAAATTCTGGGGTGGTACAGTTTTTCTCGTTTTGTTTTTGATAGAATAGACTATAAATCCTCGAACTTGGCATTGGTATGAAGGCCTTGGCATTAATCGATTGGATGCATTTTATTGTTACATCAAATTTCATGGATGTATAGTGTCATGGTTATTTGAAAAGAAAAAAAAAGATTGTGTTTTTCTGCGAATTCTTGAATTTGTTTGTAATAATTCTTTCTTTTCATTGGGATGTTTTGTAGCCATTGGTACCAGGTGGTTGGCTGACAGAGGTGACGCCAGAGAGCTACAGAGTTCCTGATACTCCTGATGCTAAAGTTCAAAATTGTAATCCTATAATTAATTTTTGTCAATAATTTGATTTACTGTTGAAATATGGATTTAATTTTTGTAAACAATTTGATTCTTTCTCTATGTTCTGATGCATATTAACTTTTCCTTACTACAGATTGAGAAGGGCTCGTGGTTCCTCATGGCTTTGTACATTGCAGTTTGGGACATATCTTTCAATGCAGAGTACATAATGGTCTTTCTGCTTATGGTATGTAGGATCTTTGGGGCAGTGGGTGTGATTAAGGTATAAGAAGCTGGTTTATGGCAGACTTGGTGCTTCTAAATTGAGCAGTTTACTTATTCCAGATTGACTGTTCATATGCAATGTCATCTGAAATGTTTAGTTTTAGAATATAGGATAGACTAAAATATAGAAAATACAGGTATGCTATGTTTTGTTTTTCTTATAAGGGGAGGGGTAGGGGGGAGGGGGCTTAGTTTTGCTTCTCATATCTACTGTCATTAGCTGTTGTCATATTTTGAAGTTTGTTTGGTTTAGAAATCAGTAGAATGGCAGTTTAGAAGGAAAGCAACAGGTAATGAAACATGAGTTTTGGGGGCGAGTTTTGTTTCGGTATCATTGAAAAGATGAAGTAATATTGTAGCTCTTTCTAGTCACCTAACTTATAAGTGAAAGTCTTCTTTCCTGCTTTTGTGCTTTCTTGGTATTGTTTATATCTTGCTCTGAAGTTTGCATATTGAGCATACTCCATTCGTTCCAAAAATATTATCACAATTGATTTTTTAACATAGTATAAATAATATTATGTTCAAGAGTTAACATGACAATATTTTTAACACGGGGGAGTACAATTTAGCTAAAATTGTGACATCTACCTACAAATGTTTTGATAAAATTGTAACACTAAAGAGTGAACGTGAATGATGTGATATATGAGCTAATATAGAAACAGAGATTGTCTTGAGATATTATGGAGATACACATTCTTTTTTTCTCTTCTTGGTGCATGCATATTGTTCAAATATGTACTTCACGTTATATTTCACAGTCAAAAGACACGTTTACTTCGAGTGGTTCAGCTTCGATTTTTTTTTTATATAAAAAAGATAAGGACTTCTTGTTAACTTGTAAGAACTCGGCGTGTGGGTTTTTAGGGTATAGACGGTATTCGGTTGAGAAATTACTTCAAGAAATGTCCTAGGTTCCAACTAGGATACGCATAGTGTGAGAACAATATTGATATTCGAGTCTGAATGACTAAAGATCTGAATCCGTCTTAATTGGGTGTAGGATTACAGGCTCATTTTACAATGGGTTCCTTGTTAAATTTTGACAGTACGTTACGAGTCTATAAAGCTGTTGAGCTTTTGATTTGCATCTGAAATTTGACACTTTGCTCTAAGAACTCGACGTGTATGCTGAAGTTGATGAAACTTAAAATTATACAGTAACTCGAGAACTGTTTAACCGGTAACTTTGTAATAAAATCGTTCGAGATTTTAGTTCTTAAAGTTGACAACAAGTTGATAGGGTGCATCTTTAATCATTTTGAACTTTCATCATGTAGCTTTGGTTGGAATGCATTAAAATAAATTTTTTCCGGGATATAATTCATTAAGTGGAAGTGTTTTTCTTTGGTCGCCTAAGCTACTACAAATATTTTGAATATGACCTTATCAAAGTATCCGACCTGTTTGGAGTGGATTTGATTTCTAAAATTAACGTCGAGTGAGGCTTTTTTTTTTTTTTTTTTTTAAGTCGAGTGAGGTTAGGTTATTCGGATTTGTCTAGAAAATCCATCCATAAATTGCTTCATCTTATTTGACCTGTTTGCCAAGAGAGCTTCTTAAGTCCCACTTAGGTAAAATACAGCAGTATCTTGCCCGTGTGTATGACACACAGCGAGTGACACCCGCAGCCGCACTTACGAAATATGGGTGTTTGTTTTCAAATGTTTGTAATATATATTCTGCTGTTATAAATTTTAGGAAATATGATCTTCAACACTCCCTCTCAAGTTGAACAGTGGGATCGACAATGTTCAACTTGCAAAGCACACTTTCAAAGGTTCGGCCGTTCACTGCCTTGGTAAGGATGTCAGCAAGTTGGTCTTCGGAGCGTACATGCGGAAGCGCTATGATACCTTTATCCAACTTTTCTCTGATGAAGTGTCTGTTTATCTCAACATGTTTGGTACGATCATGTTGTACAGGATTTTCTGAAATACTGATAGACGCTTTGTTATCGCATTTTAAACACGTCGGAGCGGATACCTGAATGCCGAGTTCATCAAGCAGCTTGCGCACCCAAAGTACTTCCGTAATACCTTTCACTATCCCCGGAATTCCGCCTCTGCACTTGATAGTGCCGCCACCTTCTGTTTTTTTGCTTTTCCATGTGACAACATTTCCTCCGATTAAGGTGAAATAGCCTGACGTGGATCGACGATCAGTCTGGCTTCCTGCCCAATCAGCGTCAGTATAAGCTTCTACATCAAGATGACCATTGTTTCTGAACACAAGTCCCACGCCGGTAGTTCCCTTCAAATATCATATTATCCTAATCACCGCATCAAAGTGATGTTTTTGTGGATTATGCATAAACTGACTGACTACCCCACCAGAATAAGCAATGTCTGGTCGCGTATGGGACAAATATATCAACTTTCCCACCAAGCGTTGGTACTCTTCCCGATTGGCTGGATGAGCGTCCTGTAAGAATTCCAACTTGTGATTCTGGACCATCGAAGTATCTACAGGTTTTGCATCAAGCATCCCGACTTCGGTCAGCAGGTCCAGTATATACTTCATTTGGCAGGTGTAGATGCCAGCTCGTGACCGCAGAACCTCAATCCCCAGAAAGTACTTAAGTCCTCCAAGGTCCTTCATCTCGAACTGAGTAAAAAGGTGTTTCCTGAGGCGAGAGATTTCATTAGTATCATTTCCAGTAATGATCATATCATCAACATATATAATAAGACAAGTAACACAACTTTCCTGTTTCTTGATGAATAGCGTATGGTCGGCATTGCTTTGTCGATACCCATCTTTCTTCATTACAGATGAAAATCTTCCAAACCATGCTCGCGGTGATTGCTTTAGTCCGTATAACGCCTTTTTTAACCTACACACTTATCCAGGTGTGAAGTCGCCAGAGAAGCCCGGGGGTGGTTCTATGTAAACTTCTTCCTTCAAATCATAGTGTAGAAAGGCGTTCTTAACATTAAATTGTAGCAACGACCAATCTTTTGTTGCGGCAACAGAGAACACCACTCTAATAGTATCAATCCTTGCAACTAGAGAGAAGGTCTCTGAATAATCTACTCCATAGGTCTGTGTAAAGCCTTTTGCTACGAGTCTTGCTTTATGTCTTTCTATGCTACCATCAGCTTTATACTTGATTGTGAAGACCCATTTGCATCCCACAGGCTTTTTTCCTGATGGCAGCAAACATTGTTCCCACGTGTCATTCTTCTTGAGTGCACTCATTTCGATCATCATAGCCTCCTTCCATTTTTCCTGGTTACATGCTTCCTCCACAGTTCGGGGAATTTCTTCGGAACATACTGTGGTTAGGAAGCCCTTCGCTGTATCACTCAAATTACTCCTCTGTGTAGGTATCGGGTATCTGGAGGCCTGGGCGATTTTTGTCGGGGAATATGGTTCAAGTGGTCTCCTCTGTTCTTTCTGGGCGGTAGAACATGCTCTGATCTCCTGTCAAAATGTTAGTATGGTCCGATTCATGTTGCCCTGCATTGGTCAAGACATTGTCGGGGAATCAGTGAGTATTGTAGAGTTAATTACACAGGGTGATACTGTATTAGCATGCTCACTAGAAATTGAACTATCAGAATTATGAATACCTTCGTTTACCTGTTGAGGTGCATTCATCTGAGGAATTTCATTGTCGGATACTGGCGTAGTGGTCGAATTATCGCAGGGAGCTATAGCGCAGTCGGAGCCATCAGTTATCTCCCCCTGAGACCGAGATTGGGTGGCAAAGAAAAGTTCGGTTTCGACAAAGACGCAGTTCATGGTGGTGTGGATACGACGAGTGCGAGGGTTATAACACCGATATCCTTTTTGGGTGGAGGCATAGCCAACAAAGACACATTTTTCGGCACAGGGTTCGAATGTATTTCGGTGTGGTTTGGGGACATGGATATATACAGTGCAACCAAATACTTTAGGAGGTAGGGTTAACAAGGAAGGAATCTCAATTTTTGAGGACAGAGTGTCTAAGGGGGTTTTATGGTGGAGGATAGCAGTGGGTAGCCGGTTGCTAAGGTATGCGGTTGTGAACACTGTCTCCGGCCAAAAACCCCGAGGGACCGAGGACTCAAGCACAATAGCGCGGGTGATTTCAAGAAGTGTACGATTTTTTCGTTCAGCCACGCTGTTTTATTCAGGAGTATCAGGACAAGAAGTCTGGTGAATAATGTTGTGGTCATGGAAGAAAGTTTTTAGTGCCCCGTCATAGTATTCCCCACCGTTATCGGATCGTAATATTTGAATGGTCGACTTGTACTGGGTTTTGACCATATGATAGAATTCAACAAATTTATGTGTAACATTAGATTTATTTTTGAGAATATAAAGCCATGTCATTCAAGAATGATCATCAACAAAAATAACAAAGTAGCAAAAGCCCAATAAAGTAGGGTGGGGAGAGGGTCCCCACACATCTGAATGTATTATTGAAAAAACCTGACCCGCACGAATATTATTTGAGCGATAAGTCGCTCGAGGCTGTTTAGCCCGGAGGCAAATGTCACATGTCAAGTTTTGTAAAGTATCAGAAAATAAGCTAGGAAAAAGTTTTTGAAGATAACCGAATGAATGGTGCCCTAGTCGACGGTGCCATAACCACAACTGACGAGAGACCGTCCCAATGGCAAGATTAGACCTACCCTGTTACACCACTGCATCTACGTAATAGAGACCACCACGTTCAGTACCACGTCCAATGATCTCCTGAGTATGAATGTCCTGCAATACACAAAACGAGGGATACATAAGAACCACACAGTCTAATTCTTTAGTGAGTTGACTAATAGAAAGTAATTTGGCAGAAAGAGGCGGAACAAATAGACAATGCTTAAGTGTAACATTTGGAGTAATAGAAATAGAACCCCCGCCGCATACGGAGATGGTTTCACCGCTGGCCATCTCAACGTGCGTTTTATGAGGGCGTGAGCGGTGGGTAAAATCTTTTGGGTCGAATGTCAGTGGCACCGCAATCAAATATCCATCCGGTGTGGGTAGGTGCGGTGGTGATTTGGCAGATGGTGGCGTTTGGGGCAATTTTGTGTTCTAAAAATGGGGTAGGGTTAGTTTGGTCAAGAAGGAAGTCTACAGGGGGTGAATTTGATATTTTAGGAAGTCCAGGGGTTGGGTCTGCCGGATTAGAAGGTGGAAGGACTAGATCTGTAGATGGGCAACCTGTAGGGACCATAAAATCATTTTGCAAAGAAACCAGGGGCGATGTATAAAATGAGGGGGGTTATTTGGGGAAATTGTATTTATTAAAGGGTTTTGGGGGTTAGGGTTGCCGCCCAACCCCTAGTTACCTCCAGAAGGTTCTGCGTTTTTCATTTCCTAGGCGGCGGGCTGGCTGTTTTCTGCTGGGTTCTGTCCGCTACCATCTTCTGCCCCTTTTCCTGCTGCAGCTCTTCCCCCTGTCGTGGTAACCTTTTTTCCTTCCCACCACTCAAGATATCCTAGAATTTGGAAGCAACTGTCCTTAGCATGCCCCTTTCTTCCACAATGGTCGCAGGTGAGGTGGCTTTTGTCCATCTTTGAGTTATGTCGTTGTGATGGTGGCCCTCTGTCTCCTTTGGTGCTTCGGCCTCAGCCAAGTGCCTGAGGTGCTTTGACGGCTAGACCCTGTCCGATTCCCTGTGAAGAGGCTGGCTCTGAGGGACTGTGTCTGGTTATCCCAGATCTAGACTCTACGCGCTTTATTTCAAAGAAGGCTGCTTCCACGCTTGGTAATGGAGTGTGCTTGAGTAGTTCTTTCTTTTCTGTCTCGTATTTATCACTTATGGCAGTCAAGAATTGATAGAGGCGTAGCTCCTGCATTTTTCGGTTGTATTGACTGATATCCTCAGAACACCTCATGGGGTTGGTGTCTAAGGTATCAATCGCTACCCATAAGTCATGGAGGCTGTTTCAGCATACCTCCAGCGACTGCTCCCCCTGTTTGACATTATTGGCCTTTCTATGCAAGTCAAAAACTTGCAGAGAATCGCCTCCGGAGCCATAAGTTAACGCTAGTCCGTCCCACAAGGCTTTTGTTGTAGGATACCTCGATACACTATTGATCATACCGGGGTCCACATTCTTTAGAATCCAGGTGAATACGGAGTTGTCATCCTGTTCCCATTTGGTAAATGCCGGATCTGTGGGTGCTGGAGGGGGTGGTATCCCTGTGAGATGGGAACTTTTGCCCCTGCTCAGAATGGCTCGATAGATAACACGAGACCAAAGTGCAAGTTGCTGCCAGTTAACTTGATGGCGATGTTTACATTTTCTGGTAAGGGTGTATTGGCCGGTGAGGACGTACTGAGGCTATCCCTTAGGATCTGGGCTACTTGAACAGCCAGATCTCCAGGCCTGGGTGTGTGTGAATTTTCGGATTTTGGGGCTTCTGATGGTCCGGGTGTCTCTGACATGGTGATTTAATTTTCTGCAGGTGTATGGATAAGATTCAATGGGATGAAGCAATGAAGACAAATTTTTTGTCTGATCAAGGTTGGTGAGGTGCAATATGGATGGCTCCGTAATTGGTAGCAACCGATTGCTAGATATGCCGGAATTGGCTGAGAAATGTAAGGTTTTTGGTGGTCCAGAATACCTGGTCGCTGGATTATTTGATGGCGATGATGAGCTTGTATCTGAGCCTATGCCCAAACAAAAACTCTCACATCCGTAAGGATTGTGCCCGCTCTGATACCATGTTAAGCTTAAGCACAATTGAGAAAACGTATTTTTTCATATATTCACATCTCAGTATACTCTCCTATTTATGCTTTACATTTTGTCTCTAAGTATGGAATAGAAATCTACATTAATGATGACCGCTAATTCCTCTCTACACTATCGGGCATACAAGGTAAATGAATAATCCTAGCCTTTATGATATGATTTGTACAAATATGGTATCTGTACACATAAGGTATAATTACGATCTTCATCAATGATTATGATCTTCAACAGTCACAATAAAATAAATAAATTAATAAATACAAAGGAAACAAAAAAAAGTCGAAGGCAGGGATGTTAATTAATATATAACATGGAAATTCAATTTTATCCGATCTGTTTAAAAAAGTACTTGTCAATTTCGGATTAGATTTTGATTCCTAAAATTAACATCGAGTGGGGATGGTGGGTTCAAGTTTGTCTAGAAAATCGATCTATAACATGCTTCATCTTATTTGACATGTTTGCCCGGATGTTTTACATGCTTGGATCGGATTTTGTTATTAAAGACTAACATCCTAAAATAGGATGGCTCGTTAAAATTTGTCAAGAAAAACCATTCATAACTTGCCTTATTATGCCATGCACTATTTCCACGCATGCACGCGCACACACACACACACACAAAAAAAAAGTAAATTGTGAATGTCGTAGTCCAAATGGTAGTATCAAAACAAGCGGAAATCTCTGGGTTGAGGGCGTGGAGAATCAATGCATCGAATAGTTCATAGACACCTCCACCCGTGCATTCTCTCTCAATCAATGTGGATGCTGGTTTCGGTAACAATGGCGCAAGATCATGCGGCTTGGTGATGAGAAACAGTAGTTGACAAATTATTTGGACGGAATCGAGATGTTTACCATCACACATTGACGTGCTTCACGATGGAGAAAATTGTAGAAACATGGATTTGCCAAGTTGTAAACTTGGTTGGCAACATACTTTGAGTTTTATTATAATTAGTTTTTATTAGTGACAAATGTAAACTAATGAATCTTTAGTTATCTACGTAACGAGTAGATGATTTTAGGCTTTAGAATCACTCAATTACTGTAGCATCCCGCCTGAAACTAGGGTTCTAGTCCGGTGCTCCCGCCGTACTCTGCTACGAGGAGTACAAGCGTCGATACTATACATATACATATCGACATGAATAATAAATCGATAAGACGAAGCAACATACTATAAACAAATCATAATCGACTTACATTACATTACAACACAAATCTTTACAAGTCATAACATACAGAGTACTGAAATTTTCTAAATTACATCATGAACCAAAGCCTAGCATCCTCAAGGCTAATCTCGCGGTACACTTCGTCGCTATCGGTAGTCTATATGGCCTGTCTTCCACTAGCATGTATATCGGTACCTGATATCGGCAAGTGATAAGGCAAGTATGAGTGATAAAATGTAATCACCCAGCAAGTAGTCCTACTAGATACGATATGTGGATCATACATGGGAGACGGGGTGACAAATCATAATAACCATAAATATTGAACATAATAAGTACATCTCCATTTTAACAAGGTATTATAGTATAAATGTAAACCTAAAGCAGGTAAGATAAGGCAAATTCCACAACGTAACATAGCAGCACCTCATTTTGCTTAATCTGTAACATAATATAATATCCATACTTAATTTATAACCCACAACTTATACTATTATCGCACATCTTACATGTACTACACTTTCATGCATAATCACTACATTGTTGTAGTGTCATCATAGACTTAAGAAATTCTTAATCATGACCCTAAGGTAATACCATCATGACATGATGCATAAAAGCTATAACTACGGTCTGGGGAGGGTTAGAGACAGACAAACAATACCTCTATCTCAAAGGATAGAGAGTTTGCTTCCAGCGAGATCCTCGACTCTATATGTACTTATGTAGATAAATAATGCAAGAAAAATAATAAAAGACAAACACAAATACAAAAGGGATTTATCTATACTTTGCATATTGGTAAAGTTTATAGAACCATGGCTGATGAGAACGATGAACTACAGCAAAAGCATGTTGTATTAACATAGAAAAGTCAAATGTAGTTTGAATGACAGCACATGCACATCAAACTATCCAAAAACAACCTTTTGATCGCCTACCTTTTGAAGAATCGACTGAGATATCCTGTACAGACACAGAAACTCGCCCATTTCAAAGAAAAACGATGGTATAATATATAAATATGATTCAAATATTAAAAATCAATAAAGATTAATCTTTTTTGGATTGGCAAACACAAAAAGTTCGATTCAGTTGATATTCAATAGTGTTTGTCTATAGTAACATTGTCGAGCTCCAATAAGCATCAAATCCGGAATCTGTTAGGCAAATCCAAATTGTTACAATTATGATATCAGAGCTAACTAATTTCTCCTGGGCGAAAAGGCCAAATCTGTGACATAATTGTAACGACCTAGATTTGTCCTGTCGATTCTATGTCTAACACCTGTTTGGACCTTAAGACATTACTATGGACAAGTATTACTGAATGTTATATATGGTTTTTCGACTTCGCTAACCTTTAAAGATTAATCATGGTTGATATTTAGCATTTAGATCATAATTATATATTAGAGTAAGTTGGATCCAACTGCACGAGGAAGAGATAAAATTGCACGAATGACATGAGAATTTTTACACTTTCAACGTGTTATATTAAATGGCGTTTTTTTAAAGTTTGGCCTTAAATGGATTGACATGCTTTTAAAAGATGATATATTTAGTAACTAAGTGATTTATTTAGGATGAGATAATAAGATAAATCTTCATAATGATGTTATGTAGTAGATTAATTAAATTAATGGTAAAAAATTTGTATAGAGATATAGAGTAATTATGGTTAAGAAGTATGTAGTAGGTTAAGACGTATACCGTATTATGGTATACACATACCAATGTATTGAACACCATATTATGGTAACAATTGCAGATTGATACTCGGTGCTTGCAGAAAAAAAAAAGATGCTTTTGTTATACAAGAATGTGTAAATGCAGAAGTACATGACACCATATTATGGTGTCAGCTCGAGACTGATATTCAATGCATGTGAAACAGGAAAAAATGCTTCTATTATGTAAGACAGCTTAAATGCAGATTTGTTAAGTGGAGAGTACATTAAACAGGATCCTAGAGAAACACCACATTTAGTTTGGTAAATGTACCAATAAGAAAACCATTTCATATTTTCAGAAGATGCAATTGGGGTCTGTATATAGTTCTCTAATACCAAATCCAAATAACTGTCAAAATTACTTTAGTGAAAATGATCAATAGTCGTCTTGCGAAGACATATAGAAGTTTTGGTTAAATGTTGAAGATTTAGTATTTATAATGATAGTAGAAAAAGGAGATGTTTGTGTTCGAAGAAGACGAACCAGCAATGTTCTTAAAAGAAGTGTTTTTCTATGAACACAAACATCTCATTCACTTAGCATCTGTTTGTCTGTATGTGAAACTATAAACATCTCTTTCACCAAGGATCATTATTTCTGTAGAGACATACATATCGTTGACCAAGTATCAGTATGCCAGCATAAAACAGAAGGAGTTGATGATTATTCAATGATTGGACATAGTTGACACCATATTTTTTTTTATTTCTTTATATTTGTGATAGAAGTTGGTCACAATATATTATTTTTATTGAATAGGAAGTTATGTCCCTCTAAAAAAATTAGTGGTTAGCATATGAGGTTAACATGAAATTACTTTGAACGACTTTCTGTGTGTAATGTGTCATTGTGTTGTTTAAATGTAAGATTATTGAATGAATAATGTGGACATAATTACGGTGAATGAAGTTGTTCTTGTAGTATGTTATTTGAGTATTTTGTGAAAAGTGTATTACAGTTGATTTTATATTATGATTAATTTTTATTAATTTATGTAATGCCGAATTATGGATATGATGTGAAAAAGAATCCTGATGGATGGACATCAAGTATGTATTATATGTCAAGAATGGCCTAAAAAATAAAAATAAAAGAAGACAAAATGTATTTGAATTTCGGA
This sequence comes from Eustoma russellianum, assembly GCA_036186865.1. NCBI lineage: Eukaryota > Viridiplantae > Streptophyta > Magnoliopsida > Gentianales > Gentianaceae > Eustoma > Eustoma russellianum. Next base: position 16,754,530 of record AP025040.1, on the reverse strand, counting down.
AAAGAATGTAATTCGCTAACTTGTTATATGTCAACAGGTGATGCTGGTCTTTTTGGGACGAAATATAGTGTGAAGTAATTCTCCGTTTCTTTTTAGACCGATCTGTTTCCATCCCTATATATCATGTCACTGTATTCTTTTTTTTTTTTTAATATGAGATTTTTGGAGTCCTTACAGACCCTCTCTCGAGAAGGATGAATGGGAATTCATACTTTCTTTGATCAAATGAAGTTTATACACTCTCAAACTATATTTTACTCCCAAAATAACACCGAGTAAAAGTATAACATGACTTTATTTAAATAAAAAAAAACGTTGTATCATGACTACAGAATGTTTGGATGATGCATATAATCTAATGTTGGCACAAACTATGAATATTTGATTTTGTAATGTATCTATATACCTTCCAAAACAAATAACATGCTATTATTAGTTTTACTCCCTCATGATTTTATTTATTTCATAGATAAAAGAAATTTGAAGTGTTTTTATTTAGTCACAATATTTGGTAAGTGTTATTTAAAGAATGTATTTTTTAATCGTAAATGAGTGATGATTACATAATAAATTTACATTTAGTCAACGGTAGAAAATTTGCTTTTTGGAAATCAAAATTTCCATGTTTATATATTTTTTCTGAAGGTAATTTTCATGTATATTATGTATTTTTCTTTGATCGGTTTGGGCTGGTATTACTTTTATTTTTATGCATAAATAAGTTTATCCACTTCTTTAATAACGCGGATATGAATACCTCAAACATTATCATTATAATGTTTAAACGATTTTAAACTTGTCTGTAAGATTTAAACCTGGTTACTTGGATTTTTGTGCTTTTGTTCGCAGGCTAGATATGTTATATTTTATATCATGATTATCTATTAGTTAAAACTAAAAAAATAGAAATTTGAGCTATTTTTATAATAACAGATATTCCATAGAAGATCTGTGGAAGAACTAGCATGACTATTACCGAAAACCAAATTAAAATCCATTTTTTTTTTTTTTTTGCAAAACTTTGTATGGAATATCATATGCTAAGGTGTAAAATGCATCATTATTTTTACAATTAACTGAACAAACTATTCATTGTCGCACAATTATTTCGTATATTTTCTCTAGGCTAGAATATACAAACTTTACAGATTAGTCCATTTCTGTTATAAATTTATCAATTTCTATTTCTATTAGCTTTATACTAATTATACATTTTTTTTATCATTAGTACATTAAGCACTAATTTCATTGTTATTGTGAATTATTATGGTGTTAGTGGGGATAGTGGATACCAAATATTTACACCCACTAAGGAAGTGGATGTCCAAATATTAACACCCACTAAGGCCATTAACACCCACTAAGGATCATGGTGATAGTGGGTATTAATCTCAAGAATATGTTACAATTTTCATGTCCTATAAATAGGACAACTTCTTGTAAGATTTGATACACCTTTGAAAAGATATATCATACAATCTTCTTGTTGTTCTCTTTATATTATTCTTTGAGTTTATAACACGTTATCAGCACGAGGCTTTACCCGTTATAGAAGATCCATCATAAGAATATTCAATGTTTTTTTTCTCCTCTCTTTCGTTGTTTTGTGTTCTGGGCTCTAGTTGGCATCTGTATGCAGTTCTATTTCGACATGCTGTACTTCTGTGAATTTCTTCTTTTGTTTAATTAAGTGACGAAGATTTTGTGGATCTTTTAATTATATAAGATGAACAAAGCATCCTCAATTTGTCTCTGCATGCTAGCCAGAGGAAAATTTTAGGCTTAATAATTCTTCATGCTTTTCCTTAGAAGGTTGTTCTAACAATGCTATCAATTATTTGAACATTCGTTTGATTCTTCTGATATTCAATGTTCCTGGAAGGCAGCGTCTCTGTGGTACCTATATGGAGTTGTAAAGCATTAGACTAATTTTTATATTACAGCCTTAAACATTTGCTTAGAAAAAATGATAAATACTCTTTTTAAAGTTTTCAAGTTTTCTATGTTTGAATTCTTAAATTCTGGTGAATGTCTTTAAACATTTCAAACATTGTTTTCACTTCCATTCATACCATTAGAACAGAAAGAACCTTCTGAGTTAAATTACTATTTATATGAGAATTCAAAGATTTCTCAGTCCACGTTGCTTACCACAGTTTGAATGTTTTCTTTTTCCAGTGAAAACTAAAACAAAATATATATTTTGAGTGAATATATAATCTTCTGTTATATTTTCTTTATGTATAATCAGACCAATGGCGGACATCACCAAACTGGAATTTGCTGCCCTTGATATTTCCAGAGGAAATTACATAGCATGGGTTCTTGATGCTGAAATCCACTTGATGGCCATAAACCTCAGACATACTATTAAGGATGATGTTGTAGCTAGTGAGCAAGATAAGGCTAAAGACATGATATTCATTCGCCATCATCTCCACGACGGGCTGAAATCCGAATATCTTGGGGTAAAAGAGCCCCGGGAGTTATGGAAAAATCTGGAGAAACGATATGATCATTATAAAAGTGTTATCCTTCCAAAGGCTCGATATGACTGGTTGCACCTGAGGTTGCAAGATTATAAAACAGTCAATGAATATAACTCTGCTATGTTTTCTATTGTCTCCCAATTGAATTTGTGTGGAGATAAAGTTACTGATGCTGACATGTTAGAAAAAACATTCACTACTTTTCATGCATCGAATATGCTCCTGTAGCAGCAATACAGGGAACGAAATTTTGAAAAATATTCCCAGCTAATTTCATGTCTCTTAGTTGCTGAGCAAAATAATGAACTGCTAATGAAAAACCACACATCTCACCCAACCAGGACAAAACCATACACTGAAGCGAATGCAACTTTTAATGATCGTGGTAGAGGACGTGGTCGTGGTCGTGGCCATGGCCGCGGTAGAGGTCGTGGCCGTGGTAGAAGCTTTGTACCATACCACCAGAAGTGGAAAAATAATGAAAAGCCACGTGAAAATGCAAAAGCTGTAAAAGATGGTGCAAATGCTAAGCATCACGATGAGACATGTTATTGATGCGGATCTCACGGGCATTGGTCTCGTACTTGCCGTACACCAAAATATTTGGTTGATCTTTATCAGGCATCCAAGAAGTATAAAGGCAAGGCAAAAAAAGTAATTTTGCGAACTTTGGAAACGTAGCCGATAATGATGACACAATCCCCAATCATTCTGATGATTTGGATCTTGAAGATTATCTTATGGGCCCGAGTATGGATGGCAATGGAATCTTGTTTGTGGATGATGTTACAAATAACAATGGTCAAGCATAATTATGTAGGATATCTAGTTATGTAGGATAATTATTTAGTTTATGACGTCTTAGCATGTAACTTTGTTTCAATTTAAACTTATTTGTTTGCATAAATAAAATTTCGTTTTCGTTTACATTATAACTTCTATTTATGTGTTGATTCTTTGGAATTAAATTTAATTACGAAAATGATATATGTTATGCTAGACAAATATTCAGGATGAATGGTGGGGACATCTGTCTGGTTGACAGTGGAACGACACACACAATTCTTCGTGATCAAAAATATTTTTCGATATTGCAATTGACAAAAGCAAATGTTAGTACAATTTCGGGTACTACATCATTGATTGAGGGCTCTGGAAGAGCAACTATTATACTACCGGGTGGTACACCTATATTGATAAATATGGCATTATTTTCTACCAAGTCAAAACGAAACTTGTTGAGTTTCAAAGACATACGTCTCAATGGTTTTCATATTGAAACCATGAATAAAGAGAATATGGAATTTTTATGTATTACATACGAAGAATCAGGCCAGAAGCTTGTAAAAGAACAATTCCCAATTTTCTCATCTGGATTGTATTATGCGCCTATACATCCAGTAGAGTCTAATATTGTGATGAACCAGAAGTTCAATGATCCAACATTATTCATGTTATGGCATGATCGACTTGGTCACCCGGGATCAGTAATGATGCTTAGAATTGTACAAAACTCACATGGACATCCTTTAAAGAACCAGAAGATTCTTTTACCTCGTGATTGTGTGTGTTGCTTGTTCACGAGGAAAATTAATAAAGAGGCCATCACCAATGAAGGTTCATGTTGAATCTTCTATATTTTTACAAAGAATACAAGGACATATTTGTGGACCCATTGATCCCCCTTGTGGACCATTTCGATATTTTATGGTATTATTGGATGCCTCTTCACGATGGTATCATGTGAGTTTGCTTTCGACAAGAATAATAGCATTTGCCAAGCTTCTTGCTCAGATTATACGCTTAAGAGCACAATTTCCGGATTATCCAATTAAATCTATTCGTCTTGACAATGCTGGTGAATTTACTTCCCAAGTTTTTAATGATTATTGCATGTCGATTGGGATTGATGTTGAGCATTCAGTGGCACATGTGCATACTCAAAATGGCCTGACAGAGTCATTTATAAAACGTTTACAACTGATTGCTAGACCTATGCTCTTAAGATCTAATTTACTCATGACAGCTTGGGGACATGCAATTTTGCATGCATCTGCATTAATACGGCTTACACCCAGTTTGTTTCAACCATATTCGCCATTGTAACTAGTATCTGGCCAGCAGCCTGATATTTCACACTTAAATATTTTTGGTTGTGCAATTTATGTTTCGATTGTTCCACTACAACAGACAAAACTGGGTCCTCAAAGACGTCTAGGCATATATGTGGGTTTTGATTCTCCATCTATTGTGAGATATGTTGAGCCCCTGACGGGTGATTTATTTAAGGCAAGATATGTTGATTGTCATTTTGATGAGAAAGTTTTTCCGCCGTTAGGGGGAGACAAAGTACCGTTTCCTGAAGAACAACGTGAAATTACATGGAACGTTCCTTCACTTTCTCATCTTGACGCACGAACAAATCAATGCGAGCAAGAAGTAAGAAGGATAATTCATTTACAAAATGTTGCAAATCAGTTGCCTGACGCATTTACTGATAGTCAAAAGATAACAAAATCCCACGTTCCGGAGATGAATACGCCAATTCGGCTTGATGTCTCTGAAAGACATGATAATGGTATACCAAGAGCAAGTCTAAAATGTGGGCGTCCTGTCGGTGCAAAAGATAAAAACCCTCGAAAGAGAAGGATACAAGTTAATGCTCCCGAAGAGAAAACTCCAGAAGAGCAAAGAAGTTCACAACCTGAAAGCGCTATAGAAATTGAAACTGATCAGTCTAAAATTGATGAACAAGTTGCTCCTGAAGAAGCAAGTGAACAAAATTTTGAAGAAATCTCTTTGAATTATGTAAGTTCAGGAGAAAATTGGGATAGACAAAAGGTTATTATTGATCATGTTTTTGCTTATGGTATTGCATGTGAAATTGTAAATGAGGATCCTGAACCGAGATCCATTTAACAATGTCGACGCAGAAATGATTGGCCAAAGTGGAAAGATGCAATCCAAGCAGAACTGAAATCATTAGAAAGTCGCAAAGTATTTGGACCTGTAGTCCAAACCCCTGAAGGGATAAAACCTATTAGATATAAATGGGTTTTTGTACGAAAACGCAATGAGAAAAATGAGATTGTGCGATACAAGGCACGTCTTGTTGCACAAGGTTTTTCACAAAGACCTGGGCTTGATTATGATGAAACATATTCCCCACTAATTGATGTCATAACATTATGATACCTAATCAGCCTGACAGTTGTTAAAAACCTTGATATGCGGTTAATGGATGTGGTTACCGCATACTTATATGGATTTTTAGATAATGATATTTATATGAAGATCCCTGAAGGATTAAAACTGTCTACAACATATGATCAAAAGACAAATGGATTATACTCAATCAAATTACAGAGATCCTTGTATGGACTAAAACAATCTGGTAGGATGTGGTATAATCGTCTCAGTGAGTATCTTATTAGAGAAGGATATGTAAACAATCCAATTTGTCCATGTGTATTTATCAAAAGATCTGAAAATGGGTTCTCTATAATTGCTGTATACGTTGATGATTTGAATCTTGTTGGAACTCCTGAAGAGCTTACCAAAACTGCTAATTATATCATGAAAGAGTTTGAGATGAAAGATCTTAGAAAAACAAAATTTTGTCTCGGCCTGCAGATTGAGCATTTGCCTAATGGAATCTTTCTTCATCAATCTACATACACAGAGAAGATCTTGAAGAGATTTTATATGGATAAAGCTCACCCATTGAGTAGTCCTATGGTGGTACGATCATTAGATATAAAGAAAGATCCATTCCGACCACCAGAAGATAATGAGGAATTATTAGGTCCATAAGTATCTTATCTTAGTGCTATTGGTGCTTTAATGTATCTTGCAAATTGTTCGAGACCAGATATATTATTCTCAGTGAATTTATTGGCAAGATATAGCTCTACACCAACACGAAGATATTGGAATGGTGTCAAGCATATTTTATGCTATCTTCGTGGAACAATAGATATGGGTTTATTCTATTCAAACAATTCTGAGTCACAATTGATGGGATATGCTGATGTTGGCTATCTATCTGACCCTCATAAGGGAAGATCACAGAGTGGATATGTTTTCACTTGTGGAGGTACAACTATATCATGGAGATCAGTAAAGCAGACATTAACAGCCACATCTTCCAACCATTCTGAGATTTTAGCATTACATGAAGCGAATCGTGAATGTGTATGGCTAAGGTCGATGATTCAACATATTCAAGAATCATGTGGATTATCTTCACTAAGAAAGACTCTGACGATATTGTTTGAAGATAATGCTGCACGTATTGCTCAAATTAAGAATGACTATATCAAAGGAGACAGAACGAAGCATATATCGGCAAAATTTTTCTACACTCATGATCTTGAGAAGAATGGCGACATTGATATCTAGCAGATACAATCAAACAAGAATTTTGCTGATTTGTTCACCGAAGCACTACCAGCAACTACCTTTAGAAAGATGGTCTACAGCATTGGAATGCGTCAACTCAAAGATCTTTTGTCAGCATCAGGGGAAGTGTGATTACTATACATACTGTACTCTTTTTCCTTTGACCAAGTTTTTATCCCACTGGGTTTTTCTTGGCAAGGTTTTAACGAGGCAGTATATCACACTTACCGATTTTATGAATGTGTACTCTTTTTCCTTCGACCAAGTTTTTATCCCACTAGGTTTTTCTTGGCAAGGTTTTAACGAGGCATATTCTATAAAATTTGGACATCCAAGGGAAAGTATTGTGAATTATTATAGTGTTAGAGGGGATAGTGGATACCAAATATTTACACCCACTAAGGAAGTGGATGTCCAAATATTAACACTCACTAAGGCCATTAACACCCACTAAGGATCATGGTGATAGTGGGTATTAATCTTAAGAATAGGTTACAATTTTCATGTCCTATAAATAGGACAACTTCTTGTAAGATTTGATACACCTTTGAAAAGATATATCATACAATCTTCTTATTGTTCTCTTTATATTATTCTTTGAGTTTATAACAATTGTTCCTTTTATTCCTTTTTTTACTTTTATTTTCATTTTGCACAGAAAAGAACAGGAAATACCGAATGGGGGCGTCAAATTGCTTAATTGTCGTTCGGTAACCATGACTTTTTTTTTGCTTTCCAATGACTCTACTTTTTTTCCAAAGTCTTCAGGAAACGCAACCGAAGTAGTATGTATGTCTTAAATATTTATTTTTGTACCTAGACAGTCAAATATATTTTTTAAAAATGCATTGTTTTTTCTGTTATATTCTTAACCTACTTTTACTAACAATCGTTTCATTACGTTTAGCTATGGTAAAAAATGGCCGACACCCCATGTCTTAATTACGTTTAGCTATGTCTTAACTACGACATTGACATCGCTCGAGAGATTAAATAGATCGTTTTTTTGGAGTGAATTTGATGAAACACGTAAGATGCATGCGGTGTCCTGGGATACTATATGCAGGTCGAAGAGTATGGGAGGGACAGGGATTAAAAGATTACGCCAGATGAATATAGCACTATTGGCCAAGTTGTTATGGCGCTTGATACTGGAGGAGGATGTCTTATGGGTTAAGGTACTCAGGGCAAAATATGGGTCTCCCCTACGACTTTCACCACCGAGACAAGCCACCACACATACCTGGCAGAGTATCTTGGCGGCGGTCCCTCTAATCTTGGCTGGGCTGACGGAAGCACAACAGCAACAAGTTCATAGGGGGATTTCCCGAGTGATGTATCCTGGAGGGGAAAACAGAAAGAGACATTTTCGGTAAAGTCGGCGTATGAGCTTCAAACAGTGGAAGATGGAGTCGAGGACGCGCGACAATGGCAGAATATTTGGAGCCTTAAGGGCCCCAGCGAGGGAACCTCTTACTGTGGCAAGCTAAACATGATAGACTACCCACGAAGACATTATTGTGGCGAAAACAATTGGTTGAGTCACCGTTTTGTGAGATTTGTGCGAATGTGATTGAAGATAGGTTGCATGCTCTACGTGATTGTCCGCGTGTTAAAGCAGTTTGGATGAAGCTACTACCCCGACCGAACCGGATGGATTTTCTTGGGGATGCAGGAGATATATCTGGGTGGATTGATCGCAATTTAGCCAATGCAAACAGTGCGAGTTGTCGGGGAGAGAAGTGGCCGTATATCTTTAGAGAAGCAGTTAGCTACATCTGGCATGCCAGAAATAAAGATTTATTTGAGAAGGAAGATAGTCTATATCCGGATAATCGAGAGATAATTACAATTGTATATGATATGGCTAGAAATATTATGCTTGCTTGGCAAGATAGTTTACAAATGAATGAAGGTGATGCTTGTAGATGGTTGAGGTAGATACTCTGTAAAGATGCTTGTAATTTGTTTGTGAATAAAAGATTCCTTTTCCAAAACAAAAAAAAATGGCCGACACCACATACTTTTTTTTTTTTTGGAAAAAAAATCATTTTTACCAACAACTTACTTCAAAACAACAACATAATCAACAATAGCTTACATGGCTTCCAAGTTGGGGGCTGAACTCACCTATTGAAAAGAAAACATGAAGATGACGTTCACATCATTTGCATAAAGTGATCTTGACAAGTTTAAGTCAATTATAACGCGTTAGATGTCGTGCTAGTACTAGTACATCTTAGAATTCTTAATTGGCTAGTTGTAAATAGCTCCGGTGTTATGGAACAAAGGATTAAAGTGCAAAAAACTAAATAATCATTTGGATGAACAAAAAAGATTTCAGTAGATGAGAAAGCATACATAAGCCGAAGTATAACTTGGACATTAGAATTATGAACTCCAAAGACAAATTTCAGCCGAAGTGTGGGCTAGACAGTTTGAGCATCAATAAAGGATCTTTGGAATAGTATGATTTTTGATAAATGCCTATGACAAGTTGAAGAACAAAATAAAATACGCGTAATCGTGAACTCAGACGTCTAAGGATGTGAATTTATGAAATAACTCATCCACGAAGATCTGAAATAAATGACAAAGAGCACATTTAAACTCATCCTCTAATCTTCAGATGTAATATAATAGCTTTTTTATTTCTCTTTTACTTTCTCTTCAAGCCCAGCAAAATATAATTGTAACATCTCTATGTTAGTAGACAAATAAATGAGTCAACATTAGTATGTGTGTTTTATACGGCAAACCGGTTATTCAAAATGACTTGACCATCATTATTTGGGTAGCGGTAATACTGACTGATGAAGCCGGATCTTCACCAAGGGTCTAGACGACCTCAAAATAGCTCCGTCAGTTAACATAAATAATTGTTAACCGGGATTGAGAGTGTGTAGCTGGAATAGCACCAAATAACCTGCACAAGGAAGCACAGGTCAGAGGTCCCGGGGGGTTGGTCCCGGGAAAAACCCTCCGACGCTCAAGTCAGTTTGAGCCATATCTCACTGAGATTTATAATTTAAAGGGTGAGTTAGGAGTTTCTCACAGTATTTGCCGAGGAGCAGAGTGTATGAACTTGCTTTAGAGTATGGATGTTTTTGATCCGGATTCAGATCTTGGTCCTTTTCTTTGTCTTGGTTGGCTTGCTTTTATAGACTTTTCCCGCCTTTGGCTTCTGATAGTAGATAGTGGATTGGACGCTTGCTTGGGGTAGAAAGCCTAGGACGCTGTAGGTCTGCTGATGTGATCAGTAGACTGACTGATATGACTAATAGGCCGGCTCGGTTGATGTAACTAGTAGGCCGACTGTTATGACCTTAGCGTGTTCAGGAAGATTAACCAGCTGTAATCATTATATTTGAATTGCACCTCTGTCCGAGGGTCCCACAAGGTAATATCGTACTTGGTTCATTTGTTGTGGTACACAGCTGAACTCTGCCGAAGTGTATGACTAGGCCTTGCCAAAGTGCATGACTTGGCCTTGCCGAAGTGCATGACATGGCCTTATCCCCCTGAAATGGTCTGAAGTGCGGCATTTGAACATAAACTGAAGTTGGTGCCGAGGTGCAAACCTTGGCATATTCTTCGATGTTATAAGGGCGTCATGATGCCTTGCTGAGGTGCCACTGAGGCTGAACAGCCATACTTAGACGCTGAACTGCTGAACTGCAGTACTTCGAGTGTTGAGCTACTGGAGCTAAACCGTTGACTGTTGACTAACAGACGATTTAGTTATGGTCTATCATTTGCCCCCAGATATTGTGTGGCTGAGCTGAACTGCGAAGGCAGACAAATCTTGCTTTAATGGACCCGTGACGTGGCAGTCCTTCATAAATTGCGCGGTTATTCTTTTACTTGCGCACTAATTCCTGCTTTTAATGTAAGCGCTAATTTCGACACCTCATCATTACTTTTTCGGCGGTTTCATTCCCCGAGGGAGGGAAATGCGTGAACTTCTGCCTCTTCGTATTTCAAACGAAAAGTCGTAGCCTTTTGCTTTCTCTCACTTATAAATAGGACCAATTTCCTAGATTCATTCTTTTCTTCTTCCCTTATCCTGCTCAGCTGGTTATTCTGCTGTATTGTTGAATTGCTCTTCTTCTTCTTCTCCGAAGCTTTCCTTACTCCAGCTCTTTCAACCTTACGTCTTCAATATCTTGTAAGCTTTCTTTATCTTACTCATGGCTTCGTCTTCTTTTACCTTGGAATCCATAGTACCCTCCTCTTCAGTGCATAACTCAATGTGCACCTTGAAAAACAACGACCTTTCTGAACTATGTCAACATTATAAGGTTGATAAGAGTACCTTTGCTCCCATTCTTCCCCTTCCTCATCAAACTACTAATGACCCCCGGACTGGCTACGAAGCAGTTTACGAGGAGTTTTTTAGATCTGGCTTTAATTTACCCATTCCAGCTCCCTTACTCCAAATATTGTTCTGTTACAAACTTAGGCTTCCCCAAATAACGCCCAAAGGACTGAGAATTATCCTCAGTTATCTGCTTTATCTAAGAGCATCTGAGAAGAGCTTCTCACTTGCAGTTTTTAGGGAGATATTTGTACGTAATCAGGAGGGTAGTTGGTATAATTTTGATAGGAGATCTCAGAGTAGTGGGGGATCTTTTGTCATAAACCTTCCCTATTCTTTCAAAGATTGGAGGGGGAATTTCTTTTTTGTTAAAAGTGTAGGGTTACCTGAAGGAATCCCTTGGAACACTGGTAATGTAAATAACAGGAGGCCAAGTGAACAATTTCGCAATGAAGCCTCTCAATTGTTACTTCCACCCTGGGTCGTTGATTGGAAGAGAGTTAATAGGCAGATTGTAGAGGTTGCTGACCTGGAACATTTGTGTCCGGAATATAATTTTCGACCTCTTATTCCTCTTGCTTTGTGGATAGTTCGGGGTATATGGCAACATTTTTGAAAATCTTTGACTGGTTTTGATATTGCACCAGTGTTTTGACTGTTTTGTTCCTTGAATCTTGCAGAAATCAGGGTACGCGGGACCCTTAAAAGGTTGAAGAACTTGGTCCCCAGGAAGAGAACATGGTCAGAATGCCAACCTTCCACCTCAGAACAAGCTTCCGCTAGCTCTTCGTCTGAAGTGCAGACACGTCCAGGTAGAATTTTGCCCTGCATTAGTCTTGGATGTGCTTGACTTCCATTGTAATTATTTGAATATATTTCCCTTTCAGTTGAAACCTCTGATAATCCTCCCCAAGCCGAAGCTCATGTTCTTGTTTCAACCTCAGCTCAACCTGAGGACGGGAGTGGGGGAATTGATGCCCCCATTTCAATTCCTTCATCTCCTGCTGCTGAAGAGGAGAATGCTCCTCCCCCAGGTGGGGTTGCTGATGAGGCTGTGCCTTCCTTCGATTTTTCAAGAGAAGGTAAATGCTTCCAGGGAAGGACCTTCTGAGGTGGAGGGAGAGCCTCCAAAAGGAAATAATTTTGAAGGGTAGCCTTCCAGGGAAAACGCACCTAAAGGAGGGTCCTCTGCAAGGAATACCACAGAGGGGGAGCCCTCTTCCCGACCTCGACGGGGCAAACATACGTTAGAGTTCAGCTTCAACAATTCTGCCGAAGATCCTGGAGTAGCTAGGAAATTGACAGAAGTGTCAATACTTCCTAAGGATTGGCAGATGTATGATAGTCTGGACTCGAGTACTGCCTTCAACTCATTCGCCAGTAATATGGCCCTGGTATGATTTCCTTCTACTTTCCATCTTTCAACTTGACCCTTCATGTTTTTTATTAACCAGTTTGACTTTTGCAGTATCGGGTCCAAGAATTTAACATTCTTAGACGAACTGAAGAGCTCCATTCCAGATGCTTCAAACTCTTTGAGACCAATGCCCACCTCAGAAAGGCCTATGATGAGTTAGCTGAGGTAGCAAAACCTAATAGCACAAAGTTGTCCAGGCTGGAGGCTGAGGTGAACAGTCTGAAGTCTCAAGTTGCTGCACTTACTGAAGATAATTCCAAGCTTCAGATGGTAAAGCGAGACTCTGATTCCAAGTTGGCCTCACTTATGGAGGAGAATTCCAGGCTTCAAGCTGAGAAGCGAGATTCTGACGCTAAGCTGGCTAATGCCAAATCCCAAGTGATTGAGATGAAGGAGACATTGGCCAGCACTGAGTTAGCTTCTTCCAAGGCTCAGGCTGAACTGGAGTTCCACCAAAAGGAAATCAGTAATTTTGATCAAGTATTGTCCAATAGCAGGGTTGAGCTGTACCAGCAACTTGAGGCAGAGAGGAAAAGCAAAGATGATTTCCTTCGGCAATTTGAACTTCAGGCTGAGGAGATGAAGAAAACCATTGCTGAGTTCAGACGGTCTGAGCTTTTCACCAGAAATTTTTTGAAGATTCAAGGCTCAGCAATTGCTGTTGGGCATGGGCAATTGATGCTTGTTCGGAGGTCTGCCTTAGCCTGGACAAGAACCATCCTCGTATTGCCGAGCTGTACAACCCTGAGGCTGGGAACCTTCTTGAAAACCAAATTGCTTTGTTCCAAAGTGGGGTTGATCTTAGGGAAAATGAAGAAGCTGGAAAGTAGTATAGGATTTTTCCTGTAGATAGTTGTAGTTGTAATAGATTTTGTACTTCAATGAAAATCCATTTTTCCCAACTTATGCTCTTCGGCTTCTTTCAGCTTCTCTAACAGTCTTTGTCTTCAGCATGTGAAGTTGTATTTGCTTCTTTTCAATAGTAAATGCAAATATTTGTCTTCGGCTCTGCAAAGTTTTTCTTGCTCTTTTTCCCATAGTTGCAAGTGTTTATCTTCAGCACTGCGAAGTTTCATCTTCATTTGCTTTATGCAAATATTTGTCTTCAACTTGCTCTATGTTGATAGTTCGCACTATCTCAAGACTCATGCAAGTACTTGTCTTCACTTGCTCTATGCCAATAGTTTGCAAACATCTCTCTTCGGCAGATACTGCGAAGTTTTGTTTGCTCTATTTCAATAGTTGTGTAAGTATTTGTCTTCGACTCGCTCCATGTCAATAGTTTGCAAGTACTTGGCTTCAGCTCTGCCAAAAGAGTATCTTTTATATGCTGGCTCTCTGCATAGGTACTGAGCTTTGGCTTTTATCCTTGGCTCTTCAGCTCTGCCGTGCCTTGATGAATTTTAAGAGGTGGTAAAACCTTTATCCCTTTTTTGTCAAGCCTCTTAGCTTTGCTGAGGTGTAGGTATAGAAAACTTATCCCGCTCTTGAGTCTTGCTCAACCTCTCAAACCTGCTGAGGTGTAGGGTACTTATCCTGCTGTTGAGTCCTGCTCAACCTCTCATACCTGCTGAGGTGAAGATATAATGAACTTATCCCGCTGTTGAGACCTGCTCAACCTCTCAGACCTGCTGAGGTGAAGATATAGGAAACTTATCCCGCTGTTGAGACATGCTCAACCTCTCAGAGCTGCTGAGGTGAAGATATAAGGAACTTATCCCGCTGTTGAGACATGCTCAACCTCTCAGAGCTGCTGAGGTGAAGATATAGGGAACTTATCCCGCTGTTGAGACCTGCTCAACCTCTCAGACCTGCTGAGGTAAAGATATAGGGAACTTATCCCGCTGTTGAGACCTGCTCAACCTCTCAGACCTGCTGAGGTAAAGATAATGTTGAGACCTGCTCAACCTTCCAGACCTGCTGGGGTAAAGATAATGTTGAGACCTGCTCAACCTCCCAAACCTGCTGGGGTAAAGATAATGTTGAGACCTGCTGGGGTAAAGATAATGTTGAGACTTGCTCAACCTCCCAGACCTGCTGGGGTAAAGATAATGTTGAGATCTGCTCAACCTCCCAGACCTGCTGGGGTAAAGATAATGTTGAGACCTGCTCAACCTCCCAGACCTGCTGGGGTAAAGATATCGGGAAACCTATCTCATCCTGTTGAGACCTGCTCAACCTCCCAGACCTACTGGGGTAAAGATAATGTTGAGACCTGCTCAACCTCCCAGACCTGCTGGGGTAAAAGATATTGTTGAGACCTGCTCAACCTCCCAGACCTGCTGGGGTAAAGATAATGTTGAGACCTGCTCAACCTCCCAGACCTGCTGGAGTATGCCCCCACTTTCGTTGTGGGTGATAGATAGGCATAAATTATTGCTCCATGCACCATAAGGTGACTTAACTTTCCTGGCTGAATGTCAAATAAGAATATCCAGTTGAATATAAGAAATTGATCCCTTGATAACATAAGGCTGAGCCAGAAGATACGGGATGAGCCCAAGAAGAGATAAACCATGATTCGATTGAATCAGGGACTGTTGCCTCTATGTCAGCCTTATATGCTCAGGAACCCGTAACCCCCTTTCATCAGGATCTGAATCCTCATCACTTAGAAAACCTGGATGAGACCCAGGTTTACAACTCTCCTCCGGAGGGGGTTTGCCAAAGTCTAGCCTGTTGTGGAGCCTAGACCTCGGATTATAAAAACATTGCAGGTGACCCAACTTGATAAGACGTCCAATCTCTTACCCGAGCTGCCTACAATCTTCTGTATCATGCCCAATATCGTGATCATAAAGGCAGTACAGTCGGTGGTTTCTTTTGTGGACTGGTCCAGCCAGGGGCTGGGGTTCTTTTGCCAGAGATTTTTTCCTCATGTAGGAAAAGATATGGACTTTTGAAGCCAGCAGAGAGTTCCTTTCCTTTCCTCGGCCTCCTAACCGAATCTTGACAGAGCACCTTTCCTGCAACGGTGCTTTGCCCTTATTGTCAACTTTTCTGCCATCTTTGAAAGGCAGGGAAACTTTTTGATTACATTTTAAGCTCTGGTGGCTAGACTTTTGTTCTGGCCGTCTTTCCTCGGCCATAAACTCAACTTGACGCCTGGGACAATAACCAGGCCGAGTGGGAGAATACTCCATGTGTTCCAGTAGGTGAGAGTTATTGGAATGGGACCCACTGGACTTTGTTGCAAAGGCCTTCCCCTTCATCTCCCTCACTACTGCTTGGAAGACCTCTGGGTTCTGAGCCACATAGCGAATGGCTCGCATGTGCTCTTCATATGTGAAGGCAATGGGAGTTGAGGATTCTCCCGGCTCAGTCGAGCATTGATCAGTCTGTTGCTGAGAAGACCTTTGACTCCTCCTGGATGTCATAGGTTGCTTGGACCCTTGACTATCTTTTTTACTCATCTTTCTCTCAATAGCTTCCAAGGGCAATTAAAAAAGCTCTGAATAATCGTTAGAAAAGCTTTGAGTAGCTGTTTTCTGGGTTAAGGGACTAAGAGGCCCTTTCTCTAGCGCCAAATGATGAAGCCGGATCTTCACCAAGGGTCTAGACGACCTCAAAATAGCTCCGTCAGTTAACGTGAAGAATTGTTAACCGGGATTGAGAGTGTGTAGCTGGAATAGCGCCAAATAACCTGCACAAGGAAGCACAGGTCAGAGGTCCCGCGGGTTGGCCCCAGGAAAAACCCTCCGACGCCCAAGTCAGTTTGGGTCATATCTCACTGAGATTTATAATTTAAAGGGTGAGTTAGGAGTTTCTCATAGTATTTGCCGAGGAGCAGAGTGTATGAACTTGCTTTAGAGTATGGATGTTTTTGATCCGGATTCAGATCTTGGTCCTTTTCTTTGTCTTGGTTGGCTTGCTTTTATAGACTTTTCCCGCCTTTGGCTTCTGATAGTAGATAGTGGATTGGACGCTTGCTTGGGGTAGAAAGCCTAGGACGCTGTAGGTCTGCTGATGTGATCAGTAGTCTGACTGATGTGACTAATAGGTCGGCTCGGTTGATGTAACTAGTAGGCCGACTGTTATGACCTTAGCGTGTTCAGGAAGATTAACCAGCTGTAGTCATTATATTTGAATTGCACTTCTGTCCGAGGGTCCCACAAGGTAATATCGTACTTGGTTCATTTGCTGTGGTACACAGCTGAACTCTGCCGAAGTGTATGACTAGGCCTTGCCGAAGTGCATGACTTGGCCTTGCCGAAGTGCATGACTTGGCCTTATCCCGCTGAAGTGGTCTGAAGTGCGGCATTTGAACATAAACTGAAGTTGGTGCCGAGGTGCAAACCTTGGAATATTCTTCGATGTTATAAGGGCGTCATGATGCCCTGCTGAGGTGCCACTGAGGCTGAACAGCCATACTTGGGTGCTGAACTGCTGAACTGCAGTACTTCGAGTGTTGAGCTACTGGAGCTAAACCGTTGACTGTTGACTAACAGACGATTTAGTTATGGTCTATCACTGACACTCTGGTAGCCCAATAAAATTGAAGATATTGCTCGGTTTAATGGAGGTATGTTAATGGTAAAAGTACTAATGGTTACTCGAGGGTGAGAAGAAAACATGGGTTTGTTTGAGTCTATAGAAGAACTAAAAAGTTACTACACAACTCAAAGGTCATGATTGTCTAATAGTTACATATTAATGATTTTGATGACGTGGCTATTGATTGATGATATTAAATATAATAATTAGACATTACTTTTTAACTTAATTACTATTCAAAAACAACAAGGATCTAGGTTTTCAAATTAAACCAAGATCTCTCTTATTAAATATATCAGGTTTACGGTAGTTCAAGTAGTTATACAGAAAGCTTAATTAGGTATAGGTATCAGGATTAAGGTAGTATAAATAAAATCAAGATGGTCAAGTTATTTGAACTCTCGGTTCTCCATAAATTATAGAAAAACTAATGAAAAAAACATATAATCAATTGATCAAAGCTAGAACGACAAGGTATTCGAAACAATTTAGAGAGAAGAGGTGGCCATGCAGGTTTGGGAAGGGGGTGTTGGCATGACTTTTTGACTCTAAGGACGCAATGGTCTGTTGGTTCGCATATTCTTTTGCCTTCGTAAATAAATACGGATGACATAACAGCATGAATGGATACCTTTAGAATAAAAGGTCAATCTTTTAATGCCTATCATTTATTATAATTAAGTTTATTATATAGTGAAGTCGAAAATGAAACTGGTGAAGAAATCTAAAGCCCCTCATACATATATATATATATATTTTTTATATGAAGTCGATCTTGTATTATTAATAACCTCCGTTATGGTGGAGGAAACCATATTACATCAAACGTATCATATGTAAATAGATAATGAAGAAAATTTAGAATTGCTAATTTCCAATCATATATGATATGCCGCATTAAAACCTTGCCAGGTAAAACCACCCTTGTGGATAAAACCCTGGCGAAGGAAAAAGCGTACATATTTATATGTTTGGAATCTATTAGCATGCGTATTACAAAGGAGAGAAAATAAATGAAAAAATTCATGCGCTTCCAAAGTTTCTGAATCTGAATCTTGCAATTGCAATGTTGATTGCATAATGGCGAAACCCTGAGATTGTAAAGATGTGTATCTCCCGCAGCATTTTGCACACATGGCCATGGTACTCGCAAAAGAAATGCACACATGAGTAATTGAACACAATATGAATGATAATGCTTGTTCAGTTCAGTAAACGTACCCATGTTGCCTGCGCTCATGTAGAACACAGGCAACAGAAGATTAGTCCAGCAAAATATCAGAGAGTTGCCTTCCTCGGAAATAATCAAGATGCCGCCTATGCTGTTTAGTATGCGAACTCCATGCTCCCACAGCAATATTTCATGTATAGTTGCCATCATATAAACAAGCGATGAACAAATGAACCCATGTATAAAATAATATCGAATGGAGATGAAGAAATAGATAATGGAAACATACCGACGTTGCCCATGCATTATGACTGCATAGGCAACCCAAAAATAATTGCGCCAATCCATTGGAAGACTTGTACGTTTATCGAATGTGTGGAACAGAGACATCAAGAACTATTGCTGCTCGCACCTCATTAGGTAGGGTTCGCAGAGAAGAATACATTGTCAACCCAGCTGAATGATAGCCATAGCGTGCAAGCAAATGCGCTGCCGTATTCGTCTCTCTTGGTGCATATGATATAGTTGAGTTATTAAGACATAGAAAACCAATTGCACGCTGTAAGTCTGCAGCAAGCTGTCCCGTATATCTTTCTGGCGAAGATAGATAGTGAAGTAACAGACGACAATCCGTTTCAACAATCAACTGATCAAATTGCCTTGCATAATATATCAAAGCATAGGTCAAAGCTAATAATTCCGCTCGGAGTGGCGTAGAGCATGGAAGAATGAAGCATATGGCAGAAATCAACTGTCCCTGATGATTGCGTAATATCGCACCTGCTGCTGCATTGCGTCTTCCTACCGCTGCATCAACATTAAGCTTTAACTTACCTGAAGGAGGCAGTTCCCATTTAACAACCCTATGTCGACGAACCCTTAATGGTGGTGAAAAATACGCAGCCACTAAATGTGGTATTGCTTCACTGAACCTACTACCATTAGTTGCTGCACACCACGTGTATATATGCTCTCTCACCCTGTGGAACAGTCTTGCATACGAAAAATCATTATCTCCAAAACGAATACTGGCATATTCTTTCCATATCACCCATGTTACTAGGGACGGCACCATGACCCGGAGCTGACCTAGCATATGTGCTCGAGAAGACGTTCTCCACCATCGCAATAGATAAGCCATTATTGTAGCATAATTAGGCAAAGGTCCCGAAAAAAGAACTGAGATATCCATCCATAATGGCTTAATCAAAGGGCAATGTAAAAACACATGATCTCTTGAGTCAGTATCTGCGCGGCAAAAGACACACTGGGAAGGATAAATATGCTGCCACACTCTTAGATTATCCGGCATTGGCAAGGCGTTCCGCCAAAGCTTCCATAAGAAAATACTACATGCATGTGGAGAGCGAGGCCACCATATATATCGATAATAAACCACATGATTTACAGTAAATGTTAATTGCTTATATACCGATTTAATTGAGAATTGGCCATTAATATCTGGCTCCCAACGAAAACCATCCGAAGTAGCTTGTATATTAGCCAGCATATAAGCGTGAATGCGACAGATTCTTTTCCAAATAGGCGAGTCATAAATATGAGAGTAAATGGCAGAACGGGTACCATACTTACTTCGCATATACTCAGCCCACAACGTTTTTGAATGTTGATATTTCCACCAAAGCTGACAGTCATAAGATACCTGGAGATGGTGAATACTACGCAACCCTAATCCTCCTTCCTCTTTTGACATGCATATAAAATTCCAACTACGCCAATGATGTCTCCCATTCCATAGAAAGTTTGACATTGTGGAGTTGAGGAATTGAACAACACTTACCGGAAGCCGAGAACTTGCAATTATGTGCAATGGCATAGTACTTAAAACGTGACGTATGAGAGTCAACCTGCCAGCCATAGAAAGCATCTTGCTCGACCAAGAGGCCAAACGTGCATTGACATGTGATATCAGTGGTGAACAATATCTAGCTCGATTTATACCTTTATACAAGTATGAACCAAGATATTTTATAGGCAAGGATGTAACACGCATACCTAAACTTTGTGATATCTGAGTCGACGATACTCCGGCACCCACCACAACTTGACTTTTGTGTAAATTAATTAACTGACCAGATGCTTGCTGATATACCTCCAGAAAATGTCGAAATTTTTGCATGTTTCGCCGAGAGCCATTAAGAAAAATAACCAAATCATCCGCAAAAGCAAGATGCGATACTGGCTGCACTCTCCCAACATTAAAGCCCACTAGATGACCAGTCGAAATTAACGCATTGAGCCCACGTGAAAATCCTTCCGAGGCCAAGATAAATAACAGCGGAGATAGTGGATCACCTTGTTTCACACCTCTTGTAATGGAAAAGAATCCT
>AP025040.1:16586389-16728889 GCA_036186865.1 Eustoma russellianum | reverse complement strand
CGTCTCCGCGTCCTGAAAGAATGAAATAAAATATGTTAGTGAAATCCAGAATTTTAAAAATTTCAGCATGATCTATTCGTTTATCGGAGGTATCCCGGCCTTAAAGGCCTCTCCCAAGTCAAATCAAAAATAAAAAGAAAAAGGCAAATGAACACATATACTACTTACATTAACCATATACGAATACCAAAAAAATAACAGCGGAACATAAGAAATCAATGAATCTAAATAATCCACTTAAGTCAATGAATCTAAATAATCCAATGAAATCAATGAATCTAAATAATCCAATATTAAAATACTTACCATAGCACGCATCGTGGTGGCGTGGGCAACCAAACCACCTGAGTGTGTGGCAGGTGCTGGGGCCTGTAGATTGCCGCTGCGCCGGTTCGCCGCGTTCCGGGCGCTGCAGGCTTGGTTAGCAGGGTCCAGCCACCCTTCTATCCACCCCGCCCAGGTGGCCTCAGATATGTAGGGAGACCTCGCAGAAATGGGGTCATGCTCCCACTTGGTCTTGAGCGAGTTGACGAAGTCCCTGTAGCGTTTGGCGGCCCTCTGGCGCCAGGCCTGCTCCACGTCGTGGGCGATGTCGGCTGGCCAGCTATACGCCTTCTGCAATTATTACACAGAGGAAAAATAAAATGTCGTTAGAAAAGTAATGATCGATTACGCATCAAAAAGTGAAATTCATCAAATTTGAATACCTGAAACTCATCCCAGTAGAACCTACGTGTCTGCGGGGTGACACAGGACCAGGCATATCCAGCAGGGTTCTGCCTTAGGTGGAAGGACCGAATGATGAAACCGGAAATCTGGCCCGAGTCTGATGCAAACCTGAAAGAGGTGAAGTTGTTAGGAAACAATAACTCGTGAAATAGATTTGAAAACGTGTTAAAAAAATAAATCATTACTTACGTATGGGTAGCTTGTGACCAAGGGAGGGCACGACGCCCTGGTATGACACCCTCGTCCGATGCCGCATCAGACGCCGGATGATGGGCTGAACCGGTGGGTGTGGGTGGCGTCGGAGATCTGGGGGGGTGCGGACCTATCAGCAGGCCCTAAAAGGTCCACGTCCGCAGCCAGAGCGGCGGTCGACACCGAACCAAGCAGCTCATGCTGAGAAACGAACAGATCGAACTGTCTTGAGGATCCTGTCTGGCTGGTGGGTATGTGGGTCGAGTAGGTAAATCCTCACTAGCCATCAGATCTGCAAGGGTGAAAAAATTAAAAGGCACATTCAACAAGTTTAGGGTTGGTTGGCCAAACAAATAAGATGCCCAAAAAATGACAAGTGTTTACATACATTTAATGCAAGATATTAATAATTTTGAAAATTTCGGCATGACCTATTCGTTTATCAGAGGTTTCCCGGCCTTAATGGCCTCTCCCAAGAAAAATCCAAATCCAAACAACATGACATGATTAACCAAACTACATAATCAAACTTCATCATCAAATTACATTTCAAAGTATACATCACTTGAACTTGAAACTTAAAGCATAAATATGCATCACCTCTAAACAAATTACACTTCAAAATATACGTCACCTCTACATCCTTATGATACATCACTTGTAACATGAATTATGCATAAAAATGGTAAATTTAAGAGAATTATGGGCTGCCCAAAGTAAACACAATTCAGTTTAACAACAAAAGGCTTCAACCATAAACTAGCTAAACAAAATACATGGCTTCAATAATATACATCATTTGAGCTTCAAACTTGAAAAATAAATAAAAGCTACTTAATACATCACTTGTAACATAAAATAGACATAAAAATTGAGAATTTAAGAGCATTAGGGGCTGCCCAAAGGCTGCCCAAACATACCTTAGCCACATGATCACCAACATGCTTACTTCATATGTCGTCGGACATGGAAACCCAACCCAGCGCCACCACCTCACTGCCCTACACCACCCCACTGCCTTACCCACCCAACACCACCCAGCACCACGCAGCACCACCCAGCCCCACCCAGCACCTGCCCAACACCTGCCCAACACCATCCAGCCCCGCCCCGCACCACCCAGCCCAGCACCAACCTGCACCACCCAGCACCACAGCTCTACCCACAGCCACCCCCAACTACCACTGCCCCGCCATTCACCACCCCAACCGCCCCATAGCCCTCCCCATAGTCCCCAACCCACCACCAACACCCACAACTCAAACCCAAAACAAAGAATTGAATCTATAACTAATTAAAAGCATTAAAAACAAAATAGGAAGAAAAACTAACCGGGGAAGGAGGTCACTGGAGAATGGCGGCGCAGGAGGAGCGGCGGTGGAGAGGGATGAGAGCACCGTAGGAGAGCAGAGGGGCGGGGAGTCACCGGGCGGGGAGAGCACCGTAGGAGAGCAGAGATTTCGCTGAAATGGGGAAGAAGAAGGGAGATTTCTGATTTACTTTTGACATTTTGCGACGAAATAGCGACGGGTGTTCGTCGCTATTACTTGTGTCGTCATTATTCCAAACGTGCGACGACATGTTTCGTCGGTAAATCGTCGGCGCTCTTCAGTATTTTAAAAAAAATAATAGAAAATATAAAGTACTTACAGACACACATTATGTATATACATGTGTATAAGTACATCAACACATACACACTTTCACATAAAGAGGTACATAAAAATTTTGACTAACGTCAATCTTCATTTTCATCCGCATCCTCATACGCATCTTCATTTCCATCTTCATTTTCATCTTCATCTACATGCTCGTCGTCCTCTTCATCCTCGTATTCGTCTTCGCCTACATCTTCAATATTGTCAGCCGGTTGTATGTTGAGATGAATTTCGATGAAACCGCCGTTCGGGTCATTTAGAGGAAGATTGTGCACTTCAACATGTGTCGTATCCACAACGCACAGGTTTTCTTCTTGAAATGCGGCATCCATGCCATCTGAATCCGGCTGGATACTGACATCAAACTTGCTCGATTTCACTTTGCACACGGATTGCCAGTCTTTTGAGCTTGCATTCATCCTCGTCATCGGATACGATGGATAGTACAACTGGGACGCTTGGCTAGCCAAAACAAATGGATCGTACTTTCTGTACCGTCGCCCTTGGTGTATGTCTACCAACTTATATCGGTCGTGAACCTTTGTGCCAGCACGATAACCTTCTCGAGTTGGATCATACCATTCGCATTTGAATAGCACCACCCGCTTTATAGGCAATGCGGGATATTCGAGCTCAATGATGTTAGTAAGGTAGCCGTAGAAGTCATCCTCGTCCGGGCTATTGTCATACCGCTTGACACACACTCCGCTGTTCTCCGACGATTTTCGGCTGGCATGGGAGACTGTGTGGAATCTATAACCGTTCACAAAACACATGTCGTAGCGCATGACTCTGTTCAATGGACCCTCGGCTACTGGTGTCAGAATGTAACCGTACTCTTCGTCAGCCAGATGACCTTTGCTCGCCTGTAAAACGACAAGTAAGTATACATCAGCGGGGCAATAAATGCGTATCACATGACGTACACCTCATCTGGCTAGCTGTGGCACCGGATGCGTAGAGCCTCTGAAGTCTAGGGGCGAGAGGTAAATAGTAGAATTGCTTTCTTGGCACGTTCCGGTTTCTTTTGTTCGTTCTCCACCTGCGTGTCCCACAGACTCTGCACTTGTCTTCATCCTCGTGGATGCCCCAGTATATGATGCACCCCTCCGAACAACAATCGATCTTCTGAACCGGCGTTCCCAATGACTGCAGCTGTTTCGTCGAATAAAAACTGTCAACCATCGTGTTCCCTTCGGGAAGAGCTTCCCTCATCAGCTGACACATCCCATCATACAATCTCTCCGTCATGCGGTGCTCCGTCTTCATGCTCGTCATCCGATCGATCATGGACATCTGTGTGTGACTACCGTAACCGGGATACAACGACGTGTTGGCGGCGTTCAGCATCTCAAAAAACTGTCTCGCCTGAGGGTTTGGATCTTCCTCCACGAATATACGCGGCTGTTCATGCGGATCCTGTGCACGTTTGTGCCCGACATGCATCTGTAAGTACTGCTCTCCCGTAAATGCACCGGCGGCTGCGTCTTGCACCATCTGCACGTACGGGTTCTGAGATCCCTCGCCTATTTCTTCGACATCAACCTGACCGGGTCCCCCTTCGACGTGAACAGTTGCACATGTAGACGCCCCCGCATATTCGCCGTGGCAGTACCATGTATGGTAATTGTGTACGAAACCTTGTTTCAATAAGTGAACCCTCACGTCACTCGGATCCATATATTTACGGTTCTTGCATTTCTTACACGGACATCTAATCTGCGTTCCACTTTCATTACTCGTCGCAAAATCCACAAATTCTTCGAGACCTCCAACAAATCTAAGATTCCACTCCCCGTTGTTTATTCTCTCGTACATCCACTTTCTATCGCTCCTCCTCGGATCCATTTTCTCGATATACCTTCAAAATAACAGCAGCTATCTTTTCTCGGTGTAGAAAACCTCAAAATCTCACACAATAAGATATCTTCCTTCTACATTTTCGTTGAAAGGTGATGATTTATGTGTTTGAAATAGGAGAAGAATGGGAGAAGAGTGGAAGAAGAAAGATGGTTTTATGGTTCTGTGCCTGCAACTTTACCGACTCCTTAGCGACGCAATAGCGAAGAACAAAGAAATACAAATACCGACGCTTACAAAGCCCATTAGCGATGCTTTGAGCGATGAAACACGTCGTATAGTGTGCATGTATTAATGTCTGCATTCATCTCTTACCGACGAAATACCGACGACTATAGCGACACACACCGTCATATCTTCACACCATACGATGCGTTTCGTCGCTATAGGCGTCGCTATTCACCCAACGGCCGTGTCCGCACAGTGCCCGAGTGTTACAACGTACGATGACCTTACGTCGCTAAGTCGTCGCTATTTTCTCGCTAATTCGTCGGTTGTTCAAATGAAGGGTCACGCCCTCACATCTTCCGATGTTGAGTAACATACGATAAATTCGTCGCAGATTCGTCGCTATGTCCTCGCTAATTTTACCAATATATACCCCACAGCCTTATATTTCACATAAACAAAGTTATAAAACTTCCTAAACAAAATACAAAGTATGCCCCGTCGTTATAGAAGAACCCCAAGGCGTGGAGGGGCAAACAGTGCACCTCCACAACGGCCTCCTCCTCAACCACAACCATCGGTTGAGCGGGAGGATTCAATATTTGTGCATGGCCCAATGCCGCCAGAGGATCCTCAACAAGAAATGCCGGAACCGTAGATCAACTACCGTACGCTTAACGCAAACAGGCAGCAGGAGTCGAGGCAACTGCACAGCGTGAACAGAAGGCTGCGCAAGTTGAAAGCCAGATATTACAATCTGAAGTGCCTCCTCAAAGAGTTCGCGGAGAATGTGGCGGCCACTCTTTCTTCCGATGACTCTTCCGATGACGAAGAGTGAACGGCCCTCTCCGCTTCTCTTTTAGATTTCTTTTTTTAATTTTTCGTCTTTATAATGTAAATTTTTATTTCTAAATGAATAAATTTTTTTTTCAATCATCGCTTTCTTTTTTCTTAATTCATACACGTGTTTAATCCTCGACGAATCTGCGACGACACAGCGACGAATCGGAATAAAATACGAGCGAAAAGTAAAACGAAACATTTGCGATGACTAATTCATCGACTAAACACCGACGATATACCGACGAAACTTAATACAACGCCGAGAACCTACTAACTGACGAATTTATTTCCTTGTTTATCCGTGTTTATGTTTCTGGAATTTTAGTGACACATTAGCGACGATATAGCAACGAAATGCTACAAACTAAATAGCGACGAACAAAAGACACAGAGTAGCGACGAACCACCGACAAAACACCGACGAAATTGTAACGAAAGGATTAACTTGACTACTTTTTTGTTAGCGACAATGTATTTCATCATAGTTTCGTCGCAATTAACGACGAAACTGTTTTTATCGCTGTTGCGTCACAAATTAACGACGAAAGACTGACGTACCTCGTTTCGTCGGTGATGTTTTCGTCGGTAATCGAAATTCTTTTTGTGGTGTATATATATGTGCGTGTATGTATACACATATATACATATAAATATGTGTATAAATAGAAACACACACACACACATATACATATTTATTCACACACATATACATATGTATATATAGACATATATACACACATATATAGCCGACTCGATATTTTATATTGGCCTATTCCAGTCGCTTGTGGTGGTCTTATCATACACGGCAAAATCTATGGACTGCCTTTAAGCATTCTAAATATAGTGGCCGAGGGGATTACGTCCCGCATGCTACAGACACGCAGGCTTGGAAACGGATTTGTGCAGTTCATCCTCTTTGTTATGCTCATGTCGAGGGTTCCTTAGGATCATATGCTATTAATTGTCATCAGAGGGTGCGGCTTCTGTCACATAAATTTATTTGGCACAAATTTCAGCAGCCAAGCGTTCGACTCTTCTTATGGAAATCGTATCATCGCGCATTACCTTTACATGATAATTTTACTTGTTTCATTAGTACTAGGTCCATATGCTAACCATTTTGTCGGGCTTCATCTGTTACTAGTGAACATCTGTTTTTTCATTGTGAGGCAATTTGCCCCATATGGTCTCATTATGTAGCGGTTCTGGATGCATGGTCCTCAGCCCTCTGGGTATGTACTATCTCAATATCTTCTATCTTGGTGGACATCTACTCGAGAGACATCCTTTCGTGGACGGCTTCGTATTGTGGCGCCGGGAATTATACTATGGTCGATGTGGCGTTCATACACCTCTGTCACCTTTGGGGAGGAAAGGTGGTCCATGTGCCAAGTTATCTAAACAGATCCCCGTCATATTTATGCCCTGTGTAGTGCTCAATTGGGCACAAAGTATGCGACACCGGATCCTACTTTGCAATCGCTGGGTCTATCGCAAAAAAATTCGTGTCCGATAGCCTTAGATTGTCCGCTTGATGACACCCTCGACTGGGCATTTCAAACTTAATGTGAATGCTGCCCATGGGTCCTTTTCAGCCTCCGGAGGAGATATCTTGCGTGACTTAGGTGGTCACTTTAATGGTGTCCTTGCGTTTCATCTTCCCTTATCATCACCAGTTCAGGCTGAGTTTCAGGCTGCATATATTGCCTTTCTGTATTTTGTTCAACGGTATGAGCATATTGAGCTGGAATTGAACGCTACAAAGGTGGTTCAGCATATCAAGGATTCAGGCTCCGCTCTTATCCTTCGCACGTTGCTGGATATGGGTGATTATTCTATCCAGCATGTCCCACGCCAGGCTAATATGGTGGCCCATAGGCTCGCTAAATATGACCAATTACATAATACTCTGATGATTTTTAGCTCATATGTGGAATTACCTGCGATGGTTAAAGGTTCATTGCTTACGGATATATCGACACCATATATGTGTGTATAATCAGAGGAAGCTTCTCTACTGCTCAGTTTTGCATGTTCATTGTCTGTGTCATTTATTGACGCAAGCGACCCCAGTATTTTCTACTCTTATGCTCTATTTCCTGGCTAATACATGGTTGCATCATGCTGTTTTTTACATTATCTTCACGTCTGCTGTTCGGAGATCTACACTCCGACTTGGCTTGCTAATCTGGAGGTTGCATGCGTCCGTTGATACAGGCAACTTGGGTATTTCTCTGCCACCGTCTAGTTGCTATATTTTGCTTTGTATACATTTAATTTTGTCCATCCTAATCTATCTTGTCGTTTTTCATTGCATATACGATCATTACGATGCGGTTTTCATCAACCGGCTGTGGATTAACCCGTCCAGAAACCGCCCAACAATCGTTGTTTCGATTTTGATCCGACGTCTCCGGTTGATCTGCGGTTTTGATCCGACTGTCACAGATTAATCTGCTCAACCGATTCTCCAACCAACTCTTCTATATAAACCGAGGCTTGGATGCAATCAGAACATACAAACTTCTCTTCTGCTCTCTTCTCCTTCTCCATTTTGCATTAAGTCCTGGAGAAGTCGGGACGCTTGAAAGTTTGCTCAGATTCAAATTGCAGCAGTGCCGCTCGACTGAACGGGTACCCATTGTATCCTGGGAGACGATTGCTAACACCAGTTGGGCATAGTATACCGAAATAATACGTCTTAAGGACAGAGTCCTCGACTCGCTCGGGTTTCATCTACTGCTTACTGTCTTTATATACGTACATCATTACTACATCTTGATA
Source organism: Eustoma russellianum (assembly GCA_036186865.1). Lineage (NCBI taxonomy): Eukaryota > Viridiplantae > Streptophyta > Magnoliopsida > Gentianales > Gentianaceae > Eustoma > Eustoma russellianum. The sequence continues at coordinate 16,720,655 of AP025040.1, read as the reverse complement.
CATGATTGATTGTTTCATACACCCAATTGATTAAAGGGTAAATAGCTCACGTCCAAATGCGTATAACTTTCAAAAGAAGACGAAGTGTGTCCACAATAATTGCACATGCGAAGTGCACTCTATTTCGGACAAAAACAAAACGCAAAATTCCAAATAAAAACGTTATTTTTTTGGGCAGTTATGTTGCCTTAAACAGGATAATATAATCTAATAAACCAAATCATCTGCAAGGATCTATCACATCGACGGCTTAAATTATGAAGAGATATTTGGTTTTATTAAAAATTTGAAACTTGTTCGAAAAGGGAAAATAATTCGAGACGGATTAATTTTTTGTTCAAAGTCTATGCACCGCCATTGATACGAGTTTCTGGTAAGTTTTTGGTTCACCTTGATGCAATAGTTTTGGTTACACACAGCTAAGTTTGACAAATATTGAAGCATCATACAATAACAACAACATTACCTCATTCTTTTAGAAGATTTCGTCTATAACGAAATATAAGGAATCGGATGTACGCAACCATACTCATGTGTTGAAAACACACAGAAGTATTTTTCCAATGACTCATAATGAAAAATTGCGTCAAGCTTTGTCGCTCAACTGTTACTTCACAACATAAAAAGCACAACCAATTTAATGAGCCATTTTGTTTTATTCCATCATATTCCAAAGTCAAAAACGAATATGTCCTAAACTTCATTGGAAATGAAACTAAATATTGAAGCATCATACAGTACTTAAAAGAGCAAATGAATTGGCTATTGAGGAGTTTTGTCTTGTTTATGTCTACTTGTTTATTTATTGGATTTTGAACCACAATAATTGCATATGATGAGAATTTTTCTGTCAACAATAAGATTCAAGCATTTTTCTTATTATGTAGGCTCAGCTACATGATAATCAAATCTCTGCATTTCATTTTATTATTTTTTGTTTGTTTATTGCTTTTTCTTAGGGGAGTCATAACATGAATCCAACACTTTTTTTTTTTTTTGGGAAAATGGAACTTTATTGATATCAAAATAACAGTATAGTTACATCACATCAGAAAACATAAAGTATAAGACTTCCAACCAAATCTAGTCATCATACGCAACGGTACTACTCAAACCCAACAATGCTACTTCTAACTTTCTACTGCGACTCACGATTTCCTTCGATACCAAACGTGTGGGTGGAAGTTCAGCCACGGCGTCGTAAATTATTTGGTTCCGCCAATGCCAAATGGATGATACAGCCTCACTAAAGACATATCTCCAATCCATATGTGCTTGAGTATGCTGCCTTGGTTGTAGGTTATATATGAGCCAATTCTGAACATCTTCTTGTTGGAAAAACGTACCCCAGGGAATATCTTCATTCATCGCCGAAGGCAGATCCATCCATACCTGCCGTGCCCAAGTACAGTCTCGCAGAGCATGCATGGTATCCTCGACGTGATGATTATATAAATCGCACCTCCCATGGTCCTTTAAATGACGGGAATGTAGAAAATTAGCCGTGGGTAGCAGGAGGCGGTAGACTTTCCAAAGAAACATATTCAGTCTCATAGGGCCTTTTAATCGCCAAAGGAGATCCCATCTTCGGTCCACTGGATCGCAAGCCTGCTGGAGTTGCGCCTCATAGGCGCTGGCCACACTAAAAACACCGGATGAGGTTGCCTGCCAGCGCCAGCAGCTACTCGAGGGTGAGGCATTCGGTGTTGCAACCGACTGTATTTGTGACTCTAATAGTGGTACCACTGTTAGAAGATTTTTCCATAGAGATGAGGCGTCGCTTCTTGGTGTCTTATCCAGAATTCCCCCATACTTGGCAGTCAGAATACGCACCCATAATTCATTCGGACGTGTAAGAATAATCCATCCTCACTTAGCGAGCATAGCAATATTCATTTCCCTTAGCCTTTTAACTCCCAATCCGCCTCTATTCTTTGGGATACAGACATTGGACCATGATAGCCAATGAAATTTACTCGTGCCTTCGGTCTCACCCCAAAAAAATTTACGTCTACGCTTGTCAATTTCATCCAAAAGTCCAGCGGGTAACTTGACAGTTCGCATGGCATACAGTGGCATTAGAGATATCACACTATTAATTAGGATACACCTAGCCGCATGGGAGAGGAGTGTTATCTGCCACGATGCTAACATATCCCTTACCTTATCCACAATGTGGGCGTATGTGTGTTTAGACACACGGCCATTAACTAATGGCATGCCCAGATATGATCCTAAATCATCAGTAAACGTAATGCCCAAATTGGCAAACACATCCGGGTGAAAATGGCCTGCTATGTTTTTGGATACGAAGACTTGTGACTTACGCATACTCACCGATTGGCCGGATATATCACAAAATCGGGTGAGTACTGACGTTATTACATCCGCTTGCTCTTCCGTTCCCTCACCAAATAATAATAGGTCGTCAGCGAAGAATAGGTGTGAGACATGTGGTCCGAGTTTTGATGTACAAAAGGGAGCCCATTGATGTCGGCTAACCGCACGATTAATATGACCGCTTAAAACCTCCATACACAGCAGGAATAGATATGGTGCTAGGGGATCCCCTTGGCGGATACCCCTATGTGGTTGGAACGGTTCCGTACATTGGCCATTCCATATGATAGATAGGGTCGCCGAAGTGATTGAAAACATTACCAGGTTAGTCAAGTGTGTAGAGAAACCAACCTTTAGGAGTATGCGTTTAAGGAAGTTCCAATCAACCTTATCGTTTGCTTTTTCAAGGTCAATTTTGACTGCCATATGACCCTTTCGTCCCCTTTTTATGCGCATGGAATGCATAATCTCCTGTGCAATAATTATATTGTCAGAGGTTTGACGTCCCGGGACAAACGCGCATTGGAGGGGGAGATGATCTTCCCCACAATCGTCTTAAAGCGGTTGGCTATGATCTTTGAGATAATCTTGACAATTACATTTGTCAATGCAATGGGTCTATAATCTTTCGGTCCCATAGGTGATGTTGTCTTAGGGATGAGTGTGATCAAAGTATGATTGAGCTCAGCCGGAAAGCTGCAATCACGAAAGGCAGCAAAAATGAATTCGGTGACCGCACCCCCAACCTACTGCCAGTTGCGTTGGAAAAAGATAGGGGGCAGCCCATCCGGCCCCGGGGCCTTATATGGCCCCATTTGGAGTACCGCCTCATGTACTTCGGCCGCCGACACCTCTCTGTTGAGCCAGGCAGCATCCTCAGGCTCTAGTGTATTAATGATAATATCGTCGTTGTCGCAGGGTCGTACATTACCAGCTTGAAAGAGACGGCTATAGTATTGTTGTAGGATGGTGCGAATGCCGTCAGGCGAATCAACCCACTCTCCTTCATCATTTTGCAATCTGGAAGCCATTTTGAAATGAGACCTCTTCGACATTATTTGGTGAAAGTATCGGCTGTTTTGCTCCCCCTCATATAATCAATGCAGAGTATTTTTTTTGTGACCAATAGACCTCCTCTTGACGCAAGATGTCATTGTATTCGTCAAGCAACTTCGATTGTAACTGATGCAAATATGCGAACGGTCTCCATGTGAGGTAATTCTGAATACCGTATAGGCATGCGAGACACCGATTCCGCCGCTGCTTCAAGCTTCCAAACACCTCTTGGCTCCATGTTGTCATTTTCCTTGTAAACTCGTTAACTGTAGAGATGAAGTCACCAGGTTTAGGTTGCCATGCATCTTTCATGAAGGAGTTGAAGTCCTTATGTAGCATCCAACACGCCAAAAATTTGAAAGGGCGATTACGAGAGATATTGGATGCTGGGTTTTCCACAGTTAAGAGGAGAGGGTGGTGATCCGACTGTATACGTGGGAGATGTTGTACATTCGTGGCTTCGTACCTAAGCATCCAGCCGTCGTTTGACCAAGCTTGGTCTAGTCGTTGCTCAATGAGAAACCGGCCATGTTGTCCATTGGTCCATGTGTATCGGGGTCCAGAGAATTTTAGGTCGATCAGCTTGCAAACGTCGACCATTCGACACATGCGCTGCATGCCATATCTGCGTGGGGGGCGGCCGCCCCTCTTGTCTTCTTGATGAACCACTTGGTTGAAGTCACCGATGAGAAGCCAAGGCCAAGTTATGCGGGGGGATAGCATTTCAATAAAATCATAAAACGAATCTCTGAGGGCAAGAGTAGGCGAGGCGTACACCAATGAGATGATTTCATAGTGTATGTTGTCGATTGAGATACATACATTAATAACTTGATCCGTGTAGTTGATCAAATGTACATAGACAGCCTTGGCATTCCAAAAGCACCACAAACCTCCCGAAAAACCACAAGCTTCCACTGCCATAAAATCTGTGAACTTTGAACCGTGCATGATGTCCTTTGCGCGGCTGCTAGGTACTCGCGTCTCCATGAGAAACAGCATATTGGGTTTGTGATTGTGAACCATCCGTTTAAGAACTCTAACAGTTTCGGGGGAGCCTATCCCACGGCAATTCCATGCTAGGAGGCGTAACATGATGGGATTTATGTATGGGGAGGCTGCCTCACCTGGGCTGGGACCATTGAACCACCTTCTGTCTCCATTTCATCGTGGATAGACCTGCCAGCTACTTCTACCGCTACAGTTGTCGAATGATGTGCGGTATCAGGGGGTTTTTCCTTCACAGATTGCATCAATACGTCATGCGGATTAGTTGTGTCATCCGCACAAATATCTCCTTCGTCACTTTCCTCCATATCCAACGACACATGTGCGGGGGCAGTATTTGTGATATCAGTAAGTGGTGCTTGGACATGTTGCGAGCCTTTACTTCCCACAGGTAGAGTAGGCCACTCCTGTGGATGCCAGGATAGTGCGGGGGTCTCAACGCCTTTTCCTCGTTCAGCAGGTCCATGATTTTTTTGACCAGACTTTGGGTTCATACGTATGCCTTGAACCCGTGCCTTAGTTGGTTCCTTGATCATTATGCCTTTGCTTTTTCGACCCTTTGTTTTCAACAGTTGATCTTTTGGATGCAGTATTAAACACTACCGAGGGATTCGGGACGCTGACACTGCGTAGTGTTGTTAAGATTTGCTCCACTTGGGGGGGTTCCTCCGGATCCATCTCGGCAGCGATAGGAGAAAATCTCGACCCAAGTTGAGGCTGGGGCTGTGGCTTAGGCGCTGAATGTTTGGCTGCCGGGATGGTGTGTGCGTGGCCTTCTGTGGCTCCTTGTGGCGTTTGCGGAGTCTGGGCAGTCCTGGGCATATTGCGTCTCCTGTTAGGTTGCACTATCATCCATGGGCCAAATGGTTCTGTCGGCAAGGGGTTTACGTTGACTGGATGTGCATGCGGGAGGGGGTCCGTGGTCCGACGACATTGACAATCCTCACTACGATGGCCATATCGACCGCATATAAAGCATATGAGGTACAGATTCTCATATTCGATGGGTACATGTATGCCACTCAATTCAACAATGGATTTCAGCGGTTTTTGCAAGTCAATCTCCACGCACACACGCGCGTACTTCCCGCGGGATGCTTGCATGGTGTGCATGTCAACCTTTACAGCTTTACCCAATTGATCTCCAATTCTCATCAATACCCGATCCTTGAAGAGCTCAAGGGGGAGGCGAGGAACGCGCACCCAGACCATTGTCGACGATGGTGGTGATGCTGAGGGGCGAAACCCTGGACGAAGTTTAGTAACAGTTAGGTAATGGCCCTGAATCCAACACTTCTTTTGTTTATGTTCTTATCTAATGCATAATATACACCTTTAAAATGCGTATTTTGTAAAAATATTATATCATCTCAACCGTACCTATGTATTTAAAATTCTCACTTAAATCTTATACCCTTTACATGACATCGGTTACATGAATCAACTAGCTCTACTGTGCTCTATAACTGTCCATATACTCATCAATTGTCATATAAGTCACATACTTCTTTATTGCCTCTCTACATGTCTTTTTTGCCCCTCCCCCCTCCCTCTTTACGTTTAACATACAACTCATTCATTGTCTCATACCGTCTAACATGTGCAAATGCCTTTACACATACTCTTACAATCTTAAGCTTTATTCTGTCATCTTCTCTTCCATATGAGACACTTTAATCTTTCTCCTTTTATGCTTATTTCTTTTTTATCTTTCGTTTATGTCCATGTATCCATCTTAATATTCTCATTTCTGTCACTTGCATCATTTGTTCAAGCTCATAATTGACTGCCTAACATTCAGACCTGTACAGGATTGAGGGTCTTAATATCGTCCTGTAAACTTTTTTTAAGTTTTAAAGGTACTTTCCTATCACAAAGGAGACGTGACACACTTCTCTAGTTTAACTACCATGTATGTAACATGTGATTCACATCCTTGTCAATTCCTTCATATTTTTGTAGTTCAGACTCTAAATACCTAAAATTCTCACTCACATGAATCTCTTTATCTCCAAGTTTCACACAAGATTCTAATTTTATTCTTTTGTTGCTAAAATTAAATTTTTTTTCAATTTAAAGTCATTTTCCTCTAGTGTCTTCTGTCAACATTCCAGCTTAGCATTAACTCCTTCATTAGTCTCATCCGCCAACACAATGTCATATGCAAATAACATGCTCCATGGAGGTCTGTCTTGAATGCCGATTGAGCTTATTTATAGCTAAAGTAAATAAGCATGGATTTAATTTGCATCCTTTGAGTAATCTCACTGTAATAGAAAACTCTGGCTTAGTCCTCTTTGAGTCCTTACGCTTATCATTGCATTTCTTTAATAATTTCTATATGTGCTACTATAACGCGCTTCTTTTCAAGAACTCTTCAATGGATCTCCATTGGTACTTTATCATATGTCTTTTTCAAGACAATGAAAAGCATATGCAAATAGTGCTTCTTCTCTCGATATTTCTCAATTAATCTTCTCAAGAGATAAATAGACTTCATTGTTGACATTCTCGGCATATATCCAAATTAGTTTTCAAATACAACAGTCTCTTTGCAAAGTCTTTTCTCAATCACTTGCTTCCAAAACTTCATTGTATGGCTCATTAATTTAATTCCCTTATAATTTGCACAAGCTTATTTATCTTCTTTGTTTTTATACAAAGATACGTGGTCTTCACATTCTTGTTAAAAAAATTTGTGAGCTATATACTCTCATCTTTTTCTAGACATTTTTAAGCCTTAATTGGAATACCGTCGGAACACTCCCATTTTTCATTCTTTTCAGAATATCTTCTACCTCTTACAATTGAATTCTCTTAATATATGTCAAGTTTCTATGATCTTCATAGTTACGTAACTCACCTAGCACGAGTTTAACTCTCACTAATTCATTAAAAGGTTTCTCATAGTATATTCTCCATTTATCTTGTATTACCTTTTCCTCTACTAAGATCTTGCTATCTTCGTTTTTAATGCATTTAACTTGAAGAAAATCTCTTGTCTTCCTTTCTTTCTCTGATAAATTTATGCACATCTCTTTTACTTTCTTTCATGTCAAACCGCTTAGCCAATATATGCTTTTCCCAATTCTCTTGATTCTTGGAACATTATAATGCCTTATAACCAGTTATCGTGGCTTTTAATTTGTCTTCCACATCTCCTTTTCACCACCAGGATTTCCTATTTGCAGGTGTCGACCTTTTGACTCGCCAAATAAATTTTTAGTTATTTTTCTTTTCTTTACCGCCATATACTTCCACACATCACTGTATCACCAATTGAAATTTTTTAAGACTTCTTTCTCTATAACTAGTTTTTAAACTCTGCTCGCTAAAAGCTTCAAGAACTACCATTTTATATTAGGTTCTATAAACCTTTGTTTTCGCAGTCCTCTATTGATAGAACCAGGAAAAAATATAAAATAAAATAAATAAAAGATGTTTAACAAGAAATAATAATAATAATAATAAATGAAAAGAATAAAAAAAGAGTGGGGACGTGATTAGGGGCGGTTGTAATTCGCATAGGAGGGGGGCATTAAAATGGCAACAGGGAGAAACTAATGGGGGAGAAAAAGAATTCAAAAAAAGAAGGAAAAAGAGCACGACAGTGAGGGTGGGCGCAGAGGAAAGAGACGGAAGAGGAAAAGAGAGAAGGAGAAGAGAAGAAAGAGAAAAGGAAAAAGAGAGAAGAAGAATAGAAGGAAAAGAGGAAGCCGGGTATCTCCATGTCCTAGTGATAGATTTATATGTTTTTGGTTGTTTTAATTTTTAAACATATAGCATGTGTGTTAATCTGTAAAATGCATGTGTTATTGAGACTGTTGAATGCGCATATTGACCATTGTGCATTTGATTTTAGGTTAGGGTTGAATTTGATATCAAAATAGCACAACCTTTGCATGAATAGGGCCTTTTGGTTTTTGTTTTGGCCTTAGAATAGGTTCCTATAGGCTGGAAATATGCAGAAATATAGATCGGAGACAAAAAACGAGCACCGGAGGCTACAGATACGCCTCACACGGTGCCAAAATAGCCGCGCGTGGCCCTCGCATGCGCACTTGGGCTCACACGCACCTCCTGGAGCCGCTGTAATGAAATATATAAAAAAATAGAAAAAAGGGTTAAAAATGCCGGACCGAAGGATGGGCAGGCCAGACCCTTAACGGACCGGATGCACCAGGGACCAGGCCCATTACCAAAGATTTAAAAAAAAACTTTGGCTGAACCAGCAGCGGGCCAAGTCGGATGACCAACGAACCGGGCCCCAGCTGCTGGCCGACCCAATTAACCGAAATTTTAAAAAATAATAATAAAACCCTGAGGCAAGCAGGACCCTTAGCCTTGCGGAAGAAATTGGGAAGGAAAAATAAAACAGTTTCTTTATTCTTTTTATATTATTTTCTGAATTTCCTTACTTTAATAAGTTAATTTAAATAGCAGAAAATTCTATATAAGTGTAATTAAATATTAGGAAATTATAATTAAATTTCAGTAATTCTAGGATACGGAGATTAAATTACTTTCATTAATTTCCTAGATTTTGATATTTTATCTAAATTGGATAATTAGGTAATCAATAGGAATAAATAAGAAAAAATAAGGAAAATATAGAAATTGCCCGGTAAGTGTATACAAGCCGTGAAAAAGTGGGTTCAATGCCGAACGATGTTTAGTTAGTTTTCGGACAATAAATGGACCTAGAGTTGAGCGCGTGAGGATGGTGAGGATGGGCCGAAAGGGCTTAGGCGATCTTATGTTGTATACAAGCCGTGGAAAAGTGGGTTCGATGCCGAACAATGTTTAGTTAGTTTCTAGACAATAAATGAACCTAGAGTTGAGCGCCGGAGGATGGTGAGGATGGGCTGGAAAGGCTCAGGCGATCTTGTTTTGCATTCATAGCACGTGCATCGCATTTATGGTAGGTCGTGACGTACGGGCACGGACACTCAGTATGGTATACGGTGGCGGGGGGCCACGTATATTCAGTATGGTGGCTGTGGGTGGGTACGACCTACAGCCACTCAGTTTGACCCGGGATCATGCATTGCACAGTAGAGATATCGACATCCTGCATGACATGACTTCGTTGCGTGTGACATACATAGCTGGACATGCGTCATGATGTTCCGCATTCTTTACATGGAGTGAATTACTTTTTCGCATTCTTTCCTATGCTTATGTTATCTCATGTTTTATGTGCTATGTGTTATATCATTTCGGTATGCGCGTCTTGTATTAGTTGAGGTAGGTGCCTGCTAGGTGATTTCCCGTCACTCACCCCTACTCCGCCCCTCCAGGTGAGCATGATGACGTCTACGACTATGTCTTTTTTGAGGACGGGGCTGACACTGTGGAGTGGGCAGAATGATGGTCGCACCTAGGATATGAGAAGACCCTACACTGTCTATCTTTATCTTCATTGGAATCTCATCAGACCTTACCTTGTTTAGATTTTGCAGACTGTATATTCCAGTACTTACTGTTATTTCCAGAAGTTGGTTCATTGTTGTACTGAGGATTTGTTTTATCATGAACTTAATGTTATTATATTTCGTTTCCTCGAAAAAATTTCTACGTCTTTTCGGACATGTAGGAAATTGATTCGACGTCTTGTATTCTCCTTAGCAAGATACGGCGGATGCACTGTTCCCGATGTTAAGGCTTGGGAGCGGGGTGCTACAGGTGGTATCAGAGCCGAGGCTTCAGATCTGCCTCGGAAACGCAGGACTAACTAGATCACGTCGACATAAGTTATAATCTTTTCCTAGAAATGATGATTATACCCCTAATAAATGAAGTAGATTTAAGTTATGATCGAGTTAAGGGAGGTGTGTGCCGATGGTGAGCTTTTATTATATAATTACCGTTTTACCCCGCGTTCAAACTTACTTTGACTAACCTGCATCCTTTTTATAAACTCACTCCATGAAAAATGCCTCCATGACGTGAGCCAGCAGGGAACGGAGGACACGACGGCGAAGATCAGCAAGGTCAAGGAACCATTCCTCAGGTTCTTGCCGATACTCTAGCCACTCTGACTACCTTGGTGACACAGCAGCAGGTACAGATGGCTCACCTGCAGTAGCAGCAGCCACCACCACACCCCCAGGACTTCGATTCTTCTATAGGGAGTGCAACACTCTCGGATACCGATGTTTAGGGGTACTACACGGCCAGAGGAGGCCGAAATCTGGCTCCAGAATGTGACTGAGTAGCTACGGTTATTGCAGGTTCCAGATGAATTGAAGGTTGAGGTGGTTGTTCCATTCCTCGAGGGCGATGCCGGGGAATGATGACGCAATGTGGAGCGCAGGTTGAATCCACCACTGACTTGGACCTAGTTCAGGGAAGAGTATCAGAAGCACTATATCCCTGAGAGTGCCATACAGAGAAGGATGACTGAGTTCTAGCTGCTTACACAGTGGTCCATAACTGTAGACCAGTATTTGGAGAGGTTCAACGCACTGTGGAGATACATGCCTTCCGTTATGTATAACGAGAAGGAAAAGATGGCTGAAGGTACCCCGACCGGGGACATTGAGGAGCTACTCGAGGTATGCCGGAAGGTTGAGGGTGACCTCAGGAGGGTCACAGCGGAGGACCGGGCGAAGAGGCCACTGGAGGAGTACTGTTTTGGGAGACCATGGAGATAACTAAAGGTACCCCGCCGCTAGCAGCCTGGACACTCTTTTCGACCACCGCAGCAGCAGAGACTGTCTACTCAGTCATTTGCTATTGAAGGACCAATTGTGACCGATGCACAGCCAGTGAGGGTTGTGGCACCAACCTCACCATATGCTCATTGTGGACGCCTTCATCTGGGTCAGTGTTGAAAGACCAAGGACGTTTGTTACAGGTGCGGCACTCCAGGGCATTTCGCTAGGGACTGCCCCATGCAGCGATAGGCGCCCCCCTCCACAGCAGGCCAGACACAGCAGAAAGGGAAAATGAAGAGCAATGCCCGAGTGCATGTCATGACAGATGCCGGCGTCGAGGAGGCCGGCAACGTCGTAGCAGGTACATCTTAATTAAGTGTTCAAATTCCAGTTTGCTTTAAATGCTTTTCCTACTTGTGGTTACGAGTTATATGTATTGTCCTTCACATGGTAGGTGAGATATTTATTAACAAGGTCCCAGCCTACGTACTATTCGATAGTGGGGCCAGCCATTCATTTATCGCCAGGAGGTTCGCCAAGAGTTTGAATATTCTATCTGAATGGCTCGAGATTCCTTACCGTATCCAAACCACTAGTGATCAGATGTTCGTATCTCACTATCAGCACAAGGACTATCCGTTGGATATTAACGAGCTGGAATTCACCGCAACTCTAATTCTGATCCATATGCAAGATTTTGATGTTATTCTGGGCATGGATTTTTTGGCTAAGTATCAAGCTATGATCGATTATCGTCAGAGGCAGGTCATCATGCACACACATGGTAAGCAGGAAACTATCTTTCAGGGGGATTTAAAGTTGCAGAAGGCGCCCAAGAAGATTTACATGAGTGCGGCGCAGTCATACCGAGCATTGAGAAAAGGTAATCAAGACTTCCTTGTATATGCTATAGGTGCAGAGAAAGAGGTACTCTTGATAGATTCGATACCAGTGGTAAATGAGTATAAGGTTGTATTTCCTAACGAGATACCAGGACTACCGCCCAGTCGAGAGGTGGAGTTGGAGATTAATTTGTTGTCCGGTGCTGAGCCAATATCGAAGGCACCATACAGAATGGCTCTGGCTGAGCTAAAGGAGCTGAAAGAGCAGCTGCAGAAGTTACTGGACCGGAAGTTTATTCGACCCAGCGTCTCACCGTAGGAAGCTCCGGTTTTGTTTGGGAAGAAGAAGGACAGTAGTATGAGACTTTGCATTCCTTATCGGGAGATTAACAAGATCACAATCAAGAACAAGTATCATCTACCCCGGATCGAGGACCTCTTTGATCAGTTACAGGTACCCTTTAATCAATGTAATTCATAAACAATAACATATTATTATCCAATTAATCTCGCAACTTTGGTATTTTCACGGTGCTAAGGTATTCTTTGAAATTGATCTACGATTCAGATACCATCAGATGAGGATTAAAGCAGAGGATGCAGCAAAGACTACCTTCCATACTAAATATGGCCACTATGAGTTTTTAGTGATGCCATTTGGTCTGACTAATGCTCCCGCAGCCTTCATGGACTTGATGAACACGGTGTTCAGGGACCAGCTTGATAAGTTTATGGTGGTCTTTATTGATGATATTCTGGTCTATTCTCTGGATAAGGAGTCGCACGAAAAGCATTTAAGGGAGGTCTTGGAGGTCCTCAGGCAGAAGAAGCTATATGCTAATTTTATTAAGTGTGAGTTTCGGCTAAAGAAAGTTGCTTTCTTGGTACACGTGGTCTTAGATAAGGGAATATCTGTGGATCCCAATAAAATTGAGGCTATTACTGAGTGGTCCAAGCCGACTAACGTGACTGAAATGAGGAGTTTTTTGGGCTTGGTCGGCTACTACCAAAAATTTGTTGAAGGATTTTTGTCTATTGCGGTACCATTGAGCAGATTGACGTAGAAAAAGTCAAAGTTTGTATGCACCACTGAATGCGAGCAGAGCTTTACAGAACTTAAGAGACGATTGACAACAGCCCCTGTACTTGCTCAAACCTCAGGCCCATAAGGGTTTGTCATCTATAGCAACGCATCGAAGAATGGGCTAAGTATATGCATAAGATTTCTATTAAATTATGCATGCATAACAACCATGGTCTAACCTCTTTCTTTTCAGGGTGTGTTTTGATGCAAACGGCAGAGTTATTGCTTATGCTTCGCGCCAACTGAAGCCCTATGAACAGAATTATCTGACGCATGACCTGGAGTTGGCAGCGGTTGTGTTTGCGCTAAAGATCTGGCGCCACTATCTGTATGGTGTGAAATGAAAGTCTACCGACTATAAGAGCCTGAAGTATTTATTCACACAGAAGAAACTAAACACGCATCAGAGGAGATAGCTTGAGCTATTAAAGGACTATGATTTGACTATCAGCTATCATCCGGGGAAAGCGAACCGAGTTGGAGATGCTCTGAGTAGAAAGTCTAGCTATGCCGGACAGACACCGTTAGAAAAAGATATGACAGAGTTGAATCTTGACATTGTGGAGTCCACAGCTAATGTTCTAGCAACACTTGTTATCACCCCATCCTTGATTGAGCAAATCAAAGAGGCGCAGAAGGGAGATATAACGCTTAGTGAGATTCGAGAGAAGATGATGACCTACCAAGTTGATGGATTTCAGATTCGTGACGACGGTAGCATATGGTTTCAGGGAAGACTGTGTGTTCCTGAGGTTGAGGGTCTCAGAAGAGCAGTATTAAAGGAGGCGCACAACTCGAAGTTGTTTATTCATCCGGGTGCTACGAAAAATGTATAACGACTTGAAGAAGCATTACTGGTGGAGCGGTATGAAGAGACATATAGCTGAGTTCATTGAGAGATGTCTGGTATGTCAGCAGGTCAAGACAGAGCACCAGAGACCAGGTGGTTGCTGATGCCGTTAGAGATCTCTGAATGGAAGTGGGAGCACGTGACTATGGATTTTGTGGTGGGCTCCCGAGAACAAGGAATGACAATGATATGATCTGGGTGATCGTCGACCGTTTGACTAAGTCCGCTCATTTTCTACTCGTACCGAATGATGTGAATCTGGATAGATTGGTTACGCTCTACATTGATAACATCATCAGTTTACATGGCGTTCCAGTCAGTATTGTCTCCGATCATGATCCGAGATTCACTTCCAGTTTTTGGTCAGCATGTCAGAGAAGGATGGGGACCAAACTACTATTGAGTACTGCGTTTCACCCGCAGACAGATGGGCAGTCAGAGAGGACCATACAGACAATGAAGGATATGTTGAGAGTTTACGCCATCGACTTCAAGGGAAATTGGGACGGTATAATCAAGTTGATTGAGTTCTCCTACAGCAACAGTCATCATAGCACCATCGGCATGGCACTATTTGAGGCACTCTATGGGCGGAAGTGTAGGTCCCCTGTCTATTGTGACGAAGTTGGAGAGCGCGCTATTACCGGTCTAGAGCTGGTTGAAAAGACCAAGGAGAAGATAAAGTTAATCTAGAAAAGGCTTAAGGTGGCCCAAGACAGAAGCAAGAGTAGGGCAGATCCGAAGAGACGACCCCTGGATTTCACTGTCGAATAGAAGGTTTACCTAAAGGTGTCACCGATGAAAGGTGTACCACGGTTCGGATTGAAGGGTAAGCTGAGGCCTCGATACATTAGTCCCTACGAGGCGCTCGAAAGGATTGGTTCGTTAGCTTAACGGTTGGCATTACCTCCGGCGTTAGCTCAGGTGCACAATGTATTCTATGTTTCTCAGTTCAGAAGGTACGTTTCGGATCTGAGTCATGTACTAGACGCTCTGCCTTTGAGGATCAGACCGTATACATCATATGAAGAGACTCATGTTTGAATCATAGTCCACAAGGATCAGATACGGGAGCGCTATCCCTATCTCTTTGAATAAGGTACGACAAGTTTCGGCTACGAAAATTTTTGTAAGGAGGGTAGGATGATAGAACAAGGAAAAATGTATATAATAAAATAAGTAAAAGATATTTAACAAGAAATAATAAGAATAATAAATAAAAACAATAAAAACAATAAAAAAAAAGTGGGGACGTGATTAGGGGGCATTGTAACCACTCCCAAATTTTCGTATAGGAGGGGGCATTAAAATGGTAGCAGGGGGGAACTAATGGGGGAGAAAAAGAATTAAAGAAGAAGAAGGAAAAAGAGCACGACAATGAGGGTAGGCGCAGAGGAAAGAGAGAGAAGAGGAAAAGAGAGAAGGAGAAGAGAAGAAAGAGAAAAGGGAAAAGAGAGAAGAAGAAGAGAAGGAAAAGGGGAAGCCGGGTGTCTCCATCTACTCGTTAGTCTGTAGATTTGTGTATTGTCAGCAATCATGTAGGTTCCCTTTTTCCCCTCCAAATTGGTACAATTCAAGCGTGCCCTAGTGATAGATTTATATGATTTTGGTTGTTTTAATTTTTAAACATATAGCATGTGTGTTAATACATGAAACGCATGCGTTCTTGAGACTGTTGAATGCATATGTTGACCATGGTGCATTCGATTTGAGGTTAGGGTTGAATTTGATATCAAAATAGCACAACCTTTGCATGATTAGGGCCTTTTGGCTTTTGTTTTGGCCTTAGGATAGGTTCCAATAGTCTTAAAATAGGCAGAAATATAGATCGGAGACGAAAAAGGGCGCCAGAGACTGCAGGTGCGCCTCACGCACCGCCGAAATGGCTGCGCATGGGCTCACACGCGCCTCCTAGAGCTGGTGTAATAAAATATATAAAAAAAAATAGAAAAAGGGGTTAAAAGGGCTAGACCGAAGACTGGGCAGGCCAGACCCTTAACGGGTCGGATGCACCAGGGGCCAGTCTCATTACCAAAGATTTAAAAAAAACTTTGGCTGAACCAGCAGCGGTCCGGGCCGAATGGCCAACGGACCGGGCCCCAGCTACTGGCCGGCCCAATTAGCCGAAATTTTAAAAAACAATAATAAAAACCCTGAGGCATGCCGGACCCTTAGCTGGCCAGGCCAGAGAGTAAGTAGGCCAGCGGCCTGGCTGAAGAAATGGAGAAGGAAAAAATAAAACAGTTTATTTATTCTTTTTATATTATTTTCTGAATTTCCTGACTTTAATAAGTTAATTTAAAATAGTAGAAAATTCTATATAAGTGTAATTAAATATTAGGAAATTATAATTAAATTTCAGTAATTCTAGGATACTGAGATTAACTTACTTTCATTAATTTCCTGGATTTTGATAATTTATTTAAATTGGATAATTAAGTAATAAATAGGAATAAATAAGGAGAAAATAAGGAAAAATATAGAAATTGCACAGTAAACGTATACAAGCCGTGGAAAAGTGGGTTCGATGCCGAACAATGTTTGGTTAGTTTCTAGACAATAAATGAACCTAGAGTTGAGCGCCGGAGGATGGTGAGGATGGGCTGGAAAGGCTCAGGCGATCTTGTTTTGCATTCATAGCACGTGCATCGCATTTATGGTAGGTCGTGACGTACGGGTCACGGACACTCAGTATGGTATACGGTGGCAGGGGGCCACGTATATTCAGTATGGTGACTGTGGATGGGTACGACCTACAGCCACTCAGTTTGACCCGGGATCATGCATTGCACAGTAGAGATATCGACATCCTGCATGATATGACTTCGTTGCGTGTGACATACATAGCTGGACATGCGTCATGATGTTCCGCATTCTTTACATGGAGTGAATTACTTTTCCGCATTCTTTCCTATGCTTATGTTATCTCATGTTTTATGTGCTATGTGTTATATCATTTCGGTATGCGCGTCTTGTATTAGTTGAGGTAGGTGCCTGCTAGGTGATTTCCCGTCACTCACCCCTACTCCCCCCTCCAGGTGAGCATGATGACGTCTACGACTATGTCTTTGTTGAGGACATGGCTGACACTGTGGAGTGGACAGAATGATGGTCGCGCCTAGGATATAAGAAGACCCTACACTGTCTATCTTTATCTTCATTGGGATCTCATCCGACCTTACATTGTTTAGATCTTGCAGACTGTATATTCCAGTACTTACTGTTATTTCCAGAAGTTGGTTCATTGTTGTACTGAGGATTTGTTTTATCATGAACTTAATGTTATTGTATTTCGTTTCCGCGAGAAAAATTTCTACGTCTTTTCGGACATGTAGGAAGATGATTCGACGCCTTATATTCTCCTTAGCGAGATATGGCGGGTGCACTGTTTCCGATGTTAGAGCTTGGGAGCGGGGCGCTACATGTATGTCGAATATGGACATCCAACACCACAATACGTTGATGCATTTTTAAACTTTCTCCTAATATCACAATACAATCCTTACAGGTTATTCTATCTCTCGTACGAGTCATGTAATAATCTTTATGCGACTTATTTGGTCCATTTTTGAATGTAATTAAGTGTTCATTTCTTCTTTTGGAAAAATGTGTTAGCCATTATACGGTCATACATTATTGCAAAATCCAAAATTGATATGCATTCATCGTTTCTTTTTCCATAACCAAATCCACTGCCTACTTCATTGTAAACATTGTTCTCTTTGCCTGCATGTCTATTTGAATCTTCTCCTATAAAGATCTCCTCACCTATTGGAATTTCATGCACTGCATCATCTAAATCTTTCCAAAATTGAATATTTATAGCCTCGTCTAAATCCACTTGAGGAGCATATATGCTAATAACCTTGATTGTTTCTTTTTCAAGCATCAAATTAAAGACTGTAATTCTATCTCCTTTCCTAGTAACATCTACTACTTCATCTCCTAATGAGGCGTCTATAATAACCGTAACTCTATTCCTTGCCTTATTTTTTTATGTAACAAAGTTTATTTTTGGCTTGTCCACTATCCAAACTTTCTCACATATCCACTTAATCTCTTACAAGCATAAAATATTTACTTTTCTCCTTATCATTGCGTCCACTATCTCCATTGTCTTTCCAATTAGAGTTGTAATGTTCTATGGTCCTAGTATAATACTCCCATGTAACCGGATTTTTTTCTCTTAGTGGCTAACTTACGGCCTAAGGCTCTTACTTATTTTCACTGCATCCGAGTTTTGTAGAAAATGCAGTGTCCCTAGCTCAATTGTCGCTGCATTTAGGCCATGAAACAGGGACCCTTGCTTATTTGACACTAAATTCACGCCACCCATATACAGCAGTCCTTGCCGAGGCATCGTATTCTGACCATGTGGTGGATTTTTTACGAGACACATCCTAGCATTAACAGGATTTCTTGTTTGATCTATAATTTTTAGTGACAAAATTTTTCAATGGTTATCCATCTGACATAATTCTTTTTTTTACCCAGGCTTAAGATTAGCAAATTGAAAACTTAGACCAGCAGAGTTTACTAAATAGTTCATCTACGGCTGAAACTTTTAGTAGGAAATTAAGTTGCATTTGCGGTAATAGCCTTTTTTTTCTTATAGTAAAAATCCTTTGACATTACAAGTTTAGAATATTAGATGCAATAGTAACATAGTAATAGAAATTCCACTGCATATGAAGATTAGATATCATCCGATTGATGTTTGGATCGACCCAAATCCTTCCTTGTCGATTCTAATGAATATATAATGTTAAGGGAAAAAAGGTTTTGTTGTTGCTTCTTACTTTTAAACTACACACATCAGGCACAAAGTATGCAAACAATATGCAAGTTATATATATATATATATATATATATATATATATATATATATATATATATATATATATATATAATCTACCAAAATCAGAGGAACGGTGAAAGAAGATATTTTTATCCAAGAAATAGAAGAACAAGAAAAAGATTATTAAAAGAAGCCCTTAGATTAATCTGACAAGCATTGTGTCACCCTGATCCTGTAGCATCTAGATAGAAGGAAACGTGGACTCATACCAATGGCTAAAATCACGTAGCCGTAATATTCTATCAACTCATTCTTGGAAAACTACGCCAAAGTAGTTTAAAATATGTTCCAAACTTATATAAAAACTTATATAATGTTGTTTGAGAGATTAAAAGATGATTTGAACACTTTGAACTTGAAAAAGGTCACTTGGGTAGATCCATGTGTAGTCTGGATCGAACCAAGTGAAAGCTGAAATAAATTTGAGTGTTCTGTTGGACATAGATCGATGACATCGATCGATCGATGTGGTGTAGATGCAATGCTAGAAACTTTCTGTCCAACATAGATCGATCACATCGATCAATCTATGTTGGCAGGATGCAAAGTTGGAAGTCTCTGTCCGACATCAATCGATGACATCGATCGATCGAAGTAGCCAGAAGTCATGACTTTTCATTTTGAATTGTATCTTTTGATCCAATTTTCATCTCTCTTCACACATGAATGGTAAACAACTGACTTGGGAGAGTTTAAACTGCTGAAATGAGTTTTAATATTGGTTTTTTACACAACCCGAGGTGTATATATAGTATGTCTTGTTATCTTAAAAGATATACAACAACTTTTGCTAAAAAACTGAAAATTTAAGCACTCTTTCTCCTCCATTCTCTTATTCTTCTACTCCATTATCAATCAATTCTAGAAGCAAGTTCAATCTTTCTCTCCTACAGCAAAGAAAAGGAAGATAGATGTTATATCCTGGAAAGCATTTGCTTGAAGACTATCTTGTTCTTTGGTAAGAACAAAATTGCTTTAAAGACAATGATTATCATGTCTCGGCTTTATTATCTATTTGGTTGTATGTATTCCTACTGTCACTTTCTTACAATCTTTTATCAACTATTTTTATAGGAGTTAAGATTAAATAGATTAAAATAAGATTCATATTTCAGTATCTAGTGGGAAAAGAGGTAGGTGGGAAAGTATGTTGTAAAGTGTAGTTGACCCCTTCCTTTCTACCACCTAATCTTACACTATACTTCCGGCATGGTACTCTTTGAAGGTAAGAAAAACCCCACTTAATTTCTCAAATAATGCGTAGCATTATTGGTTCTGTGTCCTTTGACACAATCCACATGTATATGTCTTGTCACATAATTTACGTTTTCACGTTTTGAAAATTTTTCTTTAAATTACATTTTTTTCTTCTGCTCAAAAGTAACAAAATAAGAAAATTTTGAAATTGAACTTTTCAGATTTTAACACATCTGAATATTCATATCTTTTTCTTAGCATGAAAAATCGAAAGGGAAAAAAAATAAACCCCTATACGTAACCTAAATGGCAAGATGCTTCATCTATTCATAAAAAGAAAAAGGAAATTTTTTTATTTCTTCTCTCATGAAAAAGGGAAAAAGAAAAAGAAACAACCACGCAAATATTACTTTCCTTCAGCACATTATGAACAAAAACAGAGGAACCAAAACCAACATCATTTCTTGATCTTCTTCTCTTTATCATTCCCAAAAAAGCTCCCCAGACCAAGAAGATTAGCAGTTTTCTTGGAAATATTAGGAGCTGGAACATTAAGTACAGGATTAATCATCATGCCATTACCTTCATAGCCCACATATTTCTTCCTTAATGGCGGCTTTTGAGCTAATGAATGCATATAAACACCTGAAGATGATTGCTTTAGATCTACATAATTCTTCTGTGCTTTTTGTTTCATATTCTGCTTCTGATTTTCCTTCACAACTTTTGCTTCTGAACCAGTAGAATAGCTGCGAGATAATAATGGTAATGACCAAAATGAGCTTCTTCTTTGACTATTATCACAATGAACGCTGCTACTTCTCTTGATGTCCGAAAACTTGCCCTGAATCTTCTGCTGATCTGGCTCGATATTCGACGGCGCAGATTCTTTTGAATCTTCTTCAATAGAGATCCCATTTGGAGGAAAGGGTGAAAGAGAGTTATGAGATTGAAGTTTTGGTAAAGATTCATGTCTAGAAATGACATGCTTTCCTTGAAGTTGAAGAGGGCGGATTAGACCGTCAGAGAAAAGGTCTTCTGCTGAACAGATTTCAGCAGAAGACCAATTGTTACTGACGCAGAAATCAAAATCTTTGTCAGGACATGTTTCTAACAACAAGTTATCGCGACGTTGTTGGTGATAACAATTGTCATTTTCTTCTGTTCTTGCAGGATCCTCTGTTTGGTGTAGATCGTGGGAAAATGATATTCTTGGACTTGAATTTTCTGCACTCATATCAATGGCCATGGATATCAAATTCTTTTTTCTTTCTAAGAATATGAAAATTGGCCCTTTTGGCTGAATTTGTGCATAAGTTGAATGGGTATCTAAATAAGCGGAGATTGACAAATTTGGAAACTTTTTTTATAAGTCAGAAAAGGATAAGTAAAAGGTAATAGTTTGAAGTTTTGAAGAAGTGGGGATGAGTATTACCTTTCCTGCCCACCAATTAACGCCGAGTCTAAAGCTTGGGAATTTGTAGTCATGAGGAAGTTTTGGATGAAGAAATGTTTTGAGTGAAAAGGTAAGAAAAAGAGGAAAGAGAGAAGAACAATTCTTTGATGAGAAGCTGCTTCAAAGTCACAAGTGTTGCCTTCCTTCTAAGGCAAAGAAAAGTTGGAAAAGGTTGGGTTAGTAATAAGGTAGGACCTATTATCATATACCCTCCTTTTTAGACCACGAGTTTGATTGTGCTACTTAATAGTTTGATTTTTTTTTTGTAATACTGTAATACAAGCCAAATCTATTGTCTTACGGGTCTATTGTTTTATCCTTAAAGAATTAGCGGAGAAGCAAATGAGTACAGCGGTCTTCTAGAGTAGTAAGATTACTCCATCGAATTTCACATAATGTGTCTACTTCACACTGAGTCAGCAATCCGTTGTCCAATTGGTCAGTGGATACTATAGCTTTTGGCTGATAATGACCTAGATAGCATCAAAACACCCACTATCTGCACTACCAAGGTTTCGAAATGTTGTCATTTTACTACAATGTTAAACTCTGAATACCACCTAAGCTATGCTATGCATACATTTCATTTTTGTTTTGTGTTTTTCTTAGAAACTATCCAAGTATACACTCGAAAATTAAAAGCAAATCTGATTCTGATTGTGATATTTGAATTTTGGAGATTTGCATATCATAGTCTCATCTGTTGACAGATTATTAGGGGCCAATAAACTATTTTTAAAAGATCATTTTTGCTCACTGAAACTTTTCGTTATAACATATAGAAGCATTAGATATACATATATATGCGCGCGCATGTTCTTTTTTTTTTTTTTCCATGTTATAAACGGAATATCTAGTTTTTCTATCCGGCCTTTAAGCCTTCATGTAAGATTATTGTACGGAAGAATGGATATTTAGACGGAAATTAGGTTCTTGGTTCAAAAGTATCTTGACAGAAAAATAAGAAAGTTTATTTTACTCATTTTGTCACAAATAAACCATTGTTGAGTCCTTCCATTACATTATATGCTAATATATTTTTATAGTTCGATTATCGGACATCTAAATATTGTATGTTCTTATAAACATTTTATATGTTTTATAACTTACATTTTATTTTCAATAAAGTCAATGACACACCTTCCTTGATTTTGGAATATGATGGAATAAAGAAAAATGACTCACTAAATTGGTCGCGCTTCTTATTTTGTGAAGTAGCAGTTGATCGACATAGCTTAACGCATCATTATGGGTCATCCAGAAACAACATCAGTGTGTGTCTAACACATGGGTATAGTTGAGTACATCCAATACTCTCATACCCTGCTATAGGCAGGAGCTTCTATCGCGATAGAGTGATGTTGTTGTTGTTTTATAACTTACCGAATAATAATAAAACATAAGAGGTATATGTAAAATCAACATCAGGACGTCCCTTCAAGATAGACTAAATTTTCTATCGACAGTTACATTGTACTATGCTTTTAGCTTTTAAACTTCAACACGTGTTTTATATATGACCTTAATTTTAGTTTGTTTCGAAACCAGGATCTCAATTGAAGTTTATGTCACGTTGGCAACAAAGTTACGAAGTGACCGAACTATGGTTTTAGTGAACAATTCTAATCGTCCTCGTTGATTTCTTAGGCCAATATAGTTTTTCCTTACTCCAACTTAGGAGGCAAACGATTCAAGTTGATTCGAGTAGTTAAATTATCGAATCGAGTATTTTTAAATTTTTTTAAAATTCAAGCTCGAGCATATCTTTAAATGATATTAATCTCAAGCTCAACTTTGAGTTTTGCAAACCCGACCGGTATTCGTGCCTATTCGAGGAAAAATAAATACATTTTTTATTTTAAAATTACCTGTATATCAGGTAGAAACATACATTTTTAACTGATATGATTAAACCGTTATTAGTTTTTTTTTTACATAAATACTTATTGTCATCAAAATAATTGTCAATTAACATGTTTAATTTATTGTATATATTAATACAACACCAAATCATGCACAATAGTCATGTATATTATAAGTTCGAACATGTTCATGAACTAACGAGTCGAGCATCAATATGCTCAAGATTGGCTCGCTAAATATTCGAGTCAAATATTGACTCGAGCCGATCTCAAACTTAATCGAGCCAAACTAGTCGAACAAAAATTCAAACCAAACTCAATCGGCTCACTCTGCTTGGCTCATTTGCCCCACTACTTCAACTAGTAGATTTTACAAGCCATTTTATTGATAAAGGCTTTAGTCTATGTATAAAATGTTTTAGTTAACTTGTATCTTGTTATAAGACCTGATTTGCAGTTCAATCCAATCCATATATAATTTAGAAACATATAAACGATCATCATACCTGTAGAGACATAAATGTGTTTCATTACTCATTAGACATCAGAAAGGTCACATCCTTCGTTGATCATCATGCTCCTAGAGACATAAAGACGATTCATTACTCATCAAGCATTAGAAGGATAACCCCTTTGTCTATTATTTCTTGTGGCATGCAAGCTTTCGTAGATCATCATACTTTCAGGGACAAAAAGATGATTCAGTATTCCCCAAGCATTAGAAAGATAACCTTGAAGCAAAGGACGAAATCCCTTGTCCTGAGGCCTCTATCATTCTAGCTCTAAAGAGTATTGTAGATGATACAAATCAGGAGCTTAGCGGTCTCCTAGGTTAGGTGAATACTTACGCTGTGGGTTACTCCTAGGTTAGGTGAGGACTTACGCAGTGACCCACGCAAGGTGCCCCTCTGCAGCAGTGGAACACTACACTGTGCGTGTCCATGAAATCGAACTCTTGACCTCTTGGAACAAATATTAACTCAAGTATCAACTGGACTATGTCCCGGGCATTAGAAAGATAACCTTGTTTCTATTATTTCTCGTGGCATGTAGCACTTTGAGAAAATTTTCTTAGCATCTTTTTTCTTTAAATTTTTATAAGGCAGCATAACGTGGTATAGACTTGCACACGATCAGGATGAGTTACAAATGTAGAACCGCTCTATACGCACATGAAATGACATTATTATTCGTCTTTGTCGTCAAAATCTAACTATACTGTGAGAAATTGAAGATGAAATCTAACTAAAAAACTTGAAAATGAAGTTGCTGGAATAGAGTAGCAACGTGAAGACGAAGAAGATGAAAAGGAAAAGCACACAGAAACAGATAAGAGTTGCAGAAAACAGAATGATAATGATGCACAAGAAGAATGTGAATTCTGATACACCTTTCTCTCTCCAATCTGAGAGTATATATACACGTATAGTGTTACTAACCAAGAAAACTAACTCAATCTAAGTAAACTATATAGATGATTATGGTTAACTTCTACAATTACCCATCTATCTGCCCATCATGTCGGCTTAAATCTGCAGTACCCATTTTCTTTGGTATCAACTTGTGTCTCAACCATTTGTGCAAAAGATATAACTAGATTAAAGGCCTTTGATTTGTGTTTTATAAAAAAAAGATCCAAGTAAAATGAGAAAATTTATTAATTATGATTAAAAAGTACGGCTGATTATGAATAGTAAGGGTCTTATAAGGTCTCCATATATCCATATGAACAATGCCAAAAAAAAGACAAACTCTATGATCCCTCCATGAGTTCGTTTTTGTTTAGCTAAAAGACAAACTGGACAAACAAGAATACAATATGGGAAGCAGACTTATGTGGCAGCTTTGCGTAGAGTTTGAAGAGATTTTGCTGAAGGATAACCAATCCTGTTGTGCCACAATGCAGATGATGCTCTGTCAGCTTGCAGATTGGACTCAACAGAACAGGAAAGAGGCTGGAAAGAACTGCACTTTACTGAAGAAGAAGGAACTTCTAGGTGGTACAAGACATTGTGTAAGCTAACTGATCCAATCGTCATCTCAAAGAACTTGTCTTGAATGATGAAATGATTTGAAGAAAACAACTCCGTATAATTAGTATCCTGGATCAACTTCCTCAAGGATATTAAGTTGAAGGTAAAAGATGGCACACAAGATATTCTGAAAGGTGAGCATAGGGGTGAGATTGACACTTCCATATGGTTGACTAAAGTTGTAATATCATTAGGCATTTTGACAAATGTTTTTGAAACTGACTCATAAGAAGAGATGGAGGTTAAGGAACATACAATATGATGTTTTGCCCCATAATCCGAAGTCCATCTAACATTATGTGAAGAATTACCTTAATCTAATAATTGTGCATCGGCTCTTGATGAGAAATTTGCTTTAAGGACTTGAACTTGGTGCACCTGAAGTTCAGTTTCCTTCACAATTAGGAATGTAAACGAGCCGAGCATTACGTTGTTCAAGCTCGGTTCATTTAACTTAGCGAACGAGCCGAGCTTGTTCATTTATTTAAACGAACATATTTAATTGTTCAAGCTTGGTTCGTTTAACTCACAAACAACATTAACGAGCCAAACACCTTAAACGAACGGTGCCACTTACCGAGTTCGAACAGAAAAAAGGTGTTCAAACTCTGTTCAATAACCTTTTATCCGAGTCGAGCTCGAGCTCGAGCCGAACAACCGAACGGCTTGGTTCATTTACAGCCCTATTCACAACTGATGGTGATTATAATAAGAAAGACGTTCATTTCTTAAAATATCCTATCTACATAGGTAGAAACGGGAGAAGGGAGATTTTTTTATTAGATCGGGAATCCAATTTGGGATTCGGTATCATTTAACGAACTTTCTGTGTTATACTATTCTATTTCGATGACAAATTCATTTCATAGTTCTTCCCCATTCATTAGTAAGATCACCAAGATTTCGTGATCCGTTGTCGAACTTATTCCAATTCAATGAGCATTTTCCATATTATATCTGTTTTTTTATTTGTCCACCACTTCTTATACTTATAATATCTCTTAATAAATAGAAAAAACATCCTAAACCTGTGTGCTTTGTAAAATTTCAGAATATGGTGGTACTGATCTTGAGTTAGCCCTTTAGAAACTTACTGTCCACTAAAATCAATGATCACTCCAGAATACTTTGATTCTTACATTTGATTCACTTCCAACACCAACCTAATTCACAAGAGGACCACCTCTACCTTTACTTTTAAAATTTAATGGATATCCGTATTTCTTGTAACATCGAGAAACAATACACCCTATCCGATATTCTGTAGTTCTAAAACCAAAATTAGGATTAAAGTTAACATCCATGATATGGCTCTCTCCATTACCTGGTTGATTAGAGGCATAATTTGTCTGCCTTTCATGTTTCAAAACCATACCAAATGCTTTCTTAACTGAAGGCATAGGGCTCATCATTAATATCTGTGATCTAACATAGGAGTGTTCATCATTTAATCCCTTTAGAAAACGAATCACATAATCTTCTTTGACATAATTCTTCACTTTAACTAAAATTTCACAACTAGGTAGAGGTTGTAAGATCAACATTTCATCCCATAAAATTTTCAGATTAGTGAAGTAACATATAACACTAAGGTGCCTTGTTTGGTTAAGTGTATTTATGTAATAAGATTAGATAAACGAAAGGGATTTGCATCTGAAAACCTTTCATTAAGATCTTCCTAGACTTTCATAGCGGTATCCATCCATAGAACGCTCAAAAAAATTGAAGGATTAACAGAGTTCAACAGCTATGATAAGACCATGTCATTGCACTGTGTTCAAACAGAAAACTTGACATCATTAGGATTAGCAAGTGTGATTGTTCCATCTACAAATCCAAGCTTATTTTTGGATAAGAGGGCCATCTTCATTGTACGAGACCAGGGATGATAACTGTTTCTATGGAAGATGGGTTGTACCAGTACTAATGATGGATTTTTATTAGGATGAAGATAATAAGGACTTAAAAGAATATTAGTTGCCATTATGAGAGATAAAGTGAAATGAGATGAATATGAACGATGGAAAGCATTTTGAAATCAGAAGATACCATGTGAAAAATTGAAGGTGAAATTTAACCCCAAAAAATTTATTTTGATGCCTTCTATACATGAAAAAGACCTCCAAAAGAAAAGTTTCTAAAAAAAAGCAGAATATTTTCATGCTTAAAGAGAGGGAAAGTATTTCTTCTTGCTAAAGACACTTTTTTAAAACAGCAATATATCTTCTTTCTTCAAACAACCTAAGAGAGAAGCAATATCTCATCCATTACTAATAGAAATCACTTCATTTATTGAACATAATTTTATTTCGATTTGGAACGTTATTTTGTATAAAGTATAATTTGATATTGTGCAAAGGGCAATCTTTGCATACTACAGGAAAGAAAAATATATATAGTAGTTTTATTTTTTTTTAAACACACTTTTATCAAAGATTTAAAGTAAACCCAAAAGTATGCACCGCGTCACTGTCAAAACCGTTATGTGAAATATATCGCACTTTTGACAAAACCACGATATGCCATTTTGACTTTTGGCATTCAGCGGTTCTGTCAAAACCGCTTTGCACATTGTGGTTTTGACAGAACCACGATTGCTTATAAATATCCTTCATTTTTTACTCCAAGCTTTTTTCTTCGTAATTCTACAACACAACGAAATTCTATAGGAATCTACGTACAACTCACAACACACCGAAGTTAAACACGAGCTTTCTCTCTCTTTTCTTGTGAGTTATGTATTGTGGTTTAGTTATTGTTATTTATTTATTATAATTCAATTATTGTAATTTATTTATTGTTATCTATGCATGTGAAGCAGTATTTAATTATTGTCAGTTAATTATTTCAATTGCATGAACGTATATTAATATTTAATTAGTATATTTAGTTGTTCCGATTGGATCATATGTATAGCAATATTTAAGTATTTTTATTTACTTGTTTCGAGTGCATAAACGTACTTATAGTATTATTTAAATATTTTTATTTACTTATTTCGATTGCAGTAACCTTTAGTGATATTTAATTATAGTTATTTAATTGTATTGATTGCATGAACGTATACTAGTTTTTAATTATTATTACTTATTTCTTTCGATTGCATGAGCATACGTATGTTCGTATTTTGTTTCATTATTACAGTTATGTTCGTATTTAGTTCTTGTTATTTTTTATGTAATGCATTTAGATTTAGTTATGGCTAGTAGTATTGATGTCGGTGACGAGTTAAGACCATAGATTAAGGATTTGTTGACGCTCCAAGACGAGCATGGAACCTACACATTAGGGGTATCAGTAGATACAGTATGCCAGATATTGTTAAGATAGTATTCTTTTTACAGAGATCCGAAGGTTCCTAACAGGTACAGAGCGTACATATAGGATGTGAATCTATGTGGTTTGTTGCTTTATAGTAAGATTAAGATAGATCATGCTTTGATCACAGAATTCGTAGAGAGGCGGGGAGAGCAGACCCACTGCTTTACCTACCTTTAGACAAGGTCATAGTCACGCTTTAGGATGTAGTTGTGCTATTTGGCCTTCGCGTCGACAGTGATGTCGTGACTGGCCGAAAGTCCCCGTACACAGCAGTGCAGTGACACCAACTTTGTATTGAGTGTCTTGGATGGACTCTTGACATGCAATATATATTGTGTATCCAGAAAGAAGTTCATGGAATGATTTACCGATACGAGCCTGCCAGAATATCCATCCGATAAGAAGATTCAATAGAGGGCTAAGGTGCACATCTTCTTACTACTGTCGGATGTGTTATGCGACCGGAAGAACTCTTCATGTCAGCAGATCTACCTCTACATACTTCAGTTGCTCATCAGTGCACGCAGATACTCTTAGGCCAACGCCATCCTCGCATGCTTGTGTCGAAACCTATGCAAGGTCTCTCATGTGAAGACAGAGAGGGCATCAGATTGCAGGGCAATTACAGCTGCTGCAGTTCCAAACATAGGAGAGGCTTCTCACCACGTTGGGAGCCTGGCGATGAGGCCTGGTGTGCCTCGTGCAGACTGGTGCCTTAGTGACCTCAACTTCTCAGAGGTTTTGCGCCACATGGTAGATACTGCACGCGGCCTGCTCGACAGTCTAGTGTAGGGAGATTTCTTGTCGGTGCCATACAATCCAGATGTTATTACAACCTTGTCATCGGTGTGTATCTAAGGCGAGCATCTGTGGACTGCTGAAGTGCCACTGCTGCTGTGGCACATTGATGAGTATCACCTATCTCAAAGAACGATGGAGCAGATTGAGCTAATGCAAGAGGTGTTGAGAAAAAGAGTTTGAGTTATTCACAAAATTGCATGATTTAAACAATGTGTGCTAAAGAAATGCATGACACAATTTATTACTTGACACGTTTTTGCGACAAACTTGCCTTATATACTTTATATATAATGTTGCCATACTAACAAGACATGAAGCTTTAAAGCTTACATCAAATGGCAAACATTTGTTGTGTTTGAACTATTTTCAGGTGCCACCATTAATGAACTAAACTAGTTCATTGAGTGAAGTACTTATTAAATGAACTAAGTAGTTCATTAAATGGAGAAATATTTAGAGAAGTCATAAAGACAACAAACGTGGAAATGGAAAGTCTCATCTCCTCTTTAAATCACTCGCCTTATATATATTTAAATGTATATATTCAGATTTTATTTAAAAAAAGGCACAATACATATTTATTCCAACGTACTACCGACACGTTATATATATTACGAACGTACGTCAATGTCACACCACTATACTTACCTCATATTTATGAGTATATTCAGGTCTTATATCATATGATATAAGTCATGGTGATGACAAAATTATTACGACACATTATAAGGTTGTAAACCAAAAATTATCGTATCGGGTGACTGCCGAAACTTCGTCAACGTGTCACATACTTGCCATATATAGATGGTCAACCCCTACACTTCAAAAATGGCCACAAATTTCGTGGCTTATATGATACACTCAGCCATAAAATCATTCCATGTTGGCACACACAAATCACCCCCCAATTAAGGCCAAATTGTGGAGATTCCAAATTCACATTTTAAGCACATGTGAGCGCCAACTTTACTCAGCCATTAGAGCTGAATATTCAAGTTATTTTATGTATATTATGTGTAACATAATATATATAACATGTGCAAAAAATTTGAATTTAATTGGAGAAAAATCACGTAATCGACAAAAGTCAAAAATTCGGTTTTCTACGAACACAACACATGGAACGTTTTTGGCATGACATGTAACATGTATCTAGACACTTTTTACATATTCAATACATACTAAAGTGTTCTAGAATATTCAAATTAGGGTTGATTGGAATATACCATATGTATATAATTATTGTGCATTATTTTAAAAAGTTTACAAAAATAAATTCAGCACATGTTCAAGAGGAATATACACGCCTACTCAGCCTTGGTGGAGCCTATGTGGAGCTTAGTTGACATCTCAATTGGTGGAAAATAAGCCACACACGGTTAGTGACATAATGGAGGAAGCTACACAAGGTAATATTTCAAACTTTGTCACAAATGTAACACATGCTGAAAATTCAGCATGTATGAATTGATATGGCCGAATTTTTATGTCTTAATTGTGACAAATTTGCTTCTCAATATTCAAGGGATTAATGTGTAGTAATATAGCAACAATTTCAAAATCTTGAGATTATTGCACATGATGAAAATTTCAGCATGTGATACAAATGGTTGGCCGATTTTTTGGTCATAATGGAGACCAATTTACTTTGCAAATTAGTAGGGATTGATTGTATGATATTTGGAAATGTTTTTACTACTATTTTGGCACATGTTTTGAATGATATTCTCAGATTTTTACAGTCATCAAGTGATGAAAAATCTCATCCAATCAAGAAGTGGCAAGTAAACAAGGCCAAGACAATCATCCAATCAAGTTATGCCAAGTAAGCAAGTTGATGTCACGTCTATACAAGACATTCTTCCAAGGACTTAAAAGAGAATTTCCAAGGTGAAGAGATGCCCTAGGGTGGGCGGCCAAGGCAAGATAAAGAGAAGAGAAGAAGAGCCATTCAAAAAAAGGCAAGTCTCATAATTTCCAAGTGCAAAAGGAGTCTTCTACTTTCTTCTTCCATATTTCTTTTTTTTCTTCTCTCTCAAGCCTATCGTTCTTATATTCATTATATTGAATAGGCTTTGATTAGACCACCATATACATTTAAATTGTAAAAGGTTGATCAATGTGTGATCAAACCTTCATTCGTTAGGTGGTGGTGTTCGTGAAAGGTGTGATTGCTTGTAACGTTTGTTTAAGGGTGGTGTTGGTGTGTAACTCCAGCAACCCTTGTGGTAAGGTGTTATTTTGTGATTAGTGATAACCGAAGAAGGTGTCCTCGAAGACTGGAGTAGGTTGTGTTAACCGAACTAGTATAAAATTCTCGGTGTTATTACTTTCAGCACTTTACTTTCAGTTTCCAACACTTTGAATCGTATTCATTGCATTAGTAAAAATATCAAATGACTTTCAAAAATTACCAAACTTTGCAGAAACATAGTCACACATCTTAAATTTCATTTGGCGCAAGTTTCAACCCATTTGGACAAGTATAAATCATTCAAATGTTAATAGTTCTGAGACTAGTGCAATCTGATTTTTAGACTTGCAAAGGTTGAGAACTTGAACGTATTTGACATACTTTCCAAAGGAATTTTTCAAAACTGTTTCAACCCATTTAAATAAATATAGTAAGGGGTTTGTCATTAAATTTTCAAACCATTTGGAGCTACGGATTAATCAAAATAAATTTTTCAAATCAGACTACTGTTTCTGGCAGATTTGCGCAATCCGACCACAAACAATTTTTCAAGGGGTTAGACGTTGAGTTTTGATCTGAAATTTTTGACAGATACTTAGAACATCTGAGATTAGAATCTATTCAAATTTCAGAATTTTTGAAGGCATGTAACCTAGTTTTTCAAATGTTGCAAAACAGGACCTGAAAACGAAAACTGTTTTCAGAAGTTGGATTTTTGGGTCGAAACATTTTAAAAACCAAATTTTCCGCACCCACTATTCAACCCTCCCTTCTAGTGTGCCTTACAGGTCCTACAAGAGGTACCACCCAGAGTTGTCGACACAAGAATTAGCATCAATTAAATGGTGAAGAGGATGGAGAACGTCGACTATGTGCATGCGCACGCATATTCTTACAGCAATGAGATGATCGAGCTTACCATATCAAGATATCTATGCTCTGAGTTAGCATACTGACAGTTAACTCACCATCATCGTGTAGTACAGACCTCGAACACTTTTAGCGTTTGGTCGTCCTCGTGTAGAGCGAAAGGCAACGACGGTTTCTGTGGTTTCACATCTAGTCTCATACCGCTGGTATCTATATATATATTTGTTTTATTTAATTATATCATTGTAAGTTAAATGTACACAAATATTTCTATTAGTTAAAACTGTAGGCAAACCATTTGCAAGGATGTACCATCATGAAACATCGATTGAAAACAAGACCAGCATGGAGATTTCATCTGAGGGGCCCAGGCAGGAGGGATTTGAACATCTTCTACTGTAGAGGCCTCCAGCAAAAGCCCCTAGCATACTACAGATGTATATTGTTTGTAATTTGACATATCTCAGCCGTAGGGGCTATCATTTGCGCACGTGGACACTAGAGGGTCATAGTCTCTAGATCACTCGCGGCATGCATCGAACATATCTTTCCAGACACCATTCGTCATTAGCAAACATGTATTTCACGAGGATAACGATGACATGCTTAACATCGCAGATTATCTCCCTGTTCCAGTCCTGATGCCAAGCAGTTTATCAGAGACCTAGAACGCAACCTAAAGCAGGCACATTCCAGCTACTAGAAGATCTAGGTCCACCAAGATACAATGTAGTTGCTCAGCAACACCTTTTATGTAACAGGCGTTTTCTTACCCGTGAGAGCCTCTACCATGTATATTGTATTTGTCTTGTGTGTATATCACTCTGTACATAGACATACTTTTGTGTCATTTTTATTCATTCTTATTTTATGTTACTTTATTCCGGTTTACTTGTTCGTATTTGCTTCGTTTTACCTAAAAAATTGAAATCTATTTTTTCAATAAACACACTGGTAAAAAAATATACACAAATGCTGACGTACCATTTTATCTGAATACATTGTAAAAAATATGAACTGAAAAACTGTTACATTTCTAATGAAAATACGCGTTGACACAACTGTAAAATTAAATTGAAAAATAATTAAAAAATTAAACTAAAAAATTAATTTAAAAAATTAAACTAGAAAATAAGTTTTCAAAAAAAAAAATAAAACATGCCGCATTTTTTTTACAGAATCGCAGTATACCAAAAGTATGAATGGCATATGTTGGTTCTATCAAAACCGCCGTCTATTTTGCATGACGGTTTTAACAACACCAGTGCATAGTTTTGAATGTACTTCTAAACTTATGATAAAAGTGGTGTTTGTCAATAAAACTACTATATTTTTTTTCTTCCTCCCACTAAAAGCAGGATAAAGGTCCTCATCCCACCAGTTGGGTAGTTTAAGTAAATGGTTAGAATGTTCGAATTAAGATCATTTCCTAAACTTCTACTTTCTAAATCTTTTTTTTTAAACAAAAAACTGTTCTATAAAAAAACACAATTAATGTGTAGTATATTGTACACTCGTATGGTTTCCATATAGTATTTTTTTTTTCCAATAGAAAGGTTTAGAAAGAAAAAGTTGAGAGATTTTTTTATTAAAAGAAAATACTTTAGGACAAGATCTCATATCGTAAGAGGGTGGAACAAGAATAAAAATAGTTTCTTCATCTGCTTTGTCGGTCCATTATTTCTTTGGATAATGAATGTAAGCAATAATTAATCTATTTTTAGGAAAATGTTTGCTAAATAAACTTATAACATTTCTTAACTTTCTCTTATCCTATATTTTGGACACTCTTCCTGTGTTATCTATTTAATCCAATTATCTCTAGACCTCTTTCGCATTTTGTGTCATCAAACACCATGATAACTATACACAAGATTATTGATCACTATAGCCTCCAAATCCACTTGTCCTCATAAATGGCTTGGATTAAAGGCCTCCTTTTTGTTCATATCACTTATTCATGATTGAAGATGCAAAAACTGTTACACCACATGAAACCTCCTAAAAAGGCGAACATATCTTTCAATTCTCACTTAACAGAAAAATCCTACCTTTCATCATACCAAAACTTTACATTTACATATTTAAAAAGGTTGATGACCAAAACTTTATGCCCTATTTCTTTTCTAACCTATCTAGAACTATGTCTACTTCTCATAACAAACGTATTACACTATATTTATTCTCAACGTTATTCTTCTAAACAAGGAATAATTGCAGTGCAAGTAATATTTTAGACAATATAGAAAATTACTAATATCTTTAATTATCAGAAATACCTCTTAAACAATTTAGACATAGTTTAGATTAAAAACTGAAACAAGAGCAACAGGTTTGAGAGGAAGACATTGTTGCTTTCACCTTTGCTCATTAGGAAGTCCAAACCGACTATAGGCAGAAGGCAAAAACTACCCACTGTGCTAAGCAGACGCCTTTTCATACTTCATTTGTCGATAAGGTTCGATCAACAAGCAGTAACAAGAAACATAAAAATTCAGTTTATAAAATGCTTCTGGAAATACATTGGGATATACAGTAACAAGTTTAAATCAAATGTAAGGTCTGACAAATCAACATATGTAATTACGAATCCTTCCTTAAACACGGATTGAAGAAACGCCCAATTTTACAAAACAATGTTTCTTGAATTTATACACAGTGCCAAAAATATATGTTACTTACCATGCAACTTTAAGGATTTCACGAGCTGTACACTGATTAAGGGCGACAGCAAAACTGTACTTTCGCGTAATCAATCGAACACCTTATAATCCACAAAGAGGATATTATCGTAGATCAATAACGTCAAACTTCAGTTTAGGGTTAATATAAACATCTGTACATTGCTTGTAAATTGGACCTCCGTCGGCTGGGGGATCATGAGGATGGAAACCACGCCGAGGACATTGTCTTATGACTGTCAAGCCACCGGGTGTCAATCTAAATATACCATGGTTCCTGAACAGATCAAACCATAAAATGGAAAGAGTTAATATAACCTTTCGTACAAGGGGATAAGCGCACAGGCTGCAATGTGTACCTTGAAGAATCTGTTGGCGCCATGACAATGGCAATAGATTCCGGCAACATGATCTGTCAAAATATAACATTACATGGAAAAAGTGATTCCAAAGAGCCCATGTAGAGGAAACAATTTGAAAGTTCAAAGCACGCCGAGATTATAACGAACTCGAACAAAGTTTTAAGTCACAAGGTTCATAAGGTTACGTCTGCCTGAATCTTGAAAGAGAGATGTTCACAAGGTTACTTTGTTATAGACCACCGTAGTATCACTATGCAATGGCATTTAGATGAATTGTCAAGGGTACGTGTCATCAATTTCTATAATGATCATCCTTTTCACAAAGATTAATTGCTAGGTGTGAAGGATAACAAAATGCAGATGCATTTGATGGTTTACATAGGAAATGCATTTTGAAACTTCATAAGTGCTCTTTCCAAGAGAAAAAACTTCAGCAGTGTATCAGCTATTAAATTAGTTTAGTGTACAAAACTATTGAAATGGTTTTGCGTTTCCCAATCATTAGTGTACCACATTTGGTAGCAAATGCATCATTTCACAATTGGTGGTCAAATTGATGTCTCCTATATATGGTTTCTCATCATGTACAGAATCATAAGTACAGGGGGGGGAAAAGAACGTCGGGGAGGTGGGAGGCCAAAAAGTAAACAATACAGCAAGGCACAAATGTAAGAAACCTGATACGAGTAGTGCGTGTGAACATCAATTGATGACATAAAACATGATTGCGTAGGATGCGTCTGCAAAAGAGAACCTCAAATGATGTTTAAGCCTGATATTCTCAAACAAAAATCTGGATAAAAAGAGTTTTAAGCCACTTTATGCATATAAGAGGGGTCAGCTCAACAGGCCATTCACATTGTTAAAATTCAAAGACAGAGAAAAGTTTGTAAATAATGATAAGTAACACAGTTTGAATTACTTGGGAAAGGGAAGGAGATCCGTTAAACTTGAAATAGTCAGTAAAACTCAAGTATTAGATAATTTGGAAGAAGAACGAGTGTTTGAAATACCATCGGGTAGAAATTCAAATATTCAAGCTTAGTTTATAGCCGCTTCTAACATATATATGATTCAAGAAGAAAATGATGAATATAAGTTTCCTCCTCCGAGGAAATATAACAAGGCAGAACCTATAAGTTACAAGCATTCCTTCTTGGTTCACAAATACTCTCTAGCACATATGCTTTCCAGAAATACCATAACAGCAAGAAAAATATCTTCTCCCAAAGTAGTCCTCCCTATGTGTTAAACGACACCAACGGGGAAAAAAATAATAATCATCATACGCAGCAAACAGAAAAATTGGGGCAGCATCAGTCTCTCCCATATCCCAATTGCGATTCCAAGAATCCTAAATCACCTCCTTCTCTTCTCCTTTAAACATCTCATCTTTCAATTCCCCCCCCCCCCCCCCCCCTGGATAATGCAAATCATGATGAAGCAGAAGCACAGGGTTTTTGTTGCCTACAAGTTGGAGGTGAAGAGGAAATTTAGCTCCCTACTGGTTTTTTGGTGGACTTAGTGCAGAAACATCCGAGGTATTTCAGGTTAGTGGGAATTCCAGGAGAAGGGAAGTCTTTTCTTGAATTGGTAAAGTGGAATGAGGATTATGCGAGATCAGTAATTGAGCAAAGGGCTGCAGCTAGGTTAAGTGGGATACTTATCCTTGAGGAAGACACGGGAACATATTTGTTTTTCAGAAGAAATAAAAAATGGATTAGAGATTTAGAGGAGAAGGCAGAAGGCATTTTGGGTTTCTTGGAATTTCAATTGAGATGTAGGGGGAGATCGTTGTTTTGTTTTTCTTTTCTTTTTTAAATTTTGGTCTGAAAAATGAAAACCGGTGCCATTTGGTACTTTAGGAGAGACTATGGGAGCACTACTTTGGGAGAAGATCTGCTATCCAAGAAAAGGCCTCACCAGCAAGGTATCAGAGATTCAGAAAAAGATTGCTCAAGCTTACTGTCAGTTAATTTTACAAATACAAGCTTCTGAGAATAAGTGCAGTAGCCAGAGAAACTAAAAAACGGAGATGAAAATAGAACAGAATGCAATCAAATTCAAGTAAAATAAATTTGTCGTTACATGAATCCACCCTAGTGGAAACAAAGATTGTTTGTCTTGCACTTCAAATATCTCTTCCTCATTTGTTGTTTGACACTGCAAAAAAGTACAAATATTGAGTAACTGACTGAAGTTATTATTGTGTTGGGGGGGGGGGGGGGGGGGGGGCACAAGTTCAAAAAGAAAATCATTACTTACAGAATCAGAAGTTGACTCTTGCTTAGGAATGATTAGAGCTGTAATACAAAATTTTCTGTTTTTCTGAAAACCAAATCAAAATTGATACACCAGAATAAGCACAATAATCTTCTGCCAGGAAAAATCCGCAGACAAGACTTGATAAATATCCAAAGCTTTGCACATACAAGAGAACCCGCCAGAACACCGCAAGTCTCCAAATTTTTCACTGTATTAGATTTGGCCAGCCTCATGAAACTATCCATTATTGAAGTTGGCTGCCAGAGTAAGCCAAAAAGGAAAATGTCAATAGTGAATTCAATCAAAACAAGTTATGATAACATTTAATAGTGAATCACACATAACATGCCTAAACTCCTGAATTGAAAAGGGATTAGGGGAACCCAGAGAAGTCAAGCTTTCTAAATGATAAGGAAAGAAGAACTAAAGTTCAAGGAATAAACGGTGACCAAAAAAATGAACTCACAATATGTAATTCAAGAGGAGCTTCAGAAGCAACTAATCCATTAGCAGAACAATTGTTAGATACAGAATCAGCCTCACTGGCATTTGATGTTGTTGGGATTAGGCCCTGTATATCAGCTAGAACAGGAGGAGGAGAAGGCTGCCTTATGATTTCCGTTTGCACCGAAACATCTGTCGCTTCAAAAGAGATTAAAGAAAGAGGTTCCTTGGCTTGGCTCATTTGAGTATCTCTTCTCAATGATTCAGACTTTGGCGTCTCACTTATTTGACTATCTATCTTCAATTGGTCTGCTGATTCAGACTTTGTTGTTTCACAATTGTTTCTATCAACTGGAACGACAGGTACATTCTCCAAAGGCTTTCGGACACTGCTTTTGCTTGAAAAATCACAAACAAACTCTAAATTAATAAGCACTAAAAGGCGTGTATTGAAACATCATAAATGATAAAAAGGCCAAAGATCTTGCACCATTTTGCACTCTAAGTAATACCATCTTATAGAAATATACCAAGAGCGCATTTATGAGATACTTTCCTTTCTTTACTTCTAGACTAACAAAATAACCAAGCGGAGAGACAGGGATGAATAGGTATATCAAATTTCATGATAAATGTCTAACCTTGGGATTTCAACAGGGGAGCAGTCGATGTTACTTGGGTAAAGGACCTGCCGTATTGGAAAAAGAATGAAAATTTTCACATTTTAGTGAAAGCAAAACAAAAGCATGCAGCAAAAAAAGTATACCTTTTTGTCACTGGGAGGAGGCTGCCACTGCTTATAAAGTCCATTTGGCCCTAAAATAGAATGCCTGCTAAGCGTCTCGTCCCTCGGTCGGGGAACACTGAGTGACCTACAAACATGATGAAGGCAAATTATAACAAAAGAGAAAGAAAAACAAATGCAGCAAGAACAACAGTAGGACACCCCCAGACACATACGCACTTCTACAGCAGAAGCATACATTTTAATTGAAGAGCTGCGTGATCATCATAAGCATTAGCTTAGGACCAAAACATGTACACGTACAGTTGCATAGTCAGACAAGCGGATGACAACAAAGAATCGACTGAAACCAACAATTCTGATGAAACAATCCAAGTACTGATGCAGAGGCAAAAGGCTTAGACACAGCTCCTGGAGGCACATCTTAATACACATTAACTAAGCAAAATAAATAAATAAATAAATAGCCTACTTATGACGCTGGATCCAAGTAATCAATACAATGTATGATAAATCAAGCTTACATTTGGCGAAATTGCTCCTCTACAGGCCGGGTAATAGATGACTGAGGAGATCCATTACCTAAATAATTGTTGTAGTGAACGCCAGGGGCAGATGCCTATCAAATGCAAGATAGCTTTCTTCAAAATATTGTGTATGCCAAAATCTTAAACTTACAACTACGGAGGATCTGAGACAAATTTATCATAAGTAAACAGATAATAGGTAGATTGCACCTCACCTTAGTCAGGGTATAACCATTCAGATTGTTTTGCTTGACCAGGGGCCACTCAAGGGAGGATTCAGGATAATTGTCGTCATGTTGAAAGCTCCGCTTATTTACTTGACGCACTTGTTTCCTCTTTAACTCTTCAATTTTCCTTTGAACATCAGACTTCAGGTCTTCTAGCTCAGTAAGAGCACCCAATAACCTCTGGAAGAAGAAGTGTTTGAACAATACTTGTCAGATCAGGATAGCATAAGAAACAAACTTGCGCAAGCGAACAATTAACATACCTTCTTTAGGTAAATCTTATCGCTTTGCAGAGATGTCCTGTAATCACGATGGTAAGGAATTGTCTCTGTGACCAAACTGCAAGACATCGCTAGTTTAGTCCATGGACATATAAAGCAATAAAACTTGTTACTCCCTCCGTCCCAATTTCATAGTCCCCTAACGTAAACCCAACTTATTAAGGGAACATCATTTATTAGCTTGTTTACAATTAAATTTTATGGGCATTTTCTAGTTTACCCTTATTCTCTCTCCTTCCACTAGTCTTATAACTTATCTTTCCTTCCATTATTCTCATTAACTGCAAGGATAATTTGGTGACAATCCATTAAGTTCGTAAAGCAAAAATAGCAATTGGACATACCTTTGGGACAACCCAAAATAGTATAGTGGACTATGAAATTGGGATCAATGGAGTATTAGAGAACCAAAATATTGAAATGTCTGTACTTCTATATCATGAGCACTAGAAATTGGAAAACATCCATGCATAAACTTGCATAAAGGGTTCTCACCTTGAGAATCTTAGTAGCATAATGTATAAATCGATGATATTCTTCTCTGCTCGAAAGATGTCAGCCTATGCTAACAGAAAGGGGGAAAAGATGTCAGCAAGAGTGCATAATATGCAACAAGTATAATATATGTGCATGTGCATTCAGACAATCAAAGGATAAAGGAAAAATTAATAAAAATAAAACAATACAAGCAAGCAGAACCCCATGAGGTACACATGGTCACCATTCAGAAAAATTTCTATAACCGGAACCCATAAATCAAAACAAACGACATAAGACAAGACACAAATTTTGTCTGAAACCCAGAAAAGCAAAATTGTCTCCTGAAATAATCACAGATTCTTGTAATATAGACGTAGTGCTGGCTGTAATACATCCAAACAAACATGAATGTGCCAGCCCAATTTTCATCATAACTTGGACCATCACTGAAGCTTTCACTGTAGTAGCTTAAAGTTAACTTGACCATTTCCTACCTAAACACAATAACAAAGTACAAAACCCAGTGTTCCCTTGAATGCGTTCCACTCCACTACATGACACAAAATTCGGAACAGAAACCGAAATTAATTATAATTCGTGGTGTGCTGGGAGTATACCTCTTCGGTTTTCTAGAGTAATTTGCAATTCTATAATTTGAAAGCAGAGCACTAGTAGGGGAATTTAAGGTAATATAGAATGAAATGGTATTCTTAATTTTTCTTGATCTGACTTTTATTTTGTTTATGACAGGTCTGCTGCAATATTCAATATGGAATTGCTGCTGGTTGATTCCATGTTTGCTAATGAAAGAATCAACTACAATGTCCTTCTTATTTCTTCTATGTTCTATTCCTGGAACGGCCAAATCACCGACTGTTTCACAGCCAAACCAGATCAGGGATCCTTCTAATTTCTTTTCTATGTTCTCTTCCGGGAACGGGCTCTATTGAACCAGATAAGTAATTGAAGGTGAGAGCAAACAACCATAAAATACATCACAAATGCAACCCCAGACGCATAATATGTACCCAAGGAAACTTTCATAGTTCATCCAATAATCATTTATTGCATTTGACACGTTCTCATCTGTACATATTTGACGGAGAAAACACAAGGACGAAGGCCACAAGGACTCAAAGATCCTCTCTGCATTTGATTTTACTCTTGCCACGAAAGCAATTCACATGAATACTTAAAAAGTTGAAGACCCGCATTCCAAAGGCCTCCAATGTGAAGTTATACAAGGCCTTGAAAAATATTTGACATGCAATAGCTAAACATGCATTAAATACCGAAAAAGAAGCAACGTTAACTGTCAGAAATAAGAGTCTACTCTTCTTCACTAAACGTCTACATTCCCGTTTAACAACAAGGAATCCTAATAACCCATGGAGAATCTTCCATTTCAGACATTTAAACATCTTTTCAAGCTTTCCCATTGCTAAAATGACTTCTTACCCTTAATTGCGAATCTTACAAATATTGCTTTAACGATTCATTCCATTGAGTAACAATTGGCTTCAGTCTGCCGCTGGCCGCAACCAAATCAGACTACTCTATAACTTGCATAAAAAAAAAAATTAAAAAAAAAAACTCGCTGCCAGAGTGATTGTACGTAAAATCAGAATTGGTATCTAGAATCAAAGCTGAAAAAAACTACAGCTGCCATGATCTCATACACAATAAGCCCAACGCTTAAGTAACAAAATTCATATTGCAGCTGAAATTTTCAAATGAAATCAGAAAACAAAAGAATTCCTTCATATAATTATGAAAATATGAAGACAAGTCTTGCCACATTTGAAGAAACAATCACAAGTAAATAAATTCGGTCAACAAAGACAGAAGATAAAAGAAACCTGTCTAAGGATGTTATCGGCAATCCGATAGTAGTAGGTCAAAGATATATGATTATTCACATCCAATTTCCGAGCACTGGAGGCGATGTTGATCATCGCCATTGACGGCGACGGCGATGGAGTCATCATTCTCCTAGTAAAGATCTCTAGAAAATTCAGTACCGACTAATTATCGGTCAGCAGGATTAATTGAGTTGGTCAGGTCGGAAATTGAACGGATTTTGGATGGCGGAGGGTGGAATGGGTCCGGACGAAGAGAGAATGCCAATTAATGTTAATATGGTCAATATTTCTCAATAACTGATAAAAAAAATAAAATAAATGGGCTAATCCTCTGTCAACCAATAAAAGTATAATAATTTAACTAGATCCTGCATATTTATTAATGTCTCATATTGATTTTTTTAATATTATTAATTAACAAATGTGGTTAATTATTATAAAATTTCTCATTCCATGACATGAACATATTTGAGAGGGGCTTAATTTTGAGGGCAAATTTGGAAAGACGTGTTGTAGTTGAGGTCGTTTGTTCGTCCAAAATATGGTATCACTTACGGAGAAAGTTCTAACATGGAAGAAAGAAGTTTTTGGTAACTTTGCTCAACAAAGAAAGCGCTGCATAGCTAGACTTGCGAGGGTTCAACGAGCCTTAGCATATCAGCCATCTATGTTTCTTACACGGCTTGATAAAGAACTAAGATTGAAGTATGATAAAATATTACAATAGGAAGAGATTTATT
This sequence comes from Eustoma russellianum, assembly GCA_036186865.1. Taxonomy (NCBI): domain Eukaryota; kingdom Viridiplantae; phylum Streptophyta; class Magnoliopsida; order Gentianales; family Gentianaceae; genus Eustoma; species Eustoma russellianum. The sequence goes on along the minus strand of AP025040.1, from coordinate 16,677,610 downwards.
GGCGGCAAAAACACAAACTTTACTGGCTGTCGGATGAAAAATAAAACAGTCACTACTTTCACCAGTCTCTTAAGACGCGACGTCATCTAAGCATGTAGCAAGACTGAAAGAAAATAGTGAATGGATTGATGATATTGGAAACTTGAAGGAGATTGTCCAGAATCACTACAACGATTTGATACGCCGCTCTAGCTGAGAGCGCATCTCTGGAAGACGATATATGTTTACCCTCCTTAAATCATTGGGACAGACAGTGGCTAATCCGCAACTGAGTTGAAGCTGCTATTTTTCAAATGGGTGCCTACAAGGCACCTAGGCTAGACGGTTATACACCTATTTTCTTTCAACGGAATTGGCATATTGTTGGACACTCGATGACTGATTTTGTGCTCGACGTTTTTCGAAATAGGTCTTTCTCATCTGAGCTCAACAAATCCCTCATCACCTTTATTGCTAAGATGTCGCATCGAGAGACAATCTCCAAATTTTGGCCAATAGCTCTGACTAATGTGGTGGTGAAATTGATTAGTAAAGTTATTGCTAATCGGCTGAAGGCAGTTATTGATAAACTGATCTCTTCTTCTCAATGTGCCTTTATCCTAGGTCAACAAGCATCAGATAATATAATTATCACAAGAGATCATGCATACGATGCGAACCAAAAGTGGACGGAAGGGGTATATTACGATGAAGATCAACTTCGAGAAAGCATACGACAAAGTACGCTGGACATTCCTCCAGAAACTCCTTACTGCAGTCAGCTTCAGCACAACTATGATGGAATTAACCATGTAAACAATAACATCGGCCTCTTTAAGCATTATCTGGAATGGGCGGTGTTTAGAGCCATTTCAACCGCAAAGAGGGACTCGCCAGGGCGATCTATTAGCCCCGTACATGATTTTTCTGTGCATGGAGGTCCTCAGCGAACGTATTAGTTCTTCGGTAAGTGAGGGACGCTGGAGTCCCTTACGCACTTCCCGTCATGGTCCATCCATATCTCATCTATTCTTTGCAGATCATTTGTTATTATTTGAAGAGGCCTCGACCAAGCAGACTATGGAGATGGAACATATATTGACAGACTTTTGCAGCATCTCGGGCTAAAACATCACTCTGCATAAATCTCAAATTTTGATATCAAATAATATCGCAGGCTATTTCAACCCAATTGTCTTCAAACTAAAAGGATCACATGCACAACCAATTTGAGTAGCTATTTTGGCATGCCATTAATACACAGTCGTACCAATAAACACACATACGGGTTTGTTATTGATAAGGTTCGGACCAAGCTAGCATCCTGGAAAGCTAAAATACTTTCTTAAGCTGCAAGAGGTGTTTTGGTGAAAAGTGTAATATCCTTAATGCTAACATATGCAATGCAAACCGTGCGCTTACCAGTTAACCTGATTGATGAAAAGAAAGGATTTCGAGATACTTTTTCTGGGGAAAGAGGGATCAAATGGCCAAGTTACATTGGTGTCCTTGGACATTAGTGTGTCAGACTATGCACAATGGAGATTTAGGCATCAAACGATTGTGTGACATGAATACATCAATGTTAGCAAAATTGGGATGGCAAATGTTGACACATCATGATAAGCTTTGGGTTAATGTCCTCCGATGCAAGTATGGTTACCTACTTCAAGATTGCCCACACCGAAACTCCTCCCCCATTTGGCGATTTATTAGGAGTACCATACCTTTGTTGAGAGCAGAATTAGAGACCTCAAATACAACAGGTGCTAATGAAACATTCCGCTGGAAGGGTACGGGCTCTAGCCATTTTTCTGTGTCAAGTGCATACGATTACATGGTGACGGTTTCCTTTCTATTGAGTTCAAAAAGATGGGGTAAAATATGGAGAATTAAGGGCCCGTTACATTTGAATTTGTTGATGTGGCAGATTTGTCATTCAGGTCTTTCTACAGGCTCTGTTCTCCTAAGGCGTCGCATTACATCGAACTGTCGCTGCATTGCTTATGGTTATATCGATGATCACAACCTTCATGCCGTAAGAGATTGTCCTAAGATGCGACATGTATGGTATGGTTTGGTTCACCCTAATGCGTTCGATAAGTTTTTCCACCTCTCCAACCCTTTGGATTGGATCATGGAAAATGTGGGATCTTCTTGTCATTGTATATCCACTTCAGTTGAATGGCGCTATATCTTTCAACATGTTGTCTCTAGCCTGTGGTACTGGTGTAACCAGCTCGTCCATGGTCTTGTTTCAGCATTGCCCCCCCGGTGCATTCGAAAAGAAACTCTAGAAAGAGTTATTTGCCTAGACATCGTAAATGTGTATAAGAAAAGTGGTAGATTAGATTACAGCTTTGATTATTCTAGTTAGACGTGAACCTTTGATGATGTAATTCTTGTTATATACCAATAAAGATCCCAAAAAATATGGTGTCATTTGCTCTTTCAGGCAACATTTGGTCGTTGTCGAGTATATCTTTGATTAATCCTTTACAACATGCTTATTATTTTAATGATTGACTAACCACTAATTAAAATAAACCAATAAACATTTTATTTCACTAATTGAAATATCTGGATCTTTAAAGTTGATGCTTCTTGCGTATATGATATGTCTTAGAACTTTATAAACGGGTTGCATCCGCCACTGTTAGTACGCAATTATAAATCTTTAAGAAACGCCTATTTATTTCTTAATCATGCATATCTATCATGTAATCTTTAATCGTATTATCACTTAATATCATAACATGCCACTATGTCGTTCATTTTAAGTCCTTTAGTCATCATAACAGATCTCACGTAGGTTGTAGCGCCCTGCCCGGAACTAGGGTTTCAACCTGGTGTATCCTCCGTACTCTGCTACGAGATGTATAAGGTGTCGACACAATACGTGTGCATGTCGACATAATCATGGTTCGATATAGCGGAAGCAACATAAACATAAACGAAACACAATCGACATGCATTACATTACATTATAAATCCGTACAAGTCATAATGTATGAAGTCCCGATATCTTCTAAATGCCTCATGATAATGTCTAACATCTTTAAAGCTACTGTCTGGCATACTTCTTCAATCATGGTTAATCTATTTGAGCTCGTATTCTATAAACCTATACCGTAATCCGTGTCCTCTGTATATAGTGATAAAGGCAAATGTGAGCGATAAACGAATCATCCAGCAAATAGTATGTCCGGATACGTCATGCGGATTAAACATGTGGAGATGGGGTGATAAAGTAATGAATGTGTACATAAAGAACATAGCATGTCACATCTCTATTTTTAATAAATAAAGTGCATAACGTAAATGTAACCAATTAACATATAACACATATATAATTAACATCATCATCAAAGAAACATTCTCCTATTCTGAAGAGCATACAAACGCTCACTATACATGTCCATCCTTAATATCCCAAATCAAGGTCTAAGATAATCATCATACTTAGTCCCATTCTCTATATGCATCAGTTTTCTACATAAACCATGTAATGCGATATTCTTATGATGCGATGTCTTTAAAAAGATGTTATAAAATTCCATAACGATGGACGATAAAACATGATATCCATATTCATTTTCCATAAACATTTAAAATATTCTTTTTACAATGTCTAGTTTCTTTAAACTACTGAGCTAGTGGATATATGTGAATGTATGTATATATAGTATATTTGTATGTGTACATGTGTCTTTTGTAGTATTTTTGTGTCTTTTGTTCTGTTTGGTTGTCAGTGTTATGCTCATCTCGGTCAATGCTCTGTTGTGCTCTGCACACCTGCTTATTATTGTCGCCTCTTCTGATATCCTCGTATTCTGCTCGGTTGTCATTGTACTCGTCTCAGTCGGCACATCTACTCATTGCTGCCGTCATCTTATCGACTCAATGAGTGTATCGCCCTGCTCCCAAGCCCTAGCATCGGGAACAGTGCACCCGCCGTATCTCTCTAAGGAGAATACAAGGCGTCGAATCAATCTCTTACACGTCAGAAATGACGTAAAAAATTTTCACGCGGAAACGCAAATTATAACTTAAATTAACCTCCAATAATCGTCTTTACATTACTGAATAAAACTCTGATAATAAAAGTACTAAGAAGTGTGTGAAAAATCCTCAAAGTATACGTAAACACAAATAGCTACAGAGCCCCCTCGAAACCTAGCTGCAGCTATCAACCAGGCCACTCTACTATGTCCGTCTCGTCCTCAACAAAAATGTGTTCGTATTCCTCATCCGGCTCACCTGGGAAGTAGGGGTGAGTGACAGAAAATCACCCAGTAGATGCCCGTCCCAAACAAATACAGAACATGCATACCGAATGATATAACCACATAGCACATAAATATGATATAACATGCATAAGAGAAAGTAAATACGGTAAGTAAAGCACTCCACATAAAAATGCGCAATTACGTGATGCATGCTCCATCCCCGTGTCACACGCAACAAAGTCATGTCACACAGAATGCCGATATCTCCACCGTGCAATGCATGAACCCGGGTCCTACTGAGTGGCTGTGGGTCGTACCCACCCACAGTCACCATACTGAGTGTGCGTGGCCGCGCCACCGCACACCATCCTGAGTGTAGTGGCCCCGCCACCGTACACCATCATGAGCGCCCGTGACCCGTACGTCACGACCCGCCATCATGCAATGCACGTGCCATGAATGCAAAAACACAATCGCCTGAGGCCCCTGGCCCATCCTCACCATCCTCCGACACTCAAATTTAGGTTTGTAAATTTCCAAAAATTAGAAAGTTGTTATTTGTCATCACCCTTAATTTTTCCTTAGCTTGTATTAATTTTCTAAAATGTTCTACTAATTTTTCCTATTTCTCCCTTATTTAATTCTATTGGTTACTATTTATTTTTAATTTCTTAACTTTACCAAACTTTAGAAACTAAGTAGTTATAATTTAATTTTAACCTTTTATATTTTTTGGAATTTATTTGAATTCTTATTGGTATTTACTTATATTTTTATGGCCGGATTCGCCACGCCCGATACATTTTTTTTGAGTGGTTGATGGGCCGCCTTCGGTCCGACCCGCTGGCCAGCCGGCTCGGTCCGTTGGCCGGCCTGTTATCCGCCTTAAATTACTTTAATTTTTATATAATGGTTGTTCCACCAGTGGCAACGTGGGCTGATTCGTTTTTCGATCACAACCCCTATTTTCTCCTATTTTCAGTCTATAGGGACCTATTCTAAGGCCAAAACACAACTTTTTAAAGGTCCTAGTTTAACAGTCCCCTCCCCCTTTTTTCCAATTCTTTAAGGGTATTTTTTTGTTCCGATTCAATCTTACCACCAAATTCACACACATACAAGCACATAGTAGCCATAAACAATATATCTCATGCTTTCCAACATATACAAAATTTACAACTTAAACCAATAAACACAATGAAACAAAATTTACAACTTAAACAAATAAAAACAACGAAACAAAATTTACAACTTAACAAATAAAAACAACGAAACACATTAGTATACCATCAAAGCATGCATGAATCATACCCGTTTGAGGGGGAAAGAGGCACCTACCTTTTTGACGAATTAACTTCCTTCTCCTCTAGGCTCGAATCTAAACAATTGTAGTATACACATCAATACTAATAATAAAGGTTGACTTATAATAATTAGTTCATAGCTTTCTATTTGTTTTCCTATTTGTCATACCAACACACACACACACACACACACACACACACACACATATATATATATATAGAACATATTAATTTACATATTTGACTAGGCAATCAAAAAAATAATATATATATACTTTAAAAAAAATGGCGGCAGTGGTTAAAAAATCAATCGGCCCATATATATATATATATATATATATATATATATATATATATATATATATATATATATATATATATATATATATATATATATATGGTTTTACATACAATATAAAATACATGCATACTTCTTAATATCACCAGTGAATAAGCTCTGACGCAATACACCCCCTTTTTTCTTTTCTTAATACCTTATGTAATAATTATCCCTTATCAAAATCGACAACAACACTTGCTAATTTTAGCAACTTTCAATGTCAGCAACCAGCCATTCCTTTCATGCACATTGTAAAATATCATTCATGCATATATGTAAATAGCCTATGTCAAATGGTAACCTATTAAATATATATTTCGGCTGAATTTCAGCCTGCACCATGCAACGGTTTTTTTTTATTCATCGAACATATAATATATATATGTATTCCATGCACAAATCGTCATCCTGTATATATATATTCATATATATTTTCAACTAACTATGTAACCAAAATTATTCATGCATGATCCGTTTTTTTATACCAAAAATAACATAATAACTTTGTAAAAACATAGCAAGTATAGAAAGGGTACTTGCCTCGATCTCGTGTATACGATGCCGTATGAAGAATCGGTTTGAAACGATTGAGGCAATTTATTGTTTCTTGCTCCCTAAAATTTCTTGCAGAAGGCTGAGGTTTTGAGGACTGGTGGCCGGCTGCTCTTGGTGAAATAAGGGTGGAAGAATTTGTGTTATGTAGGTGATGTATATGTATATAAAAAGATGGCACCTTTTTTTTCCTTCTTTCTTGTTGCTGGCATGCATAAAGGCGGCCAAATTTCCTTGCTCGGAATTGTTGCTGCCATGATATTGCTGTGGGGAGAAAAAAGGGTTTGGGCTGCCGTTTGTTTGTTAATATGAATATTGAAGAAGTTAAAGTGGGAGAAATAAGGGTGGGTTGCTTCCTAAAGTTTGCGGCTGAAACTGGAATTGCTGTTATGGCTGCTGTTTGATGAGAACTATCGTGGAATAATTAGGTTATGTGTGTATAGATATAGATGGTTTAGGTAAGTAAAATCTTAAGATATTTAGGTTATCTTATTTGAATTTGTAATTTGATTTAAACTTTATCTTTTTCACTTTCCTAGCCACATTAGGTTTCTTAGGATTTATATCTTCTTTTATTTTCCTTTCTTTTGCTAATTCCGTGTATGTATGTAGTGTTTATAAATATATATGTGTGTTTATTTGTATGTTGCTACGTGTCCGCATGTGCATTTCATATAACACAAAAACGGGGTCATAACAATGAGATCCTTATGTTCTGCTCGGATGTCATTGTGCTCAGCTCGGCTCAGCACATCCATTTATTGTTGTCACCTCTTCTGATATCCTTGTATTCTGCTCGGTTGCATTGTGCTTGTCTCAGCTCGGCACATCTGCTCATTGCTGCCGTCATCTCATCGACTCACTGAGATCCTTATGTTCTGCTCAGATATCATTGTGCTCCGCTTGGCTCAGCACATCTGCTCATTGCTGTCCACCATTGCCTCATTGTGCATTCACCTCGTCACATCGGCTCGGTATTTCATCACCTCGGCTCAGGTACTTTATCAATTTGGCTCATCACGTCTGCTCAGCATTACACATCACTCTAGCTCGACACTTCATCACCTCGGTTTGAGCACTTCATCATCTCAGCTCAGTACTTCACTGTACATCATTTGCACTCCTCACATCGGCTCTACGTTTCATTCTGCATTTTATTTATGCATACTATATTTCAATAATACTGCTGTCGATACCACCTGCTCCTTCCCTCATCACCGACGTCTTTCTTCATCCCTTTCCCACCACTACATCCCTCCTCACCTGCCACCACTTCCCTCACCAACACCCACTACCTTAACCCCCAACACTCTCCTCTTTCAGCCTTATCAACTACACTCACCACCTACACATACAAGTTAACCACCAAGCACCAACGCCCCTCGGTGTTATGCACGTGTATTTAAAAAGAGGATAAATAATATTAAGTAAAAAAATAAATTAAGTAACTGACAGGCTGGGGGATATTCAACCCCCAGCAATTCACTCCCAAAATATAGCCTCAAATCCCTCCCCCTCACCCCACAGCCTTATCACCTCTAAAAAAATTGTTTTGCCTTTTTCCTATTAAATTCCCCCTCCTTTCCCCCACATTTTAACAACAAAAGAAGGCAAAGGAAAAGAAAATTTACTCCCACAAGCTCTGTCGCAAACTACACAGAGAAGACAAAAAATTTGTTTTCAACTCATCCTGAATTTCTTTAAGGTATAGTATCAAAGGATTAGAGCTAAGTACCCTACCTATATTTTCTATGATTTTAGTATAAATTATGAGTTTATTTTCATATCAAACCCAAATCATTCATGTCATGTTTGTACCTTCATAGATGATTGATTATATATACGTATATGATGATATGCGTGCTTCTAGTATACATATGTATACATACGTTAAATTATTATGGCTTTTATGTGGAAGGCCAACCGTCTTTCATGGACAGTGTCCTAAGTGCTTTTATGAGTATCCAAATAATATAAGGCAACTGTTACATGGAAAGTCATGCAGTGTGATTTCATTTATGTATGTGGTATTTGCTTGTATCAATTGTGCATATGTGAGAGTTGCTTCATTCCTTCCTCTTTGTTGTTGAGCGTCATAATTCGATCCATCGCATAAAATCATACAATTTAGCTCTACTTGAATTCTATCCCAATTAATTTGTGCAACACTATGATCACAACCTATAGATTATTTGTTCACATAGCACTCAACTTCATCAAAAACTCGACTTTCACATAACATTAACTTGTACACACAATAACACATGTAATTACTACTTATATACATAAGACCAGACCACTTTGGCCGTTGTCCACAGGGGACAGTCAGCCCAAAAAGAAACAACAATCAACATTGGTGGGCCCCATTACTAGAAGCCCAGCTCGACTAGTCCAGTTCTGATCTGCCAATTCTGCTCAGCAGACTTCCTCAGCAGACCTTAACCAGTCAAGTTCGGCCAGACCAGCTCCTCCTCTAAAGTCACATGCATAAGTTTCAGGGGCAAATCCGCCAAGGGGATGAACTTGGCAATCACTCTTTTTAGTTCGGTAAGGCCGGTGTTTAGCTAGAATTATCTTGCAGCAGCTCATCCCAGCCTGTTCATGTCAGCTCGATAGGGCACCCTGAACTCACCTAAAATGGGCTGCCCCCGCCTCAGTTTCCCATCCAAACTGCTATGGTAGTATCCCAACTCGGCCATAGCATGCTTAGGCAGACTCCTGTCAGCCAGCACTCTACGCCATGCAACTTGAAATCTGTCCCCACGTGGCATTTATGCATACAGAAATTGCCAGTAGCGCAGCCATCTGTCACCACTTGGTAGCCATGCAGATGGAGTCTGCCAGCAGGGCAGCCACCCGTCATCTTCATGTTGCGGCCCTTCCAATTCTTTGTGAAGGTGGGATTACGGACAGCAAGGTTACGCTTGCTGTTGGGGACTCGTTTGCTGAAGTAGTACGAACTATTAGAAGACTTACAAACGAGCATCCCCCGGATAGTCCTAAGGTCAAACTCAGCCTCAATCACACTCAAGTAAAAAAAATAGGTGATGACTTTTAAACCGTTGGGCTTGATCTGTGGCAACCTGAATTTGCAAAAAGCTAAGATCTGATACAAAGGTTCAGGAATTGGGAGGCAAAAGCCAGATCTGAAGTATTCTTCGTAAATTGCTTCATACCCCATTGGGGAATCATAAGCAGTTTGACCAGGAAGGGGCAAAACGGGATTAAGTTATGATTGTAATATGGATCACGGTGGCACACGGAATCATGGTGGAATGGTATGCCTAAAATGGTTAAGTTAGTAATCAATTACGTTGAATCTTAGAATATAAAACAAGCGAAGCTAAGCTATGATTGCCTCAATAAGTTGTGATATCGCCACTAAGCATAACAATCTATAGAGACAAGTTAGCTTGAACACACATGATGGTATAGGGAAAGTTCTAAGTTGTAGCTATGGGAGAAGTAAATTAAGGATTGAATCTTATAAGGATTAGATCATCTTGTGAGATGTTAGTGATGACTAAGTTGAATTGCGCTAGGGTACACGTGATCAAGAAAATAACACTATTTATGGAATTAGTTTCGTGAAGAAGACGATTAAGTTATGATTGTAGTATGATTAAGCATTAATTATAGAGGATTGTTATTGGTAGTAGATATAACTTCCATATAGACTAATGATTGCGTTGTGGATTCACTCACCGTGATGACGATACCCTTAGGCATGATTTTAGAGTTATAGAAAAATTAAGTTATGATTTCAACAAGCAGATGGCAATGAATTTAGAAGTTATCTTATAGGCATGCACGAGGTGATTCTGGAAACTTAATATGTGAGGTGAAACATTGGTAGTAATATGAAAAGAGATGAATGAGTTGGATCTAGATATTGTCGACCTCATGGCCAATGTCGACAGGTGAAAGTGAAACATCAGCAGTTTGGAGGACTGATGTTGTCATTGGAGGTATCAGAATGGAAATAAAAGCTTGAGGAAAAAGTGCGGAAGAAGTATCCGCGTCTTTTTGATTAAGGTACATAAGTTTTGAGGACAAAACTTTTTTTGTAAAGGAGGCAGATTGTTACGTATGTGTATTTAGAAAAAGTGTTGGACCGTGCACCTGCAATAAACACCACTAGAGGGGGGGGTGAATAGTGGTTAGCGGAAATTACACTACAACCCTTTGTTAAAATCCCCTTTTGAAAACAGAATCTGAGACCACCTCAGATTCAGAACCCGTATTTAACAAATTCACAAATAATTGTACACAACTCCAAAAATTATGAAACTTTCCAGAATTGAACTTCAATGAGTTAACAAGACTCTGTCCAAAAATCAGACAAAAATAAGATCGTTTGACCCTTCAAACAAATAAAAAGATTCAGATGGTCAATCTGGACAGAATTGGACAGAATGTTGCTGATTTTGCAAACAGTGTTTCTCTTTGAATACTCAACCAAAAAGGTTGATCTTTATATCAAAACACTCCTTAAGATGTGTAGATGAAGTTTCCAAAAGGCCCTGACCTTAAACAATTCTTGAAAAATACAGAATTTAAGTTTTCTCAAAACTGGTCAGATTGCAGCCAGATTGGAGCAGTTATCTTGCAAAGACTGAAAGACTAACTTTTACTTGCTCAAATCAAGTGATTCTTGTTGCAAATGAAAGCTAACAGTATGAAGTATAACTCCACCAAAAATCACGAATTTTGAAACTGTTTAGCTATTTTTTCAAATTATGTGAAGTTGGGTGAAAACTGCAGTCAAAAACGGGTAGAAAACAGAAATAAAGAAACAAGAGAAGAACACCGAGGATTTATCCTGGTTCGGTCAATGTGACCTTCTCCAGTCCCAAGGAACACCTTTCCTTGGATTTCACTATGAAATGAACACCTTACAACAAGAGCCAAGCTTGATCCTTGGGTTATACACCAACCCTACTCAAGACTTGGATAATCACCTTCTAAGCAACACTTAGTTGCAATACCTCCAACACCTATTGATGTAGCCTTATAAAGATGGCTAATCAATCTTACAAATGAAGCTCAAGAGGCTTGTAGCTCACCAAAATATCAAGAACAACTTTGCTACAACAAAATACAACAACAAGAACAAGAAGATGAATATGAAAGCTATAGAATGCTTGTGAGCTTCAAGTGTGTTTCATCTTCTTCACCAATGCCTCTATTTATAGTGTGAGATGAGCCTTGAAGATAAGAATGCCAATGTGTCATCATCTTCATCATCAACTCCAAATGTCTTCTCATCATTGGTTGGCTTTGTACACTTGGCAAAATAAAACACAATGATTGGTCCACCTTGGCAAAATGATGTTGGCCGATTTTTTCCACCTTGGATAGTCTCATTTATCCTTTGCAAAATGTAGATAATAAGAAGAAGATAATGCACCAAAATACCTCAACTTCTAGCTTGAGAATAGGCATGTGGACTTGAACATTTCAAAACTCAAATTTCAGCCTCAAATTTGAAGTGTAGCCGTTGGTTTACACTTAGCTTTCCAAAAAATATATTTGATTTTCTTAAATAAAATAAGGAAGGATAATACCACCAAATTATCCCCAACTTCAAGAAACATAATAGGGCATGTGAGAGCTCTATTTGACTTCAAAAAATCTGCTGAAAATACCCAAGAAAAAACACATAACCGTTGGCTATTTTTAGTAAACTCCAAGTTGGCAATTTTGCCAACTAGCTCCTTTTTGGTTGGTCCACTTGTCTCCAACTCATAAAATGAATAATGTATCATTCCCAACTGTAAACTCACGTTTTTCAACATATATATATATATATATATATATATATATATATATATATGTGTGTGTATCAACTCAGATTTTTGAAGAAGAAATAAATAGATAACACTTGACAAGATTATGTCAACGTGTAACACCGAAATTCCCCAATATTTCCTCTTATATGTTGAGATCATTTCCACACCTTGAACAACTCTGAATAATGATGATAAATGTTCTCTTATAACATATATAAGAGGGTCTTTGAGAAAAAATAGAATGTGACATCTCAAATCGTCACATATCCAGCTATAGTCAATAATATCATCGGTTGAGAGAATAAGATATAAGATCACCATATTATCTTCAAAATAATAATAACACAGCTCCAGAATGAAGATAATAATATGCTCAAGAGATTCCTTGAGTGAAAATACCAAAAATACCCTTGGGGGTAAAATGACCAAAATACCCCTGGTGTAAGAAAACTCCAGAAATGACCCGGATGGTCATAAATATTCATGATATCAACTTTGTCATGATAAATAGTATAAGAATATGCTCTTGAAATATTTCCACCATATCATGTTCCTACAAAACTCAAAATACCAATTTTGCCCTTTTTGGTAAGTTGTAGAAACTTCCAAGGCATGTTAGTCACAAGACAATAATAATCACCAAAAACACATAATAAGCACATAATGAACATGTATAAATCATGTACAAATGAAAACAATCATTTTAACACATTTTAGAAAATTATTTCTAAAAACCCTAGACATCGATCGATGTGCAACAACCTGAGAGACCGATGTCAACTTTTTCAACTTTTAATCACATATAACACCATGTATGACATTTTTAAGTATTAACCACTTAAAATCATGACTTTGAAAATTATCCAAACATATTTCTCAACATTCTCCCCCTTTTGGATGATTTTCAAAATAACCTAACATGATTTTAATGTCACAACTTATAATTAAAAATTTAACCAAATGTTTTCAACTTTCAAATAGTATGTTGCTCCCCCTCAACTCATACTCTCCCCCTTAACCTATACTCAACTCATAACCAATTTAAATTTTGAACATGATCGCGAAGAAAGTGGTATCGCACCTCAATGTGTTTGGCCTTAGAATGAAGCACCGGATTCCGGGAAAGATTGATTGCACTTGTGCTATCGCAGAAAATTGGAATCTTTTTCATTTTAATGCCAAAATCACTAAGTTGCTGTTTAAGCCAAAGTATTTGGGTAGTACATAAACTCAAAGCAATATACTCGGCTTCAGTGGTAGAAAGAGCTACACTAGCTTGTTTTTTAGAAAACCAAGAGATCAAGTTGGTTCCTATGAATTGACAAGTACCGCTAGTGGATTTTCTATCTAACTTACAACCACCATAATCAGCATCACTATATGCGTGTAATTCCAACTTAGCGTGTCTATCATACCACAGTCCTAAGTGAGGTGTATGCTTAAGATATTTAAAGATCTTTTTCACGGCATTGTAATGTGATACCTTAGGACAAGATTGAAACCTAGCACACATACATACACTAAACATGATGTCAGGTCTTGATGCAGTTAAGTATAACAGTGATCCAATCATAGACCTATAGAGTGTGTAATCAAAAGGTTTACCATTTTCATCCTTATCAAGTTTGGTACTAACACTCATGGGGGTAGTTGTAGGTTTCAACTCTTCAAAACCAAACTTCTTAATCATATCATTGACATACTTAAGTTGGCTAATATGAATTCCTTGAGGGGTTTGTTTAATTTGAAGTCCTAAGAAATAATTCAACTCTCCTACCATTGACATTTCAAACTCCGACTTCATACATTCTTCAAAGTCTTTTACTAAGGTAGGGTTAGTTGAACCAAAGATAATATCGTCTACATATATTTGAACTATTAACAAATCATTGCCTTTTCTTTTTAGGAATAATGTGTTGTCTATAGTTCCCCTTTGATAATTATTTGCAATAAGAAAGTTTGCAAATCTATCATACCAAGCTCTTGGAGCTTGTTTCAAACCATATAAAGCTTTCTTAAGCTTGTACACATGGTTAGGATTCTTTGGATCTTCGAATCCAGGGGGTTGTTTGACAAACACCTCTTCTTGGATGTATCCATTCAAGAATGCACTCTTGACATCCATTTGGAAGAGCTTAATATTGCTTAGACTTGCAATTGCAAGTAACAATCTTATTGCTTCTAGTCGTGCAACGGGTGCAAAGGTTTCTTCATAATCTATACCTTCTTGTTGATTATATCCTTGTGCGACTAGTCTAGCTTTATTTCTTGTAATGTTTCCTTGTTCGTCCATCTTATTCCTAAACACCCATTTCGTTCCTATTATTGACTTGTTTTCGGGTTTAGGTACTAAGTCCCACACATTGTTCCTTGTGAATTGGTTCAATTCCTCATGCATAGCTTCTATCCATGTTATGTCACCTAAGGCTTCCTTTACATTCTTAGGTTCTAATTGTGAGATTAAGCTATGTCCTTCAAGTTGACTTATATTTCTACGTGTTCTAACCCCAACACTTGGATCCCCAATGATTAATTCTCTAGGGTGCCACCAATTCCTAGATCGACTAGGTTCACCCTTATCTTGTTCAAATGTTTCATTAGTGTGAACATTATCATATGTAACTGGATCATTAGTTACATTATCTTCCAATTGCAAAGTTTCTTCATTTATATCACCTAAGGGTTCATGCATGTCTTGTTCAGGGGGAGTTGGTTCTAGATGATCAAGTACAGGTTCAAGTAATACATCATCATCAAACATATTTTCAACATTTGTTTCTTGTTTATGTTGATGTTTATCACTAACTTCGAAGCATGCATTTTCATTGAATTTTACATGTATAGATTCAATTATTTTTCTAGATGCAGGATTATAACACCTATATGCTCTTGAGTTAGTTGAATACCCAACAAATATGCATTCAATAGACTTTTGTTCAAATTTATCTAGATTATCCTTAGTGTTTAGCACAAAACATTTACATCCAAATACTTTAAGATAATCTATTTTAGGTTGTCTATTGTTTAGCAATTCATAAGGCGTTTTATTTAATTTCTTTCTAATAGTTAGCCTATTTATAATATAGCATGCACAACTAACAGCTTCAGCCCATAAATATTTAGGTAGTTTATTTTCACAAAGCATTGTCCTAGCAACTTCTTGAATCGTTCTATTTTTACGTTCAACAACTCCATTGAGTTGTGGTGTTCTAGGTGGTGAGAATTCATGTTTAATTCCATATAATTCACAAAATTTGATTACATCTTTGTTTTTAAATTCTCCACCTCTATCACTTCTAATTCTTTTGACATTTTCTTCATAAATGTTTTCAAGTTGCTTGATAAGGGTTTCGATTGCTAATGGAGCATCGTCTTTGTGTGTTAAGAACAATGTCCATGTGTAGCGTGAGTAATCATCTACTATGACACACACATAGTAGTGTCCACCTAGACTTCTTGTCCTACTTGGACCAAATAAGTCTAAGTGAAGCAATTCTAGTACATGACTAGTACTCACTTCATGTTTCGGTTTTAAGGTTTCTTTAATGTGTTTTCTCTTAATACATGTTTCGCACATTTGAAAATTATCTAAGTCTAACTTAGGCATACCTCTAATTAAATTCTTTTTAGATAATTTCCTAATGGTTGAAATCCCTATATGGCCTAATCTTCTATGCCATAAATTCACATCTAAGTCATGTGATATTAGACACTTAACCTTAGCATCTAACATGTTATCTAAGGTAAGAGTATAAATATTACTATCTCTATTTCCTTTTAATACTATTTCTCCCTTTTTATTTATTATATCACAAGAATTGGGAAGAAAGGAGACATTATAACCACAATCTATAAGTTGAGAAATACTAAGTAAATTATAGGATAGATTGCTTACTAATAACACATTTCGTATTTGAAATGCGTTAGGGTCCCCGATTGTTCCTCTTCCAACAACTTTTCCGTTGTTGTTGTCACCGAATGTCACCTTTCCACCATCAATATGTTCAAGTTCCGTGAATAGTTTGGGGTTGCTCGTCATATGCCTCGAACATCCACTATCTAAAAACCATTTGGTTTTCAGATTCTTTGACTTTGCCTCCTTCTTGCATTCCTTGCGTTTATCCTACAATGAAGACAAAGTTTTAGGTACCCTTTATTTGGGTCCTTGAATGTTAGGGGCATTATTCTTGTTTAGATAACCCTTAGGTATCCAAACTTGAACATACCTTTTAGGCACATTTTTAGCATGGTTAAAATAAGAAGGATAAGCATATAGATGATTATTCCTCATAAGTGAAGATGCATTGTTATACATGTTGCGCCATGGTTGATAATCATTATAGGATGACCGAATCTTATAATGTGTATAAGGCATGCGATTTTGTTTCTTATATGGTGCTCTATATGTATATTCATGTGTATTTCTATAAGACTTATATGAGCGTTGCTTATGCTTAGGTTCATAAAAAGTTGGATGCATTTTATTTGGTCTAGTTGCATTTGTATACATGTAGGCATGATTTCTAGGTTGTCTAGATGTATGTTTATGCGTGTGCATATTGGTGGGTTTGTGTTGTATTTTTGCCTTGATATGAGTAGAAGAAGGTGTAGAAGAAGATGTAGCAGGCAAAGTTGATTTTGTATTATATGGCAACTTTGTACTAGATGAAACAAACTTAGTCTTTTCATTTACTTTTTCGTTTTCTTCTTTATAGCCTAGACCGGTTTTATCATTGCCATACTTTTGTGATGAGATAAGTGTATCTAACATATTTGCACCCGATTTAAATTGTTCTATCATTTTTTCTAAGGTAAATTTAGAAGACTTAAGTTGCACTATTTCATTTTCACAACTTTCTAACTTGGATTTCAACATTTTATTTTCCATTTGTAACTTTTGTTCATCTTTCCTATATGATTCAATTTTGTTCTCTAAAGAATCAAGAGTATTAGTAGACTCTTGTTTAAGAGATTCTAGTTGATCGGAAAATTCCAAGTTGGACGTCTTCAACTTGTCATTTTCTTCAACTAGTTTCTTCTTTTCTTTAGAGAGCCTCTTACAGTGAGCATGCATTCGCAGGAATTCTTCATACATTTCATCAAATGTCATGTCACTATCAGAATCACTATCAGAAGAAGAACATACCTCGTTGGATACGAAGCACACTTGAGCTTCCTCAGTTTCGGATTCTGAGTCGGATGAGTCGCTCCATGTGCTCACCTTCATTGCTCGTTTTCCTTTTCTTGCCTTAGACTCCTTTGTCTTTGACGTTTGAGCTTCCTTGTCCTTGGCTTGTTTATTATTGTTGTTGTTATTATTATTTTTCTTTGTTGGACAATCGTATGAAATATGTCCTTTTTGACCGCATTCATAACACTTTAATTCTTTATTATACCATTTGTTTGTGTTATTTTTCTTAGATTGAGAAAAAGAAGAAGAAGAGGAATTATGTTGTCTATTCCTATTTGGGCGTTTGAAAAACTTTCTAAGTTTTCTAGCAATCAATATCAAGTCATCGTCTAATTCAGTATCACTATTACTATCATCGTTATTAGCATATGTTTCGGTTGTTTTGAAGGCTATTGACTTACCGGATGACTTAGACGATTCAGACTTTCGTTGGTTCAGTTTTACCTCATAGACTTTAAGAGACCCGATCAATTCATCCATCTTGGTGATTGACTTTGTCTCCTCGATTGCAGTCACCTTTGGATCCCATTCAGCAGGGAGACTTCGTAGCACCTTTTGAACCTTTTCATTGTTCGAAAATGACTTCCCTAAAGCTTCAAGGGCATTGAAAATATTAGTAATCCTCAAATCCATAGATGTTATGGATTCGTTTGGCAACATTTTGAAAGTCTCTAATTCAGTCATAAGCATGTTTATTTTTGACTCTTTAACACCACTAGTACCTTCATGATTTAATACAAGTGATTTCCACATGTCGTGTGCGCTTGTGCAATTTGACACATATCCTGCTTCAGAAGTTGTAAGTCCATTCAAAAGTAATTGCATAGCTTTAGCATTCATGGACATTTTCTTTTTATCATCCGATGACCATTCACTTTTATATTTTTCAACCTCCTGTGTGAGTCCACTAACTTGTACAACTTTCATTGGAATGTATGGCCCATCTTCAACTATAGACCATAAATCGATGTCTATAGCCATTAAGAATAGCCTCATTCTTAGTTTCCAATGAACAAAATTATTGCCATCAAAAAGAGGAGGGCGTTGTGTGGACATACCTTCCAACTCACCTTTGTGAGAAACAATAGCCATAGTATGTACCTTTGATTTGAGACAAGCAGTATATTATGAATTGTTGTTTCTTGGCCTTGTATTGTTCGTACGGTGTTGAATCTTGCTTCTTTTGAGTGGTGTTGGTCTGGCTCCGATACCAAATGTTGGACCGTGCACCTGCAATAAACACCACTAGAGGGGGGGGGGTGAATAGTGGTTAGCGGAAATTACACTACAACCCTTTGTTAAAATCCCCTTTTGAAAACAGAATCTGAGACCACCTCAGATTCAGAACCCGTATTTAACAAATTCACAAATAATTGTACACAACTCCAAAAATTATGAAACTTTCCATAATTGAACTTCAATGAGTTAACAAGACTCTGTCCAAAAATCAGACAAAAATAAGATCGTTTGACCCTTCAAACAAATAAAAAGATTCAGATGGTCAATCTGGACAGAATTGGACAGAATGTTGCTGATTTTGCAAACAGTGTTTCTCTTTGAATACTCAACCAAAAAGGTTGATCTTTATATCAAAACACTCCTTAAGATGTGTAGATGAAGTTTCCAAAAGGCCCTGACCTTAAACAATTCTTGAAAAATACAGAATTTAAGTTTTCTCAAAACTGGTCAGATTGCAGCCAGATTGGAGCAGTTATCTTGCAAAGACTGAAAGACTAACTTTTACTTGCTCAAATCAAGTGATTCTTGTTGCAAATGAAAGCTAACAGTATGAAGTATAACTCCACCAAAAATCACGAATTTTGAAACTGTTTAGCTATTTTTTCAAATTGTGTGAAGTTGGGTGAAAACTGCAGTCAAAAACGGGTAGAAAACAGAAATAAAGAAACAAGAGAAGAACACCGAGGATTTATCCTGGTTCGGTCAATGTGACCTACTCCAGTCCCAAGGAACACCTTTCCTTGGATTTCACTATGAAATGAACACCTTACAACAAGAGCCAAGCTTGATCCTTGGGTTATACACCAACCCTACTCAAGACTTGGATAATCACCTTCTAAGCAACACTTAGTTGCAATACCTCCAACACCTATTGATGTAGCCTTATAAAGATGGCTAATCAATCTTACAAATGAAGCTCAAGAGGCTTGTAGCTCACCAAAATATCAAGAACAACTTTGCTACAACAAAATACAACAACAAGAACAAGAAGATGAATATGAAAGCTATAGAATGCTTGTGAGCTTCAAGTGTGTTTCATCTTCTTCACCAATGCCTCTATTTATAGTGTGAGATGAGCCTTGAAGATAAGAATGCCAATGTGTCATCATCTTCATCATCAACTCCAAATGTCTTCTCATCATTGGTTGGCTTTGTACACTTGGCAAAATAAAACACAATGATTGGTCCACCTTGGCAAAATGATGTTGGCCGATTTTTTCCACCTTGGATAGTCTCATTTATCCTTTGCAAAATGTAGATAATAAGAAGAAGATAATGCACCAAAATACCTCAACTTCTAGCTTGAGAATAGGCATGTGGACTTGAACATTTCAAAACTCAAATTTCAGCCTCAAATTTGAAGTGTAGCCGTTGGTTTACACTTAGCTTTCCAAAAAATATATTTGATTTTCTTAAATAAAATAAGGAAGGATAATACCACCAAATTATCCCCAACTTCAAGAAACATAATAGGGCATGTGAGAGCTCTATTTGACTTCAAAAAATCTGCTGAAAATACCCAAGAAAAAACACATAACCGTTGGCTATTTTTAGTAAACTCCAAGTTGGCAATTTTGCCAACTAGCTCCTTTTTGGTTGGTCCACTTGTCTCCAACTCATAAAATGAATAATGTATCATTCCCAACTGTAAACTCACGTTTTTCAACATATATATATATATATATATATATATATATGTGTATCAACTCAGATTTTTGAAGAAGAAATAAATAGATAACACTTGACAAGATTATGTCAACGTGTAACACCGAAATTCCCCAATATTTCCTCTTATATGTTGAGATCATTTCCACACCTTTGACACCTTGAACAACTCTGAATAATGATGATAAATGTTCTCTTATAACATATATAAGAGGGTCTTTGAGAAAAAATAGAATGTGACATCTCAAATCGTCACATATCCAGCTATAGTCAATAATATCATCGGTTGAGAGAATAAGATATAAGATCACCATATTATCTTCAAAATAATAATAACACAGCTCCAGAATGAAGATAATAATATGCTCAAGAGATTCCTTGAGTGAAAATACCAAAAATACCCTTGGGGGTAAAATGACCAAAATACCCCTGGTGTAAGAAAACTCCAGAAATGACCCGGATGGTCATAAATATTCATGATATCAACTTTGTCATGATAAATAGTATAAGAATATGCTCTTGAAATATTTCCACCATATCATGTTCCTACAAAACTCAAAATACCAATTTTGCCCTTTTTGGTAAGTTGTAGAAACTTCCAAGGCATGTTAGTCACAAGACAATAATAATCACCAAAAACACATAATAAGCACATAATGAACATGTATAAATCATGTACAAATGAAAACAATCATTTTAACACATTTTAGAAAATTATTTCTAAAAACCCTAGACATCGATCGATGTGCAACAACCTGAGAGACCGATGTCAACTTTTTCAACTTTTAATCACATATAACACCATGTATGACATTTTTAAGTATTAACCACTTAAAATCATGACTTTGAAAATTATCCAAACATATTTCTCAACAAAAAGGATAAATAATATTAAGTAAAAAATAATAATAAATTAAGTAACTGACAGGCTGGGGGATATTCAACCCCCATCAATTCACTCTCAAAATATAGCTTCAAATCCCTCCCCCTCACCCCACAGCCTTATCACCTTAATAATAAAAAATTGTTTTGCCTTTATCCCATTAAATTCCCCCTCCCCCACACTCTGCCTTCAACGCCCAACAACAAAAGAAGGCAAAG
The DNA here is from genome assembly GCA_036186865.1 of Eustoma russellianum. NCBI lineage: Eukaryota > Viridiplantae > Streptophyta > Magnoliopsida > Gentianales > Gentianaceae > Eustoma > Eustoma russellianum. The sequence continues at coordinate 16,656,218 of AP025040.1, read as the reverse complement.
GAAAAGCAAGTTCACCCTCACAAGCTTTGTCGCACACTACACCGAGATGACAGAAAAAATTGGTTTTCAACTCATCCCGAATTCTTTCACGGTATAGTATAGAAGGATTAGAGGTAAATATCCTACCTACATTTGATATGATTTTGGTATAAATTATGAGTTTATTTTTGTAGCAAGCACGAATCATTCATGTTATATTTGTGCCTTCATAAATGATTGATTATATATACATATATGATGATATGCGTGCTTCTAGTATACATATGTATGCATACGTTAAATTATTGTGGTTTTTATATGGAATGGTCAACCATCCTTCATGGACAGTGGCCTAATTGCTTTCATGAGTATCCAAATAAGCGATAGCTTTTGCTGTCGTTGGGATATACTAGGTACTGATGATGATGATGAGTATCCAAATAATATAAGGCAACTGTTACATGGAAAGTTATGCACTGTGATTTCATTTGTTTACGTGGTGTGTGCCTGTATCAATTGTGCATATGTGAGAGTTGCTTTCTTCCTTCCTCTTTGTTGCTGAACATCACTTTCTTTGGGCTGATTGCCCCCTGCGGATAGCGGCCAAAGTGGTATGGTCTTATGTATATAAAATATTATACGAAGTAGTAATTACATGTTTTATCGTGTGTACAAGTTAATGTTATGTGAAAGTCGAGTTTTTGATGAAGTTGAGGGCTATGTGATGGAATAATCTATAGGCTGTGATCATGGTATTGCGCAAATTAATTGGGATGGAATTCGAGTATAGCTAAATTGTATGATTTTATGTGATGGATCGAATTAGGGTTTTTGTAATCGAAACCGGGGAAATAAATTCTAAAAAGTGTGATTTTGCACAGTTTGAGGGGGGACATGGATTAGACATAGAAAAATAAAAATTTTGGTGGACAGAGCACGCCACCAGCGGCAGCGCAGAGCCACACGCGCCGGCCAGTGGCCGCACGTGAGTGCACGTGTAGCTGCGCGTGTGGGCACGTGCGTGCTCCGACGACGATGATTTTTATGGCAATGTGTCAAGCATGAATGGTACTTGATATCTATGAGGTTAGATGTGAGAAAATGTGAGATGTGAGAAATTTTGAAGGAGGCCTAGAGAAGGGTGAAGGTGTTAAGGGGAGATTAGGGTTAGGGAGAGTGAGGAGGGGCTGGGCTGAGGGCTAGGGGTTGGGGCAGGGGTCTGGTCACTGGGGCAGTGGTTGGACCGAGGGGGTGAGGGGTGAGTTGAGGTGAGTTTGGTTAGTGAGTTGGGGGAGAAGTGGGACGAGGGAGATACGTACACGTATGTAAGTATATATACGCATGTATGGGCGTGGGCATATGTACTTGTATATGTACACGATTGAGATTGAGATGTTGGGTATTTTTGGTAGCTTTGGAAATTATTTGGACTATTTGTTTGGTTTCTTTGAATTTGAGCATTTTTAGTAATTTTGACTAAACTTTTGAACTTTGGAAAATAATTTTAGAAAATTTGCATTCATAATTTTAGAAATTCACTATTACACGGGAAATATATCATTAAGCTGGATTGGTTCCGAACAAATAGGCCGTCCAAGCATATTGGCTGTTTTGGTATATAGAGCGCTCGAGCACATTTGACCGTCAATTGGGTCGTCTAGTCACATTTGACTATTTTGATAGGTCGCATGTGATACATTTGACCAATTGGGGGGGGGGTCAATTCGTAAGTATAACGATATAAGTCACTTGTAAGGAAAGTGCCATGGCCTTTTTTTTCGGGAAAAACGATCATCAATAATATATAACCACAAGAAATGTTCTGTACATCAATAGAAAAACACTTCCTGCTAGGAACAAACAAAAGAAAAAAAACAAAGCTACGCCTGTACTGGAAGCAGCTCACATGCTGCAGGCCAAAAACATCACATAAGCCTGATACTCCATAGTCTTTATAAAAATCGCTAGAGGGATCTCCGTCCACTGTTCCTCGTGTTTGCGCTTATTCAATGGCCTTTGCATTGAAAATCGATTTGATATTTGGATTTTAGACCGGTTAAGATGGATTTGGATATTTAGATATGTGGACATTTGGACTTTGGTATTTGGACCGGTTTGGAACCAGACATCGTGTTTGGATTTGGACATTTGATCGAATCGTTTTGTATCAAACATCAGATTTGGTTTTGGAATTTGGAGAACTTTGGAATTTTGGTATCAAACTTTGCATCGCATCGATTAAGAAATTGCATAATTGATTTTTGACTTGGACTAACATTTGTTTGAATATCGTTTGGTTTGACTTGGTTGTTGGTCTATTCGTTGACTTTGTTGCTTGACTGTTATAGGTGCATAATGGTAATCTTATTTGCAAATGAGAAGCACGCTATTTTCTATATTGTTATTTATTTTCGTTACTCTTGCTTCTCCGCGTATGATCCCATGGTAAGTACAGTGAGACTACTTACTGGACGATGTATGCCGCTTATACTATACGTTATTGTTGTTTTTCGGATGTACAATTATAAGATAAGTGTACATCGAGGATGATTAGGAGTGAAGATGTTGAGGTTCGAGGATATTCCGATGAGACTCGTTGAGAATTTAGTAGAGACAGATATTTTGTTATTCGAGGTTTATGTATTTTGGAGGTTTAGTATTTATCTGCGTTTGACATTTTTATCGGATTAGTTTTGCCTAGACAATTCTATTAATGACGATGACTACTTTATTGAGGAATTTTATTTATGACTTACGCTCACGTGTAATTGTATCGTTTTGGACACCTTATATTTTTCTTAGCAAAAGACGACGGATGAGTCATTTTGAATACTAGGGCTCAGGACGAATCGCTACACCCGGCCCCCTCCCCCCCAAAAAAATCCATCTTCCACGTCCTTCTTCTCCGCCATCATCACTAGAAGAAGGCCGAAAGAGAGGTAACTACAACTAGGAGAGAAATATCTAACCAGATATGTGTAGATTTGCCTCTAAATATGAAAATAAAACACCGACCTGAGCAAATCAGGCTGATGTGGGTTGACTTGCATCACCGGCGACAGTGAAGGTGATGGAGTCGCTTATGGCGATGTTGGAGGAATAGGTGGAGACGGTGGTGGATTGAAACTGTGTACGATTTCAGGTCATTTTGAGGTTGTTGGTAGACTTAAAGGCGGCACCGAGAGGGGGAGGAATCGGTTGGGTTTTTAATCTAGCTGGTGGATTGAAGAACAGCCAAAAAAGGGAAACGTTAAAAATAAATCTACTTCTGTAGTCAAACAACCACAATAACATTACCCCATTGCGGCTCCTGTCTATGACGGGATATGAGGAGGTTGGATGTATGCAACCATACCTTTGTGTTAAAAACACACAGATGTTGTTTACCGATGACACATAATGATGCGTCAAGCTATGTTGATCAACTACTACTTCACAATATAAGAATGACGGTGAATTAACAGAGTCATTTTGCTTAATTCCATCATATTCCAAAGTCAATCAAGAGTGTGTTTTTGAAATAATTGTATCTTAATTTTTTAATATATTATAAATTATATATGTTCAAAATTGAAATAAATTTATATTTAATATAGAGAAGTAATAATAATACATAAAATTACCGTTTTGCGTGGGTCAGATCTGTATGGTCAGGGAATCCTGTCCCCTCTTCCAGTGCTATGGAACTAGGTCTTTTCTTTCACTCTTAGAGAAATAAAATCAGATATATGCTGCAAACAAAATGATTGGACAAAATGAAGTGACCAATTATATGCCGTAAATGATTTGTTATCAAAGCTACATAAGATGAAGAACAATACGAATTAATCACAATTTATATTAATATGTTAAAATTAAACGTCATTATCAATACTTTTAATATTTGTATTATTTATAACGATCTACTCCACAAAATTGTAAATTTTAACAAAAAATTTGAATGACTTGACGGTAGACTTTCCCGCTAAATGTTGCAGTGTATTTGTAAGGATGTCTAATAAATATCTATTAACCGAAAGTTTGTGCAGAAATCGATTATAAAACCAAATATCAGTACTATTCACCGTTCAAAAGCGCATAAATAATTCTCACTATACTAAAAAAATTAATAATTACAATTATAAGTATTCGAAATTTACAAGTGTCCGAATTGTAAAAGGGGCACCGCACGACACGCGACACCCCACGCGTCACCGCGCGACACGTGGCAGCAGGGGTGGGATGGTGAGTCTAGATGAAGGTCATCCGCATTTAGTTTCACCATCCATCCCTGCTATCACGTGTCGCACGATGACGTATGGGATGAGAAGAATGAGGTCAGGAAACCCATCTTTTAAAAGTCGGTGCCAAGCCTAGATTCTGACAATGGAAGTGTTAGATTCCGTAGCTAAAAGAGTGAGCACTAATTTCATAAGCACACGTCAACGTGTCACAAACCATTCCCCACATGACCCAGAAGCCTAACCAATAACTTTTTCAAATTTGTCTCCATTTCATTTGATACTTAAATAGAGAAATTGCTTTAACAAAAGGCGCACGTTTGAATCTGATACACGTGTAGCGTGGATGTAATATTGATATCTGGACCAATAATGACTATACCATTATATCTAATCCAATTGAATTAAATGGTTATGAGCCAAGTTTAGAGTAAATACCTTGTGTAGGTTCTGCCAATGACTTACCAACTTAGAAAACTGTTGTAAGTCGTGATTTATATCTTCTATATCATTCCATAGACTACAGCGGTAGCAACCCCAAAGTCATAGATATAGTCTTTTGTTCCAACAATAACTTCTTCAAATTTGTTCGGTCTTCACTGCAAGTGCAACCATCAGAGAATCTAAGTTACCCCCCTCCCCCCCGCCCCCTCCTTTTCTCTCTCTGTGCCTTTATTCCCTCTTTCAGGCAACTTTTTATGCTCACTCTTTGACAGGCTTGCAGACAGATACATATTAGTATATGTCATTTTAAATGAACCATCAAATAAAACCAGCGATATATAAATTACACTATTATGTCGTTTCAAGTAAACCGTCAGATGGTAATCTTTATGAGATTTATATACGTAGTATAAATGTAGACAGTGCTGGGCAGTCTACTACATATGGTTTTGGAGGAATCAATATATGCATGGCACCGTCACATCTCTTCCTCCACCGATGACTGTTTCTAGCGACATTGTGTGTAGATCATATAGTATAGAATGCGCAGTTGGTAGTATTCTAAGGAATGTAGCGGTTACGGACGTAGATTGAATTGTAATTAGACACACATCCATGTAAACGTTGACATATTACTCTGTTAATAAAACGATCCATTTCCTTGAAAAAGTTATAAACAAGCTTGCTGAACCAGTTTACAGTAAACATTTATATGGATTTCTGATAACGTCTTACTAACATAAGGGTATGTTGAATTTTTAATTTACATTTTTCATACAGTTTTATGAGACTGAGACATTGAGACTCTCAATCCTAAAATTTGACCTTTTGAAATTATTTTGAAATTAGAAGATTCATAGAAAGTGAGTTGGCAGACCAAAACTTCTCCCTACACGTGCTCTCATTCAATGTCATTTTTTCCCTTGTATATACAAAGAACAGACCATTAACACATACACCTTTTTTCTTTTTTTTTTTTTTTTTTTTGAAGAAGTTCAACATATACACTTCAAAGTTGGAACCTTTGGGAAAAAAAAAAAAGCTGGGATCTTTATTGCTAAAAAAAAAACTTGTTCAGGATTCTGGGAACTCTTTCTCTTGTAGGAGAGATTTGAGCACTATTGATATACATGTTGGCATGAAATTGAAATGGCTAATTGGGGATTGAAGCAATGTTGCAACCATGACCAAGTTGTGTTCCTCATCTTTCTTTCTGTCTGCGCAGTCGTCATTCTTGCTGTATCTTCTCTTCCTTTTACTTGTTAAATAACTTCTTTTTGTTTATTGTTTTGTGTTTTTTCACTTCATTTTGTTGCATGTTTTTCTTGTTTTACATATCTTGTAATCCAGTTGATATAATCTTTTCTCTTCTAGCATTAATTGGTGCTTATATCATGGAATTTCGGTTTTTGGATTTTTATTGAAGTTAGATTAACTAGCAATTACTGGTGTACCATTTTAAATTCGGATGGCATCATAGTGGTGTTGTTTTGAACTTCAAAAGATGGAGAAAATCATTTGAAGAATCCATACTGCCTTATTATTAATGTATGTAGTACTATAATGATGGCAAATTCAAACTTGGAACTTTTCTTGCCCCTGATTTTGAGTGGTTTTGATTCAAACTTGGAACTTTTCTTGCCCCTGATTTTGAGTCGTTTTGATTTATATGTTTGCTAGATAAGAAAGTTTAACCGAATCTACTGAATCAACATGAAGATGATACATGTGGCCTTATGGTTTTTGAATCTATTGATTTTCACGGTTTCTGCAGCTATGGAGGACCATTCTGTTGATGCCATTCAAGCTTGTTACTGTCTTTATTCATGAAGTTAGTCATGCTATTGCCTGTAAACTTACTTGTGGCCATGTAAGTTTTGTTTCTTTCTCATTTTAGCATACATGAATAAATGCAATTTTCAGGACATTTTTGCTTGTGCATTACACGCATTCCTGTTGATTTTCCGACCCTAGTAGGATGAGGTTACTTGCATTTGAAGTTTAACAGACGAGTCGAACATTTTGACTGGCTTGCATTCCTAGAAGACGGGATTTTCTATAGTGAAAATTCTAGTTTAAAAAGAGTCCCAGAGATATTCTCAAAATTGTAGAGTGAAGAACAAGTCCATCATTTACATTGCTTCTTGATTGAAAATCTTCTATAAACTCTGCATGATAAGTTGTATATTTTTCCTTTTTATATAGCATGCTTCGGATTTTAGAGATCCAAGGCGCCTGAGTAATGGAAACTGCGTCTTATACAATACAAGTCGCATAGCGTAGGCCGAAATAGTCAGAGCCTTATGGAAAACCTCCCATAAGGGCATGCTTTCATATGCCAGATTATAGTTTTTCTAAAATGGTTGAGGTTGTGTAGATAGGGCGTTGTCGGTGCACTAGGCTCCTGCGTTTATGCAGGGTCCGGAAAGGGGCCAGATCTCTTCGCGATAGTCTTACCCTACACTTTGTGCAAGAGGCTGTTTCTACGGCTCAAAACCGTGACCTTAAGGTCACAAAGCAGCAACCTTACCAGTTGCTCCAAGGGCCCTCTCCGGTTGAGATTGTGTTGATATCAGTCAATAATCTTCAAGGACAACTATTTCTGTATTACAAACTGGTCTAAATTTTCGGAGGCATGAGTCACTCATCACTTTTCTGTGAGACTTTATATAGTGTAACTTCCTGTACACAGCTAATTTAATCTCTTTATTTAATTGTCAGACATGGATTGGAGACTTGCATGTATTCTTTTGTATGAATAACAACTGATAGCTATATACTATGCAAAACTGCTTTGCTGGTTGATTGATAGATTGAAGGGATGGAAGTTCATGCAAATGAAGGCGGTGCCACCCATACACGCGGTGGTGTTTATTGGTTTATACTGCCAGCAGGATGTATGTGTTTCTCTTTCCCTTGCTACATTTTAATTCCATGGTACAAGTTAACTCGAATTCGTAACGTTAGGAATTATGTGCAGATGAATCTGAAAATGTTGCGTCTTTTCTCTAGATCTTGGTTCATCATTTTGGGGGATGGTTTTGATTCTTGCCTCTACCACCCTGCTCACAGCAAGAATTGCTGCAGGATGCTTATTTGTAGCTCTACTTGTTACACTCTTTCTCGCGAAAAATGTAAGTTCTTGCTGCTTAGTTTACACATGCTTAATGTCCATTCTAATTTCCATTATAACTAAGGATCACAATCCCCTTTCATGGAAGTCAGCAACTTAGTGAGTGACATCCTTGCAAAAGCTTGACCTGCAGAATCTTGTATGTCTTTTATTATTTTATGAATAATCTCACCAATATGCAAATCTGGATTTGGAAGCAGTTAAGCCTAAGATTTGTTTGATACTTGGACCTCAAGGTTTAAATCAAAATGTGCAATTCTGTATTCCTTGTTCGTCTAGCTGATCAGCTTTCTTCTGTCCCTATCAGTGGACGCTTCGTGGTCTTTGTATCGGTATGATCTTTTAACATCTGGAAAATCTTGATTCATTTGTTTCATGAAGGGACATACTTATACTTCAATTTGATATGTCAGGGTTCATTACCTTTCTTGCCATTGTTTGGATTCTTCAAGAAACAACCAAAGTTCGGTTTCTTCGGTACATCATTTTGTTTATTGGTAAATTCTTTTGCTTTCCCATTCTTGGATATTTCTACCTACTACTGCATATGCAGAGCACAAGACCATGTAATAATTTTCTATTGTGCCAATTGCAGGCATAATGAACAGCTTGTTTTCTATATATGGTATGCCTACATTTGATTACTCGGTTAGAGTATGATTACTTGACTTTTGGCATACACAAATTGTATGGTGAGTAACTAAATGGGGGATTGTGAATAAGCAGATATATACGGTGATCTGATATCTCGGAAGGTTCAGACTAGTGATGCTGAGAAGTTTGCAGAAGTATGTCCCTGCCCTTGCACTGGTGTTGGCTGGGGGATTATTTGGTGAGCATGTTTGCCCTTTTCTTGGTTATAGGCTCCTTATTATGATCCTATTGTTGCATGGTGTTGCAATGTTCAATTACAACAACAAACAACAACCATACTCATTATATCTCAATGACAGCAAAAGCTACCGCTAGGGTCTGGGGAGGGTGAGAGACAGGCAGACAATGCCTCCATCCTAAGTGATAGAGAGTTTGATTCCAGTGAGACATCCGGCTCTGTATATACATACAACAACAACAACAACAACAACAATATTGCCTTAGAGGCTCCCGCCTATGACGGAGTATGGAGAATCAGATGTACGCAACCATAAACATGTGTTAAAAACATACAGATGTCGTTTTCCGATAATCCATAATGAAAATTACGTCTAGCTGTGCCGATCAACTGCTACTTCACAATCGAAGAAGCGCAGCCAATTGTGCATCTAATTAATTGAGAGATTACGTATTACTTCTAACAGTTCTATCGAGGTATAAAGCTTACCATCTCTAATTCTGCATCCATTTTATCAGGGGATTTATCTCTTTCTTGTTCCTTTGCGGCGCTACCTATCTAAGTTTGGTGATCTTGTCCTGAAGTAAGCACGTCACTCTGTATTGTTACGACATCAATTATGCGTTTATGGGTACTATTCTTCCTGGTCTCCAGAACTAGGAGTATTGCTACTTGCTGGTAACCAAATTGGAAAGCAGTTCAGGTCAGAACCAACAGTCATTGTCAATAAACTACGCACTTCATCGACCTGAGACAGCATGCAGTGGAGAAGGATCATGTTCTGACATAACAAAATGCAGCAGGGACTAACTTGTATGTCAGCTTGTAAGGATCTTCAAAGACGCGCATCACCCCGTCTTGATGTAAAAACTAGCATGCTCTGGATTGTAGAACATGTAGTCATGTACCATAGGTAGCGACATGGCACAACGGACACGAGAAGATGGAGCAAAAGAAAATGGCATTGTCAAAGCATTATGTTTGCATTGAGCATCGTATTCAATATCATCAAATGAACCTGTTTCAGCAGTTTGATCGACACAATTTTCATGGTAAATCATCGAAAAACAACATCTGTATGTTTCTAACACATGAGTATAGTTGCGTACATCCGACCCCTTACTCCGCCATAAGCGGAAACCTCTAAGAGAACGGATGAGATCCTAGAAGGCTAAAAGTGAGGTAGAATATGAGGCCTCCAATCACGTGCCGTCACGTGTACAAAAGCAAATAGGTGCTGCAAATTTTTTTTTAAAAAAAAAAACTGTTTTTTACACGTGACGACGCATGATTGGAGACCTCATATTCTACTTCATTTTTAACCTCCTAGGATCTCATCCGCTAAGAGAAATGAGGTAATATTATTGTTCGTTTGAACCTGTTTCTCAAGCTGAACATGTCTCCAACATTTGACCTATTAAATTACAATCTCATCTAAAAAACTTTAAGTTTCTCGAGATAATCGACTGAATTTGACACGATCACATTAGTTTCCATAAAAGCGGGAGGGAAAGAAACAATGGTAAAACTTTAGCCGTTTTCATGAACAGATGAAAAATATCATGTCCTGCAGCTGGACCAAAGAGTCCTATTAGAGAGTCATTACAAACCAGCCCTCATCAACCAAGAAAGAAAGGTACAAGCAACATTCATTGAAGGTAAGAGTGCAAACCAAAACCTCAGGCAACGCGAGGTTCAAAATTTCATGCTATATGCTCCGCGAGGCTAAGAATCTTGACATGTTTTTTCTTCCTAAGCTCATGGGGTACAGGGCCAAACACGCGGGTTCCAATTGGTTCTCCTTGCTTGTTGATAAGAACCACTGCGTTGTCATCGAATTTCACTTCACTTCCATCGCACCGGCCTCGTTGCATTGCAGCCCGAACAACCACCCCATAAACTACTTGTCCTTTCTTCACCTTACCACCAGGCTGTGCTTCCTTCACAGATGCGACTATTACATCCCCCAGTCTCGCACCCTTCTTCCCCTTCAGTGCTTGTATGCACATAACCCTTTTTGCCCCTGAGTTGTCCACCACTTTGAGATTGGTCCTCATTTGTATGAAAGTCCTAACTTGCTGTCATTAACCAAAAAGAAAAGAAGATTTAGTGTTTGCTTGAACGAGAACAGCCAAAAATAACTGGTTAGCAGTGGATATTCTGATATTCGAATAATGAGATCAAAGGTGCAACTTTATGGGTTAGAAGTGAGTATTTTGATATTAGAATAATGAGATCAAAATGGGACCTATTTGCCGTACCCTTTCTACCAGATTATCTAACTTCTATAAATATAGTAATTAGTAGAATCATTGCATTCAAGTCCCGCATAGGCATTACCTCAGATACCACCACTGGAAAAGCATGAAAATTTATATTTCTTCAAAATTACTAGCAGTCAGGCATTATGCAAGGATTATCTCAAATCCTATCACTGTGGGTATCATAAAGAAATATATTCTATATAGTCATTAGTAGCATCTCTCACTGGTGCATGCAGTCTTTTCTGCAACAGCGTTTGTTGAGCAATAAGTCTGTGAATGTAACTAGAAGGTAACTAAATTACTAATTTACTGCAGAAAAAGCAACTATTGGCCAAATATAAGGACCATTACAGAAACACAAAAATCAACCATGCTGATGACTGAAAGCGCACAAGATTTCTACAATCAGACAAGGTGAAGCATTGACTACCAAAATGTAACTTGCATTCTCCCTTCTGATACTTCAAAAGAGTCGAGAAACTTGTATGTGAATAAGGAGAGGCTGCATGCACCAGTGAGAATTTAAAATGAATGAGAAAAGATAATTCAGGCGAACAAAAGCAGCATAGTCCTTGATGTCTTGACATGCTGAATCTTTTTTTTTTCCCTGTAATTCATGCTGGATCTTAGGCGCTAGAAAAGAGAGAATAGAATTTACTTTCAAAGGGCTCACATACAAATAAAATCACTAAGGAATAGCTGACATCAAATTCAATGGTAAGACCTCCTGGACACACCAAAACCACAATCTACAATGCACAACGCATAAACATTCAAGAATGTAGTAGCAAATGTCATAATATAAAAAGCTTAAATATACTGACTCAGCAAATATTCAAAATATATAGCAGTCAGTGAGAGCGGCTAGTGTGAAACCTATCCTCCGCCCTCTAGCTGCATCACTCTTTCACTTGGAATGAAAACCCAAAATCTCTATGTTTTATCATTTGGATGCCAGATGGTACATGATAACCATCCAACCAAGAGCTAACTATCACTTTCCGTTCCTTTTAGATGTTGATAGGCTGGTCCAATGCCTTGTCTAATGAGCAGACCCTTCAGAAATTAAGTGAAAGAATTTCTACTAAAATGTCTCTGCTTGTCATTCTTATTGATCAGATACCCGGGTAACTGATTTCTGATTTTTGTTGAATGTAAAAGTTTTAGTTTTGATTCCAGTTATGGTGACTACATTGTTTAGTGTATTCTGTCATCGAGATTGGGTAAAGTATCACGTTACTGACTAATTGCCACCCATAGATATTTGCATATGAAAAGCAGGCTCTTCTCAGTCAATTAAAAAGGAGACTAACCTGGCAGAAAATACCAACATGTGCCGATTCATTTGTAGGTATTGCTAATGGACGAGCATTATAGTGAAGGCCCCCCAACAATGTACGCCCAGCTAGTGTTTCATGCCCAAAGGTAGAATGACATTTCCAGTCATGGACATAGAGAGAACATGAAAGAGATTGAAGACAATGAATCAGTGAGAGATGCCAACCAACAAGTGGAAATGCACGAACAGAAATGAACAAAGCTATTTACACAAAAGAAAAGGAAAAGAAAACGATCAAAGCCGATTAAGAAGCCATGCATAACAGGTCACTGCAACCAAAAATCCAAATAACTGGATAAAAAGATATTTCCCTTTCAGTGTATATAATGAAATTAAATATTCTTGTACCTATGTATAAGTATGGCAATATATTTGCATGCTCTGAGATACATACTGTTGATATTTTCCAGAAATTAATGCTAAAGCAACTCACCTATTTTACCAACTTCAATCCACATTAAGCCTAAGTGGCTACACAAATGAAAGCACACAACTTAACCAGGACTCAAATGATAAGGTACACTTAAAATTACCATGATAGATGAAACATAGATTAAATAAATGAAGGAAACTATCTTTAATATGGCTCATTAATAGGGCTTGTTGATAATGTTGATTTAGTCAAACGCTTGACTCTATAAAGACTCGCTCAAGGAATAATAGCATATGAAACACTAGCACCACAGATCATATGAACAGCTAAATGCAGATTTTGCTTCAACCCCTAATGCAGATTTTGTGAATCTTCCAGCTCCTAACTTTGCCTCAAAAGAGAAGGACTCCATGCTTAAAAAGAGTCACCTGAAATGAGCTTAATCTCTTTCAAGCAGCCAGCTAAACTAAGTAGGTCAGAAGTGATCAATCAAGAGCTCATCCAATAGTCAAAGCAGAGACACTTCACAGGAAGATATAATGATCATTGTTTTTCTTACAAATATCTTACTTGCACCATCTAAATTCATGTGTTCGTCACATACATTCTGTCTATCACACCTTGGCGCGTTATAACGAATACAATTGCCTCATGCACATAAAATATCATCTCGCTAAATGAGCACAACCAGATTTATCATGCCTATCATGAGGAACTCGCATCCAAACAAGTTCCCAACAAGTTCACAACTCCAGCTGGCTTGAAGAAAAACATACGATTTTGCAACAGCAAAACCAACACTTACGTTACGTACCAATCAGACTGTAGACTAGTTTTCATCTCACAGAGAAGCTCAAAGATTTAACATTTTCATTTCAGGAAAGAACAACAACTTGCAACAAAAGATGTTGCAATTACTATATATTAAATTACAAGACAAACAACGATCTGATTAATATTTATAAAAGCAGGGAGAAGACCATTTCAAAACAGCAGTAGCTCATTCCACATATATTAGAAACCCACTTTCCCATCCACAGACATCCAACATACTAGGCAGTCAAAACAGAACCAGCTTACTTGCCTTCCACTTCTGGCATCCTAAAAGAAAATTCCATACCTTAATTTTGGCACCAGATTTATGTAAATTCATACATAGATTTAACCGAACAACTAGAAGCTCCCACAGATACCAGTTATGTCTTTGGAGGATTAGGCCAACAACAGTCCCGTAGAGTTGACCTAAGCTTCAAGAATATCCTTTGTGTTAATATTAGTGTCGCCCTTCCGACATTGGCCAGCATAATATACACTTACGCTAATAAGCAGCAAGACAGTAAACATAATAAAGAAAAAAACCAAACACAATGGGGATTCAAATGTCCGAACACGTTGGGTTCAATGTGATTCCAACAAACGGCTCTGATCGAACCCTTAACATACTGCAGTCTAATAAGAGTTATGTACAACTACCAGGATTGCTTACACCACGTTGACCTAAATCACAGTATCATTTCAAACTACCAAAAGGTTGAATGCCTCTAACAAGCACATATGGATACTTATACAACACTCTAAAGCGAAAAGTATCAAAAAGGAAAAGCATCACCTACCCTGAAACACTCTAGAAGACGATAACGCAGCCATACAATAATGTTATCAGGATGAACACCAATGAGGTTCCACTTCCTGCAGGGAGGAGGGTTCCAAAATCAATTCTATTTATTAAAAAAATAAAAAAAAATATTCCACTTACAGAGAAGCACGATCTTTAAGGATTTTTTCTTCTTCTTTTAGGATAACATCAAAAGGAATTTGCTTGCTACTAAAATTTAATAATCCAAGAGTATCAGGGCACCCTGATTATATTGTTAGATTTATCGTTTTCAATAAATAAACAGCCTGTTCAATAAACAAAAATACCTTTTGAGCTCACCCTTATTCTTCTTGTTCACGATAATTAGTGCAAAATCTTCATTTTCCTTGACTTGCAGCTGCCTAATTTCACGCCCTCTGTTCAGTGGCGACGAAAGGATGGTCCTGGGGCAATAGAAAGGGTTTTAGCTCACTTCTTCTCCCCTCCTGCTGTAAACAGTTCGAATCTTATGAAATTTGTGGGTGCTCCAGTTTGATTCGAACTCATAAGAGAAAAAAAAAAAAACTCTCAAATAATGTTATAATGTTCCAAAAATCACGAACTCTAACCTCCTATTTATATCCCTCTCCTCATATGTAACTCATAATAAAAATAAATAAAATCATTTCGTGTACCATGGTGAACACCTTAAGATTTGTAGAAAGCTCTAGTTTACTCTCGAGCCCGTAGCAAACTTCAATTCAACTCGAATTTAAATTTAACAACATGAAGAAAATGCTCTTGGTCCGAAAGGTTGATTTGGCTCGTGGCTTGAATTCGGAATTTTAAATAATGAATTGAATAAGAGTTTGTCTTTCAATATATATATATATATATATATATATATATATATATATATATATATATATATATATATATATATATATAAGAGCTCTTTCAACATAACATGATTGGTATGACATGATCATTGAAACCATAATATAGAAAATGTGTGTAGAAATAATCATGAACTATATTTCTCCAATTGTGTTTGTGTATATATCTCTGTGTGTATATATGTAAATATATATGCACACATATATGTATGTATGTGTGTGTATAGTTATTAATGAAGAAGTTGGATATACGAATTGGTTAACCACTCTTCTAGCATTTATTTCATTTTTATTCGGAGTTGGAAAAGGTTGCAGATTTAGTGGAAAAGGTGATGATAAAGATGTATCATCCAGGAAGCAAAATCATCCATATACAAAAATACTTTTAGTGAAAAAAACATCAAGGAATTTGCACTTCGTAACTGCCGTCTGCGATCCGCTAATCTCGCAGCCACCGTTTCACCGGTGATTTCCCGCCGGTCACTCAACAACCTCCAATGGAGGGTGATCCATCGAGACACAGTGTGGAAGAAATCGATCAACGCGAACGGAGCGTGAAGAAATTTAAACGTGTAGCACCCTTCGCTCCATCATCATCACCGGATCCACCTACGTCGGATCGCAATGTATGGATCGACATGCTGAAATCTTCATCGACAAACGCTGCACTGCTGGAGGAAATTTACACAGGCGATGACGACATGGATGATACCTTCAAGGACGATGCACAAGCAGAGACATTCACCCCAGGGCAAGCCGAACCCTCAACCATGACAGGGAGAGTGGTGATTGACGTACCAACTGAGGAATGGAAGGAGTTGTGGCGCCCATGACGACATGCGCTGATCGTCAAACCACTGGGCCGGAACATATCATACAGACTTCTATCCCAACGATTATCCGACATGTGGGTTTCCGGATGGAGACTTGATATTATTGATCTCGAAGATGGATACTTTGTAGTCCGTTTCTACTCTCAGGCAGATTATACATATGTCCTTGAAAATGGACCATGGATTATTCAGGGACACTATCTTACGGTTACAAAACTTCGACCCGGCTTCCTGCCATCGACAACAGAGTTGGCTGCAACTATGATTTGGGTAAGAATACCACGCCTTCCACTCGAATTCTTCAACGAGATTGTCCTGATGCGGATTGGCAACCAATTAGGCAAGGCCATCAAAATCGACAGGAACACGATGCAGGTATCGCGAGGAAAGTATGTACGTGTTTGTGTGGAAGTGGATCTTCGACGGCCCCTTACCTCGACGATAATACTGAATGGATACCAACTGAGAATTGAGTACGAAAGTCTTCACCAAATCTGCTTTACCTGCGGTAGATATGGTCATCGTACTGACGGTTGCATCGAAAAGGCATCGTCTGAAATGCCAGCACAAGAACCATCTGCGCCAAGCGTCCCCGCTACTACGACAGTGCCTGCTGATCCATTCGGACCCTGGATGCTTGTGCGCCCGAACTCACGCCAACGCGTTGCCCGCAATCAAAATTTCAAACAGCCAACAAATGAGGGTGATCGGCCAGGAAGTAATATGAGAACCACTGATCCCACGTTGCATGATCTACATGGACCTCGAACTGGGGGATCAAGATTCAATCCCATTGCCCAATATGATACTACTGAGGAAAACTGCTCAATGCCTAATACACTTGCCACGGCTCTCCAGAACCTACATGATCCGGGTCCTCCCATTCAGTTTAGCACCTCCACGAAGGAACAGGCTATTAAAGTTCGGGAGCGCAGAACAAAAGGCGTCCCAGTAAAACCACCTGGCAAGCTCAAGATCCAGTCAAATCCCCCACCACCAAATACTGTTGAGCGTAGACAAAGGGCAACGAAACAACCAGCAAGTACTACACCCAAGCGTGATGAAATCGATTGGCAAGATAAAAACTGGCCTACCTTGACGCATCCTGCTGGGAGTCGATCTATGGTGCAGAGACCATTAGAAGATATCACCAACAATCTCGCCACACATGAGGAGGGTGGGGCTATACCTTTACACTCCCGCACACCTCCTATAGCACACCATCCATCTGCACCAAAGGACCTAGATCAGCAAATCAAACAACATCCACCAGATAACGCAATGGATGGAACCAACCAGTTGGAGGCAGACAACACAGAGGCGGTGAATCCTATTACTATGGATATGGAGACTGGTGCGGCAAGCGCACATGGCCTAAACTAGGCTAGGCCAGCTTAATAATTGTACATATGCAGATATTAGCATGGAACTGCCGGGGCGCTGGCTCCCCGGACACGCTGAGAGCAATAGCTAAATTGGTTCATGACCATAATCCTAGTATTATGTTCTTGATGGAGACTCGAGTACCGAGTTCGAGAGCAAAATATCTCCTCAAACGACTTCACTTCACCCATTTCGCATCAGTGGAAGCGCGTGGCTTTGCTGGCGGACTTGTTAGGAAATCAACCGAGATCACTGCAAAATGCGCAGCGGAAAACAAATACTTGATCTCCGATTTCCTACCAAGGATCCATGTTGTTCGTTTAATTCGATGAAAGAAACTCGAAAACTACCTTTGTAGATCCGAATTACGCAGATGAAGTAGGTGCGAAAATACGATCACCCTCTGTCGGTATCCACACGAACGCTTCCGTCCGGAGTGCTAGCTCTTCAAACGGCGCGGCTGAAGAACTCGGTTTTTCACAAAAACGGCTCTAGGGTTTCTTTGATGACTCTGTGTATTTTCGTGTGTCTAGTGTATACGAGATACACAAGTATATATACACATACGTAGACATCAAAATCCGAGTCCTAATCGGATTAGTTGATGCCAATCAAAATCCATATCAGATACGGATTCTATCAGGATATTCAAAATCCATATCAGATATGGATTCTCTCGTTAATATCCGATAACACACATGTATATATAATCACCAAAAAAACAAAAATAATAATAATAATAATAATAATAATAATAATTAATATCAAATATTAATATTATTAATATTAAAAACGATAATAATAATAATAATAATAATAATTAATATCAAATATTAATATTATTAATATTATTAATCTCAGCCTTACGCATTCTTGTGTGTGACCCGATAGGTCCATGTTAATTGGCAGTTGATTAAATCTCTATTAAACCAACAAGTCGTAATTGGCCTCTAGCAAGGCATTACAACTACCCAATTAATACGAGTAAAGTCCAACTAGCTTAATAATAGTACATGCATTAATCTCTTTGTCACACGATATCTAGTTTGAACATAAGTCATGGTCAACGTCATACTTATATAGTTCAAACATATGATTACTCGATCTCTAAGTAGACTGATAAAACAAATGATATTGATCACACTATCAATTCATTTGAGCACGGCCATGCATTTCACAGTCTCACTAATCGAGGGGCCCAAAGATATCTCTCTCAAAAGAGAGGGACAAATTCTATCTTGATTGTTCAATATCCTCTACATAATTTCTATCACATTCAATCATGACCTTTATTATTATTATCCAGTTACGGATAATGTTTGATCATGTCAAAATATAATAGTCCTTATGTTGGAAACTATGACAATCTCAAGTCAAAGGATTAAAACATGACTATCATGAGATTTACTTATGACACTAATCCATGTAGCAATCTCATGATGGGTCTATCCAATACACTGTTCTCTAACAAGTATCTATGAGATTGATTCGTATCACCATACACATAATCATCTCATGATTATCAAATCAATACTCATACTGATTATAAATTATTTTATCTCCATAACAATAATGAATCAGGGACATATATCAAAATTGTGTAACATACTAACCAACAATAATGATAATAAAACCTCTTTTATTAATAATAAATGCATAACATAAATATCCAAATCATGGCCTAGGGCACATACACTAACAGGACTATGGTGCTTCTGGGATGATTCAGCGGTATGCATTCGCATACTTAGCTGCACAGCTCAGATGATGAATATAGGTATATTAAAAGGCGATAACATGGAATGGATTTTGTCTCTGGTGTACGCCTCTCCAATACTATCTGTGCGGAACACACTACATGAATACATCGAACAAATGGCCGCTCATATCAACATTCCGTGGCTACTGATAGGCGACTTCAACCAAGTAATAAAACAAGAGGACAAGCGAGGTGGCCGGGCAGTCAAAGGGTATGGCGTCGAGCATATGCTTAAGATGATCGACATTTGCAATTTGGAGGAAGTTGGGTTTACTGGCCCACGATTCACGTGGTCAAATGGACAAATAGGGCGGTTGCATATAGAGCAACGGATTGATCAAGCGTGGGCTAATATCAGCTGGCATACAACCTTCACCTCGGCCTTGCTACATCATCTTCCTAAGACACACTCCGACCATCACCCACTGCTTCTATCCCTGATTGAGGCACGTTTGAGGGGAACAATCAATAGACCTTTCAAGTTTCAAAACTGTTGGATGCAACACACTGCTTTTACTACATTTATGCAATCCGCTTGGAAAGTGTTCAATGGGGACCTCATGCGCACTACTGAAGAGTTCAAGAGTCAGCTACAAACCTGGAGCAGGGAGATCTTTGGCAGCATTACACAACGTCGTCGTCGGTGCATAGCAAGACTTGCAGGAATTCAAACAGCACTAACACACCGGCCATCTCGGTTCTTATCAAAGCTTGAACAAGAATTACAAGATGAATACAATCTTATATTACAACAGGAGGAAACGTACTGGCAACAAAAAATCAACCTTCACTGGCTAAACTACGGAGATCAAAATTCACGCTACTTCCATGCAACACTAGCCATACGCCGTCGAAACTCCACAGTGGGCAGACTTAAAAATTCTGCTGGGGCCTGGGTTTGTTCGCTACAGGAGGTTCAGTATCTAATTCAAGCATACTATACATCACTTTTCTCCAATGATGATATGTACTGCCCACCAGCAGTCGACTTCCATATTCCCGTCCTTAACCACGCAGACCGCCACTGGTTGAATAGGCCAGTCTCACCCCATGAAGTGGAGACTGCAATCTTCCAGATGGGCGCGTACAAGGCCCCTGGCCCCGATGGTCTTCCCCCGTTATTTTACCAGAAGAACTGGGCAATTGTTGGACCAGCCGTCACGGAATTTGTTATTACGGCATTTGAAAAAAACAGTTTTCCCCAGGAGCTAAACAAGACCCTCATCACGTTGATCCCTAAGGTACCTAATCCTGAGGAGGCATCACAATTTCGACCTATTGCGCTGACAAATGTTGTTGTGAAGATCATAACAAAGATTATTGCCAATAGACTGAAGTGTGTTATCGGGAAAATAGTTTTGCCTACACAATGCGCATTCATACCGGGAAGGCAGGCGGCGGACAACATCATTATAGCTCAAGAGCTTATGCACACTATGAGAATTAAGAAAGGTCACAAGGGGTACATGGGCGTTAAGATTGATCTGGAGAAAGCGTATGATAAGGTCCAATGGTCATTCATACGACGCATACTACACGGCATTGGATTCAGTCAGAATATGGTTGAGTTGATTATGTTCACCATCACTTCTGCATCTCTATCAGTTATTTGGAATGGTCAATGTCTGCCTCCTTTCCAACCGCAACGGGGGATTCGCCAGGGAGACCCGCTCGCTCTATATTTATTCCTCCTTTGCATAGAAGTGCTAAGCCAAAATATCTCACGTGCAGTCAACGAGGGCAGATGGAAACCCATGCGCACATCACGAACGGGCCCACATATCTCACATCTATTCTTTGTCGACGACCTCCTACTATTCGGCGATGCTACGGACACACAGGCTGCAGTTATGGCAGAGGTCCTGGATGAATTCTGTCGGATGTCTGGCCAACGGATTAGTGTCAGGAAGAGTCAAGCTATATTATCCAAAAATATACAATCAAACTTCCACCCGCAGGCGTTTATTTGAATGGGGATTCAGTGCACCAGTGATTTCGGCACCTACTTGGGCATGCCACTCTCGCACGGACAGACGGGAAGGCAGACATATGGGTTTGTTCTGGATCGTGTCCGTCAACGCCTAGGACTGTGGAAGACCAAACTTTTATCCCAGACTGGCCGCTATGTACTACTTAGAAGTGTTCTTTCATTGATGCCTTTGTACTCAATGCAAACAGTTCGACTACCGCTGTCACTTACGGACGACATTGAGAAAATATCACGGCGATTCTTTTGGGGGGAGGATGATACTAGTCGGAAATGGCATTGGTGCTCCTGGGAAGTTCTGTGCTTGCCTAAAAAGAACGGCGGCTTGGGGGTCAAACGGCTAAGATACATGAATACCGCGATGTTAACAAAACTCGGCTGGACCTTCCTGACAAGACCAGATCTTACTTGGGTCCAAGTATTGTACCACAAATACGGCAGTTTACTTGAAGGTAATAGTAGGCGAAACACCTCTGCTATCTGGAGACATATACGTTCCACGGTACCTTTGCTTCGGGCCAACCTAGAGACCTCCAACATCCAAAATGCTGGCGAATCTTGTACCCTTCGGTGGAAAGGAAATGCCTCCGGAAAATTCACAGTATCTAACGCATATGAGTAGCAAACTACTGCAGAGTCACTGCCGACTAATGCAATATGGGATAATGTGTGGGCGATGAAGGGGCCAGGACGGTACAATTTCTTCCTATGGCGTGCATGCAGGGGGATATTGCCTACTGGGTTGCTTCTTTCGCAAAGGCATATGAAGACAGATAGCAGCTGCGATACATGTGGAGCAGTGGTGGATGATTTACTACATGCCTTGAGAGATTGTTTTTGGGTACACAAAATTTGGAGGCTGCTGGTAAACCTACCGATGCACCAACCTTCTTCCAAGTCAACGATGCTACGGAATGGATAATCGACAACATTAGCACCGCACGGCTATACTCACCGGGAGATGGAGATATATATTTCGTGAAGGACTTTGCACTATATGGTATTGGCGCAATCGCCTACAGCACAGCGAAGCAGATCCCGATCCGCCACCTGAGCATGTTGTCTTCCATGACATTATCTGGAGAGCGCAAAAACAAAACCTAGCGCTGTTATGTAATCACACAGATATAACACAGTCCATGTAATTATGTAGATGTAGATAAGCATCTTCTTTGTAAACATATGTTTCAAGCAATAAAACGATCCCTTCCATCAAAAAAAAAATCATCCATATACAGTGCAACCAGCTTGCTAATGCTGATTATATATTGCACTAACACGTGACTTTTTCACCACACTGCATTTAATTATATGATGGAATTAAAGCAAAAAATGATCGCACATTCGGCTGTAAAAATATATGATAATACACTGCTTTATATGTGAAAATCCTAAATGTCTTAGAGAACATGTGCAATGTTAAAAAATTATCTGAATATAAAAGAGGAAAACACGTAAGCATGATATTGTAGAACAGAAATGTAAAATTGCGAATAAAGTAAGGATCGGAGATATAAAAAAAATTATGCTATTTGACTATGTATCTGTTCCCACATGAAGAAACAACGCAATTCACTATTATGTTTCGAGTAGAATCGGAACATATATGCTAGATCGAAACATCAATATCATGAATGAAAAGCGTTTTTTATTGCTTTCGATGTACATGGTTCCTACTGCTTATATTACGATGGTTAGTGCTAAATATAAAATGAAATCAGTTATAACAATTACATTGAATATAATAATATCCTTGATTTGTGTAAATTGTAAATTGACTATCAATGATTTGTTTCATGTCTTGTCTTCGACAACTACCAATACTCTCCTTCAAGTTAGACAGTGGGATCACCGATGGCTAACTTGCAAAGTATCGAATCAAAGACTCTTTCAGTCACGGCATTTGTGAGAATATCGACTAGTTGATCTTCATGTTTTACAAATAAGAGTTCAATGATACCCTTTTCGAGTTTTCCTTAATGAAATGTCTATCCACTTTTATATGTTTCGTTAAGCCGAGATGGACATAATTCTTAGAAATGTTTATCGCTACTTTGTTGTCACACATTAATCGAGTAGACAGTCGCGAAGAAAATCCAATCTCATGCATCAACTTCTTAAGGCAAAGAATTTCTATCATTCCTTTTGCAATCTCTCTGAATTCTGTTTCTGTATTAGACAGTCACCACCTTCTGCTTCTTGCTCCTCCTTGTAATTAAATTTTACCCAACCATTGTATAGTACCCTAACGTAGACCTCCTATCATTAGGACTGCATGTTCAATCAGCATCTGTATATACCTGAAGCGCCCCGCTCCCGAGCCCTAGCATTGGGAACAGTGCACCCGCCGTAGCCTACTACGAGGTCTACAAAGCGTTGTTCGAACTTCTTTGCACGTCAAATCTGACGTAGAATTTTTTTTTCGGAAACGATAATTAAAGAAATAAACATCTTGATTAAATTAAATCCATCCGAATAAAATCAAGTACAAGGGTTCACGAAACCTGCTAAGTCAAATATGAAATACTAAAATCAAACAATAAACCTAGGTGGAGGTCTATCTGACTATCCCAAGAACAAGCTCCCGGTCAACAAGATCCCTTCTCGAGCCCAGCTCACTCTTCTCAGCCTCGATAAACCTATACACTCTTAATCCTGCTCACCTGTAGAGGGGAGGTGGGGGGTGAGTGATGGGAGTCACTCGTAGGTTACCCGTCTCTCCCGAAAAGGGATTGTCATATACTGAGTCGGGTAAACACATAAAGCATGTAAAGCATAAACAGAAGAATAGATAAAGCAAATAGAGCATAAATGCATAAATAGCACATACCCGACCCGATCCGTATCCCAAAACGTAGCATTGAAACAACTTAATAACAAGATAAACAATAATCTAAATAACAAATGCAATGCGCAACTTCATGATGCATGCACTTCTATCTCCGTGTCACACGCAGTCATTTAATATCACACGTTATGCTCTTTTTTTCCATGATATGCTATGTATGTCCCGGGTCCTATTAGGTGAAGGTAACCATTATTACCAACACCCATCACACGTCTCGTCAGGCCACACGTCCCGTAGGACCACATGGCTCATAGGCCAAATGCAATGCTCGTGCCATGAATGCGTCACACTTCCACACTTCCGTTTGTCCTATGTTGCATGCTCCGTTCTATGTTGCGTATTACCTATATTGCGTAGTTACCCTATGTTGCGTGGGGTTCATTACTGTATTTTATCTTCTACCGTTATTTTATCTTTCTAGACTTTATTTTAGGTTTCTACACTTTATTTTATTTTTCCTAGGCTTTCACACACTTGAATCTTTTATTTAAATATTTTTATCTTTCCCTACTATTTTTTATATTTCCCTCATTTTAACTTCTTAGTGGTTTTCTAATTTTTCTTGTTTACGAGACATTATTAATTTAATTAATTCAATATTTATATACATATATATACCTTAATTCTTAAATTTATCATTTTAATTTATTTTTAATTCGCACCCAGGTTTTCCGTTCAAAATGTAGTTGCTGTTATTATTATTATTTATTATACTTTATTTTATCTCAATTATTGAAATTGTTTAATTAATAATTCAATGGTTAACTTAACAATTTTATTAAACTAACATTCTAGCCCTTATTCTGGTCTTTTAAAGAAAACTGCCCTTTTCCTTTTTCTTACAGCAGCACCCACCAGGCAGCTGGCCTCTGCCATTTTTTTAAATTTGAATCGCGATATGGGCCGCAACAGATTCTGGTTTGCTGGCCCGCTTACTGTCTGGTCTGCTGGCCTTTTCTTCTTCTTTTTTTTTACATAAATATGCTGGAAATGCGTTGGGCCGGCTGAGGAAGTTGGCCCGCTGGCCAGCTAGGGCTGGCAGCCTGACCTTCAGCCGCCAGGCCTGGTCCCTTTTTTTCCCCTTTAATTCCTTAAATTCTAATTTTTTTTCTTCAAAAATTCATAACTTTTTTATTTTAACTCCGATTAACCCTAAACCAATTTCATTGGACTTCGTTTAACGCCCCCGACATTTTGCTGGTGTCACGTCGGCGTGTGAACAGTACGCGCCGCCAGTGGCTCGCGTGGGCAGCCGCGCGTGTGTTACACGTGCCGTCTCCGGGTGCGTTTTTCAACGAACCAAACCCATCCCAACCTATTTTTATGCTATGTGATCTATATCTAAGGCCAAACACGCAATTTTGCATACCAAAACATAAAGAATCCGCAGTAAACATATCAAAAATAAATATACAGTGATAATCAAAATATCCCAACACAGGATGCGAGGGAATCCAAAGCAATCCGACAGAGGGGAGGGTAACCTACCTCTTGAATAAAGGATTTACTGAGTACGAATGTTAGATACGACATGGTGTGCCTACTTTCCTTTTTTTTCCTTTTCCTTTCTCCCCTGCCGTTCTTTCTCTGCCTCTCACGGTAGCCTCTTTTTTTGTCATTTTTTTATCCCTTGTCTGATGCTGGCTCAAATTATGTAAGAAAGAAAGCAATTGATGTTGTGTACCTTGGTGACAACGTGGCCGAAGAACAAAATAAAGATGGCTGCACACACTTTTTCTTTTCTTAAGGTACCATTCGCTGGTTGAATTAGGAAAAGAGGCAAAAGCACAAAGAATTTATATGGTCACCTTGCTGGTGACAAGCGTGGCTGGAGCAAACAAAAGAAAAGAGGCTACCTTTTTTTTCCTCCTGGGTATTCTGGCCGATGGCTTTTCTTCTAGGGAGGGAGGTTTATGAGGTGTTTTAAATAGGAAAAATTAAGGGAGATAATGCAGTTAATGGGTGTGATGGTTGGGGGGTATGGAAGATAGTGGGATAGTGGAAAATTAATAAGATTTAGTTTATAGATTTTTTTTTACTTCCTACCGTTGCACACATAAATGTCATGTGTTATTTTTCACTTTTTTTTTTCCAAAACGGGGGTTACAACATTCCTCCCCTTTACAAAAGTTTCGTCCTCGAAACTTGCGTTTTACGTGTTTAATAACTTAGTGCGGTTCTATTTAATCCATTCACCTACTATAAGTCACGATTGTCATCGTATCAATCTCACTTTTAGGTCGTTAAGCCTTCGAACTCCACTTACGGCACTTAACATGCATCATTCAACTTATACAATTGTAATCTACAATTTCGAATTCTTAAAACTAATCAATATAATCAATTACCTAGGTAGAAAGCTAATCTCAAATGTCCTTTAAGTCTTCCAATAGGCAACCATTACTCTTCCTTAATACCGAATCAAATCCTCGAAATCAATTCTTATATACCTACGAACTAACCCTATGACCATACTCTTACTTCTTCCGAGATATCATCATAACCTAGTATATGAAATAAGTGTATGGACCTGTTTTTCATTAAGTTGCAAACAGAAGAGGAAAAAAAAAGTTCCTGTAGTTCTAATTATTTGAAAGTATATCATTCTTTCCCATTTTTGTAAACACTAGAATCAAAGGATTATATATTTGTTTTCACAAAGCGACATCTTACGTGACTTCTTACAAAACAATGACATAACTTGTTCGCAAAAAGCATCACAGTGAAATCGCATTAAATTAGTTGAAAACGTAATAGTGTAAGGTTTTATAAAACAATTTGAATACGGTACCTTTCGTTTTCTATAATAAAATATATATTTTGAAAGCTTTTTCTTTTTTTTACAAAAGTTACATAAGTTTATCGCAAGCAGATAAATAATTTCGAAAATACTTTAACAGATAAACAGCTTGCCATTTCAATAGTCGTTAATTAATGTTGACTATAAATAGATGTAACAAAGATGGGAATTCTAAAATATTGTGTAAGAATTCTATATAAACACATCGTATTCGGAAGAACATCAGCATTTTAAAGTTTTCTCCTCTTTAAGATCGTCAAACGATTTAAAACTTTTGTTATGCAATCTACAAGTACAATAATGAATTCGCCTTGTAAAGGTTGGTAGGCTATATATAAAAAAAATATATGAGACTCAATAAGGTATATCCGAAGACAAACATTTTCAGAATACTTGTTACAATATGGTTATACACTGGCGTACGCGCTTATATAAAATATTTATCTGTTTGTAAAATCTATAAGTCCACTATTCATATAATTCTATAGGTCATCCTATTTTTCAGATAAGGTCTCCTATATACAGTTTCTTATAAGTCTAACATTTGTATACTCATAATAAAATCTTTAACTTAAATCGGCCCAGTCATAGCATGTCACACTAATTATTGATCAACTTAAGAAATTCTAATTCACCATACTTCCGTGCGCCACACTGATCCACTCTACCTCGTTAATTGATTATTTGAACCACTAATTTTATTCTAGTTCATATGAAACAACCACTACTTGTCCATGCCCTTTTTTTTTCTAATTCAAGCCTACTCAATTCAAATCAAATAACTCGACGTTTTTATAAATCAACACTTACTAGAAGTTTTAAGGATTCATTATTCTCATGTACTTGTTATAGCCGATTCACGCCTTTTGCTATCGATCAATTTCTCAAATAAGGCTAATATCGTCGTCCTACTTTCTAAATTTCTACATCTTAACCCTAGATTATAAATTCCTTTGTATGATTCTCTTACTAAACGCTACTAATTATAATGCTTATGAATCGTTACTTAGTTTCTATAATTTCTTTATAAATCATCACTTAGTATATATCATACTATAATAATTCATTTCTTAGTAGCTATTGTCTCAACTTAGACCTAAGTCTGCTCTGGTGCTACCGTCTAAGTAGGGATATGAGCTCATTTTATTTTACCTTAATAGTACCGAGTCTTATGTTGTTGTTGCGGTGAAGCTGTCTGTAGCGCCCCGCTCCCGAACACTAACATCGGGAACAGTACGCCCGCCGTATCTTACTAAGGAGGATACAAAGCGTCGAGTCAATTTTCAACATGTCCGAAAAGACGTAGAAATTTTTCGCGCAGAAACGAAATACAATAATATAAAGTTTTCTGATAAATAAAATCCCTTAATACAATAATAAACCAAATCCTGCCAATAACGTGAGTCTGAAACTCTAACAAGGTGACGTCTGATGAGATCTCAATAAAATAAAGACAAACAGTCACAGGGTCCTCTAATATCCTAAGCGCGACCATCAGTCTGCCCACTCCACTGTATCAGCCCCGTCCTCAACGAAGACGTAATCATAAGTCTCTTCCTGCTCACCTGGTGGGGGGGGAAGTAGGGGTGAGTGACTGGAAAATCACTCAGTAGGCACCTGCCTCCAAGTAGTACAAAACAAACATACAATAATGATATAGCACATAGCACATAGCACTTAGGACATGATCTCACATAAGCATATGAATGCGGAAAGGTAATTCACTCCAGATAAAGAATGCGCAACGTCGTGATGCATGTCCTATTATGCATGCCACACGCAACTAAGTCATGTCACACAGGATGCCAATATCTCCACCATGCAGTGCATGAACCCGGGTCTTAACTGAGTGGCTGTGGGTCGTACCCACCCACAGTCACCATCCTGAGTGTACTTGGCCCCGCCACCGTACACCATCCTGAGCGCCCGTGACCCGTACGTCACGACCCACCATCATGCAATGCACGTGCCATGAATGCAAACAACACAAACGCCTGAGGCCCCTCGCTCATCCTCACCATTCTCCGGCACTCAAATCTAGGTTCATTTATTATTCAAATAATGATTTAATGTTGTTTGAGGTTAAAATTGTTATTCCATGGCTTATATATATTTATTGTGCATTTTCTATATGTTCCCATATTTTTCCTTAATTTATCTCTATTTATTACCTAATTATCCAAATTAAATAAATTATCACAATTACAAAATTTTAGTGAGAATAATTTAATTTCAGTATTTTATAATTTCTGGAATTTATTTATAGTTTTCTGATATTTATTTATATTTTTCCTATAATTATTACTATTTTAAATTAATTAACTAACTATTATAACATTTCAGAAATTATACAAAAATATTTAAAGAAAATAAACTTTGGGGACTGGCCCTATCCTATTCCCGCCAGCCCCAGCCCGCGTTCGAACCTGGTCCGGCCCGCCAGGGTCCGGCCTGCTACCTCTCTTTTTTTTTTATAATATAGCTTATTGGGCCGACAACAACTGGCCCGGTCCGTTGGCCATTCGGCCCAGTCCGCGATGCTGCCAGCCTTCTTTTTTTTTATATATCGGATGTTGGGCCAGACTGCTGCAAGAGCAGCCGGCCCGCTAAGACCAGCCTGGCCCCCATTCAGGGCCTTCGGCCCTTTGGTTATTGTCCAGGCCTTTCGGCCCTTTTGTCATTTAATTGTTGTTTTTTTTACTTAACAATTGGGCCAAGCCCTTTTAAGGGCCATCCCTCTTCCAGCTTAGGGCCTTCGGCCCTTTAACTTAATTTTTAATTTTTTTTTTATTTTTCAAGTGAAGGTGCGTCCAGCACCACTGTCCAAGGCGCGTGTAGGCCACGCGCGGCCATTCCGGCGGCGCGTGAGTCGCTCCGGCTGCCTCCGGCATCCGTTTTTCGATCCCGATCTATATTTTTGCCTATTTCCAGTCTATGGGAACCTATTCTAAGGCCAATACACAGTGAAAAATCTCTAAACATACTAAAGTGTTATTATTTTGATTATCAAATTTTTCTCTAGGATCAAAACTAAGCACGCAATACACAGTGCACGCATACCACAGTCTGCAACTTTCATGCTTTTCACGGATTAACAATCATGCTATGAGACTTAACAATTAAAACATCAAAAACACATAAAATACCACCAAGGCATGCTTGAATTATTACCAATTGGAGGGGAAAAGGGAACCTACCTCTCCAATGAAGAATTTTTTAGGCACGATAGTTGGGGTATGGGTGCGATGGGCCTAGACTCCTTCTCCTTCCTTCTCTTTTCTCTTTCCTTTTCTTTTTTTCCTCCTCTCCTGCGTGCTCTCTCTCCCTCACGATACCTCTTCCTCCCTCTTTTTTTTGTCGTAGCCGCTGTGGACTCCAGGGGTGGGGAACGGTTAATATTTAATTAGGTGGGGAGAGATTTTAGGGGTTATGGGGAGGGGATTTGGGTATTTAGGATTAGGATAAGATTTTTTTTTAAACTTAAATTTAAATTTAAGACTTAACTTATTTAATTTATATATATACTTATATTTTTTTTTCCGGTTATAACATCCTACCCCTCTTACGAGAAGTTTCGTCCTCGAAACTTGATGTAACTTAATAGTAGGGACCGAAAAGGTTCAACATACCTTAATCGAAAAGTTCAGGATACCGTTCGCGCATATGGTCCTCCAGCTCCCAAGTCGCTTCGTTCTCTCGGTGATTGCTCCATTGTACCTTGACATATGGAATGATTCTCCTCCTCAGCACCTGCTCTTTACGGTCTATAATCCGAACCGGTGTCTCTTTATATGATGTGTCCGGTCTGATCCTTAAAGGCGGTGTGTCCAGTACATGACTCGGATCTGGAATGTACTTCCTCAGCTGGGATACATGGAATACATTATGCACCTGGGCTAGTGCCGGAGGTAATGCCAACCGATAAGCTAACGGACCAATCTTTTCGAGCACCTCGTAGGGACCAATGTATCGGGGCCTCAGCTTACCCTTCAGACCAAATCTCGCAACACCCTTCATAGGTGATACTTTTAGATAAACCTTTTCACCCACATCAAACTCCAACGGACGCCTCTTCGAGTCAGCCCAACTCTTACTCCTGTCTTGAGCAACCTTAAGCCTTTCTCGAATCAACTTAACCTTCTCCTTGGTTTGCTCAACCAGCTCTGGACATGTAATAGCGCGCTCTCCCACTTCATCCCAAAGAATAGGGGATCTGCACTTACGCCCATAAAGCGCCTCAAATGGTGCCATGCCGATGGCGCTATGATGACTGTTATTGTAGGAGAACTCAATCAATTTGATCATACCGTCCCAATTCCCTTTGAAATCGATGGCGCAGGCCCGCAACATATCCTCTAGTGTCTGTATCGTCCTCTCTGATTGCCCATCCGTCTGTGGGTGAAATGCAGTACTCAATCGTAGTTCAGTCCTCATCCTTTTCTGACATGCTGACCAAAACTTGGAAGTAAATTTCGAATCACGATCGGAGACAATACTGACTGGGACTCCATGTAAACTGATGATGTTATCGATATAGAGTGTAACTAACCTCTCCAGGGTCACATCATTTGGCACAGGTAGGAAATGTGCGGACTTAGTCAAACGGTCTACAATCACCCATATCATGTCATTACCATTCCTTGTCTTCGGAAGACCCACCACAAAATCCATCGTCACATGCTCCCATTTCCATTCAGGGATCTCTAACGGCATCAACAAACCCCCTGGTCTCTGGTGTTCTACCTTGACCTGCTGACATACCAGACATCTCTCAATGAACTCGGCTATATGTCTCTTCATACCGCTCCACCAGTAGTGTTTCTTCAAGTCGTTATACATCTTTGTGGCACCCGGATGGATAGACAACTTTGAATTGTGCGCCTCCCTCAGCACTGTCCTTCTAAGGTCCTCATCCTCAGGAACACACAGTCTCCCCTGAAACCACATGCTATCATCATCATGTATCTGAAATCCATCAATCTGGTTGGTCATCATCTTCTCTCAGATCTCTCTAAGCGCTATATCTCCCTTCTGCAGAGGTAGCAGGCCGGACCCTGGCGGGCCGGACCAGGTTCGAACGTGGGCTGGGGCTGGCGGGAATAGGATAGGGCCAGTCCCCAAAGTTTATTTTCTTTAAATATTTTTGTATAATTTCTGAAATGTTATAATAGTTAGTTAATTAATTTAAAATAGTAATAATTATAGGAAAAATATAAATAAATATCAGAAAACTATAAATAAATTCCAGAAATTATAAAATACTGAAATTAAATTATTCTCACTAAAATTTTGTAATTGTGATAATTTATTTAATTTGGATAATTAGGTAATAAATAGAGATAAATTAAGGAAAAATATGGGAACATATAGAAAATGCACAATAAATATATATAAGCCATGGAATAACAATTTTAACCTCAAACAACATTAAATCATTATTTGAATAATAAATGAACCTAGATTTGAGTGCCGGAGAATGGTGAGGATGAGCGAGGGGCCTCAGGCGTTTGTGTTGTTTGCATTCATGGCACGTGCATTGCATGATGGTGGGTCGTGACGTACGGGTCACGGGCGCTCAGGATGGTGTACGGTGGCGGGGCCAAGTACACTCAGGATGGTGACTGTGGGTGGGTACGACCCACAGCCACTCAGTTAGGACCCGGGTTCATGCACTGCATGGTGGAGATATTGGCATCTTGTGTGACATGACTTAGTTGCGTGTGGCATGCATAATAGGACATGCATCACGACGTTGCGCATTCTTTATCTGGAGTGAATTACCTTTCCGCATTGATATGCTTATGTGAGATCATGTCCTAAGTGCTATGTGCTATGTGCTATATCATTATTGTATGTTTGTTTTGTACTACTTGGAGGCAGGTGCCTACTGAGTGATTTCCCTGTCACTCACCTCTACTTCCCCCCCACCAGGTGAGCAGGAAGAGACTTATGATTACGTCTTCGTTGAGGATGGGGCTGATAGAGTGGAGTGGGCAGACTGATGGTCGCGCTTAGGATATAAGAGGACCCTGTGACTGTTTGTCTTTATTTTATTGAGATCTCATCAGACGTCACCTTGTTAGAGTTTCAGACTCACGTTATTGGCAGGATTTGGTTTATTATTGTATTAAGGGATTTTATTTATCAGAAAACTTTATATTATTGTATTTCGTTTCCGCGCGAAAATTTTTTACGTCTTTTCGGACATGTTGAAAATTGACTCGACGCTTTGTATCCTCCTTAGTGAGATACGGCGGGCGTACTGTTCCCGATGTTAGTATTCGGGAGCGGAGCGCTACAC
The DNA here is from genome assembly GCA_036186865.1 of Eustoma russellianum. NCBI lineage: Eukaryota > Viridiplantae > Streptophyta > Magnoliopsida > Gentianales > Gentianaceae > Eustoma > Eustoma russellianum. Next base: position 16,623,251 of record AP025040.1, on the reverse strand, counting down.
TGTCTGAGCTACTGCCTGACCTATTGATATGTCACTAGCGTCTACAGTAGGGTGTTCAAGTTAACATTCTAGGTCATTTTTAATTAATTATCTAGTATTCAACTAGGGTTACTAAGATTACAGCTTAAAGAATACTGATCAACTTAGATAAGATAGAATTATATGGGATACCCTAGGTATACAAGTTTTGTAACCAATCGTCTCCTTAAGTCTAAGGTCATAACTTATTTTTAGGATTGTTCTTAGTATCATCGTTTCTTAAGTCTAATATCATGTCTTATTTCTAAAATCGTGCTTAGTGTATGATCAACGCTTATGACTACCTTCCGTACTTATGTCCAATGTCAACTCTTAATCGGAATCGTTATTTATGTTTATGAATGTGACTTATGTTCAAGATCACCGCTTATAACTGAGAGTCGTGCCTATGATCACGATCTTCGCTTATGTTCAAATCATTACTTATGTCTAAGATTGTGACTTAAGGGTAAAATCGTAACTTAATTTCTAATATCATGGCCTAAATATACATTTCCGCAGTGGATCTTGAATCAATCTTTGAAGATCATACTCTCGGCGTGTAATACCTCTTGGACTCATTCCGAAATAAGATCCAAGTGATCGGCAATGTCAGTTGTGCTATGCCACCACTCCTCCGCATCTTCTTGTCGAAGAATCTTTGGTCCGAGTGCAGCGGTGGAGGCGATGCCTGCTAGTTCAACAGCTGGTGTTACTGTGCTAAGGTGTTGGGCATGATGACTATGGCATCTTCAAGTGTTTGGGGATGATCCCCTAATTCTGGTGGTTCACACCACTATTTCTTCTATTACCAGCTTATTCACGTCTTGCTGATTTTTTTCTTGGACTTTAGAACAGCTGAAAATAGATTTATTTAAATATAGGATCACTTAGGGGGTATTTGTGAATTTCTAACAACCTAAGGGGGTTGCATATAAAGGTTCAGGGGTAATTATCAGAAATTCTGTCGTTTAATAAACCCTAAAAGTTAGGGGCAGAATAGTAATTACGTAAGGAAACTATCGCTCACCCTAGTACCCCTTAACCCGATCATAACTTAAGTCTAAGATCATCACTTAACCCTATTTTGTTACTTAAGGGCAAAATCGTCATTTTAGGAGAATATTGTAGCTTATGTCTAAGTGATCTAGTTAATCCTGCATTTCCGAGGCGGATGTGGAGCCTCGGATCTGATACCACCTGAAGCGTCCCGCTCCCGAGCCTTAGCATTGGGAACAGTGCACCCGTCGTAGCCTACTACGAGGTCTACAAAGCGTCGTTCAAACTTCTTTGCACGTCAGATCTGACGTAGAAATTTTTTTTCGGAAACGATAATTAAAGAAATAAACATCTTGATTAAATTAAATCCATCCGAATAAAATCAAGTACAAGGGTTCACGAAACCTGCTAAGTCAAATATGAAATACTAAAATCAAACAATAAACCTAGGTGGAGGTCTATCTGACTATCCCAAGAACAAACTCCCGGTCAACAAGATCCCTTCTCGAGCCCAGCTCACTCTTCTCAGCCTCGATAAACCTATACACTCTTAATCCTGCTCACCTGTGGAGGGGAGGTGGGGGGTGAGTGATGGGAGTCACTCGTAGGTTACCCGTCTCTCCCGAAAAGGGACTGTCACATACTGAGTCGGGTAAACACATAAAGCATGTAAAGCATAAACAGAAGATAGATAAAGCAAATAGAGCATAAATGCATAAATAGCACATACCCGACCCGATCCGTATCCCAAAACGTAGCACTGAAACAACGTAATCACAAGAAAACAATAATCTAAATAACAAATGCAATGCGCAACTTCATGATGCATGCACTTCTATCTCCGTGTCACACGCAGTCATTTAATATCACACGTTATGCTCTTTTTTTTTCCATGATATGCTATGTATGTCCTGGGTCCTATTAGGTGAAGGTAACCATTATTACCAACACCCATCACACGTCTCGTCAGGCCACACGTCCCGTAGGACCACACGGCTCATAGGCCAAATGCAATGCTCGTGCCATGAATGCGTCACACTTCCACACTTCCGTTTGTCCTATGTTGCATGCTCCGTTCTATGTTGCGTATTACCTATATTGCGTAGTTACCCTATGTTGCGTGGGGTTCATTACTGTATTTTATCTTCTACCGTTATTTTATCTTTCTAGACTTTATTTTAGGTTTCTACACTTTATTTTATTTTTCCTAGGCTTTCACACACTTGAATCTTTTATTTAAATATTTTTATCTTTCCCTACTATTTTTTATATTTCCCTCATTTTAATTTCTTAGTGGTTTTCTAATTTTTCTTGTTTACGAGACATTATTAATTTAATTAATTCAATATTTATATACATATATATACCTTAATTCTTAAATTTATCATTTTAATTTATTTTTAATTCGCACCCAGGTTTTCCGTTCAAAATGTAGTTACTGTTATTATTATTATTATTTATTATACTTTATTTTATCTCAATTATTGAAATTGTTTGTTAATAATTCAATGGTTAACTTAACAATTTTATTAAACTAACATTCTGGCCCTTATTCTGGCCTTTTAAAGAAAACTGGCCCTTTTCCTTTTTCTTACAGCATCACCCACCAGGCAGCTGGCCTCTGCCATTTTTTTAAAATTTGAATCGCGATATGGGCCGCTACAGATTTTGGTTTGCTGGCCCGCTTACTGTCTGGTCTGCCGGCCTTTTCTTCTTCCTTTTTTTACATAAATATGCTAGAAATGCGTTGGGCCGGCTGAGGAAGTTGGCCCGCTGGCCAGCTAGGGCTGGCAGCCTGACCTTCAGCCGCCAGGCCTGGTCCCCTTTTTTCCCCTTTAATTCCTTAAATTCTAATTTTTTTTTCTTCAAAAATTCATAACTTTTTTGTTTTAACTCCGATCAATCCCAAACCAATTTCATTGGACTCCGTTTAACGCCCCCGACATTTTGCTAGTGTCACGTCGGTGCATGAACAGTACGCGCCGCGCAGTGGCGCGCGTGGGCAGCCGCGCGTGTGTTACACGTGGCATCTCTGGGCGCGTTTTTCAACGAACCAAACCCATCCCAACCTATTTCCATGCTATGTGATCTATATCTAAGGCCAAACTCGCAATTTTGCATACCAAAACATAAAGAATCCGCAGTAAACATATCAAAAATAAATATACAGTGATAATCAAAATATCCCAACATAGGATGCGAGGGAATCCAAAGCAATCCGACAGAGGGGAGGGTAACCTATCTCTTGAATAAAGGATTTACTGAGTACGAATGTTGGATACGACACGGTGTGCCTACTTCCCTTTTTTTTCTTTTCCTTTCTCCCCTGCCGTTCTTTCTCTGCCTCTCACGGTATCCTCTTTTTTTTGTCATTTTTTTATCCCTTGTCTGCTGTTGGCTCAAATTATGTAAGAAAGAAAGCAATTGATGTTGTGTACCTTGGTGACAACGTGGCCGAAGAACAAAATAAAGATGGCTGCACACACTTTTTCTTTTTTTAAGGCACCATTCGCTGGTTGAATTAGGAAAAGAGGCAAAAGCACAAAGAATTTATATGGTCACCTTGCTGGTGACAAGCGTGGCTGGAGCAAACAAAAGAAAAGAGGCTACCTTTTTTTTCCTCCTGGGTATTCTGGCCGATGGCTTTTCTTCTAGGGAGGGAGGTTTATGAGGTGTTTTAAATAGGAAAAATTAAGGGAGATAATGGAGTTAATGGGTGTGATGGTTGGGGGGTATTGAAGATAGTGGGATAGTGGAAAATTAATAAGATTTAGTTTAGAGATTTTTTTTTACTTCCTACCGTTGCACACATAAATGTCATGTGTTATTTTTCACTTTTTTTTTCCAAAACGGGGGTTACAACAATACCTCTATGTCTAAGTTCCCGTGCCTCTTGAATAATATGCTCCTTCCAGGTGTTCATTTCAAATACCGCACAATCTTCATTGTTACATCCATGTGTTCTTCTTGAGTTTGGTGTATAAACTGGCTCACGGTTCCCACAACGTATGCTATACTGGGTCTGGTGTGAGAGAGGTAGATTAATTTTCCAACAAGCCTCTGATACTATTCTCGATTTGCCTTGGGCGGTCTTTCTTTTTTTTTGTAGTTTATGATTCAGACACATCGGTGTATCCCTGGATTTGCAATCAATCGTCCCCACTTCAACCAATAAGTCTAGGACATATTTTCACCAATATATGAAGATTCATTTGGCTGAATGAAGAACTTCAATCGTGGGGAAATATTTCAACCCCCTTAAGTCTTTCTTCTCAAATGTGGTATACAAATTTCTTCGAAATTTGCTAATTTCGTCTTGGGCGTTTTTGGTGATAATCATGTAGTCCACATATATAATCAAGCACGTGATTAAGTTTTTCCTCCTTTTGAAGAACAGGTTATGGTCCACTTTACTTTGTCTATACCTTTTCTTCTTCATTACAAAGTGACCTCCCAAATTATGCACGAGGCAACGGCTTCAGAATGTAAAGTGTCTTCTTGAGTCTACATATTTTATTGGTCTAAAATTCATCGGAGCAAATTGGTGGAGGTTCCATATGTACTTCTTCTCTCAGTTCTATATGTAGAAACACATTCTTCACATCAGACTGATGAAGTGGCTAATCATGGTTAGCTTCCACTGAAAACAATAATCGTACATATGTCTGTGCGTATCATGTTGTTACTAGTCTGGTTTTATGTCGTTCAATGGTCCCATCAGCTTTGTACTTGATAGTAAAGGCCCACCGAAATCCCACAGGTTTCTTTCTTTGGGCAAAATACACCTCTCCCACTTCTCAATCTTTTCTAAAACTTCCATATCTACTTTCATAGCTTCTCTCCATTCGGTTTTTCTTCCTTTGCCGCCTAGACTGATTGTGGGATAGATTCTGAACACAAGGACGTGTACAACACCTTTGTACACTCAGCAATCCTCCCCCTGACTATATTGATTAGATATCTGGAGGACCAAGATACTTGTTCTGGTGAGTATCTTTCTGGTGATATACCCATGTTTTGTCGTGGAGGAAGCACACACACCTGTGCTAAGCTAACTTATCAGTATCATCCATAGTATTATCCATAGTATGTAGAACAAAAGAATCATTATCGGTGTGTGTTTCACTTACCTCTTGGTGAACATCCACTAAAGGAGAGTGATTCGCGGGTAGTATCTCGTCAGCCCTTTGTTCTTTTGGAGTGGCTTGCTCGATGGTGCCATCTACTTGCTCCGATGGGACAGCTGCTGACCATTTGAGTGAAAGTAAATAATCTTGAATGAAAGAATTCTTTTCATTGATTGGAAATGTTTCTGATACATACAATTTATAGCAATATGTTCTAACTTATCTAAGGAACGAGAAATGATTTGAAATGATTTTGATATGGTTTTAAAATATTACCATATCTTATCATGATCCTATCCACAATCAAATTCTAATCAAATATTCTGTTTTGATACACCTGCATCCTAACACTCCCCCTCAAGTTGATCATTGAAGCTTCCAATGTTCAACTTGCACAACGTTGAGCTAAAGACCTTTCCAGTGACCGCCTTTGTGAGTATATATGCTAACTGATCTTCTGACCGTACAAAAGGAATCTCGACTATGCCTCCTTCAATTTTTTCTTTGATAAAATGTCTATCCACCTCAACGTTCTTAGTCCTATCATACTGCACATGATTTTCTGAAATACTTAATGCCGTCTTGTTATCACACTTCAACTTTGCTGGTTGTCTCACTGAGTACCCCAAGTCCTTCAGTACCTTTTTTAGCCATAGAACCTCCATAACACCTTTAGCTATTCCCCTGAACTCCGCTTCTGTATTGGATAATGCAACCACCTTCTGTTTTTTGTTTCTCCATGTGATTAGGTTTCCTCCAACCAAGGAAAAGTATCCTAACGTAGATCTTCGATCATTAGGGTTTTCCCCTAGTCTGCATCGGTATAAACTTCAATATCCAAGTGACCATGTTTTCTGAACCATATTTCTCGCCTGGGAGTTCCTTTAAGATACTTCACTATTTGCATTACAGCTTTCAAGTGTTCCTTTTGTAGTTTGTGCATAAACTGGCTTACTACTCCAACGACGTAGGCTATATCTAGCCGAGTATGGGACAAATAAATCAACTTTCCAACTAATCTCTGATATTGTTCCTTGTCCACTAGTGGCGCTTCTGTTGAGAACACTAGTTTCTGATTGACTGCTACTGGAACTTCGCATGGCTTGCACTCCAACATCCCTAATTCGGCTAGTAGATCCAGTTTGTACTTTTGCTGAGGTATGAAAATCCCTTCCCCTGTGCGGTTAACTTCTATTTCCCAGAAATATTTCAAATCTCCTAGGTCTTTCATTTCAAATGCTGTAAACAATTGCTTCTGAAGTTCTTTTATTTCATCTTGATCACTCCCTGTGATGATCATGTCGTCTACATAAATGATTAAACAGGTTTCTAGATTTCCTTTTTCCTTCACGAACAGTGTGTGATCAGCATTGCTTTGTCGATAACAAATCTGTTTCATAACGTTTGTAAATCTTCCAAACCAAGCCCTCGAAGACTGTTTCAGGCCATATAGAGATTTTCTTAAGCGACACACTTCATTTTTGTTGAATTCCTTAGTAAATCCAGGCGGTGCTTCCATATACACTTCTTCCTTTAACTCGCCATGAAGAAATGTATTCTTTACATCATACTGAAGTAGGGCCCAACCTTTGTTCACTGCCACTGAAAAAAGTACCCTCATAGTATCAATCTTAGCCACTGGTGAGAAGGTTTCGGTATAATCGATCTCATATGTCTGAGTGTAGCTTTTTGCAACTAGTCGGGCCTTGTATCTTTCTATTGTTCCATCTGATCTTCGTTTGATCGTGAATACCCACCAGCATCCTACGGGTTTCTTCCCTTCTGGCCGTACACACTTCTCCCACGTCTCGCTCTTTTTTAGTGCTCTCATTTCTTTGTTCATTACAGTCCTCCATTCCTGAATTTGACAAGCTTTTTTCACAGTTCGGGGTAACTCAACCTCACTGGCCACAACACTTAGTCCATGTCCTTCCTCTTCTCGAGAAACAGTAATCAGATGTCGTACATTCTGGGTTTTGGTCTCTAGTGAGTATCTCCTAAGTGGTACTCTCATGTTACCTCTGGGTGGTAGAACTCGGATCTGTATTTCAGATGTCATACCAATGTTTTTTTAAATTAACAAGGGCCTAACAGGTTCTTGACTTACCTTGGGAACATTTACCGTCAGGGAGTCTAGGACGGGATCTGGCGCTGCTGGCTATTCTACCTGAGTCAAGGTCTGCTCGGTGGCGCCACCTGCTTGTTCTTGTTGTACAGTCTCTGGCGTCCTTTGGTTAGTCAGCCAGTCGAGCACCACACCTGGTTCAGTCTCCCCCTGGAATAAAGGTTGGGAAGATACAGAAGAGTAGAAATACTCAGATTCGACAAGAAAACAATCCATAGTGACATAGAGACGGCGACTAGAGGGATTGTAACAGCGATACCCTTTTTGGTTAGTGCCATACACAAAAAAGACACATTTGTGAGCACAGGAATCCAACTTGGTGCGTTCAGTTTTAGGAACAAGGACAAAGACAGTACAACCAAACACTTTAGGAGGAAGTGTAAATAATGAGGGTACAGATACCTGAGTGTAGAGGATATGAAGAGGTGTGTGTTTGTCCAGAATTTTAATAGGCAAGCGATTTAGAAGGTATGCTGACGTAGCAACCGCTTCTGGCCAGAAAGAAGCCGCAACGCCAGATTCAAGGATTATGGCTCGAGTTATTTCTAGAATAACTCGATTCTTCCATTCTGCAACCCCGTTTTGTTGGGGGTGTTGGGACAAGAGGTTTGATGGAGAATACCATGAGTTTTAAAGAATTGCTGAAGACTGGCCGCTGTGTATTCACCTCTATTATCCGAGCGTACTACATGGATAGTAGTCCGAAACTATGTTTGAATCATAGCAATAAATTCGTAGATACGAGTACTAACATCGAATTTGTGTTTAAGGAAATAAATCCAAATCATGCGTAACTGGTCATCAATGAAAGTGATAAAATATCGAAAAACTTGGGGAGTGGGAACTGGAGATGGACCCCAAACATCAGAGTGTATTAAAGAAAAAACTTGATCAACACGTGTATTTGTAGGACGATATGTACTTTTATGCTGTTTAGAACGGATACACGTCTCACAAATCAAATCAGGTTTAGACGTAGTAAATAAAGTCGGGAAAAGAGTCTTAAGGTACCCAAACGATGGATGGCCTAATCGACGGTGCCATAACCAAAGTTTCCATTGGACCGTACGGCGAGCAAGCATGGACTAACCCGTTTGAGAAACCTCGTCCAAGTAGTAAGACCATCACGCTCAGTGCCACACCTAAAGATCACCTTCAAGTGAATGTCTTCCAATAAGCAAAAATGAGGGTAGATTCAAACGACACAATCTAATGCAGAAGTGAGATGACTAACAGACAATAATTTAGACGAGAGAGAGAAAACATAGAGGCAATTATTTATAGTTAGATTGGAGAGGAGAAATAGAGCCAATGCCTTTAACGGAGACTTGGTCACCACTGGCGGTTTCAATGCGGGTTTTATGTGGGTGAGTAAGGTTAGAGAAGTCAGAGAGATCATAAGACATTGTGTCAGTAGCCCTGTAATCTAAAATCCAGCCAGAATATTTTGGGCATTCCATGTTGAGCTTGTGTAGGTACGGTTTTTTTGTGTGTAATGGAGACGGTTGTAGGGGTAGAAATGGAATTTTTGCAAAGGGTGGGCAAGGGGGCTGACCGCTGGGCAAGGGAGGCTAACCACTAGGGAAAGATCTGGAAGGAGGGAGGTTATTTTGGGAAGAACAGACTAGGTAGGGCAAATTAAAAAAGGTTCTATTTCCTCCCCCTCTCCAGATACTTTGCCTCTCTCATTTCTGGAGACTTCGATCCCCTTAAATGCGTCAGGCTCTCCAGAGACTTCTCTTTCCTTATGCGGCCTCTCTTTTCTAGTGATCCCCTGTGACTTACCTAGGAACTCTGCCTCTGCTGCCATGGAGTTGTTAGCTCTGGCTCCTTCTGGGATGTCTCTAAGAGCTCCTCCACTACTGATGGCGGTGGCTCATTTCCCGATGGCTGATAGCTTCTTCTCTGGTAGCTTTCAGCCCTGTGCTCCCCACCACTCCGGATATCTTACCAACTGAAAACATGTCTCTCTGGTGTACTTCTTCATTCCACAATGAGTACATCTGAGTTTTGACTTGTCTTCTTTGTCACCACCACGCGATGACTGCGGTGAGCGTGGTGGTGCTGGTTGAGTCATGTTCAGTCAGCCTTGAGCCTTCAGCCCTGTCCCAATACCTGATGATGACTCTGTGTCTGAGGGTATGCCCCATAAAATAACAATCCAGGCCTCTTTCTGCCAGATTGCTCCGTATGCCAGCTCCACCGTGGGTAATGGCTCTTGTTTTAAGCGGTCACGTTTGACACTCTCAAAATTGGCATCAACCGCGGTGAGTAGCTAAAGGAGTCGTTGTTCTTGAATTTTTTGATTGTAGATGGCTATATCCGTAGGTTCCTTCATTGGATTAGGATATCTGCCGTCTATGGCCATCCACACTCCTTATAGACGGTTCCAGCAGTCTTCCAAACTTCCACCATTTTGTCTGATGGTGTTGGCCTTTCTGTGAAGGTCAAACACCTAGAAGGTGTCTCCTCCTGCCCACTACGTGGTAGCAAGCCCTTCCCAGAGAGTCCTTGTAGTCGAATATTGTGAAATATTATTCATTAGGCGTGGATCAATATTTTGTACCAGCCATGTGAATACCAACTGGTCTTGTCACTTCCAGTGGGCATAGATGGGATTTGTTGCCGGCGATGGTGGGGGAACGTCTGTGAGATGTCGCGTTTTCCCACGTCCTCCAATTCCTTTCTTAATAAGATTAGCCCAAAGGAGGTAATTCTCCCCATTGAACTTAAATCCGAATGATAAATCCTCTGTGGTGACTGTTGTGCTTAAGCTATTTTTCAGCAGATTGACAAGTTGGATGGCCAACTCGTCATTCTTCTGTCCGGATGTGCCTGTGTCTGTCATGATGCTACCTTTTGATCACTATCTGTGGGTCGGGAAAAAAGGTTTAGACGAGGAAGAATAAAGTCAGTTTTCTGAGTCTTTCCTTTTTTTCAAAGGACGATGATGAAGAAGAGTTTTCTGAGTCTTTTCCTTTTTTTTCAAAGGACGATGATGAAGAAAGTTTTCTGATTTTTTTCTGAGTCCACGGATCAGGGACCTGCTCTGATACCATGAAAATAAATAATCATGAATGAAAGAATTCTTTTCATTGATCGGAAATGTTTCTGATACATACAATTTATAGCAATACGTTCTAGCTTACCTAAGGAAAGGGAAATGATTTGAAATGATTTTGATATGGTTTTTGTTACAACCCGCATTTCCAGGTCAGTAGAAAATGAAATAAAATGATGGAAAATAGAACGCAAATGCAATGTCTATAAAATTTGGTGGAACTTAAATTTTTATTTAGGATTAATAAAAACATCGATATTAAATATCAGAGTTAGAAACGATCGGTAAAATAACTGAATGATAAGTTAACAGATATAGCGAGACTTAGCGGGACTATATAACGAACGTTTCAGATATACGATACGATTTAAATAAATTAGTCGGTAGCAAACTAAGTCAATAGATATAAATTAAACCAAATAAAAATACCCGATACGATAATTTCAATACACACTTTTATCACATTTTCTCCCACTCTATCCTATATGTCACAAAAGACAAACTTTTCTCCCCTCTCCAAAACCCTAGGCCGCCCCCTACTCCCCAACAAGTCAAGTCTTCTTTCTATTTTTTTACACATCTTCTTACACACTCTTACTTTCTATCATTACCTACACCTAACTTTTCCCACCCATTACCAAAGTTTTATTCTCTTTCCTTCCTTCTCTCTCACCTCACGTTATCTCTCCCTATTCCCCCCCAACCGAAAATATCAAGGGGCAGGACCCATTTTCATTACACACTTTCAACTCATTTACACTTTATCTATATTTTCTTTTCTCTTTCATCTATTTCACCAACAACTTCATCTTCTCTCAACCCAATCCACTCATTTTTCACTCTCCAAATGTCTATCACCCTCTTTTCTCTTTCTCATTTTCATTTCAACTCATTTCCCTCCTCTTCAACTCTCGTTCTTCTTCAAGACAACAAAAACTTCCAATTTCTCCTCTTCATGGCCGAGTTGTACAAGTGAAGCAAAGAAGAAGATTAATTTTAATACACCCACACCCTCAACAATTCTTACACTACACAAATACTCCCCCCCCTCTCTTGTCCAAGAAAACAAAGCCTTTGAACCTCATTTTTACTCTCTTGGCCGAAAATTCACAAGCTAGGACCAAGGTGTAGTTTTTCTTTATTCATCTCATACACATCTCCTAAACACTAACCATAACATCCTTCTTCATTTTTGTAACATCACGGCTGATCTTAAAGGGGTTGAAAACCAACGTGTAGCAAGGTAACAATACCATTTAAGTTCAACTAATCTTCTTCCATTTATCCATTTCCATAAGTTGTTCACTAACTCTCTATTTTTTGGGTAAAACTGTGGGTCACTTTGGCAAAGGAGGAGGATTTTTCTTCCAAGTCAAGTGAAGAAATCTTCACTTTAAAGTGTAAGAAAAAATGGTAAAGGCAAGTATTCTTCCTAGATCCTATATGGATTTTTAAAGATCTAAGTATATATGTTTGTATTAAGTTGGATCATCCATAATATATGTTCAAGATTCTTGTATTAAGACTATGTAAATATATGTTTTGATGTTATGTTATAAATGGTATAATGGAAAAATATATGGTTATACATATATGTGGCCACATGGCCCTAAGGAAGTTCTTGAAATAAAATGTCTTCTTAGATATATTGAACACTTATATGTATAATGTCTAGAAAATTATACATATATGTTGACACATATACATATACGGCCATAAAGGCCTTGTGGGTAAGAAAAATGACCTTCTTTGTTATTAAGAGTATTTATATGTAGAAGGTATAAAAATAGATACATGTACAAAGGATTAGAAATACACTTATAGGTATAAATAAAATGAAATGGACACATATACATAATATAGGCATAAGTTTGATGAAAATATAATGGTATATCTCCATACATATACACACGGCCAAATAAGGATTTTGGGAAATATTTACTTTATTTTAGGGTTTTCACTATTTTATATGGGATATATAAATTATGATGATTGATAAACTATTATGATGATAAAGACAAATGTGTATAAAATGGAAATAAATACCAACCAAGAAATAAGTAAAAAGGGTGTGATAAAGAAAAGAATTATGTGATATATATGGCATACATATATTTCGGCCATAAGGCTTTGTTTATATTAAAAATAATTTTTAAATATTTATGTACCCACACTTGTACAAATACGGCTATAAGACTTACTTTTGTAGAATAAATAGTATACTTGTTAAGTGTATATATGTATGTGTGTGTGTGTGTGTATAAATAGGAGATTACATTAAGCTGAACTGGATATTATAAAATATGTTATAAAATGATTACCTATACATGTACATATTTATACATATATTCGGCCAATAGGCCTCTTAATGTTGAAAAAAGTGTTAATATATTATATGGACATGTACATACATATAAGTATACACCTTACACTTTTCGACCATGAAATATTTAATATTACAATGATTTTAAAATAATTATATACACATATGTATGTTAAAATATGAAAAGGATATATATAATGTTTTATAAAATGATTATATATATGTATACACATTACATATACTTTTCGGCCATAAGGCCATTTTAATGCTAAAATATGGCTAAATATGTTTTATGCATACATATATGTATAATATATATGTTAAAGATATGAAAATGAATAAGTTTTGGATATTATATAATATATCATAAAATAATTATGTATATGTATATACACTACATATATTTCGGCCATTTGGCTTTTTATAATAAAATGACTTCATTATTTTGTATACATATGTCATCATCATCATCATCATCCAAGCCCAGTATATCCCAACGACAGCAAAAGCTATCGTTAGGGTCTGGGGAGGGTAAGCGGTAGGCAGACAATACCTCTATCCCAAGGGATAGAGAGTCTGCTTCCAGTGAGACCCCCGGCTCTACCTTTGTATACATATGTACATATGTGTAATATATATGTTAAGATATAAAAATAACCAAATTATGTATACTATATAACATGCCATGAAATGATTATGTATATGTATACACACTTACATTCGTCCATAAAAAGGTATAAAATATATGTAGGCAATATGTACATATATAATTATACAGCTACAATGCATTTCATAATATATATATGGCTTTACTACATGTTATGTATAATAATATGTATATGTTATGATAAGATGTAAGTTATGAAATTCTAGACGATATGTTAAGGTAATTAGAAATTAAATGCTTTAGGCATTTAAGTTATGAATTATGAAATACATGTATGGAATAGATGTTACGAAAGTGTTGTTAGATGAAAAAACAAAACGAAGGCTGTTTTGGACATGTTGGCCGAATGGTACCCTTTTAGGGGTAAAAATGAGATTTTCTTTAAGTTATGATATGTAGAATGAAAATAAGTAAGTGATGTTGTTACAAGATATAGAATGACCAAGGTATCCTCATATGACCGAGTCTCACATTGCATGAAATTAAAGTTGAAAAGTTACGTTTTTGCATCACATGTTTTAAAAGTTCATATGCATATGAATAATAAACACGAGACGAATGATTGCAATGAGACACGATATGTTATGTTCATCATCATGATTATGTTATGTTATATAGTTGTTGTCCTGACATCGGGACCGGAGTGGTAGATGTCAGGGGCCCATGTTTGCGTTAGGGCTGAGTGTAACACCAGGTGTGAGACACAGGATCTCAGTCATAATGCGTCACTGTTAGCACATGTACATATGTTTATGATGTTTTATGTCGTACATGTACTATATGAGGAATCATTCGGTATGTCGTGCATTATTATTCTTATGAAAAATGATATAGCCAATGATGAAAATGTTATGTCTTTATATTATGAAAATGCCACGTTATGCAAGTTATCAAAATCACGTCATGTTTATGAAAAGTCATGTTATGAAAAATCGTATTATGATAAGTCATGTTTTATGCATCATGTCATGACCATGCTACCATATGTTACCTTTAGAAGATCTTTAAGTTACGATATCATTGATCTTAGTACGATTTATGACCTAGGAGCTAAGTATGGACACGATATGATGTTACAGACCAGGTACAATGAGATGTTGATATGTTATGTTGATTAATTCTCTTTGTTTTACATATTCTGAGTTTATATTTACGTTGTGATACTTTACTTATTAAAATGGAGACGTGTTATTATATTCATTATGCATGGATATTATACTTTGTCACCCCGTCTTCCCATGTATGATCCACATGTCGTATCTAGTAGGATTACTTGCTGACAATTAAAAGTTGGCTATCACTCATACTTCCCTTATAACTTTATAGATAACAGGTACCACTATACAGACTTGTTGAGGACAGGCTAGATAGATCACAGATAGCGACGAAACATACCGAGAGATTTGCTTTGAAGCCGTTAGATTTTGGTTTATGATGTACTTAGAAGATTTCAGTACTCTATATCTTATGATTTGTACGGATTTAACAATGAAATGTATTGCATGTCGGTTATGATTTGTTTATATTATGATGCTTCCGCTTATCGATTCATTATTCATGTCGACATGCACATGTATAGTATCGACGCCTTGTACTCCTCATAGCAGAGTACAGTGGGTGCACCGTACCGGAACCCTAGTTTCGGGCGGGGCACTACAATTTTGAATATTACCATATCTTATAATGATCCTATCCACAATCAAATACTAATCAAATATTCTGTTTTGATACACCCGTATCCTAACAATGAGGTTACTTAACCAATTGAGTGGCTCATCTGAAGTCTCCCTCTAAGGCCGAGAATTATGGTGCTAGAAAAAATCAGACTCACGGAAGACGCAATCCATCGTGACATAAATGCATTGTTGATGTGATTGTAACAACAATATCCCTTTTGTTGAGTAGCATATGTTAGTGTATGTGCCCTAGGACATGATTTGGATGTTTTATGTTATACATTTATTATTAATAAAGAGGTTTTATTATCATTATTGTTGGTTAGTATGTTACACAATTATGATATATGTCACTGGTTCGTTATTGTTATAGAGATAAAAAATTTATAACCAGTATGAGTATTGATTTGATAATCATGAGATGATTATGTATATGGTGATACAAATCAATCTCATAGATACTTGTTAGAGAACAGTGTATTGGATAGACCCATCATGAGATTACTATATGGATTAGCGTCATAAGTAAATCTCATGATAGTCATGTTTTAATCCTTAGACTTGAGATTGTCATAGTTTCCAACATAAGGACTATTATATTTTGATATGATCTAACATTATCCGTAACTGGATAATAATAAATGTCATGATTGAGTATGATAGAAATTAAAGAAGCTCAGATGAGGCATTTATATACTTTTATCCTCTTCAAGCTTCATACTTCATTCTTGTAAATTTCTCTCATTTGTGCAAAAATGCTTAAAGCTTGTTAAGCTCTTATTTGTTCTTCATTGTTGTAAATTGAGATACTATAAGTACAGCACAAGAGGAACCATAAATATTTGATCTCTTATTTGTGTTTAGACTAGTGAGAAAGTGTAAATCTCATTACTTCCTAAAACCCACTATGAGGTAGCAAGAATTTGTTCTTGCTTAGAGCTGAAGTTGTTGTGGTTGCACAAAGTTGTTTTGTGCAAGAAGTTGTTGTTGTGGTTGTTTACACTAAGTTTTTAGTGTAAGTGTTGTTGTGGTTATTCTATTAAGACTAATAAGAAAAGTAGTTGTTGAAAATCCACTTTGGAAACAAATTGGTAGTAAAGTAGAATCATGTACAATTTGAACCACTCTATATCAGGTATACTCATTCATTGTCTCTCATCTCCCATTCTTTACTTTGATTTTGAATTTCATTTGAGTTGGAGATAGACAAAAACAAGAAAATTATGCAAAATCACCCAATACTCTATTCACCCTCCTCCCCCTCCTCCCTCTACAGTGATTGTCACAGACCTAACAATTGGTATCATAGCCTAACCTTGATTGCTTGGCCAATCTTTACAAGTAGCAAGGTTAAAGATCATGGCAATGACAATCTCTTCATTCTACACCTCAACTTCCAAGCCAACTGCACTACTCTCAGCCTCAAACACTAAAGCACCTATGTCTGATGTTCAAAATTATTCTTTGTGGAAGTTTCGAATGATAAATCATTTGAAATGTTGCGGGTTTGATGTATGGAGAGCTGTAGTCAAAGGAATTGAAGTTTCTATGATCACCAACTCAAAAGGAGAGTCAATGTTCATAGAGGAGTATGACCATTCCCACGAAGAGAAGATAAACTTTGCCATAAACGGAAAAGCATTCGATATTCTTTCAAGTGCTCTAACCACCACTGAGCTCATAAGACTTAAAGGTCTTGAAACAACCCATGAAGCATGGAAAAGGCTAGAATTGATACGTGAAGGGACAGAGCAAGTAAGAATGGTCAAAAGACTTATGCTCATAAATGAATATAACATGTTTAGGATGAAGAGTGGTGAAAAGATTGAGGAGATAATCGGCCGATTCACTCGAGTAGTGAATCAACTCTCAATGGTTGGCAAGAAAATCTCAAATGAAGATCTTGCCTCAAAAATCATCAACTCTTTGCCAAGAGAATAGACACCCAAAGTCACCGCCATTACCGAATCCAAAAATCTCAAGACTTTTACCCTTGACGAGTTATCTGATAATCTTCTTACTCATGAAATTCTTATTGATGAGCAAGATAGAATGAATCCTATCAATCCCAGACATGCATCACACAAAGGATTGGTGGTAGAGTCCGATGAATCGGATGAAGAAGTCGCTCTTCTAGTTAAAATTTTTTGAAGAATGGCTACAAGAAATAAGGCTCAAGCAAGAAAGTTTTTCAAGAAACCACCCAAGGATAAAGAAGCAAGTGAAAATTTCTATAGGTATAATCGAGACAGTCATTTCATTGCCGATTGTCATGTCAAGGAGCCACAAAAGCAAGAAAAGAAAGCTTTTCCTCAAAAGAAGAAAGCTTTAAGTGCGGAGGTAACTACATGGGATGATCTTATTTCCGAATCGGAAGGAGAAGGAAGTGAAGACAAAGATGTTGGACTTTTGTTGCGAGTATTGAAAATCTAAAAGCACAACATACTTGTCTCATGGCAATTGAGAATAACCTTAAGATAAACTCTAACTCTTCTAATTTACAAGATGAAATAGGAGATTTGAAAGATGATTTTGAAAAACTGAATTTAAATTATAAACACTTGAAGAAAGAATTTAAAAAGTTCATATTAGAAAATCAACAACAGAAAATCAGAGTTGCTGATAAGAATATTTTGATTTACCAAGAACATGATATCATACTTATCATGCACAAAACCGTAGCTCTAGAAAATATGGGGATTAGAAAAGAATGTGATAAATTAAGAACAGTAAAAGTAATTTAGACAAATTGCTCGGAAACCAAAGGATAGGAAATGATAAATCCTGTTTAGGATTTAATTCATCATATTCTTCTATTGAGCCCAAGTTATTAAAGAAAAGCCAAATAAGAGAAAAACTCAAAATGTCTCATCATTTCATAGACACAAAAACACACAACCAAGGCATGTATCCACTTGTTTCCATTGTAACAAGATAGGACATGTAAAAAGTGCATGTAGAACTAGATTGAGTAGCATGTATGTTTGGAAGCCTAAGGGTTGACAAGCTAACCGTAAAGGACCCAACCATCAAAGGGTATCAATGCATAAATCTCTTGGTTTTATATGCTCTCAAGATAAATGGAGTAGTCAAAGACAAAGGAACCAAATGACTTATAGACAGCGAATGTTCCGCACACATGACTGGAGACAAAATTTTATTCACTAAGCTTAAGCTCTAAGATGGTGGAATGGTGCACTTTGAAAATAGGAGAGTCAAAATCCTTGGACATGGAGAAATTGGTAACTCTTCTTTTACTATTAATCATGTATTATATGTAGAGTGTTAGCCAACTATGTGATGCTAATTTTCAAGTTCAATTTGTGAAAAGGAAATGCATCGTGAAAAAGAATGATCAAATCGTTTTTGAGGCTATAAGGAAAAATGTGTAGGACTTGTAAGGTACCACTAGAAGGGGGGAGGGGTTGAATAGTGGATGCGGAAAATTAGGTTCTTAAAATATTTTAACCCAAAAACCCAACTTCTGAAAACAGTTTCTGTTTTCAGATCCTGTTTTGAAACGTTTGAAAAACTAGGTTACAGGCATTCAAAAATTTTAAAATTTAGAGAGATTCTACTCTCAGATGTTCTGAGTATCTCCTAAAAATTTCAGATCAAAACTCAACCTCTAACCCCTTGAAAAGTCGTTTGTGGTCAGATTGCGCAAATCTGCCAGAAACAGTAGTCTGATTTGAAAAATTTATTCTGATTAACACGTAACTCCAAATGGTCTGAAAATTTAATGACAAATCCCTTACTATATGTATGTAAATTGGTTGAAAAATTTTGAAAACTTCCTTTGGGAAGTATGTCAAATACGTTCAAGTTCTCAACCTTTGCAAGTCTGAAAATCAGATTGCACTAGTCTCAGAACTACTAATGTTTGAATGACTTTACTTGTCCAAATTAGTTGAAACTTGCACCAAACGAAACTTAAGAAGTGTGGCTATGTTTCTGCAAAATTTTACAATTTTTGAAATTCGTTTGCTATTTTTAAGATTGCGATGAAATAGATGCAGAATGCTGAAACTGAAAATACTATGCATTAAAGTAAAGAACATAAAAAATTTTATATTGGTTCGGTTAAATCAACCTACTCCAGTCTTCAAGGACACCTTTCTCGGTTATCACTAAATAAAATTAACACCTTACCACAAGGGTGCTGGAGTTACACACCAACTCCAACCCTTTACAAATGATACAAGCAATCACAATGATCATGAACACCACCACCGAGCGGATGAAGGTTTGATCACACCTTGTTCAACCTTTTACAACAATGAAGCATGTATGGTGGTATGAACAAAGCCTATTCAGTATGTTTGAATACAGATACAATAGGCTTGAGAGAGAAGGAGAAGAAAGAAATGTAGAAGAAGAGAGTAGAGAGTCTTTTTGCACTTTGGAAATTATGAGACTTGTCTTCCATTTGAATGGCTCTCTTCTCTTCCTATTATTTGGTGTTGGCCGCCCCCCTAGGGCTTCTTCTACATCTTGAGAATTTTCTTTTTAAGTCCTTAGAAGAATGTCTTATATAGATGTGACACCATCTTGCTTACTTGACACAACTTGATTGGATGATTGTCTTGACCTTGCTTACTTGGAACTCCTTGATTGGATGAGTTTTGTCATCACTTAATGGCTGAAAAAATCTGAGATAAAATAAAAAGCATGTGCCAAATTAAAGTTCAAAACATTGCCAAAAATTTTACAATTAACTCCCTCAAATTTGGAAGTAATTTTTGATCTCCATTAAGGCCAAAAATCGGCCAACTATTATCTTCACATGCTGAATTTTTCAGCATGTGCTATATTCTCAAGACTTTGAAATGTTACCATATTACTACACATCAATCCCTTGAATATTGAGAAGCAAATTGATCATATTGAAGACACAAAATTCGGCCACCATATTGTCTCACATGTTGAATTTTCAGCATATGTTACATTTTCTACAAAGTTTGAAATGTTACCTTGTATATCTTCCTCCATTATGTCACTAACCTTGTGTGGCTTATTCTCCACCAATTGAGATGCCAACTAAGCTCCACATAAGCTCCACCAAGGCTGCATTAGGCGTATATGAAGGCTTGACCATGTGCTGAATTTTATATTTGTAAACTTTGTAAAATAGTGCACAATAATTATACACATATGGTATATTCCAATCAGGCCTAATTTGAATATTCTAGAACACTTTAGTATGTATTGAATATGTAAAAAGTGTCTAGATACATGTTACATGTCATGCCAAAAACGTTCCATGTGTTGTGTTCGTACGATTTTTTTCGATTAAATTCAAACTTTTTGCACATGTTATATATATTATGCCACACATAATATACATAAAATAACTTGAATATTCAACTATAATGGCTGATTAAAAGTGGCACCCCATGTGCTTAAAAATTGAATTTGGAATCTCCACAATTTAGCCTTAATTGAGGATGATTTGTGTGTCAACATAGAATGATTTTATGGCTGAGTGTACCATGTTAGCCACGAAATTTGTGGCCATTTTTGAAGTGTAGGGGGCTGTCTATCTATATATGGCAAGTACATGACACGTTGGCGAAGTTTCTGTAGTCACCCGATACGATAATTTTTGGTTTACAACCTTGTAACGTGTCGTAAAAATTTTGTCATCACCATGACTTATATCATATGATATAAGACCTGAACTCATAAATATGAGGTAAGTATAGTGGTGTGACGTTGACATACGTTCGTAATATATGTAACGTGTCAGTAGTACGTTGAGATATATGTGTATTGTGCCTTTTAAAAAAATATGAATATATATATATATATATATATATAAAACGTGTGATATAATAAGGAGAGGAGACTTTCCATTTCCATGTTTGTTGCCATCATGCCTTTTCCAAATATATCTCCATTTAATGAACTACTTAGTTCATTTAACTAAATACTTCACTTAATGAACTAGTTTAGTTCATTAATGGTGGCACCTGAAACTAGTTCAAACACAACAAATGTTTGCCATTTGATGTAAGCTTTAAAGCTTCATGACTTGTTAGTACGGCAACATTATATATAAAGTATATAAGGCAAGTTTGTCGCAAAAACGTGCCAAGCAATAAATTGTGTCATGCATTTCTTTAGCACACATTATTTAAATCATGCATTTTGTGAATCACTCAAACTCTTTTTCTCAACAAAATGATATTTATAAATTTAGCGCAAATGATTTGATATCACAAAAAATTTCGTGTCTAGTTGCCAAAAATGATTTGACATATTATGGTATAGACGATTTGGACACATTAGTTTTAAGAATTTCAAAGAGATTTGCAAAAATGAAAAGGTCCAAGGTCTCTCAAAAGTGAATTTCGAAAACCAGGGCTTATGTAACACTTGTCAAAAGAGAAAGCTTGTTAAAGCAAGCTTCAAGCCCAACAGTGAAATCTCCACCACCAAACCTCTATAATTTCTTCATATGGATTTGTATGGAAATATTGGTACGACAAGTCTAGGTGAAAAATATTACACTTTTGTAGTGGTAGATGACTTCTCTAGGTACACTTTAGGTCATGTTCTTAGCAAAAAAGAACGATGCATGCCAAGAGTTTATAAAACTTTGCTAGAGATTAGAAAACCAAAAAAGAAGACACCATTAAGGAAATTAGATGAGATAGAGGTAGTGAGTTTAATAGTGAGTTCCAAGAATTTTGTGTATCAAAGGAATATGGACATAACTTCTCAGCTCCTAGAACTCCTCAACAAAATGGTGTTGGGGAAAGAAAGAATAGAACACTTCAAGAAATGAGTAGAGCCATGCTAAATGAATTTGATTACCTAAGTATTTTTGGACTAAAGAGGTAAATACTGATTGTCATGTAATAAATAGATTTTATTTAATATCATCCCTCAAAAAGACTCCTTGTGAGCTTTGGAAAGGAAGAGTACCCAACATTGGTTATTTCAAGGTATTTGGTTGTAAGTGTTTTATATTTAACACCACAAATAACTTGGATAAGCTCGATTTCAAAGTGGATAAAGGAATCTTTAGGGGTTATGCTCAAAATAGCAAGACATTTAGGATATATAATAAAAGGAATGTGAAAGTTGAAGAATCAATTCATGTTAAGTTTAATGAACTCCTTGATGATGAATCATGCATAAACGATGATGATTATGAAGAAAGAATCAAAGTAAGTCATATAGAAAAGTTTGAGAATCCAAAAGAAAATATTGTTATTGACCTTAAGATTGATCCACTTGAAAATGGACCTAAGGTAGAAGAAGAAGATGATGATGATGAAGTGAGAGGAGACACTTCAAATTTATCGAATTCATATAAATATAAGAAAGACCACCCAAAAGAGTCAATATCAAGAGAAACAAGTCAAGGCATATAAACTAGGAGAAAATTTAATAAAAATGCTTTTATTTTGCAAGTTTGAGCCTAAGAATATAAAAGAGGCTATAAATGATGAAGATTGAGTATTAGCCATGCAAGAAGAACTAAATCAATTTGAAAGAAGTGATGTTTGAGAATTAGTGGCTAAACCTAGTGATCACCCAATAATTGGCACTAAGTGGGCATTCAGAAATAAAATAGATGATAAAGAAAACATAACTAGAAACAAAGCTAGGTTAGTAGCTCAAGAATATAGACAAGAAGAATGTATAGACTATGATGAGACTTTTGCCCTGGTAACTAGATTAGAAGCCATTAGGATGCTACTAGCATATGCATGCTATAAGGATTTTAAGCTATACCAAATGGATGTAAAATCTGTCTTCTTGAATGGAATAATTCAAATCATGTATTCAAACTCAAAAAGGCCCTTTATGGACTTAAACAAGCTCCTAGGGCATGGTCTGAGAGATTAAGTAACTTTCTCCTTGAAAATAGATTTGAAAAAGGCAAAGTTGACACTACTCTTTTTATTAAAGAACAAAGAAATAATCAATTGCTTGTTCAAATCTATGATGATGATATTATATTTGGTGCCACTAATGATTTTCTTTGTGAGCATTTTGATAAGTTAATGGAAGGAGAATTCGAAATGAACATGATGGGTGAACTTAATTACTTCCTTAGACTTAAAATCAAGCAAACTCAAGATGGAGTATACGTATTCCAAACGAAGTAAACCAAGGATCTCCTCAAGAAATACAAGTTTGCGGATGGAAGGAGCGTGAACACACCAATGAACACAAGTACAAAGCTCGACAAAGATGAAAAGAGAAAGTCGATTGAGGTAATCAAATATAAGGGTGTGATTAGTAGTCTACTTTATCTAACCACTAGTAGACCAGGTATTTTGCATGATGTGTGTTTATGTACTAGATTTCAAAGTATGCCTAAGAAATCGCATCTAGTTGCCATAAAACGTATTTTTAGGTATTTGAAAGTTACTTTGAACTCTGGGCTATTTTATCCCAAAAATAGGTGTTTCGACCTAAGAGGGTATAGTGACTCTGACTATACCGGAAACCTAGTCAA
Source organism: Eustoma russellianum (assembly GCA_036186865.1). Taxonomy (NCBI): domain Eukaryota; kingdom Viridiplantae; phylum Streptophyta; class Magnoliopsida; order Gentianales; family Gentianaceae; genus Eustoma; species Eustoma russellianum. The sequence continues at coordinate 16,599,779 of AP025040.1, read as the reverse complement.
TAGAAAAATCACCTCCGGGACATGTCAATTCCTACGAGATTGTTTAGTCTCCTGGTTATCCAAGAAACAAAATATCTATCTTATGTGACAACACTTCAGCCATAAGTATAGTACAAAACCTGGTACACCATAGTAGAACTAAGCATATTGAAGAATTTATAATGGATTGTATTAGAAAAGGATTGGTATGTGTTGCATTTGTTCCAACAAATGACCAATTAGCTGACATTTTTACCAAATCCCTCCCTACCGAGACATTTGAGTCAATTAGAACAAGATTAAGAATGATAAACAATGTTTAAAAGGTCAAAATTACAAAATGTCAGAAAACAGCATACATCGACCGATCGATGTAGCAGTTGAGAGACTGAAGTACATCAGTCTCTCACATTGATGGATCGATGTGGACTTCAGCCACCAACATCGATCGATCGATGGCGTTGGACGTTGGGACCATAAAAGCTGCAAAAACCTAAAATTCTCCATTCCACATCGATCGATCGATGTAATCGGGCGTTGGGACTATAAAAGCTGCAAAAACCTAAAATTCTCCATTCCATTAACTCAAATTTTCTCTATAATAAACCTCCATCCAGCAATAATTTTGTTGTTAATCAAAGAATAAGATGTTACTGTGTTCAAACAATAATTTTTCTAAATGAAAAGAAAAACATTATTTTATTATCGTTTCTTTCTTTCTAACCGACACTACGGAATCACTTTAGGCACCCCAGAGCACCTACAATTCACTGCTCATTTTCGATTTCATTTTTCAAATTCTCCTTCTGGGTTTCACTTGAAAGAAGTCGGGAAAGCTGCTGATATCAGGGTTTACTGTTACTCTTCTCTCTTTAGCATTCTATTGTTTCTTTTTCTGGTAAGTATATTAATTTGTCTCAGCTGATATATACAGGTCTTTATTTTCAATTTTGCGTTTTCTTTTCCTTTTGGAGTTATGTGTTAAGAATACTAAAAAGGGTTCTTAATTTCATGCGTTATAACTCAATGAGTTTAGGAGATATTTTTCCTTTTGCCCTTTAATTTTCCCCTCTAATTTGGTGCTCGGGTATTTGAAGTTTGGAAATACATCATTGAATTGTTGAGGTGGTGAAGGATTTTTTATATCTAGGTATCAGAGGAGATTTTTGCACTATTTCAAACGATTCTTGATATAAAAAACTTCTCCGTACATAAAAAACCATGATTCTTGATATCTTGGTTTTTATTTATGCTCTTGTGCTTCATAAGAGTTGATTTTGTTTTATATCGGTGATGGAGTGATTTTGGGATTCTGAAATGGACTATGATGATTTGAAGGTGATCGGCGAGTTTGATCTGATGCTGTGAAAAGGGTGGCAATGGCTGTTAACAAGACCATGAATATGCTTGAGGGTCTAGTGAGGGAAGGATCATTCAAATGGCTGACTAAAACACGCACTGCGTTCGATGATGAAATTGAAGAGATGGAAAGATCTCCTTCTGCAGGAAAGAACTGGTTGGCAGAGCTCTCTCCTGTCGGAAATGTAGTGGTCCGAAGATGCTCCAAGTGAGTTTTGACTTGTGTTGTTTTTTAAACAATATGGTTGTGTTTAGTTGACCTCAAACTTTTTGCGGAATTTCATCAAAATTAAGAGGCTCCGAGTGAGTTTTGACGTCTTATTTTTAATCAATATGGTGGTATGTAGTTGCCCTCAAATTTATTTTTTATTTTTCCAGAATTTCATCAATTTTTGTTCAATTCAGAATGTTTAAGTTGAGGTTTTATTGTTACAAACTTAAGTAGTGTTATTCATAAGCGCTAAAAGTGCATCCCCAATTGTACACCGAGGACCTTAACCTCCAAGCATAGCCTTCCTTCCCAATGCCCATTTGACCAATGGGATATTGTGTAGGTTGACAATTTATTAATAATGTTGTAATCTGATGTGGTTTTTTCGCATACCTTTGACTGGGAACTGCCAATTTAAGTGTTCCTAATCCTGAAATCCAGTCTAGTTGAAACATGGGCCCAATATAAAGATAAAAAGAATTGGTCATTCTGGTTCACATTAAGAAATGAAAAAGTAATGGTTTTAGTAAGTAATTGGTTGAACTTATAAATATTTTATGTAGTTTAAGATATTATGGTGAATTTACACTTGCCTAAGGCTAATAATGTCTTGGTATGTAGCAATTTTGGTCTTTAGTGATCCTATGAAGTAGTCTTTACAAATCATAACTTGTCAATAAACCCGTTACCTTCTTTACTTCCTAAGGCTTCAGAGCCAGTAGGGTAACCTTGGTATTGGCTGCTATATGCTGTTGACGACCTTTGACATTAGTACTTCACTTCCCTGTTTTGGTACCTGGAACACATGCGAATTGTCCAGAATACTTGGTGTTTCCATGGATCAACTCAAAGATAATTTTGTGGAAGAGGCTTCTGAATCCTTGAGGAATTCATCTCAATATGCACGGAACTTTTTGGAGTACTGTTGCTTCAGGGCACTTGCATTATCCACTCAAGTTATTGGTTATCTGCATGACACTAAATTTAGACGGTTGATGTTTGACATGATGGTTGCTTGGGAGACACCAGCAGCTGCCAGCCAACCGCTAATGAATGTAGGTAACTTCAAAATTTTGTTTTTGTTGCCTGGATGGTTTAACAACGTCTTCCGGTTGGATTACTTGCTGGAGTTGTCTTCTCTATCCATTTCTAACAACAGTTAGAATTCAGTAGATATGCACTCGTAAATGCCTCATAACTGTGTAATGCAAGTGCTTTGCTTAGAGGTATCTGATCTTTATATATGTTGCAGATGGAGCAAGATGTTTCTGTTGGATTAGATGCTTTTGCTCGGATTGCTCCAGCAGTTCCTATAGTTGCTGATGCAATTGTTAGCCATAAAGTTTTTGAGGTTCTCACAGGATCTAGTGGGAGCCGGCTACAATTCTCAGTTTATGACAAATACCTGGCTGGATTGGAAAGGTAGTTTAGTTGCAAGTGAAGTCTATTCTACTCTGTCTTTAGCCCCCTTAAAATATTCTTGACTTGGAAGCATTTAGTGTTTTGTCTGGCATGATTGCTAGCCTTGGTGTTAATGTTTATGCATGCATAGCGCTAAGTATAACAAGCAAAGCATGATTCTGGACAGAGTGATACTCTTGGCTTGCTATGGACCTATCAACAGATAAAATATTGCGGTGGTGAAGTTTTAACCTACCTGATTAGTAAGTTGTATTGTTGTATAATTTTGCAAAATGTTTGATGCTGGCAAGGATAGTGAGTGAAGTCTGATGGATTACCAGAACTGCCAGCACATTTTTAACATGAACTCGTGTACCTCTAGTGCCTGTGTGCTTCTTGAAAGTTTATTTTTATCACTATTATCCCATCATTTTTTTCCCATTGCTGCATATGAAAATCCAATTCAAATGGGACTGGACTATACAAACTTGAGATTGTATTTGATGTGTGAATACCTATGTACTTGTACATACATATACATACACGTATGTGCTTGTACACATACACGGGGACAGAGACACAGACATAAACACTCACGTGCATATGTACATACATATACGCGTACGCATCTGTATATATGTTTGTGTATTTGTATACACATCCATATGAACATACATATACGTACATACATACATAAATACGTACGTACATATTTATATATGTAAATACATATATACATACATAAAACACATACATACATAGATAATATGTATGCATATATGTGTGTCAGTGTGTGTATGTATTTGTGTCTACCTCTATCTATGTGTGTTTTTGTAAATATGGAATTATACACGCTTCGTAAAATTGACCATCCTTACAGGTCTTAAGGTTAACTATCACAAGAATCCAGAATCAGGGCTGAGGGTTCTTGTCACAGGTTTAGAGAGAGGGTAAGCATTTGTGTTGGTGTTAAATGTAGGAATTGGAAATGAACTTCAAATTTCTCGAGAACGGTAGGAGTTTGTGGTGGTGGTAGTGCTAACTCTAGTGTTATGGACGTAAGATCGCCCTCCTCTTCTCCAGCTACCTCCTCTTCTCCAGCTACGAGGCGTTTCAGTGTTATATTTGCATCAATTGTTGGTGAGTGTGAATCGAATACTGTTATGGATGCCTAAATTATACTTTTGCAGGGCAGTAAAGAAGTTGAACACCCAATCAGAGTCCTCTGTCCTTACTTCCTTCAGATCGCCAAGAGGAGAGAAAATACTGGAGGTGGATGGTACAGTGACAAGCCAGCCGGTTCTTGAACATGTTGGAACTTCCACGTGGCCTGGTAACCTTTTTGAGAATTAGGATTTGCTTGGTTAGCTTCTGTCATCTCTTGGCTGTGAGAGTTAGAAAATTGTATACCAGTACTACACGCTTATCATTTTTGACATTACTCTGTTAACATCACATATTTTACATGTGATTTCAGGTCGATTTACACTGACAGATCATGCTATTTACTTTGAGGCTCTTCGTGTTGTATCTTACGACAAGGCCAAAATATATGACCTGTCTGATGATCTGAACCAGGTTGTCAGACCGGAGCTTACAGGACCATGGGGAACCAGACTCTTTGACAAAGCTGTTTTCTATAAATCAACTTCCATGTAAGACAATTAAACTTTCTGGTTAGAACTGATGCCATTTGTCTTGTCCCCCTATATATCATCCATGCCTGTGAATAAAACTTATGAGTAAATGCCCTATATTATTGGAATTTCTGCTATTTGGTTAAATCCATTATTTAACAGTCTGAAATGATATTGAATTCTTCTAAATTTATTATTCTAGACCAGAACCAGTAATAATGGAGTTCCCTGAGCTGAAAGGGCATACACGTCGTGATTATTGGCTTGCTATTATTCGTGAAATCTTGTATGCACATCGATTTATCAACAAGTTTCAAATCACTGGGATTGAAAAGGATGAAGCCCTCTTGAAAGCTATTTTTGGAATACTCCGTGTGCAAGCCCTTAAAGACATGACTTCAGCAACTCCTTTTGCCTTTGAGAGTCTCCTCATGTTCAACGTTTGTGATCAACTTCCAGGTGGCGACCTCATACTGGAAGCCCTTGCAAATATGTTAATCGCCAGGGGATCTCATCGGACCAACTCCCCCAAGCCTAGAGGTGGAATGTACTCTGTTTCTGCTTCAGCGATGGCATCTACCCTGGGATTCATGTTTGGAGCGAGCCCTACTGCCTCTAATGCATCTGGATTGCTAGTGGGAGAAATCACAGTTGGAGAAATGAGTCCTTTGGAGAAAGCGGTTGCAGAGTCTAGAAGTAACTTCAAGAAAGTAGTGCTTGCAAAAGCTACTGTTGATGGAGTAAAAGTTGATGGAGTTGACACTAACTTAGCAGTAATGCTGGTAAACTTTTACCCGCGTCACTTTTTTTTTAATTGCAATTATTGATGATTTTCTTTTTTTCTTTCCTTTTCTTTTTCCAGTTTAGTTTTTTTTCCCTCTCTTTTGGGTGCGGGGTATGGTGGGGTGGGCAGTTGTTAGCGGGAAGGAGTGGAACCATTACTATGTGCTTGATGGTAAGATATTAAGTTGAACCCTCCTTTGAGGATGTAGCCACCACCTTTTCTCTATCAGAATTGGCAATATGATAGATAGGATCAATATTGAATAATGTGCGTTGTAATTTTTGTGGCAGATTTTCTGTATTACAGTTTCAGTTTTCATGATTCAGTTTATGTGTGCATGCAGGAATTGCTGTCTCCCTGGATAGATATCTGGAATTTGCTTCAGTCATTGGCCAATTGGGACCATCCATTAAGATCCGCGGGGTTCTGTTTAACTTTTGCGTATATTATCTGCAGGTATGTACCATAAGAGGGTCATAAATTACGAAGTCTTCCTTTAGCCAACAGTGATCAATTGAATATAGTAGTAGTAGTAGAGGATTTCCATTTCAATTTTTGTCATCGCATTATGTTATATCTTAATATTTTTTGTGTTCCCTTTTTTTCTTAATATCATTTCTTAAGTACAGCCTTGTCGATTGGCTTTTGCTATCGTTTGAGAATAGCGTCCTTAATGCTTTTAAGTGGCTTATGACGGGGGTGTTGATAGAAATCCCTTGCTGGATCTCGGATGTAAGAGATCACGAGCAAATTATATATGAAAGAATTTGAGGGGTTTGATAATGTTGTTACATATACATAAATTACTCATCTCTAATAGCTTAAAATTTTAAACGAGATTGTAATTTTAACATGTGGTAATCTACTATTACTGCCGTTATTGTCGGCTATTGTGGTGGACTAGAGAGAATTGAGAATAGTATTCATCAAGTTGATTCAAATGTATAAGGGTGTTGCTTTTTATAGAGGTTGTTTACATGACCTGTAATGGTCAAAATTCTAACGGATAGAAGCCCAAGTAGTCACAACGGCTACTTTATTCCTTTTTACCAGACACGTGTGTTAACTAATATACTAACATAGTGAAATATATTTATTATTGTTATTAGTACATATAATGTATTTATGTATTTACTTACATGCATATTATACCGTATTTGACTGTTCATATACAGTAAGTATATGTATATGTATTTCTACACTCCTCTTAAGCTTTGTTGTATATATTCAAACAACCAAGCTTAAACAATAAAGTCTGAAAAATCTTGGTAGAAACTAGTTCTGTCTATCTCAATATGTTTTAATTTATCATGTTGTATAGGATTTTCTGCCATGTTTATATCAGAAATATTGTCACAAAATAATCTAATTGATATTGTGCTCTACTGTCCAAGATCTCTAAGTACTTTATTGAGCCACAATCCTTCACATAATCCAAGTACAAGTGCTCTCAATTGTGCCTCTCCACTAATAGAAACAACAGGTTGTTTCTTGCTCCTCCAAGTAACCAAGTTGCCAATAAGTATGTTTTATATCCTGTTATTGACCTCATATCATTCTTGGATCCGGTCCAGTCAGCATATGTAAAGACTTAAATAGTTTTGTCTATGTTCCTTTCAAAATATAATTCTTGTCCTGGGGCATTCTTCAAGTACCTAAGAATTTTCAAAACAGTTTGTAGATGCTCATTAGCAGTATCATGCGTAAATTGACTTACAAACTCACAACATAACATATATCAGGTCTAGTATGAGATAAATAGATAAATATGTTAACTTTTGATATCTTAGTCTAGCTGCAATATCTCATAATTCTTTAGGCTTATGTCCAGGTTCAACTGGAGTACTTGCTGGCTTACAGCCAACCATTCCAGATTCATTAAATCTAGTGTATTTTTCCTTTAGATATATACATTTCCTCCCTAGCTCTAGCTATCCTCATACCTAGGAAGTATCTTAGTTTGCTTAGATTTTTCATTTCAAACTGTTTAGATAACTGAAATTTAATATACTGAATACCTTGAATATAATCGACTGTCACAATGATATCATCCACATATACAATTAAAACAATAATTTTTCTCTGTACTGATACTCTAGTAAGTCAATGTATGATCTAAATTTGTGTTCTTTTAAGCCTTTGTGAACTTTTTAAACCAAGCTCGTGGTGATTGTTTTAATCCATATAAAAATTTCTTCAGTCTACAAATTTTACTACTATTTGTTTGATTAGTAAACCCTGGTGGTATATACATATACATTTCCTCTTATAAATCCCATTCAAAAACGCAATTTTAGCATCAAGTTGATACAATTCTGTCTAAGTTAACTACTATTGAGAAAATTGCTCTAATTGTATTTAGTTTTTCCACATATGCAAATGTTTGTAGATAATTAATTCTATAAGTTTGTGTGAACCTTTTTGCTACTAACCTTGCTTTATATCTACTTACAGTGCCATCAGTGTGATACTTAATGGTAAATACACATATACATCCTACTGGTTAAACAATTCCTTATCATAAGTACAATTTTTTAACTAAGCTCTCACCTCTTCATAGATTGCATCTTTCCACTCTTGTATATTCATTGCTTCTTGAATATCCTTAGGTATTATATTAGAGTCTAATGCACAGGTGAAAGTCTTAAGGTGTGGATTCGATCTTACATATGATAGAAAGTTATTTAGAGGATGTTTGGTACATTATCTTATTCTTTTTCTTAATGCAACGTGTGTATTATCTATCTCAGTTTCAGCCCCATAGGTTGTGTGGACTTCTTCAAACTGGTTTTCTAATACAATATTAAGCCGTATATTTCTCCTTGAATATACTTTTGTAATAGGTGGTCTATTCCATAAAGCTGTATTTGTGTTGTATAGATTTTCTTTTTCAAACATTATTTCACATTGACTATTGTTACAATGTTTATCACACTCCAAAAGTTATTCTGTGCTTGACTTAGGTTATCAACATTATAAGAATGATTATAAAAGAAACCTTGTTTATCAAAAGTTTAACATCTTTTTTTTACTAAATGGCACTTATAGCATTTTTGTGATCCTGAGTATCCAAGAAATTTAAATTTGATAGATCTAGGATGTAACTTTTCCTTTAAATGAGACTGGATATGTACATATACAATACAACCAAACAATTTAAAAAGTGATTTAGATAGCAGATTTTTTTGAGAAAACCATATATAAAAAGACTTATCTAGGGGTTTTAAATGACAGTCCTAGAAGGCATTCTATCGATCAAATATGCTGCTGGTAACACATCTTCCATCCAATGTAATTTAGCGAATTTCATTGAAAACGTTAAAGTTCTAGTTACCTCAAGTAAGCGTGTATTTTTTTTCAGCAATGTCATTCTGCTGGGTGTGGAAACACGGGATGTTTGATGATAAATGCTATTTTCATGCATAAACTGTAGTGGAATCATCTAAATATTCTGCTCAATTATCAGATCTCAAGATTTTAATAATATAGCTAAATTGATTCTTTATCGAAGTACATGATAGGTATGGTCTACTTTATATTTAGTTTTAAGTATATATACTCAGGTAACTCTATTATGATCATCAACAAAAGTAACAAACCATCTTGTTCCATTGATATTTGTAGGCCTAGATAGTCTCCAAATATCAGAGTGAACAAGATTGAATGGTTTAGTTGAGTTTTATACTTTAGCAGGATAACTCTATCATGTACCTTTAGCCAAATGACGGGATTTACAAAGAATAGTTTTAGGTCTTACTTTAACATACAAATCTGGCATTAATCGTTTCAAGTATAGAAAATTGAGATGACCTAATCTTCTATGGCATAGAAAGATTTAATCTATATAGGTACTATCACATGAATAAGTCCTAACTTCACTAGTTCCGTCTCTGTTTGAATTTTTTTTCTGCAATTTGTGAATTGTAGCATGCAATCATTAACTTTTTTGCCTCAAGTAGAAATAGATCATTTATGTTTTTAGCATTTTCAATCATTTTCTTCATTCTTTTCTCCTGTAAACAACATTCAGAGGATGAAAAACAAGCTACACAATCACTATCTCTTGTAATTTTTTCTACATACAGCAAATTGAAGTCCAAACTAAGAACATGTAGGACATTGTGTAAAGTTAGTTTATCATTTATTTTAACGTCTCCAATTCTAGTTACTTGTACTGAGGAAATATTGACTATCTTGGGAATATAAAATAATTAATAAGAAGAAAGACGATTACCATCATTTGTCATATGGTGTGAAGTTCCTGGGTCAACAATTCAAATATTCTGTTGTCCAGTAACAATTATTACATATATGGTATTGCCTTGTAATCGTTATAATAGCTTGTATTAAAGAATTTTGACTAACTGCTTGGTATTTGTTCAACAATTAGAGTAAAGCTTCAATTTCATCTTTTGTGAGAAGACTGGAGGTTTCTGTTTCTGGAGAGAGCTTGAGCTATATTTGCAATCCCATTTATGCTGAAGGTAGGCTTTGAGGAAGACGTCTAGGAATTATTGGGTCTTGGTGGACTTTCTTCTTATGGCTTACCATTTAGTTTCCAACAATCATCAGTGAGATCTTCATTCTTCTTGCAATATCGACAAAAAAGTCTGTCTCCTTTAGTGGCTGGAGTTTGCCTACTAGCTGCTAGAGCTGTGGCATCAAGAGTCAGCTTTTCTGTAAGGCAGAAGTTTTTGTGGATGAAATAGGAACGACTCCTATAATAATCTTTTTTCTATTTTTCTCATGTTTACTTTCGTAGAAGGCTGTTTTTAAACTAGAGTTAATTGCACCTGGTATCCATTCTTTTTTACCAAGTTTTAAGTAGCATCCAATCTTTCATGAAATTCACTTGTCATCCAAACTTATAGGGATAATAGACACCTGTCATTCGGCAACCGGGAAATGACCTGTTGTATGCGGTTTTTATGAAATTTCCTTTTTTTTTCACTTTTCCCCCAAGTGACGCCAAACTTTTCCCAACCCTGGTTAATTTCATCTTCCCTCCATTTTTGCAATTTTAAAGAGCTAAGATCCAACTCTCTTCCCTTTCCTTCTTCTATCTGTAGCATCTGTAATTTTTCCCCTTTTTAGTTTGAAATGCTAAGCATTTTGCTGCTGCTTCTTCTTCTATCATCACCCGAGGCAGCAAGCTTGCTGCAACAGCACTCCAAAATATAAGTCCATTGAGGATATCTAACAGCATCAGCAGTACATCTGATAACCATGGATCATTATGATGAAGGTGGCCTGCATAGAAGCTATATTAAAAATGGTAGAATTACAGAGAAGAATGCTATGTTAAAACTTACATTCCATTTGGGCAACAATCCATCACCAAGACACGGCCCAAAACATACATTTGACTTCTTCAAGGATTTCTAAATACCTCTTCAACATTATATTGTATGTCTTTCACTTAACAGGTACAAAGCTTTTCAACATAAACTTCATCAAAACAACAAAAACAACGTGGATATCAACAGAACAAGTCCGTGAAGAAAAAGGGGATCGCCAAGCTTCCATGCGTTGCCGTAGTTGTCTTCTTGAACATGCTCAGCAACATTGAAATCACCTGTAAAATATGTCTTTGTTCATCAGCAAAAATGAAATCAAACCACATTGGATAAAAAGAGGAAGTATGGCGTATCAAACAGAAAAAACGCAGAAATGCCACAGTAGCAGGCTGTTAAGTGCTTAAAACAGAAAAAACGCACTCATTTGTCTACCTCTTATTGATTAAACGAATCCTAGTGTTTACGTTATAGGTTCTCACGATTCAAACCTATGATTTCAAGTCATACGATACTATGTTTTATCAGGGCAATTACTGTAGAAACAGTTCAGATTTTCTGTTTAATTTCACTGTCCAACATGACTGTCCAATTCATGACTATGCTGTTTTATGATTACAAGGTTGGTGAGTTCGGATGTGGACGACGAAGTCGGAGAAAAGGGGTTTGTGGAGGAAGAAGTCGGAGAAAAGGGGTTAGAGGATGAAGATGATACCGGAGAAGGCATTGGCGGGAGGCTGCATGCTTTGAGAAGGGAGGAAAAGGGTTTTTGATTTTGTTTTTCCTTTAATTTTGAAGGTAAAATAGTCAACCTTGGTTAAAGTCGGGTTAAAAGTATGGTTAAGTCCGGTCAAAGGTCGATTTCAGCGGCGGTCGACCAGCAGGTCATCCGGATGCCAGGTGTCTATTACCCCTATAAGTCTGGATGGCAAGTGAGTTTCATGAAAGATTGGATGCTACTTAAAACTTGGTTGAAAAGAATGGATACCAGGTGCAATTAACTCTTTCAAACTAGGTAATGGTTTAGTGTTAAATATTCTGTTTTCAGCACTGTAAAAGTCAGGATGTAATCCAGTGAGAATCTAAATACCCTTCTAGTCTCAGTGATAGTTTTATAAAATTTAGAATGTGCAGCATATGTTCATTGATGTACTTCAACAACAACAAACAACAACAACAACAAACAACAACTTCAAATACATCAATTTGTTGCCAAGCACGTGTCAACTGTGATAATATTTATTGCCAATAATGTTTTCTTCTTTCGTTTCATGAAACTGAGCTTCAATCTCATATAACTCAGGGTGTTATTTAGTTTGAAATACATTTCTTGAACTGCAACCCATATTTCAGCTGCAGTCTTATATATCATAAAATCATCACTTATGTCAGGTAGCATTGATCTTATTAGCGAAAACATAGTCATATTGTTTTCAGATTTCCATAATTTTAACTTGGGATCCAATTTGTTTGGAATAGTAACAATATCAAAGATGTGCTCTTCTATGCCTTTACTAGTCACTAACATCTCAATATCTCTAGACCAAGAAAGGTAATTGGCACCATTTAGTTTGTGATTATTAATGACAATAGAAGAGTCATAAGACCCTACTCTGATGCTTTATCAGGAGTGAAAATGACTTCAGTTCATTCAGACACAAAAGATGATGACGTAGTCATTTTTGGGAAACAAAAACTTAGAGTGAATGCTCTGATACCATATGGAGAGTTGAAAATAATATATTCATCAAGTTAATTCAAATGTACAAAAGTGTTGCCTTTTATTAGGCTGTTTACATGACCTCCAACAGTCAGAATTCTAATGGCTAGAAGCTCAAGTAGTCACAACGGCTACTTTCTTCCTTTTTACTATACACATGTGTTAACCAATATACAACATAGTGAAATATCTTTATATAATTATTAGTACATGTACTGTATTTATGTATTTACTGTATAGATATACTATACTGTATTTACTGTTTATGTATACAGTAAGTATATATGTAAATGTATTTCTACATACACATGCCATAAGTCCGCATGTCAGGGGACATAAAGTGTATAAATTAGTATTTTCTTTAACAACTTAAGTTTTTAGATGAGATGGTAGTTTAACAAGCGTAATGCCATAAGCCCGCATGTCAGGGGACATAAAGTGTATAAATTAGTATTTTCTTTAACAACTTAAGTTTTTAGATGAGATGGTAGTTTAACAAGCGTGTTTTAAGAAGTCTAAGTAAATTATGTGATTTTTTTAAAGAAAATATTATGTGATTTTTTTAAAGAAAACATTATGTGAATTTTAAACGTCTAATTTCCCCTTAATCCCCTACATGTCTTCCTCCTCTAACTTTATTTGGGAAGATGCTGCACTAGGTTTAAAGTTAATGTTAAATTTGCATGCTTTTTTCCCTTCAGAAAGACCGTAATGTTTTCAGATGGAACTGAATCTTTCGAAATTGTTGATGTTACTTCCCTTGATCCTTTTCAAGTGGTGTGCTGATCAATAACTGAATTGTGGAACCAGTTTGTGTTCTATCTGAAAATGACTCTTACTAAGGTTAGACCAGGCCAAAAGGTGTGTTTAGTGTGATAGCATTTAGAATCAAAACTTTTTGAGATGGTTTATTGGCGAAATCAAATTAGGCACTTGATTTGGAAATCTTACGCACCAAATACATGATTGTGCTGAGGATTTTTTTTTTTTTTTTTTTTTTTTTTT
>AP025040.1:16271782-16586379 GCA_036186865.1 Eustoma russellianum | reverse complement strand
TTTTTTTTTTTTTTTTTTTTTTTTGTGAAATTCCCATGAGTGCATATAAATAGTATTTAACCGTAGGGAAGTACATAAATGGGATGTCGGGGCTGCGCCAACCTTTGTCTGCCTGTGTGTTCACGTATCGCGTTCATATTGCAGTAGTTTGTGCTTATTAATTAAGTATTTACAAGCATACTGCCTGCTACTGGCTCAATAGAGTGCTTCTAAATTCGACACAGCTTTTGAAATTGGTAACTCGTGTACGGTTTTGAATGAAAGAAAGAAGTGAGGAATACTCTTTTCGACTCTGACTCTCCCACTCCAGTAGTTGCTTTGTATCTAGCCACAGAATGTGACCACGGGTTATTCACATAACCCGTTTGGCGGAAAGCTCGACCCATAATTCTGGTATTTATTTTTTCCCTCGCAGGGGATGGCTGAGTTATGCCTTCGCCGTAATGCTCATATCCTGTGCTGTTTTTATGTTACTGACCCGCCTGATTGGAGGAGGTGGTCCTATTGACGAACTCAAAGTAATCGCGCCACCTGCAAAAAGCGCAATGGAACAGCTTCTGGCAGTTCAAACTGCAGTATCACAAGTTGAAGAGATAATTCAAGACGGAAATGTTGTTCTTCTAAAGCTACGTGGATTGCTGTTGGCCATTTTCCCGCAGGTACTTGGCAAATTTCATTACTCTTTGCTGAAGAATTTTGTTATTGAGCTTTTACTCCCTGTTATGCGTTGCATTCCTCTCATCGTTTATGAACACCAATATAAAGAATCTCATGTTTCCAAGTCCTTTGCATGAATATGATAGGCCTGGTAGGTGATCTATAGATATACATATGCATGCATACATGTGTTTTGACATTATGTTGGATTTGCTAATCTATTGTTCAGATCTACATATATTATATTCATCATTGGATATATATATATATATATATATATATATATATATATATATATATATATATATATATATATATATATATTACATTGGATCAACTGAGTCAGTTAAAACCGTTAATGGGTCGCTTCAAAAAACAAAAAAAACCGTTAGTGGGTTTACAGTCTTGTACTAGTTTTAGAACTGTTTGAGTTTTAATCAAAATGTAAAGCTATCGGATTAACTGGTTATTCTTCAGATTGTACGAGTTGGTCAGAGTTTCAAAAACATAGGTTCATATGCAATAATCGCTTGAAGAAGAATGTCTTAAAATTTAACCTAAAGAAGCATACACACTCCCTAGATGAGTTAGCATCTGTTGTGGTGGTGCTGAACATGTTGGCTGAACATTCCAACATGGTTCTAATGTTTAGGCTACAGAGAGATTCGCGGCATTTCTGCTAGTTACAGCTTTGCTTTTAGCGGTTTTACCCAGTAGATACCTGACTTTGATGGCATTTCTGGAGTTGTTCACGCGCAACTCGCCTCCAAGGAGGGCGAGCACGGAGAGATGGACACGGCGATTCAGAGAATGGTGGTTCAGCATACCTGCTGCTCCTGTACTTCTTGAGAAATCTAAAGAAGACAAGAAGAAGAAATGAGGCAGTTTTCTTTTGTACAGTGGTGTGGTTTCTCTTGTATTTTAGTAGCCAAATACAGAAAAAGTTTGTAGTTTTCTTGTGTGCAGTGGTCTAACGACGCCTTAGTCTTGTAAATTTGTACCATGAAAACAGAAAAAGTAGTGTTGGCTCCCTTATGGTCTTTGTTTACTATATTTTTTTTTGGAAACAATGTAAATAGTATACCAAATGAATCAAGGTGAACCTTGACCTGAAAAAAAAATAGACAATAATGGATGTGCAACCCGTACAATGGACTATGGACTGAAGGCGAAACGACAAACTGTTCGCCAAAAAACCAAGTCAAAAAATGTGAGGCTTCCTTGCATAAGTAAAACATCAACAAGAGACTACGATAATCCTGAATGGAAATCCACACTGTAGCCTGAAGGATGCTCCTAGCCAGTAAGCTAGCAAAAAAGCAAAACTATAGTCTAGACAAACTATAATGCTACAATATAAGGTAGGGATAAGATTCATGCAAGACTCTATATACGTGTGTATATATAAGTCGGGAAACATCTGTAGATATAATGCTATATTACTTGTGGGAAAAATCTGTGTGGATTCTATTTTATGTCAGTGTTTGTGGCTAAAATGAAAATCTCATAATAACAACATTACCCGTTGTTTTAGAGGTTTTCGCCTATGGGGGTAATGGAGGTCGGATGTACACAACCATACTTATGTGTTAGAAACACACAGGAGTTGTTTTCTAACGAGCCATAATGAAAATTACGGCAAGTTGTGTCGAATTGTTACTTCACAATATAAGAAGCGCAGCTAATTTAGTATGTCATTTTATTTTATACTATCATATTTCAAAGACAAAGAAGAGTTGTCATTGACTCCATTGGAAATGAGGCACGTAACCAACAACATAAACTTACAACCCTTGTGGGCAAAGTTAAATTATCACATAGTTTCAGCTTGGAAATATAATATTTCACGTTTTCACCTTGGTGAAATGGTATAGTTTATTAAAACCTCTTGTTACCGGGTTTAACCATTTTATTGTAGATTCCATCAGAAGAAATAAAAACTAAGAAAGAAAGAGAAAAGAAAGAGTAAGGCTTTAGAGACTTTACATGAAACATCATCGTAACACACTATTTCCTCTGAAAAAGCGTCATTATTTTATATAAAAGCTATTCATTTTACAAAGTGAAAAAGCAAAAATGAGGAAAAGGAGAACTATAACCTTATTGAGATGAGGATAAAGAAAATAATCATAATTGGGATTTGGATGACACGCCATAAATTAGAAACCTCTTTGATTGTGGACGAATTCTACATGTAAAAGAACTCCATAAAATAGTTTAATTGATACTCGCGTGAGAATATTGTTTTAGAAAGGTATATGTTCGAATTAGGATGCGCGCAGCAGAAAACAATACTACTATATGGATTTGAATCCGATCTAATTAGATGCTCACTTCAGGTCCGGTTTGCAATATTTTCATTGCGTCAGTTGTCTGATAACACTTTATCAATCTAGGAGGTCGCTGCGTTTCTAATTTACATTCACCGAGGCTAAAGATTTAACATGTATGATTCAGAAATTTTATGTGTAGAAAAGGTGTTTTATCATATTTGGTCAATCTGTACTGCTTCCTAAGGCACAACTCATTTTAAGAACTTTATTTTAATTAATCTTGAAATAATAACCGTTTGGATTCCTTCCAAGACCTACGCGTAGCCAACACGCCCCCGCGTCCTCCCCCCCCCCCCCCCCCCCTCTTCTCCCCAACGGGGAAAAAGAAAATTCACCCCTTTACGAGAAAGAAAAAGGAATAAAATACACGAAACCAAACCAAAACGAAAAACAAAAAGAACAAAAACAAAAAAACCACCCTCGTTCTTAGTTGGAAAACTGATATTTACAATGCCAATTGTACATGTTGAGAACTTACTTAATTTACCATTAAGTTAATCAATAAGAAAACATTAATGTAAAATTGCAAGTTAATGGTTGAGGAATTAGATATGATGTAGTTCTAAAAATTAAATAGGATGCAAATTATAATAATTGCAACATGTCATTTGATGCAATAATTATACTTTTCTTTTAGAGAAGTAGAAAATTTCAAAAGTAAATAAAGTCACTTAGTCATCAATTACAAAAATAGTTTAATGAGGTAAAAGCAAATAGATTACAAATATCAGCGTGTAAAAGGATAATGCAGACTGAAATTGATAAAGCAAATCTATTAAGATACACTTTTATTTGCAAAATTGCAATCTTCGTCACACCATCATTAGTTTCCA
Organism: Eustoma russellianum; assembly: GCA_036186865.1. Lineage (NCBI taxonomy): Eukaryota > Viridiplantae > Streptophyta > Magnoliopsida > Gentianales > Gentianaceae > Eustoma > Eustoma russellianum. The sequence continues at coordinate 16,582,556 of AP025040.1, read as the reverse complement.
TATATAGCAGGAAAAAAATATTTTCCATTTTACAAAATTTAGAGATAGTTTTGAAATCTTCTGTTATATTTTTCAGTTTTTCCCGCACAAACCTCACGATTAAATACCAATACTATAAGTATCATATACTTCAAAGACAAGAAGTTTTATATTTGCTCATACAATAGCTATTTTTTGAATGTACAAAAAAATTGTCAAATGAAAATAAAGATTATTTGTCATCATATATCATGTATAAATTGAATAATTCGCATCACATGATATTCATGTATATTTAAAAATAACGAACATAATACTTATATATACATATACACACACACACACAAATACATACATATATACACATTCTTCGTTCTAAAAATATTGTCATAACTAGTCAAATACTATTGAAAATCAAATTGGCAAGGCATTTTACATATTTTTAAGTAAAATTTGTCTGGACCTAAACGATGCAAAAACTATTTTGGCAATACTATTGTGTTGAATACTTCAAAGATGTGTATACATGTATATATGTATGTACACATACACACACACACATATATATATATATATATATATATATATATATATATATATATATATATATATGCTCTCTCTCTATCTCAAATTTATTGTCACGGATGGTCAACATTGTTAGAGAATACATTAGCCAAAATGTGAACTTCAAAACTCACAATGTTCGAGAATCTCTAAAGGAGAGCTTTAGTGTGGACATCAACTACAAAAAAAACATGGAGTTGAAAAAAAGACAGCAATGACAATGGCGTTAGTGAATAGCTTAATCTTTACGTGAGTTGCCTCGTTATATTGTTGACGTTGAGGCATCAAAGAAAGGAACCATAGTCTAGTGGAGACACGATCTAAAATTGAGCATTGATGATATGAAGATGTTTGGTACAGTTTTTTGGGCATTCAAACAGATGATTCTTGGGTTTCAACTTTGTCGCTGGAGATATCAATTGACGGTACACATTTATATGACAAGCATAGCAAGAATATTTTGATTGATGTTGTGATTGATGTAGTTGATCATATATTTCAAAGTATTTATGCTATTATTGATGAGGAGAACGAACAAATTTGAGGATGGTTGCTTAGGAACATGCATCAGTATATAATCGGCGACGTGAAAAATGTATGTTTTGATTTCGGATCGATCTACTTCATTCAAGTAGCGATTCGATCAAATCTTATATGGAAATCGCCTTATGCGTATCATAGATATTGTCTCCGCCATATCAAATTGAATTTTCATGCAAGTTTTTTAGACAATGAATGTTTACATTTTATAGATAGTATATGATCATATTGTTGAATTCACACGCAATCAATTTTCACAAATACATTTCTTAGTAAGGCGTTAGCAACTATTCTATAGCTCCTGCATCAGAATACAAAGCGCACAAGTTTACAGAGTGTAAGGAGAAGTTGAAAGCATTGAATGAAGATGCATATGATTACCTTATGCAAATATTGCTTGATACATAGACATTGTCCCACGACGGTGGTAAGAAGTATTATATAATGACGACTAATATCGAAAAGTCTCATGGAACAGTGTGCTCAAGGGGACTAGGTGTTTATTGATAATTCCTTATGTTCAAACAGTTCCCAAAAGAACGGTGAAGATGTTTGACGATAAACGCGAAGAGACGATTGCTCAATTAACTCCAGGGACAGATAATGACTGAAAGTGCAACAACAATTTATTCACAATGCAAGTAATGCCGAAAAACACAGGATTCAGTGTTACGACAGACAAGCAGATCTGTATGAAGTTTTGATTCTATTGATGCCAAATGGTGGTGGTATTGAACATACCGCCATTCTGCTTGAAAAACTTACACTTACGGTAAATTTGAGCTTTACCACATGTCTTGTTCACACGCTATGTAAGTATATAAAAATATGCACAGTCTGGCAGCGGAATTGGTTGTTCTTTTATACTCATGTCAACCGATGCTAAACACCTACAATGCTTTGTTTCATCCGCTGTAACACTTTGCATACTGGCCCCTATCGCTATTCATGTTTGGATTCACAGTGAAATGGACCAAAGCTTAAGCATATGCCACAAAGCATGTCACAATCGTAACACTTATCCTGGCAAAGCAGAACTTCAGAATAATTAGTAATATCTTTATGTTTCTATGCAATGTTTATTTTCACTAGTGTCGTTTGTACCATCGTTACAGTGAATATTTATATGCAATGTTTATTTTCATTAATGTCGTTTGTATTTTATCCTTTAAATGATTGCACTGTTGTTGTGTGATTTAATTTTTTATTGACTTATTTTGAATGACTAAGGTTGTTATATATATGGTTTACTTAGGTTTAGGGTTTGTTTATAATATGTGACGAGCACCATAAAAAAATTGTCACCAATATTTATTGCGCGCTGATACGATACTTGTGACACATCAACTGACATTCATAAATTGAAAACATACACCATAAATTAACTGATCGGCCTTTTAACAAGTTTAATAATTTCTTCGACAGTACGTATAGGATTGAAAACTCCATCCGCAACGCCTTTTTGTTATGAACAATTGCCGATTTGCCTTTTCTTTAGAACGTGTACGGTGAGTGTTATTGGTTGGAAGCAACACGTAAGTACTCTCGTGAGTTCTTCCTCATTGTATATCATAACAGCATCTCAATCAAATCCTTCGTGTCTATTAGAGCCCAAAACGGCCATCTACACACAAATTCAAGATCATCTTTGTTTTCATTTTTTCCGACGACCATCAACGCATGTCTGGTGAATTCATTCTTTGCCTGAATCACTAAAAAAAATCAATTAGTAGGTTAGAATGAACTTTTGCATAAAATTTGTTTGTTTTCATTGGGTTTTATAGAGTCGCAAAATATCAATACAGTTTTAACAAAACAATAGTATACAAATGAAGATTTTGTGAAAAGCGAGTGGAACAGAACCAGACCATGTTGCGTCTGGGTTCAGATTCCCTCACCGCAACTCCCTCACCCCACGCGTCACCGCGTGACACGTGGCAACAGGAAGGGGTGGTGAGGCTGGATGAGAGTTATCCGCATCCAGCCTCACCATCCCTCCCTGCTGCCACGTGTCACGTGGTGGGGAGTGAGGTGAGTCACCGTACGGTGAGGTGATCTCATCCGGTTGCGTCTACGGTCAAAAGTGGCACAACAAATTTTGTCAGAACTGTTGTATGACACCCACTACGATTTTCATGCAATAGTATATGACACATAACACATGTAAAAGTACTTATAAAACTACAATAATGATATATTTTTTTAAGTAAAACTATAATATTTTTGATTTTGTGGGGAAAACACAAGTACTATTTTAATGGATGGAAAAACGGGTAATTCCCTCAATCACCTCAGCATAGCGTTCCTAACCCTCCGCGCTTATCCTTCTCCCTCGCCAAAAGACGCTGATGAAGCTATCCGCCGCCTTCCGATGCTGGGAAGATTTATAATTTTGATTCCGGGTTTCTCCGTCTCACCTTTCCTTTTTCTCTCCTGCATTCCATAAACGAGGCTTCGCATTTCACCGCCATAAATTCCCCCAAGGTCAATTCTTTTTTTCTTGTTATCCATTTGTTCTCTACGATTACTTCTCTGAAGTAATTTAAACCCTTTTGTGATTCAATTTTGCTGTTATTGGATCTGAATCTCACCTGATTATTTTTCTCTTCTTTTTTAGGTTTTGGGATTATTGAGGTGAAGAATTTGAAGCAAAAATGGATAGGTGGGCATCATGTCAGCATCAGCAGCAGGAGAAGGCCTTGGTGGGATTTGGTTGTGCTGGAGAGTTGAGGAGAGGTGATAATTGTAATACTAACAGCTTCTCCATGGCTAATTCTAATGGGGTTGTTTGTCCTAAGCCTCGGAGACTTGTTAATGTTAATGACCCTGTGTCCTTCAGATCTTCCAGATTGCTCCATAAAAAGTAATTTTTGTTTCTTCCTTTTTCTTCTATTCATTTTTACTTTCCGTCGAGATATTTTTGGATAAAGCTCTTTTTTTTTTTTTCCAATCTTGAAAGATAGGTTTAGTTTAGTTTAGTTTTTTTATTTATTTTTCGGTTGGGAGCGGATGTTTGAGGAATTTGGGTAATTTAGTTTAAATTGAGTCTGGGGATATGATTAGCTTTTGTTTTCTTGATTTTTTTTTCTTGTAGCAATCATATGGAGGCCTTGGAGTCGAGAGCTGGAACTGAGCTTCTAGATATCATTCTCACGAAGGTGAATTTTTTGTCCTTTGTTGCAGACTAGTCCCCAAAATTTTCTGGTTTGATGGGAAAAAAATCATTTATTTTAAAATTTTAACATTTTTTGTAATCTCTTTTTTCTTTTCGGCAATATGAAAAAAAAATCTGTGGCTACTGGAATCCTTAATACCACTTTGTTTTTTACTTTTTGAAAATAGTGATATCTCTATTTTTTTTGTCTTATTAGCTGGAACTATATATTCTTGAGTTGAAATAGTTGATAACTTGACAGGATTAATTTACCAAAGGAAAAACCAGTTCGGATTTCGTTGAAAGTCGCAATCACCTTATGTTATTCATTTTAATGGTAGATTTTTGTGATGAGTTTAACCTTTGCCTAGATTTGTCTATTCTTATATTTGGCTCATACCCATGAAGAAAAGATCTCAAAGATTTGGTTTGACTGCTATGCTGTTTTGACAGATCAATGCATACCACATAGGCACAACTATCTAGTTTACCATGTTTCTTGTATATCCAATCTTTTTATTCATGCTAGTGTGTCATAAATTTGATTTGTTGTTGACAGGGGGATTATGGAGCTGAGAAATCAAACTTTCAAGTGGATTCCTCTCCTCCATTTTACAGCGGCTCGCCCCCGGTCAGGGCTTCCAACCCTCTTGTTCAAGATGAGCAATTTGGAAATGGGAAGCCAAGTCCATTGTCACCATCAATTCACCTGCCAATGAATTGCTCGACATCGCCTCGTAAGAGCTTGAATGGAGGAGGATGCGTTCGAGTGACATACGGGCGTAACCAGCCTCCAGTTAGAGTGGAGGGCTTCGATTGTCGCGTTTCAGCTGTAGCTTAGATCAAAGCTTAAAGCTTCAAAGATTTAGAGACACCTCCTCCCAAGGGGGCAAGGTGGATATATAGTTAATTACTTGAGGGAGAAAAAGGAGAGAGACATGAACCTATTTGTTCAATTGTGTGAATAGAGGTTCAAAGAGAGAGAGAGAGGAGAGTATTTATCATCACCATCACCAATTTGTAGTGGCTTTTGTGTTCTTTTTGGTGTTCAGCAATCAAGAATGTCATCATGTGAATATGTAACGAGGCTGACATAGAAGTTGGTTGATTTTCTTAAGATAAATCTGAGAAATAAAGAGGGCTATAGAGTATAGAGAAGAAGGGCAATATTTTCTTCTCATTGGCGTCCGGTTTTTTTTCTTTATTTTTTTGCTTAGGCAGTGTGATCAATGAAGCTTTCTTCATCCTTAGCGGATTTTACTAATTTATCTTTAGTCTTGTCCTTCTTTTGTAAATCTGATATGAGGGCTGCGAGAAGATGTTACTGAATTATATGTTATACAAGTTCTTGGGCTTTTGCTCCTATAGATATCTGTGCACAGATTCAATTGTCGCAGCAGATCACATGGCTTTATCTTCTGTACATTTTGTGTATGTATTTATTTTCTAATATTGTAAACGTCACCACCCCTTTTGGGTAAGTAGGGTATGCATGTGTGTGTGTGTACACATGCATTGTAAACGTCACAACCCGTTTGGCTAAGTAGGGTATGCATGAACGTATGCAAGTGGAACTTCTGAGGTTGTTGGTGTTTCACTTTTACCTCTTCAGGATATGCTTATGGCCCCTTAATGTTGTAAAAATCACCAGCCTTTTTGGCCAAGTAGGATAAGAGGAAGATACATATCAATGGTTTATATCGTTGTCCGTACCAAGGGACTTTGTATGGGTCGGTTAAGCAGACTTTTGAGTTATGACAAAACCTGAGGTCTTTTCTTGTTACCAAATTCTCAATGAAATGTGAGAATATTTGGTCACTCAAAAGGACCGGAGCGTGGGAACCTTCTGCTATGGCAGGCGTATGCAAGCAAGAAGTGGAAGATGGGCTTGATGGCCTTAGACCATCTCCAATGGGAGCACCAAAACACCAAATTGGTGCAAAATATCACTCCAACCAAGCACCAAAGCTTGCACCAAATTGGTGAAAATGAATAGTGTTGCACCAAATAGGTGCAACATTATTCATTGCACCAAATCACTATTCATCCTCCACATCATCATTTTAAAAATATTAATTTAATTTTAATTTCATTAATTTCGTTATAAAAATTTTAATTTCGTTAATTTTGTTATAAAAATTTTAATTTCGTTAATTTCGTTATAAGAAAAAATTATATAACAAAAATCTGGAATGAATACTTACATTAAATTTACATGAATGTCAAACTTGTGTTAAAATATTTATAATAAGGAATTAAAAATAGAATGATAGAAGAATTTGAGGGAATATTCTTATTTGGTGTTAGATTTGGTGTTTGTGGTTGAAGTACTTTTTACTGTTTATTGCACCAAATAGGTAATTTTGTGCAAAATTTGGTGTTTTGTGTTGGAGATGACCTTAGAGATGGGAGTGGATCCCCTGACCACCAAACACCTCACCCCCCACACGACTGCCTGACACGTGGCAGTAGGTCCTTTGTTACCGGCCCTAAGAGCCGAATCGCTTGAAGATTGCAGCTATGCGGCCTCACTATGGAGGAGGGTAATTCCGGCAGTGCATTGGCAACAAATTTTTGCAGCTCAAAATATGAAGATGTGGATTGATCTCAGCATGCAGGAGGACATGAGCTCCAGTGGCACGGAAGAAAATTGGCGATATACTTTTATAGAGGGTGTGGCCACGATTTGGTACCGGCGGAACAAACAGTATTAAGACACGAATGCAGAGAGGATTTATATTTTTTGCAACAATGTTTCTATCCGAATACCAACTGAATCCGAATACCAACTGAACTATATCGTGAGACGAGGATAATATATATTTTGGTTGATCGGATCCTTGCCCAAGTTCGAGATCTCAGAATAACGTGGGAACTACCAAATCGAAGTGAGGAAGTAGATGCAGATGTACATGAGTAATTACTTTGACCTATGTCCACATACACGTTTACACATTTGTACAGACTATTCAGTGAATATTGGTCCCCTTTTCTAATTAAAAAAAAATCTAAACAGATTCTGTGTCTAATGTCGACAGTAATTTACTCTCTTTTTTGTTTTCAAATTATGTTTGATCCAATATTACTATCACAAAAGGTATAATAAATGATATGCAAGTAACATGGCAATAGGTAAAACCTCTAATTGATGATAATTCTAATAACAAACCTATCTAATTATGTTTATTCCATTATTATTATTATCTCATAGAAGCAAAAGAGTTGCAATATGATAAGTAACAGAGCAACGGATAGTTTTAGTGATCTCACAATGTATGAAATGTTGTGTTAAAATAGAGCTTCTAAGTTAATTTATAAAAATAGAATGGATGATGTAACTTCTGGTCAAATTCCTTCCAAAAATATTAACGACGTTAAATTCTTATCCAGTCGCCATATGCCATATTAATAGAGTGGCAGCGACTTAACCACGCTTCTTGTTCTCCTACCCTTTTTCTTGGTAACATAAAAGATTCATCAACCGAGGTGAAATAACTCAGTTGATATTTAGGTTTAGACATTACACTTAAAAGATCATATGTTTGAATCGGGACACATGCAATATAGATACAATAGTGCTATCTAGACCAGTAATGACTTATATTATGGCATCCGGTCCAATTATGTTAAGAGATTGCTAGCCTAGTTTTGTACTAGGCCAGTAATGACTTATACTATGGCATCCGTTCCAATTAGTTTAAAAAGTTGCTAACCCAGTCTTACACTAGACATTTTATATAGATTCCTAGCAACGCTTTACCCATTTAAAATTTGTTAAGTACATAAGATTCCAAATTTTACTTTTTACCACCAGAATAAATGTCCATGCTGTTGGGACTATAGAAATGCGCTCTTTCTCTCACACACACATATATACGTTCATCAAAATCAGTGTAGTTAATGAAAGCGAACAACAAATCATGGGGTATGTTCTTCGCTACTAAGACTATCCACAGTCGCTTTTGTTATTTGTTACAATGCCATCATAAAGTTGTTGTAGCATGTACTAACATTTTATCTATTAAAAGTGTAATTCGATTATATAAAGATATTACATGATAAATAAGTTAGTATTTTTGGGCTTCGACGAACCGGAATTTCGGGTTATACTCAAGTATTACACATTTAAAACATTATAGATAAATATGGTAGTTGACCCAGACATTAAGGATAGATATGCAAATTTTAATAAAGCATTAAAACGAAATTGACCAAATCCTTACGACCGTATATAAAAGAGACATGGAATCTCTATAAAATAATTGCAGACAAGGGTATCATATTTATACGTTTTGGTTTGTGGTGAAGAATACAAAAGATGCTAATTTCAAGTTGGTAATTTTTCGATGCGGAGGATTGGTGAGTACGTGGATGGATTTGTTTTTGTTTTTGTTTTTGTTTCTAGTATGGCGTGGTCAATACATATATTTTATGGCTCTTTACCAATTATTATGAATATGTATTCTTTTTCTTTCGATTAAGTTTTTATCCTACTAAGTTTTTAGTGATAAAGTTTTAATGAGATATATTCTATAAGGTTTGGATATCCAAGGGGTGTTATAGATATATAAGAATCTCAAGGATAAACATTATGTTGATATACATTGTAGAGACAGATAGATATCATATTAGATGTGGATATCCAATGGATATCCAATGTATTATATATATATATATATATATATATATATATATATATATATATATATATATATCTTGTATACAATCTATATCATATTAGATGTAGATATCCAAAGGGTTTGTTCAGGTTTATCTTCACTCCACGAGTTCTATAAATAAGACCACATATCATATATGAAATATACACAAAGTTTTTCATTTTCTCTTTTCTCTCTTATCTATTATATTTTGGCTTGAGTTTATAACCGTCAATACATATATTTATATTTCCATGTAGTAGTTAAATGTTTACGTGATTAAGATAGACACCAATAAGTATTATATTAATAATCAGAAGATTTGACAATGTCAATATAGGGTAAAATCGGTTGTGTTTTTATTTCTTTTTTTGAAACGATAAATAAACTACATTACTACATCCCACATTTTTTTTGGAAACCCTACATGCCACTGTTTGATGAGGAATAATGATACATTCGATCACCATATGTTAAAGAATAAACTATTATAATACATGCTACCATAGTAACATGCAATGAATTATATATCAGTATAATACATTAATTATTATAAAAGGATAATGACTTTGGGGAAAGTATATGGATTGTTGTCAAACTTTGGATACCATGAACCTCGGATATCAGACAAAGTAAGAAATATAAACAAAATATATTTCCTAATAAGAAATTGTCCAACGAATGTTGAAGAAATGCTGAAGCAGTGTGGGAAATGCGTCTGACACGCGTTTAAGTAGTGTTAAGAAATGTCTAATCACAGTCAGGTATCAGGAAAATAAACAGAATGAGCAAAAATCAGAAACAAATGAACATAATAATAATAATAATAATAATAATAATAATAATAATAATAATAATAATTGTCGTCGTCGTCGTCAAAATTGCTGTTGTCGTCGTCGTCCAAAAATTGCTGTGGATAGGAACACGACAATCAATGATACTGGCTTTTTCAATTCTAATTAATTCTAATTGTTAGGAGAGGGCATGAAACTTCCTGTTCGATTTGAAAATTTCCAACGTATAACAAAATTATGCTCTTTGTTGTTCAGGATCTTGTACAGTTTCACCTTTTCATTTTAATTAGAATATGTCAATGGATTTGTTGGAATTTCAGAAGCACACGTATTGTAAAATATGATAGTATAAATTGGAGGATGAAGTGTAAAATTTATTCAGTCTTCCTCATTTTCAAATGTACATTGGTTTGCTTTTTATAAGGCTTGGAAAGAGATAAAATACCTCAGGTTGCCTACGACTCTCTAACGGCTATATTCTATTAACAAAAAGTTAGTTTTTTTAATCCGCTGAGCTAGTGGATATAAGAAATATAAATATATAGTGTGTAAGAAATATAAATATATAGTGCATTCGTATAAATACATGTGTCCCCTTTTTTGGTATTATCTGGTTGTGTCAGTGCTCTGTTCTTCAGTGCTGCCTCCGAGATCTTTGTATTTTTCTAAGTTATTTTTGCTCGGCAGTGCCGTCTATTTACTTCCAATGTCATAGTCTTTGTTCTGCTCTTATGTTATTATGGTCAGCACAGCTCAGTGCATCCGCTTGTCTATTGCCTTTGCCTTCACCTCATCACCTCGGCTTGTCATTCCATCCTTCAGCTCAGCCACTTTATCATCTTGGTGCTACTCATTTTAGCTCACATCGACACTATTCATTTAGCTCGGGACTACATCACCTCGGCTCAAACGCTTCTTCGCCTCGACACTGCATACTTCACCTAGCGCTTCATCATGTCATCTCGGCACCTCATCCTGTCACCTTAGCGCAGCATCATGCCACCACGGCTCGGCACTCCTTTTATTTTTTGCTTGCTCCTCACCTCGGCATGGCACCTCGGCTCGGCACTTTACTTTTTCTCTTATTTCTGCAGACTATCATTCAATACTCTCCCTCAGGATTGATGTATTTATATTGACATTATGTCTGCAGACTTTCCAATCAAGATTGAATATTCCTCTCCTTCTCCTTGGTCTGCCTCTAATAATAGTCGGCTAGTTGCTTTCATTGAGCACCTAAAAACTTAGGACAAACTTGGTAATTTTCATTAGTGTAATCACACTTCAGTATATTTTATATCATGTTAGAATTTGTTTAAAAAAAAGGAAAGTAAGGTCAGCTCAAAAAAAACTTGGTAGCTGAGTGAATGCTTATTTTTTAACCATAAAGTCTGAACAGAATAAATGTAATCTTTCTTTAAAATACTAGCAATTTGCTATTCATAAAACAAATATTCAAATAATGTCAGAGATAAATCCTTTTCATTTAACAATTTCATAAGGCATTCCAGATTTATAATTGCATGTCAAAACATTCAAACAAATATATTCATGTAACTGTTTTAGTAATTTCAGGGATAATAAAGTCATAATGCGCACTAGTAGGCACAATTGTTTCTTAGTTTATCTTATCAAGGATAAATATTGTGTGCATTACAAGCTTTGAGTCAGGCCAGCACAGATTATTGTTGATCACTAGGTGATCTTAATTTATTACGAGATACACAGATGCCATAAAGCCTCTGTGATTATGACACTTAGCTCAGCTCAGTTCATATTGACAACAATTGAATTTATGAAAGGGTTGAACTATAGATACTTAGATTTTGTCTATGGTTAATCTACTTATGAGTTCCTACGATTTGCGAAAGAAAAAGGCCTAATTTTGATATCAAAATGGATCACCATGCAGTAGTTTCTTTCCGTGGACGTGGATCGATCGACGTCAGGGGCTGACGTCCATCTGTTTTGAGGGGAAATAAAGGAAGAAAGAAGGAAGCTAGGGGATCCTTTGGGTGACCTTAGGAACTTATTAGGACCTTATTGAGGTTAGTATAAGTCTTGGGAATGCGACATAGGATGATGATTTGACGGTGAGTACTTCGTAAGGTATTTGAATCGGACTTTAACGTGTATGATCTAAGAGGTTAAGAATGAATGCTCGAGGCTTTGTTAGGGTTCGAATGGAATGTGTGAAGAGGGTTTACTTCATTCCTCGTATCCCTAGTATGAATGTTTATGTGAGGTAGGCCTAAGCATGTGATGATACGTTTGAATGTGATTGAAGCTTGTGATGCATATAAGGCTGAGTATGACATGATATTCATAGAGGACGGCGGCGAGTGGGCTGAGTGGGATGCTTAGAGTCCATATTGGAAATTGTTTATACTGTTTCTTATTATCTTAGCTTTCTTTCATTCACTTGAGGATTTAGTTGGCTACGACCACGAACAATCTTTTGTAATCTTATTACACCTTGATGTACGAATTTGATGGTTTAGATTCATTTTGCACGTGTCTCTGTGCTTATTCTCATACATCATTGATGATGTATGTTCGAGAGATGAGACGTCTTGTAGTCTTCTCAGTAAGCTACGACGGGTGCACCGGTTCGGGTCTGCTGTCCGGGCCGGGGCACTTTAGCTCTGCATCTGCTCTGTTTGGCACTTCTTGCCACAACATGCATTCCTGACATTATATATATATATATATATATATATATATATATATGTGTGTGTGTGTGTGTGTGTGTGTGTGTGTGTGTGTGTATAGAAAAAACGATGACCCCTCCCTCCCTGGCGATTTTCCTTCGGCAGCCGGCGAAGTCTCTGTGACTCCGGCCGCCGCTCTCTTCTCCCACCTTGCCACTATCTTCTTCTGCATCCCTCTCTTTTGTTTCTACCATTTCTTATCGTGCGACCACAAATGGCTGCCGTGCCAGTGCCGCCACTATCTCAGCCTGCTTTGGTTCTGCGATCGTATGCCTCGCTATTTAGTGCCTCAATGCCCATATATATCGCTTCGAAGCAAATACAAAAATACAAGGGTAGCCTGCTGATCTTTTTTTGGATGTTGAAATCCAGTCGCTGGCTGCTCCATTCAGATTCACATTGGTTGGGACATTTTGGTATGACCGGCCCTCAATGGCCACTATCCGCTCAGCTATGGACTAAATTGGCTTCTCACGTATGGTGAAAATTGGACTTATTGATGCTACTCATGTGCTTATATATTTTGATCACGAACAGGATTATTTGCAGTGTTTTTTATGGCAAAGTTGGAAAATTACGGGTAAATACATGCGGGTGACCAAATGGACGCCGAATTATGATCCTGTTGTCGAGGTCCCTATTGTTCTGGTATGGGTTTCTTTGCCTGGTTTGCATGTGCATTTTCATCAGCGTGATGTGCTTTTTCAAATTGGTTGTATGCTTCAGACTCCCATGACGCTAGACACAGCAACTTCGGCAGTATTGAGGCCGTCGGTTGCACGTATTTGTATGGAGGTTGATGTCTCTCAGGAGCTTCCTACCTGTGTCTTTATTCAGGGCTCCTCTCGTTTGATCTCTCAACAAGTTATTTATTAGGATCTACCCTCTTATTGTTTGGGCTGTTTTCGTTTGGGACATGCAGTTGCAGATTGTGGTAAATCGTTGATGCCCATCAAGCCGTTGGTGACAGAGGCAGAGAATACTTCTCCGCCAGTGCATGCTGATGCACCTGCTCGTCAGCGCTGGACACCTAAGAAGCATCCGTCGGGACCTTCGGTTGCTCAACCGCAAGGGACGGATCACCCTCAATCCGAGGCATTAACTATTTTCCAGGTGGATCCATCTCCTCCCTTGCCAGATATCGAGTGTAATACATTGGTCTCTTATGCGCAGGATATATCTTGACTTCGTGATGTTGATGATAGTATGGTAAGTGAACTTCCTGCTCCAACTGAAGTTCATTCTATATCTGATGGAGAACTTGATGTTCATTCTTATTTTGAGCACTCTCACTCGGATCATTCAGACATGGATATTCTTGATTTCATTTACAATCAGGTTCAAGCAGTTGTTATTGACCAGCACCCTTCGGCCGATAGAATTTCTCAGATTGATAACTCTCATGCTTTACGAGATCGATCGAATTTCCGAGTCTCACCAAAATTATTGCGTCGACATCAGAAGGCACTCTCGCCCACATCACCACAGTTTACTAGGTCGCGTGCAGCTTATCTTTCTAATTCTTTTGATATGTTATCTCAATAAAGCTATTCATGTGGAATGTTTGAGGTATTCGTACCTCTAATCATCGTATGATATCTTTAATTCGTCGTTATCGCTTGCATATGTTAGTTATTATTGAGCCGAAGTCTCGAGCTTCGTCTTTAGTCTCTTATCGCTGTCCTTTGGTTTCTTGCAAGATGTATATTTTTGTGATGATCATATTTGAGTGTTTTGGCGTGATTCTATTTTTGGATTAGAGGATACTCGGGTGGGTATCCAGAATTACTCACTGAAATTTAAATGGTTAGCTTCTGGTGACTCATTTTGGTGTACATTTGTCTATGGCCTTCACATGTTGGTGGCGTGCCGACTGCTGTGGGCGGATCTTGTTCATTTTCATAGCACTTTGGATATATATGGGCTTGTAGGCAATGATTTAATACATTCTTATCACTTGATGAGCATAGGGGCCGCTCCACGCTCACATTGCGATCGTTGCAGGATTTTAATTCTTGCGTCACAACCTGCTCTTTGCAATCTATTCCACTTTAGTGTTCTTTATTCACTTGGTGCAATGGTCTGGATTTAGGACGGGTTTAGTGGATGCTGGATCGGTTTACGTGTTCTCAATCCTTTTTGACTTGTTTGTTGTGGTTCATTATCAACATCTTAATTGGACTACATCGGGTCATTCGTCTCTTTTTCGTCAATATTCTCTAGCGCCTACGGCAAGTGGCTCATCGTTTCGGTATTTGGATGTCTGTCTACTTAGTCTGATTTTGATAGTTCTGTTAAGCACCGATGGCAGTCATTTCCTACACTGGGTGGCATGCTGGATTTTTATAACAAGCTGCGGGAGTTGAAGACTCATTTACAGCGTTGGAACCGCGAGGTTTTTGGTAATATAATTGATGCGGTGGCCCTTACGGAGATTGAGGTTACTCGACTTAAGAGGGATTATGATTCTAATCCATCCGATACCAAGCGTTCGAGTATTCTCAGAGTGCAGCTTTATTACGTTTGGCACAATCACGGGCATTTCTTTATTGGAAGCAAAAGGCGAATATTAAGTGGCTTAGGGAGATTGATGCTAATACAGCTTGTTATCATCAGACAGTGCAGGATCTTCGGCGACGCCAATCTATCCGCATCATTATTCGACATGAAGGGGTGGAATGTCACACATCCAGTGACATTGAATTGGAGGCTATTCGTTTTTATAGTGGCTTATTCTCTGCTGACACCACTACTCACTACGATTCTATCCTGTAGTATATCCCATAAATCATTACCTCGGATTATAACGCAAATTGATGGCTATACCCGTACTGCATGAGGTAAGCAGGCTGTATGGGATCTCAATCCCACTAGTGTGGATGGTCCAACCGGCTTTCCAGGTTCTTTCTAACAAAGTTTTTGGCCTATCATATAGTCTGATGTTCATAAGGTGGTGCACGAGTTTTTTCTGGGCATTCGATGTTATGACCCGGAATTTTTCTTGCAATATATATATACATATATTTGACGTACACACACACGGCAAGTGACGGAAAAGAAAATAAAATAGATAAACATAAACTTAAGATCCTAATGGGATTAGGAGTTAAAGAGATAAAGCTTAAATTAAAATACAAATTCAAATTTAAGTAGGAGATGATAACCTAAATATCTTAGGATTTTACCTAATATACATACCCACATAATATACAAAACAAACCCCCTCCCCTTTTATTAAAACCCTCGGCCACCACCTCCCAAACTCCCCATATTCCAGCCGTTCCTTTCTTCTCCAAAGATACAAGTTGCTACCGCCATCAATTAAGAAAGCAAAGGCCCTTATTTTTCCAAAGTTTAAACTTCATACAATTCAAACAACCATCAAAGCAGCCAACCTACAATCTTCATTAAAAGTGCGGCTGACCATCCCTCCAACCCCTAGCTTGCTGCCGCCACTCACAGAGTAGCAAAAAAAACAATAATTCTTGGTCGATTTTCATCTGTAGTACGTTTAATCAAGACACGAGGCAAGTATCTTGCTATATTTGCTATGATTTTGTAAACCATATTATATTATTTTCGGTATCAATTATGGATCATGCATGAATATTTTTGGTGTATAGTTGGTTGAATCCTATATGAATATATACATGATGACGATTTGTGCATAGAATACATACATATATATATATGTGTGTGTATGTGTGTGTGTGTGTGTGTATATATATATATATGATATGTTCGATGAATCAAAAAGAAAAAAAACGGCGCATGGTGTAGGCTGAAATTCAGCCAAAATATATATGAAATATATCATGATTTCACAGTTGCCTATTTACAATATGCATGAATGATATTTTGAAATACACATGAAGGGAATTGAAAGCTGGTGACATTGAAAATTGTTGAGATTTAAAGTTGAACGCTGGTGATTGAATTGTTGAAAATTGTTGAGAATTGTCGATTTTTTACAAAAAGGGGCCGAAAGATTTAAAAAATAGTTTTACAGGTTCTGGGGTTAGGCCCAAAAGAAAAGTTTTTTTTTGCTGTTTTTTTTCTTCATAAGAATAGGATTTTTGTTATATAAAATATAAGTATGCATTATATGTTAATCTATTGCGGTGATTTCTTTTATGTAAGGTAGGAATTGTGATACTTATATGAACATCGTAGTATATTTTATACCATGGATTTGTGAACAAATATATATGTAAGTAATATTTGCAATATTATGTATGTATAGCCGAGAATAATTGAACGACGGCATTATGATTCCTCTCGGCCCAATCATTGAAGGTTAGGAAGAAATATGATTTTTTTTGATTATCTATGTGATTTTATAAACTACAATGATATGGATATATCTATATATGTGTTTTTGGGTGAAACGCGTAAGTATAAATGCGTATACGCATGTGTATGGGCACGGGCATATACGTAGGTATACTTACACGTAGATGATAAATTGGATTGAAACGGTAATAAAATGATAAACGGAAAAGTGTGACGATAATTATAAAAAAATGTGTTTGCGAAGTTCATGTTTTTGAAAATTCACCCTTACAAAGGAAATATATTGTATAGTTGGGTTTGGTTCTAAAAGAACATGGCAGAGACTGGTTGCTATTGCGGCACGAGGTGGCTGAGCCGTGGCGGTTATAAGCAATATACAGGGCTTGTGGTTAGGTAAGTGGTCCATCTATGCTCGTTATGTTGTCATGCATCAGAGGCAAGTGGTCTATTTGTGCTTGTTAGGTTTATCATGCATTAGTGTGTTTTTTGTTGCATATCTGTAATTGGATTTTCTCTATACATGAGTTGTGTGTATATGTAAGACATGTACGTAAACTGGGTATATGTAGGGTTGTACGATTTCAATGCGTATTGTATATGTATATGGATGTGTGGGTGTATACATACACATATATATGCACGTGTATGGACGCGAGCATATGTATGAGTATAGATACACCAGATTACGTATGATATGCATTTGCATTCATGGCACGAGCATTGCATTGCATTTGACAGGTTGTGCCTAACATGGGCGCGGTTATTGATGGATAGTGAGGACGACAGGCTGCGTCTAAATGGGCGCAGCTGTCGGGGACGACAGGCCGGGTCTAAATGGGCACGAGTGTCGGACGGTAGGCTGGGTCTAGATGGGCACGTGTACCGAGGCAGGCCGGGTTTAAATGGGCACGGGTGTCGACAACGGCAGGCTGTGTCTAGATGGGCACAGGTGTCGGGGTGATATACTATATCACCATTAGGTCCTAGGATCATGCATTGCACGGTAGAGATATATGCATCGTGCATGACATGTCTTTTGTTGCGCGTGACACGTAGAGAGGGGCATGTATCATGAAGTTGCGCATTATTATGTGGAGTGACTTACCTTCCGCAGTCTATCTACTTGATTGATATGTATTGTTCTCTTCTTTGTTATGTGATTATTTGTGTGTTGTGTATGTCATATTTGAGAAGAGCATGCATCACGGTAATTGAGGTTGAGCTGATGAATTATTTATTTTGTGTTTTTGAAGTGTTAACTGTTAAGATAATTAAGTGAAATTGTTTGTGGACTAAGGACATGTATGTTAGCTATAAAGGTTATTTGTATTTGATTCTGCATGTATGATTTCTATAATAAGTATATGTAGGTTGCTTACTAAGCCCGTTGATTTTGGCTCACACCACCACTCACCAGTTTTGCAGGCATGAGAAAGTAGGGTATGCTTACATAGGAGTTGGTATACCGTTGGAGATCGAGAAGGGAGATTTCGAGACTAAGGTATGCAGAAAAGACTTTCGAGGGTTGGTTGAGACAGATATTTCGATATTCGAGGGTTATGTATTTTTGAGATTAATGTCTACATACATTTGACTATTGTATTGATTAGAAATTCTTAGACATTGTATTAATGAGGATGATTATTTTATCGAGGATTTTAGTAATGACTTTCGCTGACATCGATTTACGTTATTATGATGACGTGTAATTGATTTGGATCGACGCTTTGTATTCTCCTTAGTGAGATACGATGGATGCACTGTTCTCGATGCTAGGGCTCGGGAGCGGGACGCTACATTCGAGTCCCAGTTATGATGGCCTTAGCACTTATTACCTTGGTCCCTAAGGTACTAGCCCACAGACTTTCGCTGATTTTTGGCCTATCTGCTTGACTAATTTTTTATCTAAAGTAGTCACACGTTTGATTGCGACCTGGTTAGCGGTTATTCTCCCTGGTATCATTTCTCCTGAGCAGGCTGGCTTTATAAAGCGTAGGAGCATTACATCACAAATTCTTTTAGCTCAAGAAATGGTTCATGTTATGGAACGTTCCGCCCGTGGTGGACATGTCCTTATTAATTTGGACATGGCCAAAGCATTTGGTCGAGTCTGCTGGACTTATCTTGGCCATCTTATGCATAAGATGGATTTTCATCCTCGTTTTGTACGCTTCATTATTAATAATCTTTTGGCCACTAAGTGTTCGGTTTTAATCAATGGTAAGCCAGCGAGATATTTTCCTATGGGACGTGGGGTTAAGCAAGGAGATCCTCTATCTCTATTGTTATTTATAGTGGCTTCGGAAGGCTTTTCGCGGGGTCTTAACGCCCTCATGAATGCCGGTGCTCTTCTCGGATTTCGGGTAGGCAGTGTGCCCTGTGTTTCTCATTTGGGCTTTGCCGATGATTTGGTAATCTTCTTGAATGTCTCCATGTGAAATTTGGAGTGTTTTCGGCTATTTTTGGAGACATATCAGCAAGCCTCAGGTCAGTTGGTAAATTATCACAAAAGCCAGGTGGTGGTGGGCTCAGGAGTTTCGGGCACGCATGTATCTCGGCTTCTAGGTATGCATTTAGCTACTTTGCCTATTGAATACCTCGGTTCTTATTTGTATAAGGGCATTACTCGGGCCAGCTATTATGCGTCCTTGCTTAGTCATTTTGATGCTAAGTTAAATATGTGGTCTTCCAAATTTCTTTCTATGGCTGGCCGTATTATTCTTATTCGGCATGTTCTTTGCTCTATGCCGACACATATCATTGCGAGTTCAAGATTGTCGAAGAGTATTTGTTATAACCCGAAATTTTTGAACTAATTGTTACACGTTAATTTAAAAACTAGGTAGCCGTTGGATGTAACAACCCTTCAAAAAAAAATTAATTGTAGCGTGTCGATTATGTTCAAGTAGTTTCATAATTATATAAGAGGGTTATATGCATATTAGGGTAAAAGAAAAATATATATGAAAAAAACAAAAAAAAAATAATATAAGATAAATGAAATAAAAGGAAAGGAAGGTTTCGTAGGATAAAACAATAATAAAAAAAGAAAAGAAAATTTAAGGATAATGATGCACAAGTTTTTGTTTAAAAAAAGGAAACAAATAATAATAATAATAATTGAACACATGATTTGGGGGTGGTAACGGTCCCCCAAAGTTCGGCCAGAATTTGTTAAATGTCAAAGGGGTGGGCTGGCAGTTGATGAAAGAAAAGGTAAAAATAAGTAAATTAAAAAAAAGGCGAGGGAAGGTAAGGGGGCAGGGAGTCGACGGCAACAGGAGGAAGGGGGGAAATAGAGAGAAAGAGATAAGAAGAAGAGACGGAAAAGAAGAAGCCGGATGTCTCAATCTAGGCGCTAGTTCGTATACTACTGTAAATAGTCTACAATCGAGGTAGGTTCCCTCTTCCCCCTCTAATTGGTACAAATTCAAGCATACTCTAGTGGTATATTATGTGTTTTTCGTTGTTTTGATTGTTGAAATCTATATTATGTTGTTTAATCTGTGAAAAGCATGAAATTTGGAATCTGTGGAATGCCTAAACTGACGCTTGGATGACTGCTAATGCGTATGAATGGTCGTTGTGCTTGTGATTTGAATTTAGGGAGAAATTTGATAATCAAAATATCACATCTTTACTATGTTTAGGGTTTTTTAGTTGTTGATTTGGCCTTAGAATAAGTTCCCATAGACTGGAATTAGCCGAAAATATAGCTTGGAGCCAGAAAACGGCCGCCTCACGCGTCGGTGGAAGGGCCGCGCGTGAGCACTCACGCGCCACCTGAAGCTGCAAACGCGTATTATGTAAAAAAATTTACCGAAAAGGGCCGAAGCCCGGACGAGATAGCAGGCCGGACCTCAACAGGCCGGTTGCATACAGGGCCTGGCCCAAATTGTATCTGAAATAAAAAAAAAAGAAGGCTGTCTTAGCGGACCGAGCCGAATGGCCAACGGACCGGGCCAGCTGGAACGCAAAGATAAAAAAAGTGTGGCAGGCCAGCCTTTAGCGGGCCTGGCCTGCGCGTGGGAGGAGCGGACCATGCTGGTCAAAAGGGGCCAGCCCAAATAAAAAAAATTTAATAATAATTATATAATTCTGATTTTGTTGGAAATTCAATAAAGGTTATTTAATTAATTTTAAATAGTAATAATTATAAGAAAAATATAAATAAATATCAAAAAATTCTAAATAAATTCCAGAAAATATAAAATGCCGAAATTAAACTATTTTTTACTAAATTCTAGTAATTATGATAATTTATTTAATTTGGATAATTAGGTAATAAATAGAAATAAATTAGAGAAAAATGAGGAAAAATATAGAAAATGCACTATAAATATATACAACCGATGGAAAAATAGTTTTAACGTCAAACAACATTAAACCATTACTCGGATAATAAATGAATCTAGAATTGAGTGCCGGAGGATGGTGAGGATGGAGCAGGGGCCTCATGCGATCTTTAAATGAACCTAGATTTGAATGCCGGAGCATGGTGAGGATTGGCCAGGGGCCTCAGACGATTGTATTTTGTATTCATGGCACGTGCATTGCATGATGGCAGGTCGTGATGTACGGGTCACAGACGCTCAGGATGGTGTACGGTGGCGCGGCCACGCACACTCAGGATGGTGACTGTGGGGTGTACGACCCGCAGCCACTCAGTAGGACCCGGGTTCATGCATTGCATGGTGGAGATATCGGCATTCTGTGTGACATGACTTTGTTGCGTGTGACATGCAGAGTAGGACATGCATCACGATATTGCGCATTCTTTATCTGGAGTGAATTACTTTCCGAATTCTTTCATATGCTTATGTGATATCATGTCCTATGTGCCATGTGTTATATCATTCTTGTATGCTCGTCTTGTACTAGTTGGAGGCAGGTGCCTACCGGGTGATTTCCCGTCACTCACCCCTACTTCCCCCCCACCAGATGAGCAGGAAGAGACTTATGACTACATCTTTATTGAGGACGGGGCTGATACGGTGGAGGGGCAGACTGATGGTTGCGCCTAGGATATAAGAAGACCCTGCGACTGTTTGTCTTTATTTTATTGGGATCTCATCGGACATCACCTTGTTTAGCACGATAAACTCTAGATGCTAGCGTGTTGACTTTATTGTCATGACATATTTATTGTTTCCGTGGAGGATTGTCTTTTATTCATATGAATTAATGTTATGGTATTACGTTTCTGGGCGAGAACTTTCTACGTCTTTTCAGACATGTTGGAAATTGATTCGACGCTTTGTATTCTCCTTAGTGAGATACGGCCGACGCACGGTTCCCAATGCTAGGGTTCGGGAGCGGGGCGCTACAGTATTGTTGATGAGCTAAATCGTAAGATGTCGGTTTTCTTGTGAAATGGTCGACATCATTGGCTTTCCTGGGACATGCTATATCGTTCGGTAGAGGCTGAGGGCTTGGGCATCTGTGGCCTCATAGATATTCAGTAGGCATGTGACTGTCAGCTTTAGTGGAATTATCATCATTCTCTTTCTTTGTGGCCGCAATACTGTCGACAGAAATATGGGCGTAGATCCTCCATTTATGCATATATTTATGATTCCATGGCTTGGAAGCGCATTTGTAGAATTCATGGTTTTATATCTCTACGTGTTGAGCGCACAGCCGACAATATGTCTTGGCTTGCGGATGCCAACAACCAATTATCGCTCAAGTCTGCCTATCTCACTATTTCCAGCAATGATTTCTCTTTTTCTTATTCACGCTATGTATGGTGGAAGAGTTCACCTCCAAGAGCCTGCATTTTTCTCTGGCGTTTATGGTCGTGTTCTCTCTCGATGATTGATAATCTACGTGTTTGGAGCTCCGTTTTACCATCTTAATGTGCTTTTTGCAGGCGCGCTTCTGATGCACAAGATCATGTCTTTTTACATTGCCCGGCTATTATATCTCTTTGACAAGAAGTGTCCATTATCTTTTCAGGGCATATGCCACACCAAACTTCTATATTTCCCCATCTTGCGCGTTGGTGGTGTGGCTCAGCCGCCTCTACTATGCATGGGCAGTTACGGGTAATTGTTTCTATGATAGTGGCCTGGTCTATCTGGAAAGAATATGTTTCAGTACGTTTTGGAGATAATGTATTCTTATATCGTCCCTTATTTGAGATAGTCCGTACTAGTGTATATACTTGGTGTGCAGCACGGCAGGTAAAAAATTTCTCAATCCATTCCTCATTTGATCAGACGCTTCTTTTCGTCGCCTATACGGTCTCGTCGTCTTCGAGTGGTCCGTTGGGAGCTACCCCCTTCGGTTAAGCTTAAATTAAATGTGGATGCAGAAGTTGGCAAGTCTTTTGTAGCTGCGGCTGCCGCTGCGATCTTAAGGAATGACCATGGATTCTTTGTTTTGGCTATATGTTTCTCTTTGCCTTTGGCTTCTCCATTGAGAGCTGAATTACCATCTCTCATCTATGCGTTGATTTATTATGTTGTGCAGTATCCTCAGTTGATAATTGAAACGGATTGTCGATTGCATCTTTCCTGCATTACCCAACATCCTCTATATACGGGTGCATTGGCTTCCGACATACGTCGAGCAGTTATGTTCTTGGTGCTCAATCAT
Source organism: Eustoma russellianum (assembly GCA_036186865.1). Lineage (NCBI taxonomy): Eukaryota > Viridiplantae > Streptophyta > Magnoliopsida > Gentianales > Gentianaceae > Eustoma > Eustoma russellianum. The sequence goes on along the minus strand of AP025040.1, from coordinate 16,559,263 downwards.
TCAACCCTATAATATTGTCCTCGAGAAGCCAACTCTGCCGCTCATGGGTTGTCTCGTCATGGCTACCACTCTGCAGGGGTGACATTATTCTTCTCTACACAGAGTTTACCATGTGAGGTTCGAGGAGTAGTTTCTTTGGATGCATGGGTTCCTGCTTTGCGACTGTGATGCAATTTATATCCCATTGGGTTGACAAGCCTTTTTTGTTGTTGCCTGTATCACTGGTTGATACAGGCAACCTTGGTATGTTTACTTTCATTCTTGCTTGCCTGATCACGCTATCTTCTTTATTTATGGTGCATATGTTTTATTTCTTAATGGATAACTACGCATCTTTTTACATGACCTTGAGTCTAAAGACCGCAGATTTAGCACACGCATGGTTTATTCGGCCATGCTCAATTTGTATCCGTCTTTACATGGCCTTACATGCGAGGTTCAGGGGAGGTCATTTTGGATGTTGCTACACCTGCTCTACGTATCTGATTATCGTCTCCAATTTGGATTGACAATATTTCATTGTTGTTGCATGTATCACTGGATGATGCAGTCAACCTTGGTATGATTTAGCCCTTTTATTTGCTTCATTTAATTTAATTAGGATTGGGCGGAAATTTCATTTTTACTAGGTAACTATGTCATTTCTTTTCTTGAGTTTAGAGCCTCGTATGTTGAGATGCGACCACATGATCTTTGCAGCATATGTGCTTGTTATACTTTCGGTTGCCTGTCTTCAAACAGAATGCATGCAACACGGGTATGTATATGATTTCATTCATTGTCTATCCTCTTTTGATTTATATTTTATGTTGTCCTATGACTATTTTTTTTTATCTATGCTGGCTGCGCTGGCTGGAGTTTATGAAGCAACACGGTGACCATCCCTCACCGAGCGGGACTTGATGGCTTTTGGAGATGGATATACACATATCTCTTTTGTTTACACACACAATTTTCCACATGAAATTTTATAGTTTGATGTATATGTTCAATGCTTTCTGCACATATTTTTTTGGCATTCAGACATTCTTTGGCAGGCTTACGTTGTATCCATTCATCTGCATTTTAGTGGGAGGGTCTCCTACGCACCATGTAACCACGGTATCCATCCGCCACAAGTGAGGGTTTATTTATTAATAAAATCTATGGGCGGTACCGCACGTCTTTATCCAATATATATATATGTATATATATATATATGTATATATATATATATATATATATATATATATATAAATGTTAAGTTTCTAAGTGGACAAGTTGTGAACATGTCAACTGTATTTGGATGGGACATGTCAGTTCCACTTGTGCAATCACATCACTTTTTTCTTCTCTTTTTCTGTACTATTCTTTTCCCTTTTTCATATTCAAATTTCAAGAGCATAGGAAAAACGAGAAAGAAGGGGTGAGATAACACTTAGGCAAGCAGCAACAATTTTTTTTGAAGATTCAATGGCGTAGTTTAAAAGATTTTTTGATCAAATGTGTGTATTTGTGCAATAAAAGTTCACGATTACAAAGTAAAGAAACCTTTAATGGCGTTTGAACAACTCAATAAGATTCCGGCGTCTAGGTCAGGACTCTTCAGGCCTAATCAAGAGATAGATTTCTGCACTATGACAAGACTCTATAGATGGCCTATTGAAGAAATAGATTTCGGCTCCACAGCCAAGGCTCTATGTGTTACGACACACTCCCCGTACTGGACAAAATAAATTGCATCATTGTATGAAGACATTTGCCGTATTGTTGTATGCATATATGTTAAGTGCAGACTATAACCAAATTAAGTCCATGGTTAGGTCACAACTAATAATTAATTAATTAATATAATGTATATATACATATACACACTTATGTCACAACTTTTATTAAAAAGAAAATTAACCAAATTGGAACATACATACATTTTTTTAAACGAAAAATTTTTATTTATTGAAAGAACATACATACATATATGTATGTATGTATATATATGTGTGTGTGTGAATATATATATATATATATATATATATATATATATTATCTTTTAGTGTCAGTAGTTTATATTCTTGTTTGTGGTGTGGTATCAGAGCCATACGGTTCAGATCTACCGACATCTCATTCAGTTTTATATATTCTTTTAATTATATTTGTGTAAATCTTTGGTGAGTGTTTTCTTTGTACACGCGGGGTTATCAGTCTCGTTTGAAGAGCAATAAATCCTGTATGCGTCAAAGTGTTTGTAGCCAAAGATCCAAACAAGTATAAAAGAAAGCATATATAAAGATGGAAGATATGTTCGAAGGATCTGCATCGTGCAGCTCGGTAACATGTGCAAATAAGAATAAAATTGTCAACACTGAAGAAAAAATAATAGAGAATTTTGACAAAGCAGTAAATAACTGGGTCATTCCAAAAATCAAGAAGAATGAAATATATGAGTCTTCAATATTTAATATGTTAAAATCAGATTATATAATTAAAACGGAGGAAAGAGATATTCCACTCTCTAAACCGTTTGAAACAATACAACTTTTATCATATAAATCACTTGAAAAACATAAAAAGAAAGGATATCAATATTTACATGTTGGTTTAATACAAGTGGGTATCAAACCTTTAACAAGAGAAGGTTTATATACATCAATATTAGTAGTCTTACGAGATATAAGACATAATAATTTTGAACAATCACTTCTTAGTTCTGTAGAGTCTAGTCTATGTACATGACCAATCTCTTTTGATTGTTATCCTAATTTTTCATGTTCTTTAAAAGATATACAAATATTAAAAACTTTGGTACTTCAAATCAAAACACATGGATATGATATGTTGCCAGGATCAATTCCATTGGCTTTAATATATTGGATTCATTACAAGGTAATGAGTTCCATGTTTATTGATCCAAAACCCAAACACTCTTTAAAAAGAGGAGAAACAATGATTTTACATACAGATCTGACCATATCTAATGCTGTAATTTCAAGATCTATAAAATGGAATGATGTAAATCTTCCAGATGAATGGGTCTTGGAAGGAGCAGTAAAAGCTACAAATAAAATACATGAACCAAATACTGAGATCAACAGAATACGACAATTAAATGATGGATCAGTTAAACTGAGCTTTGCTAGAAGTTTCTCTGCTAGAGAAAAAGATAATGCATCTATTTCTAGCACAATAAATTTAGGAAGATTTTCACAGATACCATCTGTGATAGATGTTCCTTACCAAAAACAAAGATTATTTTCAACATCAGATGTTGAATATGTCAACTCTTTATTTAGAAAACCTGATTATTCTACGGAAATTCCTAGACCAGTTTATTCTAAAAAAGAGTATTATTCTAAATTTGATATCAATGCACCCAGTACATCACAAAATATTTACAATAAATCAGATTTTAGTGAACCTAATAGTCGAACACAATCAGCAATAACAGATAATATTGCAAATGAATTAAATGTTATAGAAAGAGAATTTAAAGTAAATAAAACTATATTACACAATGATTTTTATAACCAGGAAAATATTAGCAAAAGAGAATGGTTTTTTAAACATTATTGTAATGTTAGAAAACAAATACAAGAAGAATATTATGAATTTATAAATACTCATAAAATACACATATATTTCTTTGATTGGTTTCAAATATATGCTTCACAAAATAATATAGAATTTCCTTTCAAAACTTTAAACCCAATAATTGAAAAACCAAAAGAATGTATAACCATCACAGCATCAAAAAAGATAGTGTCAAATCATCCACCTTTAGGAGGCATAAAGTTAGATGTATCAGGGAATCCAATAGAAGCTATTCCTTACAAAAATATGACAGAAGATTCTCTTACAAATACTAAACATATTATTCAACAAAATAATTATACAAATACACATCTACATACAATAGGAAAACAATTAGATAAGTTAGAAAAATATTACCAGACACCAACAATAAAATCTATAAGTGAAGAAATACCTAACCAAAAATTTAAACAACCATTATTCAAACCTTTTCAAATATCATCTTCTAGTATGCAATCTATATCTAATAAAGATGATTTCAATCAATTTATAAAACAACAATTAAGTCGTATAGAAAAAAGTCTAGAAAATAGTAATTCTATAACAAATGAGGTAGTCGCAGATTCAAATGTTAATACTTCTATAGCTAGCAGAAATAGAAATAAAGAAAAAGAAGTTACTTCTTCTAAAATTAATAATTTAGAAGAAAATGAATCTTCAAATAATTCTGATAATTCTGATAGTTCAGATAATGAAATAAGCAAAGCATTTGAACAATTCCAGAATAACAATTCTAATAAAGTGGAAAAAATAGAATGGGATAAATCTATTATACCAGTACAAATGTCTACCGATCTAAAAATAAAACCTATTTCCCAATATCGTTTTAATGCACAATCAATATATTCTTGGAATATAGATGGTATGTCAGAACATCAAATAATAAATGTATTACAACAAATGACAATGGCAGCAAATGCTTATAGAACTCAGCTAACACTTGATGATAAAGCAATTGCTGAATATCTTATTTCTGGTTTCTCTGGACAACTTAAAGGTTGGTGGGATCATTATTTAACTCCCGTACAGAGACAAGAAATATTAAATGCAATTAAAGTTGATGAAGAAAATAATCTTATAATTATAGATGAAGGAACAATATCTGATTCGGTTGCTACACTTATATTATGTATATCCTTACATTTTATAGGCGACCCATCACATATTAAGGATAAAAATGCTGAATTATTAGCAAATTTAAGATGTAGAAAACTTAGTGATTTTCAATGGTATAAAAATACTTTTCTAACCAGAGTCATGATTAGAGAAGATTCTAATCAGCCATTCTGGAAAGAAAAATTCCTTGCAGGATTACCAAATTTACTAGGAGAAAAGATTAGAAATAAAATTAGAGAAAATTCAGGACAACAAATAATATCTTATTCAAACTATGCATATGGAGAATGAATAAGTTTTATACAAAAAGAAAGATTAAGATTATGCCAAGACATAAGATTACAAAGTGGTTTAAAGAAAGAATTAAGACAGACTAAGTCTGAATTAGGAACTTTCTGCAAATAATTTGATAATGATCCATATAAACCTTATCATAAAGAATGTCAAGGAGAATGTTCTAGAAAACCTTATAATAGAAATAGTAGAAAACCATATAATAACAAATATAACAATAGATATAATAAAAACACTAAATATAATAAAAGATTTCAAAAATCCTCTAATAAATTCTATAAAAATAAATACAACAATAAGTATACTAAAAACCTTACAGAAAGACAAATTACAAGAAAAATAAAAATATAAAAGATTACAAAAATATTGATTGCTATAAATGTCATAAGAAAGGTCATACTGCAAATTATTGTAGATTAAAAACAAAATTACAAGAATTAAATCTAGAAGAATCTATACTAGAAAAAATTTCAAATCTACTTGTTGAATCTTCTTCAGAGACAGAAGAAACATCTTTCGAGTCTGCTGAAGATCTTCAAGTTGATGAAATATACACATCTTCTTCAGAAACATCTGATGAAGAAAAACATCTTTATGTTCTAACAAAAGAACAAGAAACAATATTAGAAATGTTAAAACATATAGAAAATCCCCAATTACAAAAGGAATATTTAGATAGAATAATAGATATAAATTCAAAAAAAAAAGAAACAAATAAACCAGCTATATTACCAAATGTTTCAACTAGTTATTATGATTTAACTAGTATATTAAATAAAAACAAAGATACAAAGAATAAAAATGCAACAATCCCAGATCTACAAAAAGAAATAAAAGAAATAAAAATAGAATTAAAAGAGTTAAAAAATAAACAAAAGCAAGATTCAGAAGTTATGAAATTAATACTTACAAAATTACAGACTGCAGAAGAGTCTGATCAATCTTCAGAAACAGAACCAGTAAATATAGATAACAATATCATAGAAAATATTTCTAATATACCAGAAGATTTTTTATTTGTTTTAAGAGAGATAACATCAAGAAAATATTTAATAAGAATAACAATAAAATTCTCAGAACAATATCATTTAGATACAATTGCTCTATTTGATACAGGAGTAGATCTTAATTGTATCAAACTAATTTGTTCCCAAAATCATATAGAGAATCTACAACTACTAGACTCTCTACAGCAAATAATACCAAATTACAAGTCAAAAGTAAAACTGAAGTTTATATTATAAAATCCAATACATCAATTAAAACAATGTTCTTAGTTGTAGATGATATTCATCATGCAGTTATACTAGGAACACCTTTTATGAATCTAATTACACCATATAAAGTAGGAATTAATTCTATTTCTTTTAAAATAAGAAATAAAAAATTATATTTTGAATTTTTAGAAAAACCTAAAACAAAAAATTTAGATTTAATAAAAGCTTGTTCTATTCATAAAGAACAAATAAATGCAATAATTAAAAGTAAAATTTTCCAATTACAATCATTAAAAGATACAGTAAATATTAATAAAATAGAACAATATTTAAAGGATCCAAAGATAATTACTAAAATACAAAATCTTAAATTATCATTTGAAAATGAACTTTGTTCAGATCTTCCAAATGCTTTCTGGTCAAGAAAACAACATATAGTTGATCTTCCATATACTCCAGAATTCAGAGAAGAAGATATACCTACAAAAGCAAGACCAATTCAGATGAATGCAGAATTAGAAAAACATTGCAAAAAAGAAATACAAGATCTAGAATCAAAAGGATTAATCCAAAAATCAAGGTCTCCTTGGAGTTGTGCTGCTTTTTATGTCAATAAAAATGCAGAAATAGAAAGAGGAACACCTAGATTGATAATAAATTATAAACCACTAAATAAAGCATTAAAATGGATAAGATACCCATTACCTAATAAGAAAGATTTATTAACAAGATTACATTCTGTATGGATATATTCAAAATTTGATATGAAATCAGGATTTTGGCAAATACAAATATCAGAAAAAGATAGATACAAAACAGCATTCACAGTTCTATTTGGGCAATATGAATGGAAAGTAATGCCATTTGAATTAAAAAATGCACCTTCTGAATATCAAAGAATTATGAATAATATATTTATGGATTATTCTAATTTTTTGCATTGTCTATATAGATGACGTATTAATATTTTCCAAATCAATAGAAGAACATTTTAAACATTTAAAAACCTTCTTTTATATAGCAAAGAAAAATGGTTTAGTATTATCTAAATCTAAAATGTCTTTAATTTAGACTAAAATAAGATTCTTGGGTCATCATCTGACTCAAGGAACAATTTTACTAATAGAAAGATCTTTAGAATTTGCATCCAAATTTCCAGATAAAATATTAGACAAAAATCAATTACAAAGATTTCTTGGATCTTTAAATTATGTTGATTTTATTCCAAATATAATAATAATTGCAAAACCATTACATAATAGATTAAAGAAAAATCCACCAATATGGACTGAAGAACATACTTCAGTGGTTAAGAAAATAAAAAGTCTAGTATCTGATATACCCTGCTTATATATAGCAGATCCAGATTTATTTAAAATAGTTGAAACAGATGCTTCTGATATAGGATATGGTGGAATATTAAAACAATTACAAAATAGGAAAGAGTCTATAGTTCAATATACTTCTGGTCATTGGAATGATACCCAAAAATCATATTCTACTATTAAAAAAGAAATTTTGAGTATCGTATTATGTATTAATAAATTTCAAAGTGATTTATTAAATAAAAAATTTCTTTTACGTATTGATTGCAAATCTGCGAAAGAAATTTTGCAAAAAGATGTTAAAAATTTAGCTTCAAAACAAATATTTGCTAGATGGCAAGCTTTATTAAGTATTTATGATTTTGATATTGAATATATAAAAGGAGATACAAATTTTGTTCCAGACTTTCTGACCAGAGAATTCCTCCAAAACAGACATAATGCCGAGGAAGTCCAAAGACAAAGGAAAGCTACCGGCGGATAATGACAATAATATCCCACGGAAAACGTGGGCAGATAAAGTTGAAGAAGAGGAAGAACTTCTTCAAAAAACCCAATAGCCGTAGTTCCAATATCCCAAATATCTCTAAATAAAATACCAATATCCATTATTGAAAGCCTATCCAATAGTTCTGAATTTCAAGCATTGCTTGAAAAATTCAATATTCCAAAATCTACAGAAATAGCAGAGACTTCATCAGCAATATCAAAACATCAGCCAACTACTTCAATAACCCAAAAAACCAATAAAGTTTTCAAACCCCAATCCACAAAAATTACCATCAAAATGCCCACATATAAAAAGGCCGTGCAGACAACCCAGTTTGTGGAAAAGTCTTTTTATCAATATATTACTACTATAGAAAAATCATATTATGATAAAAATCCATTAATTTCTTTACAAAATTTTTTTGGAAAAGATTTTTTCTATAAATCATGGAATATTGCAAAAACCACAGAATATTATCAACATCTGTTGATAATGACAAATTCTGTTGAAATAAAACATCATTTTAATAAAGATAATATAGAGTATGCCTTCTCCAACTTTAAAATAGTGTCTATAATGACACCGGAGCAATGGCAAAAACAATTTGGATCTTTATCCGAGGAAATTGATTTTCCTGCAGGATATAATTCAAATTTATTTTCAAATGTCTCTTTTAATTATTGGGATTACCAACAAGCTTGGTATAATTCCCTATATTTTCAAAACTCCAGGGGTTCACACACCTGGTTGATATTTTTTGATACCAGAAGAATAACGACGAAGAATATTCCATATTGGTTCGCAGCATGGTGGGATCATTTTGGCTCCTGTGCAGAATATTTGAATGATGTAGTGAGACCATCACTACAAGTATTTACGAAGATGTATTCTCCCACAGATGAAGAGAAGATATTTTCGGAAATGATGATATTTCATATGAAGTTCTATTTACCATGGGTATTCCAATGGAGAGCAGAATATACTCCAAATATAAAAGCACCCTTGATAAAAAGAAAATTTTATATCAAATGGTGGACAACATTCAATATTCCAGAATCCATTTACCCTCACAAAGTAATGGAACAAATAAAAATATGGAATGCACAAAAACAAATTGCAGATAGCAGAAACACAATAACAGCACCGGTGAAGCCCGGACATGAACAATGTTTATTACACAAATCAAGGATGCAATCTCAGCTGGCAATGGCGAAAGAGCCTGAAGAAATGCAAAATATTTTGATGAAATTTGCTCCTTTATTGCAAGAAGCAAAACCTTCATCATCTTCAGGATCGACGAATGCAGTGGATGAAGAAGTTGATTTGATAGAATAAGTTGATCATTTGTAATATTTGTAATAATTTCATATTTGTAATATTTGAATTGATGTAATATTTCAATGATGTAATAGTTGATATAACATGCAAAAAAAAATTAAAAAAATTTTTTGCGGAAATATCCACACAAGTAAAAAAAATTATTAAAATATTTGTGCGGAAATGACCAAGCAAGTTATAGTAGAGGGACCCTTATTTTGGCCATATTCCTCTCAAAATTCCTATAAAAGGAGGGGGTATGCTCACTTGAAAGGACACAAGTTTTTCTACCATATTACTTACATTTTCTCTCTCTCATAAAATTCTCACTTTCCATTTCCATCCAAGATCCTTCCAACCTTTCTCCCATACTATCTCATACCAAGAACACTTTATTTGTTCTTGAATATCTTTCAATAAGCCATTAGAAACCAATATCCCTGAAGATCTCCAATCTTCAAACAATAGTTGTATCTCCAATATTTTTGAAGAAATAAATATATGGTATGGTTTGAATTCTTTTATTTTTTGAGTTCTTTAATATACTGTTTTTAATTTTATTTCTTTGTTTTATGTATTATATATCTATATAATTGGGTCGGTATATACCGCCTAATTATTGTTGTTAATATTGTTATATATATAATTATATATATTATTATGACTGGCTGGAATTAGTTCCGCCTAACCTTATTCTCTCTTCCTTTTTATTTACTGCTCTTTATTTATATATATATATATATATATATATATATATATATATATTATTATGACTGGCTGTAATTAGTTCCGCCTAACCTTATTCCCTCTCTCTTTTTATTTACTGTTATTTATTTATATTCTTGGGGAGTTTAATCACCCCCATTTAAATTCTGTTCATTTAATTTCTTTTTTACTTACTGTTTTTATTTTTGTTTTACTTACAGTTTTTTACTTTTGTTTACATTCCTGCTTTGTTATTCTTGTTTATTATTATTATCTTTTAGTGTCGGTAGTTTATATTCCTGTTTGTGGTATATATATATATACATATATATATACACATATATACACACACACACACACACACACACACACACACACACACACATATATATATATATATTTTTTGAACGGGAAAGGTCCTTGATGATAACTTTATTTATTATCAGCGGAAAGATATTGAAAATGAGACAAGCAAATAAACATAAAACTGATAAGAGATAGCACAACTAGGACCATCCCGCTTCCCTTCATATGGTAGTACAATTGGTCTTGGCATCCACCGGCGGAAAGGTTAAAGAAACGCCGCACAGTTGAGATACGTGAGCCACCCTTTGAGGATTATAGCCTGGTAGATATGGGATGGCCCCCTGGACGCATTTGCATAAGACAACCAGGTCATCATGGCTTCTAATGTGGGAACGAAGAGCCCTAACCCCAGCACAGCAATTACTGCTAGGGCTTTCAACTTCACCTTGCACGAAAGGCAGACATACCAGGACGGAAGAACTGACATCGTTGCAAGTGAGAACGGTTGGGTGTAGATCATTCGACGTGATAGGCTTGGCATAAGAGAAGTAGGAGCTGGTCTGAACAGCTACGAGGACAAGTAGAAACTGAAAACCAAGCATTGTTTGGGCCATTTGTGGGAACACGAATAAAAGCTGGAAGACTAATGCGGAGAAGGTGAGATTTTTTTTGTTGTATATATATATATATATATATATATATATATATATATGAAAACTCTAGAATCTAGTGTATTTCCTAATCTACCCTGCCAAACCCCTTCCAAAATCGTCCACTCCCCTTGAGACACCCCAAGAATCTTTTGATTCCTTTCTTTCAAGAAAACATGTAAGATAAGCCATCCAAAAGTCTATATCCTAGTTGCATGTATTGGTTAGTCCTCTTACAAAAGCTTCATCATCACATACACCATGATTGGGAATTGTTTGATCGTCTTTCTCTGAGGAAGAGGCGAAATACAATCAACTTGAATTCGGGACCGCTATTCGAAATCTTAGTGAAACGCTGGATTTCTTATCTCATGTCTGCTTTTCGCGACAAAATACCAATTGAAGTGGAGGGTTTCTTTTACTTTGACGTATTTTTTACGTATTTAATAATACTTATAATTCCAGATATGGAGTTGAGTAAAATTTCATGTGATTCAGTAAACAGACTATAAATTCCACCTTTGCTAGATCATCTCGTCCCCCTAGGCATCATTATTCCTTTCATTTGTCATAGCATGTCACCGTCCTTAAGCAAGCAACATGCACCATCTCTCCAATGGTGCTAGGTTTTTTTTAAAGGAGAAGAATGAAGGAAAAAATTTATCTTGTAATCGAGTGTCTTTTACCACAGCTTTCTTCCCAAAAACTACCAAGTACTCTCTTTTTCCTTGTTTCTCTTTAATACCTCAAATTTCCCCTTCATTAAGCCCAAGGCCATGCCCCTTAGTAGAGGAAGAAAAGAATTTATTCAAGTTCAAGTGAAGCAAGTAGCTCAACCTCTCTTCAAACAACCAAGGAAAGATTTAGTAGATATTCTTCAAGCAAATTCCTTTCCAATAAGCTCAATTCACCCTCTTTTCCTAATGCCAAAACTGTACACTAGGAGACCACGAAAAAAATGAAGAAAACCCTTCAAGTTTAGAGCAAAATAGATAGATCTTCAAGCACATAATCTAAATCAAGTAAAATGTATGTTTTCTTATGAAACCTTCTTAGAATCCTATATATATATATATATATATATATATATATATATATATATATATATATCATCCTACCTAAACGTGAATTTCTCACTCACTTACCCATGACAAAACCGTACCCCCTTAGGTGAAGGAGGAAGATTGACAATTTCAAGCTTAGTCTAAGAATAAGCTCATTCAAGGAACCTTATTTGCTTAAGCTTCAAACCAATGCTCATAAGGCAAGTCATTCACTTAGATTAATCATGTAATTTTGAAAGCTATGAAATTGTGTTCATATAAATTAGGGTCATTCAAGACTAGTTTCAAATCATTATCTTATCATAATGCTATAAAGATTATGTTTGCATGTGTAGTTGAATGTTAAATCTTATGTCTTATGATAAGAGTTATGATTAGAGACTTGAACATTAATTAATATGGTTATGCATGTAAATATTTTCTTGAATTCAAGTCTTATATGTACATGCATGTGTACTACTTGAACATAGTGTTAAGTTTTAGCAAAAAGTGTGTTGCATGCTATTTAAAGTAGACCTTTTTGCTCTCTTTTGAACATATTTGATATGAAATGATCATCTTGTTTTCTTCATATGTTTATTTACCATTTTGATGATTTCTTATGAATTTGACCACTTTTGAAATAAAACATCATGTTAAAGTTTAGTTTTTGAGCACCATTTTTAAGTATATGATAATCACCTCTTTTCTTTAAGTTATATGTGAAACTTATACAAAATAGGGGCTATTTTTAGCCACTCTTTCTAGAATGGTTTTTAACCTATTCAAAGGTGTTTAATCTTGCATTTGAAGTCCAAGGAAGCTATATTTTTATGCTCTCTTTCACCCTACGAGTTCTCTTTATGTGTTAGTTTTCAAGCATGTAGTTTTGGTGTATAAGAGCATGTTTGTGCTGGATTAACTATCACAAGTTTATGACCCTTGATTTATGTTTAAGTCACATATACATTATAATTTGTATGACATAAATTGAATATAAAAAGTCATAAGACAAGTAATGAAGGAAATAATAAAAAGTGAAGCCTTTTGAAGGGGGTAGAACACCCCATACCCCACGGTTTTAGGGGTGGGGTGTGACACACCTCATTTGCTCCATTTAGCTTCATTTCTATGGTATGAGAATTATGTATGTTATATGGAAATTTCGTTTATGTTACATATACTATATGTTATGTGTTTAAGTTATATTTTTATAATAAGTTGGATTCTATGATATTGTTAATGATTTTGCTATGATTTTAGGATGAAGATGCAAGGTGGATTTTAAGAAATGAATAAATGTGAAATTGTCCAAATAGGGCCTGTTTTGGGGGTATTAGCCGAAAGCCCAAAGAAAAGGGCAAAATGGAGATTTTATTACTTATACAATATATTCGAGGAAATAAATTATGGAATTCGCTAAGCATAAGTTAATACGTCAAACGGAACTAAACGGACACTTAACGAGCAAATGAAACCATGGTTAAAGTATTTTCCATAGATTACATGTTTTCCAAGAAAAGCCATGTTTTCGAGTTTACGAATTAAGAAAAGTCACGTTTACGTCAAGTATGATGGTTTGAAATAAAGACTATGTTTTCCGATGTCATTTTATGAAAGTCATGTTCTTAAAAGAAAGTTAAGGCACGTCACGAACCTATCAACGAGACAAATGAACCAAGACAAGAACACCAAGAATTTATCCTGGTTTGGTCAATGTGACCTACTCCAGTCCCAAGGAACATCTTTCCTTGGATTTCACTATGGTATGAACCAAATTACAACAAGAACCAAGCTTGATCCTTGGGTTAAACACCAACCCTATTCAAGACTTGGATGAACACCTTCTATGCAACACTTAGTTGCAACACCTCTACCACCTATTGATGTAGCCTTATAGAATTGGCTAATCAATCTTACAAATGAAGCTCAAGAGACTTGTAGCTTTCCAACAAATACAACAAGAACACCTTGACAACAAAGAATGGAACAAGAATGACAAAAAGAAGATAGCTAGAAAAATCAACTATTGCTTTCAAGTGAGCTTTAAGTGTGTTGTTCTTCTTCACATTGCCTACGATTTATAGTGTGAAATGACTCTTGAAGATAAGAACTCCAATGTGTCAACATCTTCATCATCAAGTCCTAGTTGTCTTCACATCATTGGTTGGCCACATAATCATCTTGTACATTTGGCAACATAGAGAAGAATGATTGGTCCACCTAAAAAATTCAGCATGGCCAAAATTTTGTCTTGCAAAATGACTTGGAAAATGTGAAGATAATACCCAAGGATAAGATGACATATTCCTCCATTATACCCTCAACTCATTGGCAAGATAATAGGGCATGTGAGGCTGAAAAAATTCGGATAAAACAGCTCCAAACAACCTTTGACTAGCCGTTGCATTCAAAATGAAATTCCAAATTGCCAACTAGCTTGTATTTGATTTGTCCACTTGTACACATGTCATAAAATGGATAAATCATCACCTCCACCTGATTATGCACATTTTTTGAGGTTGTATATATGTATATCAACTCAGCTTTTTGAAGGCGAAATCAACAAATAATAGTTGACAAGATTATGTCAACATATAACACCAAAATTCCCATTATTTCTTCTTGTATGTTTTGATCATTTTCACACCTTGAACACTTTTAATTTCTCTGAAATATGATGATAAATGTACTCCAATAACATATAGAAGAAGGTCTTCAAGAAAGAAATAGAATGTGACATCACAATCCGTCACATATCCCGCTACTGTCGATAATATCATCATTTGAGAAAACTAATATAAAAACACCATATAATCATCAAGATAATCATACAAAAGCTTCAGAATGAAGACGATAATATACTCAAGGGATTCCTTGAGTGAAAATACATAAAATACCCTCAGGAATGAAATGACCAAAATGCCCCTGGTGAGACAAAACTCCAGAAATGACCCGGATGGTCAGAAAAAGATACAATAACACCTTTGTCTTGATAAATAAGATGAGAATAAGTCCTTGAAGTATTTCCACCATATTATGTTCCTACAAAATTCAAAACGCCAATTTTGCTCTTTTTGGTAAGTTGTAGAAACTTCCAAGGCACGTTAGTCACAAGTTATTTATATTTATCAAAATCACATAATAATCACATAATGAACATATATAAAACATGTACAAATGAAAAACAACAAATTTAACATATTTTGGAAAAATATTTCTAAAAACCCTAGACATCGGTCGATCGAAGTGCCTCAGCTTCAGAGATCGATGTCTCACAGTGAGTTTAAGAATTTGTCTCTGACCTACATTGATCGATCGGAGTGAGGGTTCGATGCATACATTGATCGATTGATGTTTCTCAGGTTTAGAGATCGATGTCTCACAATAAGGCCTTGAACTTTCTCTGCCTTACATAGATCGATCGATGTGAGGGATCGAAGTATATTGATCGATCGAAGTGCAACAACCTGAGAGATCGATGTCAAAATTTTCAACTTTTTCAACTTTTCATCACATATAACACTATGCGTGACATTTTTATGCATTCACCACTAAAAATCATGACTTTGAAAATTATCCAAACATATTTCTCAACATTCTCCCCCTTTTGGATGATTTTCAAAATAACCTAACATGGTTTTAATGTCACAACTTATAACCAAATGTTTTTCACGTTTTTACCAATTGAATTGTTTTGAAAACCTCACCGATTACCAATTGTCACAACTTATAACCAATTACCAATTCTATACCAAGTGTTTTCAAACCGCTAGTGGATTTTCTATCTAACTTGCAACCACCATAATCAGCATCACTATATGCGTATAACTCCAACTTAGCGTTTTTATCATACCAAAGTCCTAAGTAAGGTGTGTGTTTAAGATATCTAAAGATCTTTTTCACTGTATTGTAATGAGATACCTTAGGACAGATTGAAACCTAGCACACATACACACACTAAACATGATGTTAGGTCTTGATGCGGTTAAATATAACAATGAGCCAATCATAGACCTATAAAGTGTGTCATCAAAAGGTTTACCATTTTCATCTTTGTCTAGTCGGGTGCTAATGCTCATAGGTGTAGGTGTTGGTTTTAACTCTTCAAAACCAAACTTCTTAATCATGTCATTGACCTACTTAAGTTAGCTAATGTGAATTCCTTGAGGGGTTTGTTTGATTTGAAGCCCTAAGAAGTAATTCAACTCTCCTATCATTGACATTTCAAATTCTACTTCATACACTCTTCGAAGTCTTTTACTAAGGTAGGGTTGGTTGAACCAAAGATGATGTCATCTACATATATTTGGACTACTAATAAGTCTCTTTTTAGAAATAATGTGTTGTTTATGGCCCCCCTTTGATAATTATTTGCAATAAGAAAGTTTGCAAATATATCCTACCAAGCTCTTGGAGCTTGTTTCAAACTATATAGAGCCTTTTTAAGCTTGTAAACATGGTTAGGATTCTTTGGATCTTCGAATCCAGGGGGTTGTTTGACAAATACTTCTTCTTGGATGTATCCATTCAAGAATGCACTCTTGATGACATCCATTTGGAAGAGTTTTATATTGCTTAAACTTGCAATTGCAAGTAACAATCTAATTGCTTCTAGTCGTGCAACGGTGCAAAGGTTTCTTCATAATCTATTCTTTCTTGTTGATTATAACCTTATGCGACTAGACTAGCCTTATTTCTTGTAATATTTCCTTGTTCATCCATTTTATTCCTAAATACCCAATTTAGTTCCTATTATAGACTTATTTTCGGGTTTAGGTACTAAGTCCCACACGTTGTTCCTTGTAAATTGATTCAATTCTTCATGCATGGCATCTATCCAAGATATATCACCTAAGGCTTCCTTTGTATTCTTAGGTTCTAAATGTGAGATTAAGTTATGTCCTTTATATTGACTTAGATTTCTACGTGTTCTAACCCCAACACTTGGATCCACAATGATTAATTCTTTAGGATGCCAGCAATTCCAAGGTTGACTAGATTCACCCTCATCTTGTTCAGAGGGAGTTGTAACTACATGATCAAGTACAGGCTCAAGTAATACATCATCATCATCAAACATATTTTCAACATTATTTTCTTGTTTACGTTGAGTTTTATCACTAACTTCAAAGCATGCATTTTCATTGAATTTCACATGTATAGATTCAATTATTTTTCTAGATGTAGGATTATAACACCTATATGCTCTTGGATTAGTTGAATAACCAACAAATATGCATTCAATAGACTTTTGTTCAAACTTATCTAGATTATCCTTAGTGTTCAACACAAAACACTTACAACCAAAAACTCTAAGACAATCTACCTTAGGTTGTTTATTATTTAACAATCCATAAGGTGTTTTATTTAATTTCTTTTTAATAGAAAGCCTATTTATAATATAATAAGCACAACTTACAGCTTCAGCCCATAATATTTTGGTACTTTATTTTCACATAACATTGTTCTAGCAACTTCTTGAATTGTTCTATTTTTACGTTTAACAATTCCATTGAGTTGTGGTGTTCTAGGTGGTGAGAATTCATGTTTGATTCCATGTAAATCACAAAAGTTGATTACATCTTTGTTTTTTAAATTCTCCACCTCTATCACTTCTAATTCTCTTAACATTTTCTTCGTAAAAATTTTCGAGTTGCTTGATAAGAGTTTCGATTGCCAATGGAGCATCGTCTTTGTGTGTTAAGAACAATGTCCATGTTACATATAGTAGTGTCCACCTAGACTTCTTGTCCTACTTGGACCAAATAAGTCTAAGTGAAGCAATTTTAGTACATGACTAGTACTCACTTCATGTTTCGGTTTTAACATTTCTTTAATATGTTTTCCTTTAATACATGTTTCACACATTTGAAAATTATCTAAGTCTGACTTAAGCATGCCTCTAATTAAATTCTTCTTAGATAACTTTTCAATAATTGAAATTCATGTATGGCCTGGTCGTCTATGCCATAAGTTCACATCTAAGTCATGTGATATCAAACACTTAACCTTAGCATCTAACATGTTATTTAATGATAGTGTGTAAATGTTACCATCTCTATTTCCTTTTGAAACAATTTCTCCTTTTTCATTTATTATATCACAAGAATCGGGAAGAAAAGAAACATTATGTCCACAATCTATAAGTTGGGAAATACTTAATAAATTATAAGAAAGATTACTTACTAACAACACATTTCGTATTTGAAATGTGTTAGGGTCCCCAATTGTTCCTTTTTCAATAACTTGTCCTTTTTTTTGTCACCGAATGTCACCTTTCCTCCATTCTCGATATATTCTAACTTGGTGAATAGTTTAGGGTTGTCCGTCATATGCCTTGAACATCCACTATCTAAAAACCATTTAGTGTTTAGATTCTTTGACTTTGCCTCCTTCTTGCATTCCTTGCGATTTTTCTCGTTGGATACGAAGCAGACCTGAGCTTCCTCAGTGTCGGATTCTGAGTCGGATGAGTCGCTCCATGTGCTCACCTTCGTTGCTCGTTTGCCTTTCCTTGGCTTAGTCTCCTTTGCCTTTTATTTTTGCGTCTCCTTTTCTTGTTTATTGTTATTATTATTGTTGTTGGCTTTTTTCTTTGTCGCGCAATCATAAGAGATGTGTCTTTTTTTGACCGCATTCATAACACTTTAACTCTTTATTATACCATTTGTTGTTATTAGAGTTGTTTTTCTTAGGTTGAGAAGAAGAAGATCGTTTTCTATTCCTATTAGGTCTTTTAAAAAAACTTTCTAAGTTTTTTAGCTATCAATATTAAGTTATCGTCTAATTCATTATCACTATTACTATCATCATTATTTGCATGTGATTCAGTTGATTTGAAATCTATAGACTTACCGGATGATTTAGATGACTTGGACTTACGTTGGTTTATTTTTACCTCGTATACTCTCAGTGAGCTTATCAATTCATCCATCTTAGTGATTGACTTTGTCTCTTCGATTGTTGTTACCTTAGGATCCCATTTAGAAGGAAGGCTTCGCAACACCTTTTGAACCTTCTCATTGTTAGTGAATGATTTGCCTAAAGCTTCAAGGGCATTAAAATGTTAGTAATCCTCAAATCCATAGATGTTATAGATTCGTTTGGCAACATATTGAAAGATTCAAGCTCAAACATAAGCATGTTTATTTTTGACTCTTTTAACCCGTTAGTACCTTCATGCTTTAATTCTAATGATTTCCACATGTCGTGTGCACTTGTGCAATTTGACATATCCTGCTTCAGAAGTCGTTAGTCCGTTTAACAGTAATTGCATAGCCTTAGCATTCATGGACATTTTCTTTTTATCTTCGGAAGACCATTCGCTTTTATATTTTTCTACTTTATGTGTGACTCCACTAACTTGTATAATTTTCATTGGAATGTACGACCCATCTTCAACTATGGACCATAAATCGATGTCTATAGCCATTAAGAATAGCCTCATTCTAAGTTTCTAATGAACGAAATTATTTCCATCGAAAAGAGAAGGACGTTGTGTAGATATACCTTCCAACTCACCTTTGTGAGAAACTATGGCCATTGTATGTACCTTTAATCTGAGATTAGGAGGCTACTTTGAATAGTTATTTCTTGGCCTTGTCTTGTTCGTATGGTGTTAAATCTTGCTTCTTTGAGTGGTGTGAACCTCGCTCTGATACCTATTGTTGGACCGTACACATGCAATAAACACCACTAGAGGAGGTATGAATAATGGTTAGCAGAAATTACACTACTACCATTGATAAAAATCTCATTTGAAAACAGAATCTGAGACTACCTCAGATTCAGAACCCGTTTTTGAAAAATTCAAAAATCCTTGTACACAACACCAAAAATTATGAAAATTTCAAGAACTTAACTTCAATGTGTTGACAAGACTCTTTCCAAAAATTAGATAAAAATAAGATCGTGTAGCCTTTCAAACAAATAAAAAGATTCAGATGGTCAATCTGGACAGAATTGGACAAAATGTTGCTGAAATTGGAAAACATGTTTCTCTTTGAATACTTAATTGAAAAGGTTGAACTTTATGTCAAAACACTCCTTAGGATGTCTAGTTTATGATTCCAAAAGGCCCCTGACCTTAAACAACTCTTGGTTAAAACAGAATTCAAATTTTCTCAAAATTGGTCAGATTGCAGCCAGATTGGAGCAGTTATCTTGCAAAGCTTGAAAGACTAAATTTCCGTTGCTCAAATCAAATGATTCTTGTTGAAAATGAAAGCTAACAGTCTGAAGTATAACTCCACCAAAAATCACAAATTTTGAAAGTGTTTAGCTATTTTTTCAAAACGTGTGAAGTCGTGTGAAAACTGCAGTGAAAAACGGACAGAATGCAGAAATATAGAAGCAAGACAAGAACACCAAGAATTTATCCTGGTTCGGTCAATGTGACCTACTCCAGTCCCAAGGAATATCTTTCCTTAGATTTCACTATGGTATGAACCAAATAACAACAAGAACCAAGCTTGATCCTTAGGTTAAACACCAACCCTATTCAAGACTTGGATGAACACATTCTATGCAACACTTAGTTGCAACACCTCTACCATCTATTGATGTAGCCTTATAGAATTGGCTAATCAATCTTACAAATGAAGCTCAAGAGGCTTGTAGCTTTCTAACAAATACAACAAGAACACCTTAGCTACAAAGAATAGAACAAGAATGGCAAGAATAAGATAGCTAGACAAATCAACTATTGCTTTCAAGGGAGCTTCAAGTGTGTTCTTCTTCTTCACATTTGCCTCCTATTTATAGTGTGAAATGGCTCTTGAAGATAAGAACTCCAATGTGCTAACATCTTCATCATCAAGTCTTTGTTGTATTTACATCATTAGTTGGCCACATAATCATCTTGTACACTTGGCAACATAGAAAATAATGATTGGTCCACCTAAAAAATTTAGCATGGCCGAAATTTTGCCTTGCAAAATGACTTGGAAAATGTGAAGATAATACCCATGGATAAGATGTCATATTCCTCCATTATCCCTCAACTCCTTGGCAAGATAATAGGACATGTGAGGCTGAAACAATTCAGATAAAATAGCTCCAAACAGCCTTTGACTAGCCGTTGCATTCAAAATGAAATTCCAAGTTGGCAATTTTTGCCAACTAGCTTGTATTTGATTTGTCAACTTGTACACATGTCATAAAATGGATAAATCATCATCTCCACCTGATTATGCACGTTTTTTGAGGTTGTATATATGTATATCAACTCAGATTTTTGAAGTAGGAATCAACAAATAATAGTTGACAAGATTATGTCAACATATAACACCAAAATTCCCACTATTTTTTCTTGTATGTTGTGATCATTTTCACACCTTGAACACCTTTAAATTCTCTGAAATATGATGATAAATATACTAACATATAGAAGAAGGTCTTCAAGAAAGAAATAGAATGTGACATCACAATCTGTCACATATCCCGCTACTGTCGATAATATCATCATTTGAGAAAACTAATCTAAAACCACCATATAATCTTCAAGATAATCATATAAAAGCTTTAGAATGAATATGATAATATACTCAAGGGATTCCTTGAGTGAAAATACATAAAATACCCTCAGAGGTGAAATGACCAAAATGCCCCTAGTGAGAGAAAATTCCAGAATAGCACCTTTGTCTTGATAAATAAGATGAGAATAAATCCTTGGAGTATTTCCACCATATCATGTTCCTACAAAACTCAAAATACCAATTTTGTCCTTTTTGGTAAGTTGTAGAAACTTCCAAGGCACGTTAGTCATAAGTTATTTATATTTATCAAAATCACATGATAATCACATAATGAACATATATAAAACATGTACAATTGAAAACAACAAATTTAACACATTTTAGAAAAATATTTCTAAAAACCCTAGACATCGATCAATCGAAGTGCCTCAGCTTCAGAGATCGATGTCTCACAGTGAGTTTCAGAATTTGTCTCTGACCTACATCGATCGATCGAAGTGAGGGTTCGATGTATACATCGATCGATCGATGTGTCTCAGGTTTAGAGATCGATGTCTCACAGTAAGGTCTTGAACTTTCTCTGCCTTACATTGATCGATCAATTTGAGTGATCGAAGTGCAACAACCTGAGAAATCGATGTCAACTTTATCAACTTTTTCAACTTTTCATCACATATAACACTATGTGTGACATTTTTATACATTCACCACTTAAAATCATGACTTTGAAAATTATCCAAACATATTTCTCAACAGTTTGATATGTTCTTACGTGGAGATGACCATCATATGTTGTGTCGTGTTTTGCACGTTTAAGGAAGTTCATGTCATGCATTTTCAAAGATCATGTTTTATGAAGTCATGATGTAAGGAAATATGGAAATTTTGATGTTAGCATAGGACATGGATTCATAAGCTAAGAATGGACATGGATTCATAAGCTAAGAATGGACATGGATTCATAAGCTAAGAATGGACATGTTTCAATAGAACTTTTATAGGTGTAGATAGAATAGGCGTTTTGTTTCGTTAAGCGATGATGTTATGATTATTGTGTACTTATTGACATGCTTGATATATATATATATATATATATATATATATATATATATATATATATATATATATATATATATATATATATCTGTGTGTGTGTGTGTGTCTGTGTGTGTATATATATATATGCTTGCGTGTGATGCTAATTCAACAACAACAATATATACCCAGATATCCCAACAACAGCAATGTATGATGCTAATTATTTTTGTAAAAGTTGAGACATGTATTTTATTTGCGCTATTATATACGTTTTTCTATCATGTCTCATCTTGACTGATCCGGCATGGCGGATCCGAAGGTTGGACTTGCTAGGTGATTTATTTATCGCCTAACTGTTATATTTACCTAAACTTGCAGAGGACAGGACTTGTGAGGTTGAGTACATCGAGGACAAGCCAAGAGGAGAGTACCAGTGACCGAGCGGTGTAGGCCTCAGGATGATGACTGATTTTACTTTCGCTGCTTGTATTATGGACTTCCAGCTTTCTTGGGACTGATGTGTACCTTATTTTCGGTTAATCTCAGATGTTTGAACCTTTTATGTCTAAGTTTTTTATGCTTACGCTATACTGAATGATGTCTCGTATGAGATGTGTTCATGAATGGTATCGGTGCCTTGTACTTCTCATAGCAGAGTACGGCGGGTGAACCGTTCCGTAGACGTGGTCCGGGATGGGGTGATACACTATGGATGGCCAAACATGAAGATTTCAGCTCTATAGTCAAGCCTCTTCTGGTCTAATGAAGATGGCTCAGGGAGATTCGTGGCTTTAAAATAGCTCAATGAGATCTTTGTCCATTAAAAGTCGCAATGTAGAAGAACACTTGGTCTTTGAAGACTTAACGTCAATTGTCGAAATACGACATCAGCTCTATGGCCTTGGAAGAGTTATATTGGGAGCGACACTTCGACCGACCTCCATTTATGAAGATTCTTGAAAAATGGCACTTCGCCGTCATCATGAAACTTTATATACAAAGTTTTTGAAGAAATGTCACTTGGACCGACATCGAGAAAAGTTATATATAGAGTTTTTTTAAAAAAAATGGCACTTAGGCCGATGTCTGAAGAAACTAGAAATCAAACTTGTTCCTGTACCAGTAACAATCTGATTGATAACAAGATACTGTGACCTCTAGAAGATTTCAGCCTTATGGCGAAAGCTCTTCAAAGCCTGTTCAAGAGGAAATTTCGGTCTCATACCAAGGCTCTTCAAAGCCTGTTCATGAAGAAGATTTCGGACTTATGCCAAGGCTCTTCAGAGCCGATGAAGCAGAGTAGAAAATATATACAAACAAATGTTAGAAAACAAATTGCTCAGCAAGCTGAGTAGAAGACATCCAAAGAAGGTGCTGCCGGAGGAACATTGACCATGTTCCTACAAGCAACAAAAAGGAATGGTTTTCTTCTTCTCGTTTAAAAGATTTAGTGCATCAATCAAAGAAAGCATGAAGCAAAAATTTGCAAGAAATGAGATCAAAGTCTTGGGAAATTTTAGCTCCGGTGGCTAAGGTTCCTCATAACCTATTGAAAAAAATTTTAGCTTGACGGCTAAGGTTCTTCATGACCTATAAAGATTTTAGCTTGGCGCTAAGGTTCTTTATGACCCATCGAAAAAGGTTTCAGCTCGACGACTAAGGTTCTTCATGACCTATCAAAAAAGATTTCAGCTCGACGGCTAAAGCTCTTTTCAACCTTTTGAAAAAGAGTTCAACACAACAGCTAAGACTATTTATAGCCTATTTGAAAAGGGCTTTAAAAAATCGTGTAACATTGAAGATTTCTGCTCAATGCTAAGGCTCTTCACAACCTATTGGAATTTTTTTAAAAAAAAATCGTGTGCAAATAAAGATTTCTGCCAAGGCAAAGGCTCTTCAAATCCTAGTGAAAAAGATTTGAAAAATGGTGTGAAGATCAGGAGTGAAGAGGTTTTGAAAAGAGTTTTAGCAACTATGAAAGATCGGCCATGTTAGTTTTCTAAACAGAGTTTTTTTTTTAATAAAGACAAGCCAGACGTATTTTCTTCACAACTTCTTCTTCTTCTTCTTTGAGCTCATGGCTCTGATACCATGTTGGAATTTCAGAAGCACACATTGTAAAATATGGGAACGTGTATCGTAAAATATAAGGGCATAAATTGGAGGCTAAACTGTAAAAGTTATTCAGGCTTCCTCATTTTCAAATGTACATTGGTTTGCCTAACCTCAAGTTACCAACGGCTCTCTAACGGCTATATTTTATTTACAAAAGTTAGTTTTTCTTAATCCACTGAGCTAGTGGATATAAGAAATGTAAAGATATAATGAATTCATAAGATATAGTGAATTCATACAAATACATGTGTTCTCATTTTTTGTATTATCCAGCTGTGTCAATGCTCTGTTCTTCAGTACTGTCTCTGAGATCCTTTTATTTTTCTAAGTTATTTTTACTCGGCAGTGTTGTCTCTTTACTACCACAATCATCATCCTTGTTCTGATATTTTATTATTGTGCCTTGGCGTCACTCATCACCCCGGCACTACTCATTTTAGCTCACCTCAGCACTATATAACCTTAGCTCGAACACTTCTTCACATCGGCACTGCATACTTCACCTCATCGCTTCATCATGTCACCTTGACACTGCATATTTCAGCTCGACATTCCATCTCGTCACCTTGGCACAGCACCATATTACCTCGGCTCGATACTCATTTTATTTCTGCTTGCTCCTCACCTTGGCTCGGCATGACACCTCAGTTCGACATGGCACCTCGGCTCGGCACTTTACTTCTCTTATTTCTGCAAACTATCCTTCTGTAGGACTACATAAAACTTAGGGTGTTATGTGAAATTATGGAAATCTCCATTATTAGAACGATGTTACGGAGGCATTTGGGAAAGGAAAAAAAAAATTCAGAGGTTCTTTTATTTCTTTTCATTTGAAAAATAACCTATTTTTTCACCACGAGGGTTTAATTGTCTTCCCATCCTGTCTCACTTTTCTACAAGTATCCTAATGGGCTAATCCCTCTTAATCATAGTGGTTCAACCAACTTTAGATAACGTCAATTTATATGATCTATAACGTTCTAAAGCCGAGCATCATATGTATTCTCAAGCAAAATTATTTCCATCAAGTATAATTAACATTTATTGGCAATAATCATAATCAACATTTATATGCAATACTCCTGACAAGGCGTATTTAGTGTGTGCGTGTGACTACGTAACAATTCCTTGAGTCTTGCAACCGCACAAGTGATATTTACAAATTGCCATGAAATTTGTACACAAAACACACATAGAGGGACGAGATTTGACATGTGGTTCTGACATTAAATAGTTAGTTGTTTTACTTGATTAATCATGACTGCGTAATCCATTTATTAGGACCATATCTGAAACACGAATCCATATAGTCTAGTGTCATATAATAATTAATCAATGTTTTCCTGTCTGACATTTTCTATATAAATGACATTGTCACATGTAGACCAATATTTGCTATCACTTTTCTCGGCCACATGCAACCTTTCCTTATTTAGATATCCATGTCAGTATGAACAGCATTAAAACGGGGCACATTTAACACCTTCCCCGAGTACATAAAGTGGACAAGAAGATAATGTTATTGATCAAATAGTCCCAAGTTCATATAGTTGTTAGAATAAAGTTTGTGTATATAGCGGACTACTTTTCTATTTCAAGATATGGACGATTGTCATACCATATCTTAACAGTTCCATAAATACCAGTTCCCTTAGATTGAAGATTATGTGTATCAAGTCACTTAATCAATTGTCTCAGAAAAAAAGGGGAAATAAGAATTACTTGGTCAACGCCACATGAGATGTTGCATAAAATTGCAATCTGAAGTTAAAAAGTCATAACAATTCTATGATGTTACGCTCTTGCCTTTTACTTTCCATTTTTCTTTCCTCCAATCAATTTTCACGTGTAATATAATAACACATGGCCGCTTATTCTTGCATCCCCTCTCCACCAATGCAATTGGCTTAGAGACCACATAATTCATTTCTTTATATCGTAGAAACGGACTTGACCTGATGCAGTGTTTATGGTTAAAAAAAAAAAGGTGTATTTATCGAAAAAAAGGATGTGCATATGTCATTTCAATATAATGAATTAACAAACATTCTAAAATGTGCATCACCATACATCAATTTGAATATAAGTACAAGAAACAAAAAAAGGTAATTGTGTGAAATTGATGGCATTCATACTTGGAGCAAAAGACCAATACCCCTAGCGCTGTAAGCCCCCACTGCCCCAGCCTCATAGACGATGCAAATCAAAAGCTCAATTGCCTACCAGGTTGGTAAGAATTTGTCAGAACCCACACAAGGTGAATACTTCAAACTAGGTCATCAACCTTTTAAACCAATTGGGCCCGATACATTAACATAGCCATTAATGGCTCAGACATCAATATTACACCCACGCTACACGTGTCCCGTTTCAAACATGCAATCTTTATTCGAGCAATTTTTCAACTCGAGTACTAATTGAGTTATGCCCATCAGGTCCATGATATTTATGGTACATCTAGATAAAAGTTGGAGGGCTAACATGACAGTGTACTCTCCTGGAAGGTCTCGTTAATAAAATCATTTTATCCTCCAAGGGAGAATATTCTGCTTATCAAGTAAATAGTTTGTCATTTTGGACATCTCAATCATATACTAAAGCATATATAAACAATTCACACAGAATAACTAGGTGCGTAAGTGTTAGAGAAGAGAAAAAAGAAATTCTTAGAAACATGTGAATTACTCTTTTCTCAAACTAAAAACCCCAACAACAGGGATTGATAGTATTACCTGCACACCAGACCTGCAAAACGTGCAATGCGCAAACTCGGTTGGGTTTAAAGAACTCCAATTCTAAGCCTTCACATGCTCCCTAATAAATTCTTCCAGCTGAGATATCTCACCAGTCAAACCAGACGCTTCAGCAACTGTTACTTTGTTATGGCACTGAGAGAAGGTAAAAGGTTCATCAGGCACCCCAAGCGTGAACTCATTAGTGACATCAGCATCAGATACCGCAGTTCTTGATGCGCGGAGCTTATCGCTACATCATGAAGGAAACAAAAGCTTCAGTACAACACCGGCATGCTCCAACAATATCACTTTCAGTAAACGAAAAGGCCTAACTTGATGACTAACTGGACCAAGCATGCAGCAGCCTAAATGGGAGAAACATGCCAAAGTAATCTAAACTCTGATGCATGGTAGTGGTATAAACCCATTCAGTTTTTTGACCACCAAAGAAAGTTTGGGAATGAGAAAGCAGATCGTTTATTGAAAAAAAACGTCCCCCAGCATAATTAGCTTACATTTCTTTCTCCAGCTGTCTTTTGATAAAATCCTTCGTATGTGCAGTGACCTTATCCACTTTGTTGCAAAGTATAAGTACTGGTATCTTCTTCTTCACAATGCTTGCCTTAGTCAAAATGTCGTACAAGTACCTAGGCACACAGAATACAAAGTGCAGTATTGATATCTCGAATAGGGTATATTTTAATCAGGTAACTGAAGAATATGCTTGATCAAATGAGATATTCAGAGGATGTATACTCTGAACCAGCACGGCAGTTAGGTAAAAATTCCACAGCATCAACAACAAAAACAACAGCTGCAGCTTGAGGTACAAACTCATCCAGTTTGAATCGGAGACGAGGATGCCCAGGAACATCAATAACATGAACTGGCTTAATTTTGCCCTTCTGCAATGAGACATAATCAGTAATTCAATAAAACTACATCCTAAACATATTTATATGTTATGTATTTTTCAAAATATAATTGCAGTTTTCACCATGACAATGAAAAGGGGAGGACGGAAAAGTGACTTTGAAGTAAACTTCAATTGACTACCGTCTTCAGATATCTTTTCTTTGAGCAGTTCTAATGCAGCAAAGAATCCTGTTTTCTTGCAAAGTGTACAAGCACGCAAATACAAATGCATGGTTTTAGTAAAACTGTATTATTCACCTTACTCCTCTCAGAGAACATCACAAAAGTGCCTATGTTGGGATCCATTGAAGTTACAGTGCCTTGATGGATAGAACCATCCTGGAGCTGGTATGGAGAAAAGTATATCAGTAGTGGTAGAAATGGCATGAAACCTGTAGTTCACAATATACTAATGATGACAATTACAATGACAACCGAAATAATAACAGCAAAAAAAATAATGATAATAATGGGTTAGGTGAAAATTGGCAGGACCATATGTACGATGAAGGGTTTTTTCTTTTTTTTTCCCCCTGTAGTTATATGTAAAGTGAAGTAAATAATCATAAACTTATACTTGGTAAAAGAGGAAGGTTTTGCCACTTCCACTAAGTCCTGCTAATAGAATGGTGTTTGATGACTTGCGTTTGAGAAGGCGCACTGCAATATCAAAAGCATGTGATGAAGTCAATAGAAATTATATAGGGAGTCAAAGCAAAGCTGATTGCCATTTAAAAGAACGATAACACAAAGCCAACAATATAACAATTTTGGATAGCTAATATTCAAAAGGCAAACTACGATCTAGAAAGAAATTTAAAATGATGCCTGTTTTCACAATTTGCCCAGCAGCCATTCAAACACAGCTAGTAGTTGTTTTGTAGAGATGAGACCGGTAGTGG
The DNA here is from genome assembly GCA_036186865.1 of Eustoma russellianum. Taxonomy (NCBI): domain Eukaryota; kingdom Viridiplantae; phylum Streptophyta; class Magnoliopsida; order Gentianales; family Gentianaceae; genus Eustoma; species Eustoma russellianum. The sequence goes on along the minus strand of AP025040.1, from coordinate 16,530,049 downwards.
CTTGAATTTCATACCATGTCTCCGAAAGATACAATGGTTATATGGTTCTGCACTTCTTGGCCTTGGTATATCCACAAAATCACTTAAAAATTAAAGGAAGCCCAAGAATACAAGTGAAATATCACTGGTTCAGACCAAATCTAATAAGGATTTCATTCTTCAATTGAAAAGAGTGAGAGTTACTATGAGATTTTCCATATTAAGGCCCTCTTTTTTAGCCTTTACTAATTAAGGAAAAAAACCCCTACATACACGATATGCAGACACCTCAGTTTCACAGCAGATATTTTATCAAACAGAATTTTCAGCATCACAGAAACTGCATTATCACCACACGAATAAAAGACCATAAAATAACAATAACAAACCAGTCCATCTACAAATCCCAAACCCCTCCTTGAAATGGGTGGGAGTGATGCATATACATTTAGCTACTCTCAACATGATAACAGTCGACTGCAAGTAGAACTAATTGCCAGATCTAAAGAAGTTGCTAGTGTTAAAGCAGACAGAACATGAAAACATCTAACCCAAGGAAACTTAGGCCAAAATGTCTCTGGACAGAAATCAACAGTATCCGTTTATACTATTCAGAAAAACTACATAATGTATAGCATCTTCAGCTGTAACTGGTCCCCACAAACATGAGGCGGCTAACATTAGAAGAAATAATCCTTAAAATAAGGATACTATACATTAAATAGGATCATTTTGCCCCTTGAACAAAACATGACATATCTCATTTCTGCATTATAAATCCTACAAGGACGAACCATATTTTTCCCTCAAACAAAACATGACATGTCATTTCAGCATTATAATTAAGTACAAGGAAGAAGCATTGTCAGCTATATTCACGTTGCAGGCACAAGCGAGCAAGAAGTGAAGAGGGGCAAATTCAGATGTCGCCGGGGAAATGAAACCTCTTGTCTACAGCTAGAAAATGCAAGTTGTCTTAGGCAGGTGTTATCTCCCCAGTGAATATCAGATGCTGCCACTTCAGCATTATTGGCATTGATTTTTCCCCCCTACTTTAAGTGAAATCCTAAGTATCACCACTGAGGAATCAAGTGTATCTTATTTTCTAATACATCCCAGCCAGGTACATTTTTTTTCTTGTTTCATATCAGCATATTCAATTCATGGTTACACTTACGCTGGCCATTCTTGGATATTAGCATATTCAAGTGTATCTTTTTTCTTTTTTTCGGAGGGGATGGGGGTTGAGGACTTAGGAGAACAAACAAGAGATGCATTTTGCCGCCATAACGGCTCAGGCAAATGACACTTGCAGATCTGGACACCATAAGAGGATTTCACTATTTTGTAGCCTGTAAAATGCTAGATGCACTGTCGTAAGCTGTATGCAAATGTCCTATACACTTAAATGGTGTTATATGGCCATGAAAGCTCAAAATCTGTAATAAGAGAATGTTCTCACATCTATCAGGAAAATACACAGAGGAGAACAGCAAAAGCTAATCAAGTTCATGTAACACAGGCATGGAGTTGTAGAACTTTCCTGCACACCTTCATGTTTAACTCTCTGTTTTTCTTACCGCAAATTCAGAGATGATGAAAAGCATTCTAGGCACCAACACGAAACCTATTATCTTTCATTTCACAAAAATGTGTCTCCAGTATCTGCCCTTTTCATATCAAATTGGCAGAAGCTGAACAAGAAAAGTATGAAGTCGCGTAGGCTACATTTCATGCTAATCATCAAAAACTAACTAAACACAGACTTGCTTTCATGGGAATTACATGAATTGTTAATGTTGTACCCCTGTGGGTTAACATGTATATCAGGCATAGCACAGGCTATGTTGGATAAGAACTAAATCATTACTGAGAATGTACTTCATAGGAAGAGAAACTATGCAGTACAGGTCGTAGAAGAAGAATATGAAGGGAATTACACAGCCAGAAAAGAAATAAAGTCGATAGGATTATCCCAATTGCAGCATAAATTTGCTCCGGAGGGGTTCTTTGAATTAAGTCTTCAGCTTTCTGTAGCCAATTGAGCAGCTCAACCTGCAATTGCGCACCAATTTTCTCCACGTTCATCCTCCGCCAGTGACTGTACACAATAAATTCGCATTCACATTAAAAAAGTATTAAAATAAGAACAATAACAAGTCTTTTTTTTTCTTTTTCTTATTTTGGGCTGCTCTCCATAGAAAATTTCTTATTTTGGGCAATACTAGGAGGTTCCACATGTTGTTCCAAAATTCCAAATTTGCCTGATGATTGGAGGAAGATGCCATTTCATAATGATAAGAAGTTTCTGCTCCAGAAAAATCACATGATATTCATCCATTCTTGAATTCACAGGAAAAAATTGTAATAATAGTTTGTAAAGGCAATGTAATGAAGAATGGATGTTTGAGATCAAAGATGAAGGTGAAATGGTGTTGGAGTAAGCAAGAATAGCTTGACTCATGACTTGGATCGATCCATGTATCAAATGGATAGGTCTATGTGGCTTGAAAATGAAGTTGAGTATTCTGCCGGACATAGATCGATGACATCGATCGATCGATGTCACATCGATCGATCGATGTGATCGATGACATCGATCGATCGATGTGTCCAGGGTGCAGGGTTCGATATTGAACTGAGGACATCGATCGATCACATCGATCGATCGATGTCCTGACAGACGTGATTTTTTATGGAAATTCACATCTTTTGCACCAAAAGACATGTCCAATCGCCATGCAACCTCCTTCAACGACATCTTGGAGTTTGAGAGCCTATAAATAGGCTATTATAACCCATTAGAAAGATGATCTTGCTTTCTATATTGTTCAAGCATTCCATTTCCTTCTTTCTACACTAATACACTCTTGCTCAAGAAAGTTCATAGTTTCTCGATCCTATTTGCTGAGGATTAGAGATAGTTGGCTGTTGTATCCTAGGAGGAAGTTTTCCTATAACCCTGCAGCATCAAGTGGGGGCAAATATTCCTTACGGAAAGTGTGTATACACGCCTCAAGTCAAGGTTGCTATTCTTGTTCTCTTGTTTGTTGTCTTGTTTCCTGCAATTTTCATAACAATCGTAAGGAACATTTGAGATGGATTCAAAGACATTCTTGAACCAAGAGAGCATGAAGTTGGACCGATTCGATGGTACCAACTACTTGAGATGGAAGGACAAGATGTTGTTCCTTCTGACGGCGCTGCAGATTGGGTATTGTCTCGACCCAACTCTGAAGGATTTGCCAACTCCAAAAGAAGAGGACTCCGAGGAGGTCAAGGCTGCTTGGAGGAAGAGACATGAGGATAACATGCTTTGCCGAGGGCATATCCTCAACAATTTGACAGATCGTATCTACGATCTGTTTACGGCAACTTCATCACCAAAGGAGATATGGAACGCCTTGGAGTTCAAGTATAACAACGAGAAACAAGGCGCAGACAAATTCCAGGTGATGAAATATTTTAATTTTAAGATGGTTGAAAATTTGTCAATCATGGACCAAGTGCACGAGTTGCAGGTCATTGTTTCTAAATTGAAAGAGTTGGGTGTAGAAGTTTCTGATGCATTACAAGTAGGAGGAATCATTGCTAAGCTTCCTCCTAGTTGGAATGACTACAGGAAGAAATTACTGCACTCAACCGAATCCTTTTCCCTTGAACAACTTCAAAAGCATCTGCGAATTGAAGAAGAGACAAGGAGTCTTGTGAAGAGACATGTCTCTGACGATGCACCTAGAGTGCATTATGTCAAAGGGAAACTAGGGAGTTCGGTTGGAAACAAAAGGAAGAACTCCGATTATGCAGAATCCACAGACAAAGCAGAATCTAAGAAAGGCAAGAGATGCTATAATTGTGGCAAGAAAGGTCACTTGAAAAAGGACTGTTGGTTTCGAAAGAAACAAAAACAGGACGGTAATTCTCAGAATGTCAACAATGCGAATATGGTAGACATTGGAACCGATCAACTGGTTGCAATGGTCTCTGGATTGCATGTTGGCATGGTAACAGAACTACATTTGGCTACGAACGAAATCACTAGAGATTGGTGGTTCGATTCGGGTGCCACAGTGTACGTATGCAACAACAAGGATCTATTCAAGACCTACCATGTTGTGGCTGATTGCCAGCAGGTTCTTATGGGAAACCGCAGTGCCACAAGAGTCTTGGGTAAAGGTAGTGTTGAATTGGACTTTACTTCTGGAAAGAAGTTGTTGTTAGTCAATGTACTACATGTACCCGAGATTTCTAAGAATCTTGTCTCTGCTAGTCTTGTTTGTAAGAGTGGATTCAAGATTGTAATGGAGGGGGACAAAATTATATTGTTCAAGAATGGTATCTTTGTCGGCAAGGGTTATGCTTGCGACGGGATGTTTAAATTGAGTATAAATAAGAATTCTGCGGTTTCTGTTTACTCTGTTGATTCTTCTTTTTCATTGTGGCATGATAGACTTGCATATGTTAGTAATACTACTATTAAGTTTATGTCTAAGCATGCCTTAATTTCTTGTAAAGATGAAAATGAAAGAACATGTGAAGTATGCATACAAGCAAAGATGACAAAGAAGCCGTTTCCGAAAGTAGAACGGAAAACAGAACTCTTAGAACTTGTTCATTCGGATATTTGCGAATTGAATGGAGTTTTAACCCGAGGTGGCAATCGATATTTCATTACGTTCATTGATGATGCCTCTAGATATACTTACGTATATTTACTAAGGCATAAAGATGAAGCCTTTGACATGTTCAAAGTTTATAAAATGGAAGTCGAAAATCAATCGGGATTGAAAATCAAAGTTCTAAGGAGTGATCGTGGTGGTGAATACTTTCCTCTTGAATTTAATCAATTCTGTGAGGAGAATGGTATCATACATCAGAAAAGTGCTCCATACACTCCCCAACAGAACGGTTTGGCTGAAAGAAAGAATAGAAGTTTAGTTGACATGCTAAATGCAATGTTAATAAACTCTGGTTTGCCAAAGAATTTGTGGGGAGAAGCCTTGTTAACGGCTTGTCATATTCATAATAGAATTCCTTCTAAAAAGTTTAAGGTTTCTCCATACGAATTTTGGAAGAAACGAAAACCAAATCTAAGTTATCTTAGAGTTTGGGGTTGTCTAGCCTATTATAGAGTTCCGGATCCAAAGAGGACTAAGTTGGGGCCAAGAGCTCTTAAAGGTGTCTTTATTGGATATGCCGAAAACTCAAAAGCATATAGGATTCTAGATTTAGAATCCAATGTGGTTGTTGAATCTAGAGATGTTGAATTTCTTGAGAATAAATTCTTGAGAACAGATTCAAATCAAAGCTCAACAAGTGAAAATTTGAATGAACCTATTGTTGGAGATTTCTCCAATGATCCTTCTAGTGTTGTTGATCAAAATCAAGATTCTTCAACTGAGGTTAGGAGAAGTCAACGTGCTAGAAAGGAAAAGCATCTACATCCGGACTTCATTTCTTCGCAGTCCATTACTTTCTTAGTTGAGGGTAATAGGACAAAGGTGTTTAATCAAACACCTATTGTACTAAGCGTTGAAGATGATCCAAAATCCTATAAGGAGGCGATGCAATCGAGAGATGCATCGTTTTGGAAGGAAGCAATTGATGATGAGATGAATTCGTTATTGTCTAACAATACGTGGGTTCTCACTGATTTGCCTCCAAGTTCCAAAGCAATTGGATGTAAATGGGTATTTAGAAGAAAATACAATTCGGATGGTTCACTTCAAACTTTCAAGGCTAGATTAGTAGCCAAAGGCTTTAGACAACGAGAAGGGATAGACTATTTTGACACATATGCTCCTGTAGCAAGAATAACGTCCATTAGAGTGTTGATAGCGTTAGCATCCATTAATAACTTGGTTTTTCATCAAATGGATGTTAAGACTGCATTTCTCAATGGTGATTTAGACGAAGAGGTCTATATGGAACAACCGGAAGGTTTTGTACTTCCAGGGAATGAGCACAAAGTGTGCAAATTGATAATGTCATTGTATAGATTGAAACAAGCACCGAAAAATGGCATGAAAAGTTTGACACTACCATTTTGAAGGATGGTTTCCGACATAATGGTGCAGATAAGTGCGTATATTCCAAGTTTACAGACAAATATGGTGTCATTATTTGTTTGTGCGTGGATGATATGCTCATTATCGGTACTAATATGGAAGGAGTAAATGAGACTAAGAAGTATTTAGCTTCACAATTCCAAATGAAAGATTTGGGTGAGGTAGATACTATCTTAGGAATAAAGGTGTCCAAACATAGTGGGGGGTTTTGCTCTTTGTCAATCTCATTACGTAAACAAAGTGTTGAACAAGTTCAAACACTTGGAGATCAAAGAAGCAAACACACCATTCGATGCCTCATACAAATTGACTGGACATACCGGTAGAGCGGTAGCACAATTAGAATATGCTAGTGCAATTGGTAGTTTAATGTATGTTATGCATTGCACTAGACCAGATATTGCCTTTGCGGTGTGTAAATTATCAAGGTATACTAGTAATCCTAGTATAGACCATTGGAAGGCAATCGGGCGAGTACTTGGGTACTTGAAAAAGACTATGGATTATGGATTGTTCTATAATAATTTTCCAGCCGTGTTAGAAGGTATACTGATTCTAGTTGGATAACTAGTGTTGGTGATAACAAGTCTACTACGGGTTGGATATTTACTCTGGGTGGTGGTGCTGTTTCTTGGGCTTCAAAGAAACAGACATGCATAACTCATTCTACAATGGAATCCGAATTCATAGCATTGGGTTCTGCAGGTAAAGAAGCGGAATGGCTGAGAAATCTTTTATTGGATATAGAGTTGTGGCCACAACCGATGCCAGCCATTTCTTTACACTGTGATAGCCAAGCAACGATGTCTAGAGCTTATAGTAAAATCTATAACGGGAAATCTAGACATGTCAGCCTTAGGCATGATTATGTAAGGCAATTAATAACAGATGGTGTAATAGCCATTGCGTACGTCAGATCCTGCAATAACCTGGCGGATCCGTTGACAAAGAGTCTATCAAAAGACTTGGTACAGAGTACATCTTTAGGAATGGGATTGAGACGTATGGGATAAGTTCACTTGTGATAGAAACCCAACCTTGTCTAGCATACCACTAGCCAAAGGTTCAATGGGTAACAACAAGTCACAAAGTGAGGTATTAAAGCACTACGATTGATCTTTAAAGAATCGAGCCGCACGACATTGATCTTTAAAGAATTGGAATGTTAGTGTTGAAGGAGGGTGAGTGTTAAAACACTCTTAATGACGAATTAAGAGGAATTATCTTAATTGTCACCTATATGAACATGGGAAGTGGTGCCGCTTCGACAAGCAATGATCTTGAAATGTTCATGAATACTAGGGGTAGCACAAGGCCATAAAGTGCGGTTTAAAATGGACTTCGGTTGAGAGTGTGGTTTCATGTGTATAATGTTTCCGGTTCTAACACATAGGAATCTGATTCAAGGCTTTTTAGCTATCATGATTTCGTTAGAACTTTGAAATGTTATACTAATAAGAGGTTCAAATCGAAAGATACTTCTTAAATGCATGAAATGTCATAAGTTGCTTTACAAACTAAGTGAGGGATTGTAATAATAGTTTGTAAAGGCAATGGAATGAAGAATGGATGTTTGAGATCAAAGATGAAGGTGAAATGGTGTTGGAGTAAGCAAGAATAGCTTGACTCATGACTTGGATCGATCCATGTATCAAATGGATAGGTCTATGTGGCTTGAAAATGAAGTTGAGTATTCTGCCGGACATAGATCGATGACATCGATCGATCGATGTCACATCGATCGATCGATGTGTCCAGAGTGCAGGGTTCGATGTTGAAATGAGGACATCGATCGATCACATCGATCGATGGATGTCCTGACAGACGTGATTTTTCATGGAAATTCACATCTTTTGCACCAAAAGACATGTCCAATCGCCATGCAACCTCCTTCAACGACATCTTGGAGTTTGAGAGCCTATAAATAGGCTATTATAACCCATTAGAAAGATGATCTTGCTTTCTATATTGTTCAAGCATTCCATTTCCTTCTTTCTACACTAATACACTCTTGCTCAAGAAAGTTCATAGTTTCTCGATCCTATTTACTGAGGATTAGAGATAGTTGGTTGTTGTATCCTAGGAGGAAGTTTGCCTATAACCCTGCAACATCAAGTGGGGGCAAATATTCCTTACGAAAAGTGTGTATACACGCCTCAAGTCAAGGTTGCTGTTCTTGTTCTCTTGTTTGCTGTCTTGTTTCCTGCAATTTTCATAACAAAAATGGCTAAAACACCAAGTGACTTCATTTATCAACGCTTCCACAAAATCATTATTGCATATTTTTCCAAATTTACTGACGGCAATATGCAATCTGGCTTAAACGAATCAAATCTCTGTTCGGTTCATCAAACTGGATGGCAAAAATTAATCAATCGTCAAGGCAATAATGCAGATGCAGAAGTAATTCAATTTTACCTGAAAGGATATACAAGATTTGTGGATGTGTATTGCTAGTCCAACTTCTTCTTTCTCCTTGTTTTGCATAGGCGAGCAGCAGAAAAAGATCGAAAGATATTTTGCAACCTTTTGAAGCAGGGAAAGAATGGCGTTTCCGGCTTCTAATTCAGTAACATGATGCAAGAATTTGGGAGGAATCAAGTTCCAGAAAGCCCTAGAAGATACCCAAAGCGGGTTTTTTATTTTTTATTTTGCAACAAGGCAAAATGTTTTTCTTTATTTGCCAATATTGAAGAGAACAACTTTCCTCTTGCCTGCCTCAATTATTAGGGTTGTGATCTCCTAACCTCACTTTCCTCAATTCTTTTGTGACCGTGCGACACGTGTCAACAAGGAAGGGTGGTGAGACTAGATGCGGGTGACGCTCATCTAGTCTCACCACCCTCCCTTGTTGCCACGTGTCATGCGGTCACGCGTCACCACATCACCTTTGCAGTGAGGGGATCCTATCCCCAACTATTAAGGTAAAGTTTACGTTGTATTAGGTATCGAAGCGATCTGGTCATTTTTTTTTGGGTAAACGCAATTCTAATATAGCGAGAAAGTCTTTATTAGTGACAAAGGCAAATAAAATGAGCATATGAGTTCATTATCACCTAATTGCTTCTGTGTTTTATCAAGATTATCAGGATTTTCTGTGCATCATTATGAATTATCGGAAAACAATTTCCGTATGTTTCTAACATGTATGTATGGTTGTGTACATCCGACTCTCCATACCTCGTCATAAACAGAAGTCTATAAAACAATAAGGTAATGTTGTTGTTTGTAAGTCTGATTTAGATACTAAAACGAGTGTTCTTTAGATGTTAACGACTAACGTTTAGCCATCGGACTAAAATCTAACAACGTTTAGGCATCGGACTAAAAATTTAACAATTAAATTAAAATGAACAATTTACAAACAATCAAGACATCGTATAAATTTTTATTTTTTTTTGCTAGGTATGTAAGTTTTCTATGTTGTATATATAGGTCCGGCATTCAGAAGAAAGATGCACTAAAATTCCTCCAATGTTTTCCCCCTATGCTTTATGGTTTGTTCGGACAATTTAAGCAACGTAATTCAATTAAATTATAATACGTCACTCAGTTAAACTTTAGTCAGCACTTTTTCCATATTTAATTTCACCAATAAAAGGCTATAATAATAATCAGAGATTGGGGAAATTTGAGTCTCGAGCAGTTAAAGTTTAAAATTTTAAATTATATATAGTTTAATAATTATTACAAAGATCACAGGAAACTTTAAAAAAAATAATTTTAAAATGTCAGGTCAATTTATTTTTATACATCGTTGTTTACCTGACAACTAATGTAGGAAATAGTTTTTGAAAAATGCCAAAATTAAACAAAATTATGCAAAAAACTCTTTAATATAAGCTAGTCCATAACCATAGCTTGCAAAGGAGCTTTTCAAGGAACCTTATGGCCAAGTTATAAAATGAAAACTATATAATGGTCAAACAATAGTTACTAGACATAAGATCCGTGCAGATAAAAGAACAATATGTATACAAGTATATATACACACTTGACATATTTATAGATATATAAGATGTCAGTTTGAATAACAAAATTTAGATTGCCAACATTCATCATATGTCAATAATTGATTATATTAACCCTCACACCAAATAGTTATAAGAATGCGACCGTTTATAGTTAAAAATTTTTTACTTCAGTTTAAACTTTTTATTTCACAATTTCGAGTTGAATTTAAACTTTTATACAACAACGATCTCAGTGATATCGACCATCATGATCATGATCTCACGCTGTTGTTATAGAAGATTTCTTCCAGTTGCTTTTGTACATTGACAATTTATTAACGCTGACAAGCCAATAACAAATTGTAATTTATAAAACAATTACATTCTTTATTCCTGCATTGTCAGGACGTTTATGGGTCTAACTAAAATTTCTTGAACAATATAAATTCTATATCTATTTCTTTAGTTATTTGTCTCCTAATTTATATTATTATTATGTCATTTATGCAGGTACATATAGAGCCGGAGGTCTCACTGGGAGCAGACTCTCTATCCCTTGGGATATAGGTATTGTCTGCCTACCATTTACCCTCCCCAGACTCTAACGATAGCTTTTGCTATCGTCGGGATATACTGAGTTCGGATGATGATGCTGATGATTTGTCTCCTAATTTATTTTATTTCACGTTATTACTTTTAAGATCTATAACTTCTTTTTTAATTTAATTTTTGATGTAGTCTACTCTCAAGAGCTTCTTCAATTATCGTTCCTTGGACGCCGTTGTCTTTCAACCCACTGGATCGATTTGCAAACTAGATAACATGCTTGAAGCAAGGAATTCAAAGTAATATTCCAATCAAACATTTTACAAACTTCGCTGTGCTTGGTGGTAACACCGATTCATGACTGTAGAAATATAGTCCTAGCCGAGCTGTGTCGCGATGACATAGGAAGATGCCAAGCTACCTATATCACCTCGGCACAATTCGGCTGAGCCTATATTTGTATAATGACTATACAAAATTGGAAAAATGAAGAGCAGAAAGATAGAAATTCTATACAATTTAATCCACTACAAAATTACCTTTGAACTGGTAGCAAAGATTAGTAATCTATGTCAATGCCATCTTTTGGCAGGTTTAGAGGTTAAATCGCTAGCGCTGGGCGATTTTCTCAATCCTGATACAGATCAAAATGAATGTGAGCAGCATGAAAAGTTATACATCATTGTCAATCAAAATGAATATTTACTGAACCATACCTGTGGAGCCCTTTAGAAGGCTGTTGCTGTATTTATCTGGGGGTCTAGGAACTCTGTATTCTACTCTATGCCTGCAACAAAATGCATTAAATGAGTAATGCCTCCAGCCACTGTTGTCCTATGACATAATGTTACTTCATGAACAATTATGTCAAAATCTTTTGAGCCCTGTTGAGGCAGCCTGCCCTGTACATTCTTAGAAGATCTTAAGGTCGTTTTTGATACACTAGGCTCTCGCAGTTGCGCAGGGTCCGGAGAGAGACTGGTGTATGCAGCCTTGCCCTACAGGCTGTTTCTGCGGCTCGAACCCGTGACCTCAAGGTCACAAAACAGCAACCTTACCAGTTATTCAAAGGCCGTCCTCTATTCTTAGATCTTGTTTTTGGCAAATTGAAAACATACAATATTTTCCAATGAGTTCTTGGGAAATGTTGCCATGCTTCCATCATGTTCGCATATAAAGTTTTTAATGTCGCTTTCTGTTGGTATATAGTATTGCCAAGGAATGTGGAAGAAATATTATGCATGCACTTTCAAGAAGGAAGCAACATTGGCCTAAACTATCATACTAACATGATGACAAGTCATGTACCAGAAAGTTATACTTATCAATGTAGTCACTCACCATCAAAACGGAAAGGCAAAAAAAAGCACATGTAACTCAGGCGGCAACCACAACAACATTATCTCATTGTCTTAGAAGCTTCCGCCTATGACGGAGTATGGAGGGTCGGATGTACGGAACTATACTCATGTATTAATAACAAAAAGAGGGTGTTTTCCGATGTCTCATAATAAAAATTACGTCAATCTGTGCCGATTCACTGTTACTTCACAATATAAGAAACGCATCTAATTCAAGAAGGATGCAACATTAGCCTAAATTATCATGCTGACGTAACGATACGTCATATGCTCTAGAAGAAAGTTGTACTTGTCAATGTAATCACTCACCATCAAAGCAGAAAGGCAAGAAAAAGCAAAGAAACACTAACATTTTATATCATCCATATTGATCATCTACTGTACAAAACTTAGCTACTCATATTTTAAATCAAACAAAACCAGATATGAGTTTAATCAAGAGTTAAAATCATAATCATAGTCACAAAGTCATGACTATAGTCACCAAACCAAGCATATTGAATAAGTAGCCTCCCCCGCTAAAAATTTTGTCCTAATCACACCTGCCATGAACTATCCAAGAACAGTGCAGCTTATGCATAAACAGCCCACCATGATTCGTTAAAATATCAAATTCAGACACATGTAACTCAGGCAATGTGGAGCTCAAAGTGAAGAGCTATGATGTTAAAAGATATATTATCAATAGAAGTCTAAAAAAAATTATGAAATTCTCCAAATCACCCTGAAAGAATTGTGAATCACAATACTTACTTGTCTACAGTATCTGATTGTTTTGATCTTAAAGAAGATGTCTCGCTTTCCCCAGAGCCATCAGTCTCTGCTCACACCGAAATGACAGTATCAGAATTTTGCTTCTAGTCTTTCTTCATTATTTTCATGTAGGAATTCCAAGATCACAACAAGACTGCAGCAACTCTAGAGTTTACATTAGTAGCATTTTGATGGCCGAGGGGATTGAATTTAGTATGTAAATCAACACAAGCATATATCCAAGTAATAAGGATAAAACATGTATGTCTAACATAGTTGTCCTCCTGATCAAAAGCTGTGCGTTACAGACAAGCCTAGAGAGTTTCTGACCACAAAGTATCATGTCTTGTTGGCTTCCATATACCCAATTCGTACTTGGCGAAAAAGGAACCATACCTCGGTGAATTCGTTCCATATTTATCATCATTGACTCCATGGTATGCATTCTTGAGATCTTTCAGTGGTTGTAATCTTTCTATCTCCTCATCCTTTTTAGCTATAGTATCTTTGAGCGACGCAACCTGTACAAATGAACTTGTCACATTCAGAAAATGATAACTACTCTTTAAACATCACCAGTATGAATTGGATGAAACATGAATACATGCCTGCTCCATCAACTCTCTAATATCCCTTCCATCCTTGCTGGTCTTAGCAGCTCCGAGCTCAACACCAGATACGCGTTCAGCAAACTTCAGTGTGCTCAAGGTTTCAGAAAAGGAATTTACGTCAGGGTTAAGTTGAACAAACATAAGGGTCTTAGCTTTCCCACCTGATAAAGAAAGTCATGAGTCTACATTTTCTCCATTTACTTATGACCTTGGAACAAAAACAAGAAACTGAGAAAGGCGAATTAATTTTACCCAGTGAACCTTGAAGAACTTGAGTGAGCTTGCTATTTCTATAAGGAACATGAGGACTCTTTTGCGCCAAAGCGAAAATGACATCCCCCAATGCTGATAGGGATTTGTTTATGTGTTGTGCCTCCTTTAGTCTATCACCAGTAACCTCAGAGCGATCAACTCGTTCACTTCCTGCTAGATCTACTAAATGGAGACTACTACGCATAGAAGAACCAGTTTTCTGATCTACCCCGCGGACATGAATACTCAGAATACTGTCCAAGTAAACTCCTGATTAATTTGCCTACAAATCAATGTTAAAAGTACCAAGACACTACTAGAAAATATCGATAAAAAACCTGTGTGATCGGCTGCTTCTTTCATTCAACGCTGTGGCACCTTTTGCTCTGTTCCTTAGTCCAATATCCATTAGATCCAATACATCATCGGTTGATTTAACTGGATACATACTTGCATCTGGTACTGCTAGTCCATTTTGTTGGGAGGCCGACAGAATCCCAAGTGTGCGCAAATCAAGAAAAAAAGATACTTGTCATGGTGAAACATTAAAGCTCAACTTCAGTTCTTAATATATTTAACTATTTAAATTGTAATAAGTCTACTAGATGAGTTATAGTTTAATGCATGAAATCGAAGGATTGAGATCCTTGTTAGTTTTATCCAAATTGTCAAACTGAATCAGTAAAAGGTTACAGTTAAGCAAGGAAGGGGTCTATTTTTTTCTTTCAAGTTTTAATCCAAACAAAACTGTATAAGTTCGTAAAAGGATATTTCTTCTGGGAACCATCACTTGACAGTAGATCACGGACTTGTTCGTTATATATCTCCACCATCTGAACTGAAATTTCATAAGCAAATGTGCTCTCTCTAGATTGAGAGATGTTGAAGAGATCATTCAAAGCGCGATAATTAACTCCCCATTCTTCTTCAGTGGCTCTATCAGGACCTGTCTGAATATAGATCAATCGCGATTCAGCAATATAAGCTACTACTAAATTCTGTATAATGCATAATGAACGTCACATACCATTGTGTATGTCTTTCCTGAACCAGTTTGGCCATAAGCAAATATGCACACACTATATCCATCTAAAACCGATTGTATTAACGGCTGTGTGTCTGAAAATACTTGAGCTGCAAATTTCACATAAAAGTTAGGGAACTGAACATAATTCTTTCTTGATATGCCTAATGAAACCAAACTGTAAATATTTTATCAATCAAATAAGTCATATACCTTGTGTTGCAGAAGGACCATAAACCTTATTAAACTTGAAGGAGCGACGACTCTCTTTCCCTTGTCTCGAAGGATTTACTACTATCAACTCCCCATTTTCACCAATGTATTCTACAATTGACTGTCTTTCCTTCTGTCCAGGAAGGAATGGTCTTACACGACAATAGACTCTAATGTTACCTTTTTCAAGAAAAATAAAATGTAAGGCAAATTGTTATTGATGAATATTATCTAAGATATATGTAAAAAGAAGTAGCACCTTTAAGCTCTTGGAGCTCGTTATGTAGCTTCTGATTTTCAGTCAATATAGAATAATAACTTGCTGCTGCATTTTGTAGTGTAGTGATGTGCCTTCCTGCCATTCAATATGTAACAAAATTAAAATGACATTACTACTTTTCAAATGAAAAGAAAAAAGAAAAGAACCACTAGATTTAAGAATCAATAGGTTACCTAAGCGATTAAAATCATCAGAGTAGCTCTTTTGTGTTTTAACAACTTCTTGCTTGATTGACTGTGAAGTAAACTTGAGCTCCTGTACACATAATGGCAATGGATCAAATTATACAGCTTTACATACATGAACAATATACATTGTATATATAAAAAGCGTACGCGCAATGCACCAAGCTGGAATTCTGAAAATATTTCATATAAATGTTCTTTCTTGTTCCAGCTTTGTTGGGACGCCTCAAGTTCCTTAACTCTCTTTCTCGACTCTGTCAGGAGGACCGAAACTTCCGACAACTTATTCTCTAGCTCCTGCTGAGCTCCTTGAGCTCCCATTTCCATTCTTAACCTGAGCTCCTCATTAGTCTTCTTGGCCGTTTGAAGCTCTTGCTTCAAGGCTGAAATTTCATTATTTTGACATTCATTATCCTTTGATAATCTAGCCAATTCCTGCTTCAATGCTGAAATTTCATGATTGCGGTCTTCTTTCTCCTTTACTGATCTAGCCAGATCCTGCTTCAGCATTGAAATTTCACGATTTTGATCTTCATTTTGCCTTGCTGATTTGGCCACTTCCTGCTCATCCACTCGCTTGTTTTCGTTGATGTTACTCTTCTTTTCCTATAATATGACAACTAAATATAAGCCATGCTACAATAATCTACATTCTTAGTGAAAAGCTAGAATGAATCAGTTCAGATAAAACTTTTCCAGGGGTAAACATATATAAACATCAGACATAAAACGATTTTCTGGTTTTGACATGCTCACATGCTCGAGTAAGGAGACACCAAAACTAATGGGTCTGCAAGAGTGGATCTGTTAAATTACCGTCTCATCTAAAATTTTAAGCTATGAAAAAAAAGTAATTTATATATTTATAGACTTGACACGCCCTCTCACAAGTAGAATTAACGTACACAACAGCAGCAGTAGTAGACAACAGGACAGTAGGCTTGAACTTAAGACCTCCTACTACAACTTTGTCGCACAATTAGTTCAAATTCTTTGAGAAGCGAATGCTTTGGTATATTCCATCTTTGTAGCAGTCACAAGCTTCAGATCCTACGTGAACAACTCTTTTCGTTGAGTCACAGCAGGCGCCCAACCTACATTCATTGCTTGCTTCGTTGTTTGGTCAAAGCGAGGGTTTTTGCTCTGATATCCTACTACGCAATCAAACACTAAAATTCTCTTTAAAGGGAGGGGAGCTTTTAAGATGCGTTGAGAGGTACCATTTAAATTACCATATATAAAAGATAGCAAATCCTCCTTGCCTTTCATTCATCCAATCAACAATATTTGTATACAATCTTTCCTATCATAATTCACTAATCAAGCTATCCTATCTTGTATCATTATGATACAATCATGAAAGAATATTACTCATTTGGTATATGCTATATATGGTACAATTTATGATACACAATGAATGCTAGTAATGAATACAGAATATACGCCATTTATTGTAGTGTAACCGTCATTACACCCCCGCAGTCGAAATGGGCGGTTCGCGAACGTTGAGGCTGGTTCGAAAATCATCAAACAGAATTCGAGGTAGACCTTTGGTGAAGATGTCGGTGAGTTGATGACGAGACGGAACATGAGTGACGCGTATGTTGCCTCGGGCGACCTTCTCACGGACAAAGTGGATATCCATTTCAATATGTTTTGTACGTTGATGTTGTACCGGATTACTTGAGAGATAAACTGCACTGATGTTGTCACAGTAAACGATAGTAGCGTGAGTAAGTGGACAATGTAGCTCGAGTAGTAAGTTACGCAGCCAACAAGATTCAGCGACAACATTCGCTACACCTCTATATTCAGCCTCAGCACTGGAACGAGATAAAGTTGGTTGACGTTTAGAAGACCAAGAAATGAGATTGTCGCCTAAGTAAATACAATAACCGGATGTTGAACGGCGAGTGTCGGGACAACCGGCCCAATCTGCGTCGGTGTAGCACAAAAGAGTAGAATGGCGTGATTTAGAGAGGTGTAAGCCGAAATGAGGAGTACCTTTGAGATAGCGGAGGACACGTTTTAAGGCAGTCATATGAATGTCATGAGGCGCATGCATATGAAGACATAGTTGTTGAACAGCATATATGATATCCGGGCGTGTAAAAATAAGATACTGAAGAGCGCCGGCAAGGCGGCGATAGAGAGTGGGATCGGTGTAGGGGACGCCAGCGTGGCTGCTGAGCTTGGCGGACGTGTCTATTGGTGTAGAGAGGGGCTTACAATTTGACATGCCTGCGCGTTCAAGTATTTCGGTAGTGTACTTGTGTTGATGGAGAAATATACCATCCGGATGACGGCTAACCGCAATACCAAGGAAGTAACTCAAAGGGCCGAGATCTTTCATGGCGAACTCCGACGCAAGAAGAGCCATGAGTTTGCGCCGGAGTGCATCGGAGGAAGTAGTAAGAATGATGTCATCAACATAGAGAAGGAGATATGCAATGTCAGTACCGTGATGATATATAAACAGAGAATGATCACAACGACTATGAACAAAGCCAATAGATGAGGCATAATCAGAAAAGCGTTGGTACCAAGCACGTGGGGCCTGTTTTAAGTCGTAAAGAGACTTCTTGAGTAAGCAAACATAGTCCGGACGAGTCGCATCACGAAAACCCATAGGTTGATGCATGTATACTGTTTCCCGTAGAGTGCCATGCAAGAAGGCGTTTTTAACATCAAGTTGATGAATGGGCCATAATTTGGACAGAGCCAGATGGAGAACAGTGCGAATAGTAGCGGGTTTGACTACGGGACTGAAAGTATCAGTACAGTCAATGCCTTGTTGTTGAGAGCGTCCATCACCTACAAGACGAGCTTTATAGCGCTCAAAAGAACCATCAGAACGAGTTTTATGACGGAAAATCCACATGGAACGTAGAATGTTAACGTGAGGTGGACGGGGAACTAATACCCATGTCTTATTTTTAATAAGTGCATCAAATTCATCATGCATGGCAGCGTACCAGTTTGGATCACGAAGAGCCTCAGTGGGAGTACGGGGGAGAGGAGACGGTGTGGAGTTGACATTGAGATTAAGAGGCCGTTTTGGTTTGACAATACCATGCATGTTGCGGGTGGTGATGGTACGAATATTTGTGGGAGCGGATGTTAGAGGGGTAGATGGGATAGGGTTAGGCGATGGGGGGGCCGAAGGGGTGGGGGCGGCGGGGTTGGGGCGGCAAAGGGAGAGGGGGTGGAAGGAGGGGATTATGAAGTAGTGGAGAGTAGTCATCATAGAGGAAGGCGTATTTATTTGGTGAGGCAGGAGAGATTGTGGAATAGGGGAAAGTATTTTCATCAAATATCACGTGACGGGATATGAGAATTTTACCTGTAGAGATTTCATAGCATTTGTACCCACGGTGGTTAGACGGATACCCCAGAAAGATGCACGGTGTAGAACGAGCTTGGAGTTTGTGTATTGTTGTCGAGGGAATGAGGGGATAGCAAAGGCAGCCAAAAACACGGAGATGAGAGTAGGAGGGGACTTTGTTATAGAGGATTTGTGTCGGAGATAGATGAGAGAGAGTTTTGCATGGGAGTACATTGAGGAGATATGTAGCCATAGATAGGGCATTGCCAAAAGGATGGCGGGAGACCAGAGTGGATGAGTAGAGTGCGCATAATATTGTTGATGGTACGTATGGTTCGTTCAGCTTTACCATTTTGAGAAGATGTATGTGGACATGAGAGGCGGAGTGTCATACCATTTTGGTGGCAGAAACTTTGGAAGTTTGAGTTTGTATATTCACGACCATTATTGCACTGCAAGCATTTAACAGAAACACCAAATTGAGTGTGAATATATTCGTAAAGAGTCAGAAAATGAGTGAACACTTCGGATTTGTGACCCATAGGAAATGTCCACAAGAAATTAGAGTAATCATCAATAAAAAGGACATAATATTTGTGACCCGTGGAACTTAGAACAGGCGAAGTCCATGCATCACTATGTAAAATATCAAATGGCATACTGGTGTTATTGAGAGAATCATAAAATGGCAATCTAACATGTTTGCCAAGTACACAAGATGAACAAGGGTTTTTATTACAATGGGAATTGCAACTGATAAGATTGTTATTTCGTATACGGGGATGAGAAATGTGTGACGTGATGGGCTTGAGAGGGACGAGGGCCAAGTAGGCCGGATTGGGGGTGGGTTGGGTGGCTGTTTGAGACAGTGGGATAAGGGCAGGGTGAGTTGAACCAAGGAGGGGAGGGCCAGCGCCATGGTGGATAGGATTGCCAGGAGTTATATGAGGGTTGACAGGGAGGGCGGTTGGAGCGGCCACGGCCGCGACCGCGCCCACGGTGGGAGGGGCCCCGGTAGTTGGGACGGGTGGATGGGGAAAAAGAGGGTGGTTGGGGCGGGTGAGGCTCAGGAGATGCAGGTGGGTTTGTGATGGTGGTGTTGAGGGCGGTATCAGCAACTTTAGCAGCAGAGGCAGTTTGCTTAGATTTTCTGGTTTCTTCGAGAATGAGGCGGGAACGGGCTTCATAGAAGGTAGGTAAGGGGTTGCTTTGTTGGATAATGGTAGCAACTCCGTCATAGTTCTCGTTCAGACCACTAACAAGTTGAAGAACAAGGCGTTGATCAGAGACAGAAGAACCCACATTAGACAATTGATCTGCGAGGGATTTTAGTTCTTGACAATAAGAGGATATGTTAGAAAAATTATCAAGACGTGTATTAGAAAATTAATTTTCAAGATAGACAGCACGAGAGTGTTTGTTATCCTGAAATATGTTCTGCAGGTTGTCCCAAGCATTCTTAGCAGTGAGGTCAGGAGCAAGAATGGTGTGCAGTAAATCAGTAGAGATAGTACCATAGATCCATTGGAGTACAATGGCATCGAGACGACTCCATAATTCAGTGTCTGGAGTTGCTTTGTCGGTTGATGTAGAGGCGTTTGACGAAGGTGAGATGATGTGATCAAGAACCTGATATGCCCGACAGTGAATTTTGAAAAGTTCGGACCAAGATGTATATTGGCTTTTCTCCATTTCAAGTGTGATTAGGATGAAATTTTTGATGTTGGTGACAGCAAGTGCGGGATGAAACTTGGTGTCAGCCATTTGTGTTGAAAGAAGAAAAGTGGCGGCGGTGGGAGGTGAATGGCCGCCGGCGGTGGTGGTAGAAGCGTGGAGGATGATTATGGCTCTGATACCATAAAAGATAGCAAATCCTCCTTGCCTTTCATTCATCTAATCAACAATATTTGTATACAATCTTTCCTATCATAATCTACTAATCAAGCTATCCTATCTTGTATCATTATGATACAATCATGAAAGAATATTACACATTTGATATATGCTATATATGGTACAATTTATGATACACAATGAATGCTAGTAATGAATACAGAATATACGCCATTTATTGTAGTGTAACCGCCATTAACATAATCCAAAAGCTTAGTTGGTTAAAAAGGAGAGTAATTTTACACACTCGTAAACTTAAAACGCCTGCTCACATCCGTAAGACTTAACAGGATGATAGTCAAAGGAGAAAATAGAAAGTTTCAACTATGAAGACGAAGTAAACGTCAATACAACAATGAATAATTCTGGATATGAAAGAGTGCAAGAGCTAGTACCTTGATCTCCTCACTTGTTCCGACTGCAAGGGTTTCAAGAACTCTAATCCTAGATTGATACTTCTCTTCGCGAGTCTTAAAAAGATTGTTTTGCTATAGGTAGATAAACAAAAGATCAAATTAGTCACCCTTAATATTGTAAAACGCTGTCTTTACGTGAAGGTAGGAAACTCATTACCGTTCTCAAATGTTCTGCTTGAGTAGATATCCGGCGTTCAATCTCCTGAACAACTTTTCTCAATAAGCAGGCTACGCGCTGGGAAGTGACAACAATGGAAGTTAGTTCTGTTGTAAGTAAATTTACATGTAGCGGAAAAAAGATAAGGCTGTTTATAGTGAGCAGAGGTACTTTTCCAAGTTTCATACATGAGGTATTTCTCCATTCTTCCGCTCAGTACTTTCATCAAGAATTCCATTTACAACACTCAAAAGTGACTGAGTAGGAGCATTCTGTTTGCAACAAAGAAAACTGATTCAGCTGCACAAACCACGTGTTTGAAGTTTCTTGTTCATGTTTTCTAAGTCCAAGATTTAGGATACTAACATCCAAACTATTTGGTTGCATCATTTCTGAGATCTTTGTCGCGGGCAGATCTGCATAACGTCCTTGTTTTGCCTGAAATACTTCATGGAACTTCTGCCCAACGTGATGGAGTAACGCAGCTGATGGCTCTGCAGGCAATGAAAAAAAGAACCAAGGCCATGTAGAAGTTAGACACACAAGCAGAATTTTCTCATGCCTTATCAAAGAAAAGAAAATGACTAATGGAACCAAAATTTTAATTCTCTCTCTTTCTCCTTTCTCCCTCCGCCATGAACTAACCCCACCCGCCGGAAATTTGCTATTTGATATGCAAGTAATTTCCTCTCCTGAAGAGGAATTCCTCTGATTTTTCTACCCATTACGTTTTAATCACACCTATCAATTATCAGCCCACCAAAAATCTTCTCTTTTTTCTCAATTTCTGCCACTTTGTTACTGGATTTACCGAGACATTCCCGTACTTTAAGCACCCTTGTTACTTTTCCAAAATCAATCCTTTTCTACTAGCTCCGAGCTTAATTTTGACACTTTTCTTGTCGGTTTTGTACAAAATTGGACCTGTTCTTCAGCAATACCGAAGCTGAAGCTCAATTATCTTGTGGGTTCTTTCCCCCTTGAATCTGACGTTTTTAGGTGTTAAAGCTTTCAGCTTTTTGTTTCTAAAAATTTGTTTCATTTCCTAATTTTAAAGACAAGAAAATAAATCGGGCCTTTTTTCTGTTATACATAAAAGAGAAGGAGCGGATTTGAACAGTGAGGTTTGAAGGGTTTTTGATGTTTTGAGACTGTTTAAATAGATGTTCAAGAGTTGTTGGAGATGAAATTCAGGCTTGTTGATGGAAGTGATCTTGGACCATACAAGTATGTTCCTTCCACTGCTGTGGATCTCTCCAAGAGAATGAAATGGCATAATGGCCTAAAGGCTGTAAGCTTTATGTAGATTTTAATGTTACCAATACATGACTATTGGCAATTAATTAGTTTAGAATTTAATCCTGGAAGAAGACGGTGTTGGGAGGGGCGGCTGCTGGCAGGGGGCGGTGGCTGGGTTGAAGAGGTGAAGAAGACAACAGAGGGCTTTTCTTTCTTTAAGGTTTTACATCATAAAATAGTCTTTTACTTTTTACCTTTTAGTCCAAAAAAGTTAAAGATGTATTCTTGACGTTAAAGGGTATCAGAAAATATGTCAAATATTACGAGGGAAAAGATACAACAACATTATTTCATTGCCTTAGAGGCTCATGCGCACTATATAGAGGGTCAGATGCACACAACTATACTCATATGTAGGAAACACTTGTTTTTGACTACCCATAGGAGGTAAAAGATAATCAACCTATGGAATTGGTTATGTGTTAGGAATAGCACCTGCCATTACTGGACTACGCAATGCACGCTGAAAGGGCGAGGTCATTCTTGATCTGTCTTTCCTTTGGAAAAGGTCACTATTCACAACGCTGTCTCCTAATTGTTTCCCTCTACTACTTGAATCATACACAGCAGGGTTGGGTGAAAGAGAACCAGAACGACTGTATCCGCCAACACTTGGCAGAAAGTGCGTCCGAAGTGTTAAGAGGCACTCCAGTACAATTTTCATTGACCCCTGCATTATGGACTCATTTTTTAAAAACGAAATAATGTTAATCATATACAACATTGTATATCGCATTTGTATCATCATAGGAGTAGTTGTTACCTTCTCTAAGTCAGACAACTGAAATCTGGGCAAGCCTAATCTATCCATAGCTGATAAAAACTTTTTCACATTTTCTAACCGTGATTCTGGTGACTTAGGTGAATGATCATACTGCATGAAGACCAAAAGAAACAGTACGTTGATACACGAAACCGTAAGATTTTTTAGAAGTGCAGCAAACACTATGAGGATGTAATTTACCTCTGACACAGAACCTGGTTTTAATTTGTTTAGTATTTCACACAAGACTGCCCCATCTACCAAGACTGCTCGCAAGTCCTCGTCTAGCGTGTTAATCGGCAAGCTTTGATTAGGGAGAAGGCTGTTCAGCCATTCCACCAAAATGGCCCGTTGTTTGGCTGTGGAACCAATTAAGAAGCCAAAGAAAAGTCGGTTTAGAGAACTTCAAGAGAAAGTACAGTCAATGAAATGCATGCATAACTCTTCAGACTCACCATTACTAATAGCCACGGGCTCAAAAACATCGCCACTGAATGACATTGTTGGATTGTTCAGTCTATCAAACTCTAAGAACATAAAAAATACACAGACTGCCTCTGCTTCAGAGCAAAAGTCTTGGTTGGAATGAAGTGAATCGTACAAAATTTCACCAGTTTATGAATTCCTAGTCAATATCAACTGAAAGAACAGTGGGAAAAAAAATTTAGAATAGATGTGCCATCTCCAATCATGCAAGTGTATCTTGAAACTTGATTCTAATATGATAGAAAAAAAGGCGTTCCCGGTGCACTAGGCTCCCCCATTTGCGCAGGTTCCGAGGAAGGGCTGGATCGCTTCGCGATCTGATGTACGCAGCCTTACCGTACACTTTGTGCAGGAGACTATTTTAACGGCTCGAACCCATGATCTCAAAATCATATAGTCTTCATAATTCCTACTCCCTCAAATCATGTAAACAAACCACTCAAACACTAAGCATTGGTAGAGACCCAATCCTATGTAGGTGCTGTTTATGTTTAGCCCTTTTCCTTTTTCAAAGATTGGCATCCAATAAAAAACTAGATAAACAGAGAGTGGACCTATCTGTTTTAAGCACAATTACCCTTGTAGCATTTCCAGAATAAAACTATTGTTGGAAACTGCATCTCTTATATCCATTGCTTCAAGTGATGATTATATTGAAACTTTCATCTGATGAAGGTAAGTATAACATGGAGAAACAAGTAAAGTTAACATAATGATTGTCATATACTTAAATCTATAAGAATTAGTAGGTACAAGAAAACTACATGATATTTGAGAAAAGCAGCCTGGTCTAAAGACATATCAAGCCTTAGAACTCATACTAAGTATTCATAGTGAAACTTTTACCACTAATCAAAGTTTTGGCCAACCTACACACAATCTACAAACTTTTCATGGTTGAAGAGAGAAAATGGGTCATGTGTTGCTTACATTCACTAATATCTCAATTAGATTCAAGAACATAATTTAAAGAAATTATGTTTCCATGTGGGCGTTATCTTATATGGTGATTACATTATCAATACACATTGAGCGTAAACTACTTAATACTATTGAGCCAATGTCTCAATCGCCTCCAAAGACTCTGCAAACTCGTGTTACATCTCAGCTTTAGCTATTGAGCTTATGTTCTGCAAACTCGTGTTACATCTCAGCTTTAGCTATTGAGCTTATGTTTCAATCGCCCCAAAGAAATCAAAATGCATGTAAAAAGGTGGAATACCTAAACATTTGTCTAACCCTCATTGGGATATTGACATGGGGGGGGGGGGGGGGCAA
The DNA here is from genome assembly GCA_036186865.1 of Eustoma russellianum. Classification (NCBI taxonomy): domain Eukaryota; kingdom Viridiplantae; phylum Streptophyta; class Magnoliopsida; order Gentianales; family Gentianaceae; genus Eustoma; species Eustoma russellianum. Next base: position 16,505,207 of record AP025040.1, on the reverse strand, counting down.
ATAATACTGTTATGGCTCTATCATTTCAAGGCCATGCCATGGTATACCTTTTTCCCTTCACATTCAATCAAAAACAAATAATATTGTTACAACTCTATCATTTCAAGGTCATGCCATGATATACCTTTTTCCCTTCATATTCAATCAAAAAGACTGCTTAATACTATAGAAAGTTCAGCAAATTGAATTTCACTCAAAGTCTAATTATAAAGATATCAATTTAATCAGTATATTCCAATGACATCAAAAAAATACTGCTACCTATTGGATTCAATTTTAATTGCTCTTTAAAATATTTTTTTAAGTTTTTCATTTAAATGGCAAAATTTCCGATGATGAAAGAGTTGGAAGGGGGAAGAACCTGAAAGAATTTGAGGAGACGCATGAACCTGTGCTTGTTTTGATGAAGAAGGTGCTGAGAACCCAGAACATCATGCTAAATAAGATCAATTTTATTTCTTTATTTATGAAAGTAATTTATTTTGTAGAAAATAAGAAGTAATATTTCAATAATTTGTGTGGAATTTTGTAGGACGATGAATTTCCTGGCCTTTCGTATACCGTTGGTGTTGTATGTTAAGTTAAACACCTGACCGTTTTCCGTTGACTTAGGATCTCAAAGGAGTGGTCCCCATTCGTCAGTTTTCTTTTTTTATATTTGTTTTATTTTTAATTTTCTGATAAATCATTTCTAGTCAACTATTAACTTTTATTTAACTAACCACCGCCAAATTCAGGGTTGTTCCAAACGAAAAACTAAAAGAAGTTTCAGTCAATTTGATTGGAAAATTTAAATCATTTTTTAGGAAATTCCTTATGATAATTACCCACTACTGATTTCCGAATTTCTTACCAGTATTTATCTTGTATTTGATAATTATCACGTAGAGTTCATATTACTCAAACGTGACCATTTTCATGGAAAATTTAAATTATTTTCGCGTTATATAATTTTTCTTAATAATTAGAGTTGAAGCCTGATCTTATTATTGTTATTTTTATTTATTAATATTAATTAATTAGGATTAGATAGTAGTTACACTCTTATGATATTCACCTCGCACAAGAAAAGAGAAACACGCAAATTTTGTGTGGGCTCCTTCCGTATGACCTCTCCTAACCTAAAAGACCGGTGAGTTGTTAATTTATATACTCCACGATACTATTTGAAGCTGAAACGATGAGGCCTTTAAGATCAAAATATGACCTTTTGCTCCAAGAAATGCACGAACTTGTCACGTTTGAAGAAAATCAAAATTAGTAATTGAAAAGACGAATTCTGAAGGCGACGGCATATTCAAAGTCAGCATAACAATTATGTTCAAATATGATGTGTGACGTTTGGGTTGATTGCTATATGATCTAAAGTCGTTAGCAATCTCTTTGAGGTTTAAGTGAGAAAACTTTTGGCACAAAAATTGCGGGAAAAAAAAGTAGTTTGACTTGGGTAGTCGACCTCGGATAAGATCAGAGGAGGTAAAATATGAGGCTAAATATGAGGCTTTCAATCATGCGACGCCACGTGTATAAAAGAGTCTTTTTTTTAAAAGGAAAAAAATAAACAGCGGGCCCTTTTATACACGTGGCATCGCGTGATTGGAGCCTCATATTTAACCTTATATTTTACCTCATCTGATATCATCCGAGTCGACCTTAAGTTTTCTTTCAGTCTCTCAGGAAAAATAAGGGTTGGGATCTCCTCACCGCGCGGTGAGTCACCGCGCGGTCCACAGCGCGACACGTGGCAGCAGGTGGGGGTGGTGAGGCTGGATGAGGGTAACCCTCATCTAGCCTCACCACCCTCCCCTGTTGCCACGTGTCACGCGGTGACACGTGCGGTGAGGGAGTGGGGGTGAGGAGATTTGAACCCGAAAAATAAAGAGGGCCGAAAATGCATATCTACCAGGAGCACTAGCTTAGCCGCCAAAAATACATGTCGAAACTCTTATTTAAGTGATTCAAGATATAATCCATAACTTTTTATTTACATATCAATTTCAAAATCTTTCTTTTTGAGGTTAAATATTTGTTACAATATATAATATATTGGTTATGACTGTTTTGGATATGCTTCATATTTCTAATATATGTTCGTAAAAGTGGCTTTCAAGGACTAACTATGTGGATTTTATTCCACAAAATACGAAAAAGTCATATGATTAAGGTTAATGAAACATAAAGAATGACATGTGATAAACCATAACTAAATCGTCTGTTAGTCAACAATAGTCAGCGGTTCAACCCCAGTAGTTCAGCACTCAAGTACTGCAGTTCAGCAGTACAGCGCCCAAACATGGCTGTTCAGCCCTAGCTGCACCTCAGCGGGGCATCATTATACTATCGAAGAATATGCCAAGGTTTGCACCTCAGCACCAACTTCAGCCTATGTCCAAGTGCCGCACTGCAGATCACTTCAGCTGGGTCCAACTATGCACTTCAGCAAAGGTACCAAGCACGACATTACTTCGTGGGACCCTAGAACAGGAGTGCAATCCGACTATAATGACTACAGATGGTTATTTAGTCTGAACACGCCAAGGTCATTCCAGCCGGCCTATAAGTTACATCAGCCAGGCCGGCCTATTAGTCCCATCAGTCAGGCTACTAGTCACATCATCGGACCTACAGCGTCCTAGGCCTTCTGCCCCAAGCAAACGTCTTATCCGCTATCAGAAGCCAAAGGCGGGAAAAGATCTATAAAAGCAAGCCAACCAAGACACAGAAAGGGATCCAGAATTCAAACACTCAAATCCTAGAGCAAGTTCATACACTTTGCTCTTCGGCCCATACTGTGAGACATTCTTAACTCACCATTTAAATTATAATCTCAGTGAGATATGGCCCAAACTGACTTGAGCGTCGGAGGGTTTTTTCCGGGGCCAACCCCCCGGGACCTCTGACCTGTGCTTTTTTGTGCAGGATATATTAGAGGCTATTCCAGCTATAATTTCCAGCCCATTTAACAACTCTTCAAGTTAACTGACGGAGCTAATTTGAGGTCGTCTAGACCCTTGGTGAAGATCCGGCTTCATCATTTGGCGCTAGAAGGAGGGCCCCTTAGTCCCTTAATCCAGTAAAAGAGTTCAAACACAAAACAGCCAACGTCTACCTATGACAAAAAGACGCCGAGAAGGCTTGGGGGAATCATCCAACCCGCCACGGCGCATGGTTACACGTTCAGCTGCCCCAGAACAGGTTTCTCGGGTACCTGAATCTCCTATGCCTAATCCCGATCCTGTCCCGGAAGCTTCAAGGGAAGTAAGGGAGAAAGCGATGAAATATGTTGCTGAGAACATGGAAATATTCGAAGCCATGGTACGGCATCTCAAAGGCAAGCAGCCGGAGGTGCAAAATATGGAGGTTGACCCACCTCCTCCTCAGAGAGAAGTATCACAAGGCCACTCTTCTAGACCGCATAAAGGATTCATGGCGGACGCTAGAAGATATAGTTTCAAAGCTCCATCTGTGGGGTCAGAGCATATGTCCAGACCTCACTTAAGTGTGAGGTCCAAGTCTTTGAAAAGTGTCCCCAGGGACGAAGAAGTGCCTCGCAGGCCGAGGGCTTATTATGAAGAGCACATGCATGAGTTTGTACAAGCAGTCTAGGAAAGTCCTTTTTCATGGGATATAGCAGAATATTTGGCACCGGACAGCTTCAAGGTGCCAAAGATGGACACTTATGATGGGACCATAGACCCAACGGACCATCTCTTCCAGTTTCAAACGGCTATGAGTCTGAAAAACATCCCAGACCCTTTGTGTTGCAAGACTTTCCCCTTATATTTAAGGGAAAAAGCCAGGAGATGGTTCCAAGAGCTTCCATCAAAATCTGTGAAGTCTTTTAAACAGCTGACACAGAAGTTCAAGTCGCAGTTTGTGTCCAGCACCCCGTTTGTGAAGAACTCATCCCATCTAATGACCTTGAGACAAGGTCCAAATGAATCTGTGTTACAGTACATGCAACGTTTCTCAGACGAGTCACTGTAGGTCAGTGACAGAAATGAAGGCGTTAAAGCCGCAGCCTTCATTAATGGACTTCGAGCTGGTCGCCTCTTCTCCCAACTGGCTGAGGAGGGACCTACAACTCTAAGAGAATGCTGAGAGAAAGCTCACCAGTTTGCCCGAGGAGAGGAGACAAACAGATTAAAAAGAGAAGCCGAGCATACAGCCCGGCAAGAAAGCCGACCCAGTTCAAAAAAGGAAGATCGACGCCACGAAGGGAAAAACCGTGATCGGCGCAGTGCGTTTGATCGTATAGGCGGTAAAGACAAAGATGGTAGGGAGGGCTTACCACTGTTGGCCTCGCAGGAGTATATTCTGACCGTTATGGAGAAAGACGGTCCGAGTACGGATCCAGAGCCTCTATATAGGCCTAGGGACAAAAGGAATCCTAAGTACTATTGCCGCTACCATAGAGATATCGGACATGACACTGAAGATTGCAGGCAGCTGGCTCAGGCTATTAAACGACTTATTGAACAGGGTCATTTAAAATAGTTTTATGACCCTCGATTACGCCTGAACAACCGTCTGGATTTCCACAAGGATCCCCAGAAAGACAAATGCCGTCCAGAATCTCCACCTCGGCACCGCAGGGATGAGGATGATGGGGAACAGGGAAGGCGTGGGGCTGCAGGTCAGCCCTAAGTTAATGCTATTATATATAAAATCTCTGGAGGCCCACCTCACTCAGGCCAAGGAGCACCTAGTTCCTCAAGAACCTCATCAGATCCACCAGCTAAAAGAGCCAAGATGGCAAGAGAGCTGACTTATGGGCTAGAAGATCCCATTCCTATAGACTCCAACAACACAGGCTTAGTGATAGAGCTGTGTGTACACCTCCCTCCTGATAAAGTTGTGCAAGTCCGACGCGTTTATGTGGATACCGGCAGTGCCGTAAATATAATGTTCTATCGGGTATATCAGCAGCTTGGTCTACCCGATTCCTTGATGAAACCAGTTACCTCGTCCTTGTATGGATTCACTAGAGCAGCAGTGCGACCAGCAGGTCTGGTCACGCTCAGCTGCAGTTTTGGCAAACCCTCTGCCTATCGATGCATATGGATAGACTTTTTGGTTGTCAAGGATGTATCCCCCTACAATGTCATATTAGGCCATCCTGCCTTGGTGGCGCTAGAGGCCATTGTATCACCTTTGCACGTCAGTATGAAGTTTCCTACTCCAGGGGGAGTGGCTACTATACAAGGTGATACACAAGTGGCACAGAGTTGGTACGCTATTGCCACTAAGGGGAATGAATCAGTTCAGCAAGTCAGCCTTGATGAACTGATACCTTCAGACGAGAAGCACTTACAGTCGGATGATGCAGTGCAAGACTTTGTCCTTGATCCGAACAGACCTGAAAATGTTATAAAGATCGGGACCTGGATGCCATCTGAACTGCTAACTCAGCTGCAGGATCTACTGAGAGAATTCGTGATTATCTTTGCATGGACTGCAGAAGATATGCCTGGGATACCTCCACATCTGGCTGAACATAAACTAAACATTGATCCTTTGGCAAAGCCTGTAAAACAGAAGAAGCAACATTTCGCACCAGAACGGAACAAAGTCATTGAAGAGGAAGTAAAGAAATTATTGGCTATAAAATTCATTGTTGAAGTGCTTTTTCCAATCTGGTTGGCTAACCCTATGGTGGTACCCAAACAGGATGAGTCCTGGAGAATATGTATAGATTACACTGATCTCAACAAAGCATGTCCAAAAGATTGTTACCCGCTACCAAAAATCGACAGGCTAGTAGATTCAACACTTGGGCATAAAATCTTTGATTTCTTGGATGTCTTCAAAGGCTATCATCAGATCCTCGTGGCATTAGAAGATCAGGAAAAGACTGCTTTCATAACTGAGTCAGGTACTTATTGTTATGTAACTATGCCATTCGGATTGAAGAATGCAGGGGCCACTTATCAACGTCTAGCCAATTCATTGTTCAGTGAACAAATTGGCCGGATAATGAAAGTCTACATTGACGATATGTTAATCAAGACCAGGACTCTTGATCAATATATCAAAAATTTAAGGAAAGTTTTCACTGTGTTGAGAGACTCACGTATGAGGCTAAACCCAAAAAAGTGCACGTTTGGGGTATGTACTGGAAAGTTCTTGGGATACATGGTTTCCAAAGATGGGGTACAGGCAAACCCTGCTAAAATTGAAGCTATACAAAACATGCATTCTCCTAGGAACGTAAAGGAAGTGCAGAGGTTAACGGGCCGAATTGCCGCACTGAGCAGATTTCTATCCAAATCTGCTGAGAGCTCCCTTCCTTTCTTCCAGGTCTTGAAAAAGAAGACAGCTTTCCAGTGGGACGAACAATGTCAAAAGGCCTTCGACGAGCTGAAGTCCCATTTGGCTGAGGTGCCAATGCTAACTTCACCTCTACCCGGAGAAGAACTATATATATACCTTTCGACGTGCAAAGAAGCAGTTAGTGCAGTTCTGCTCAGGGAGCAGGATAATGTCCAAAAGCCCATCTATTTCGCCAGTAAAATTTTACATGGGCCTGAAGTAAGATATCCCAATGCTGAGAAGATAGTCTTAGCATTCGTAGTGGCAGCGAGAAAGTTCAGGCCTTACTTGCAAGCTCATCCTATCATAGTAGTCACTGACCAGCCCTTGAAACAAATCTTATCAAGGCCAGACACATCTGGCCGAGCTGCAAAATAGGTTGTGGAGCTTGCAGAGTATGATATCCAATATAAATCAAGAACTTCCATAAAAGCCCAGGCCTTAGCAGATTTCTTGGCTGAAGGAATATCTGTGGAGGAAGATATCAAGTCAATCGCTGAATGGACATTATATGTGGATGTGTCTTCCTCCAAAGATGGCTGTGGAGCAGGACTCTTAATTATCAACCCCAACAAAGAAGAATTTGAGTACGCCTTGCGATTTGACTTTGAATCAACCAACAATGAGGCAGAATATGAGGCCCTCATAGCAGGACTAGGCGTCACGAGAAAGTTGAGGACAGAACGAATCATCTCTCGAAGTTATTCACAACTGATTGTTTCTCAGGTCAATGGGGATTACGAAGCCAAAGAGGAAAACATGAAATGAGCTCAGCTAAAGTGCTGCAGCTCGGACAGGCATTCAAGCACTTCAGCATCGAACATATCCCCAGATCTGCCAATAAGAGAGCTAACGCGTTATCCCGGCTAGCATCATCCACTTCAACAACTTTGGGAAAGAAGATAGTAGTGGAGCTGGTAAAGCATCGTGCTTACGATGCCAATGAAGTGCTGCAAGTAGACTATCATAACACTTGGATGGACGAACTCGTTAATTTCTTGCAGCATGGAGTTCAGCCCGAGGACAAGAGTGCAGCTCGGCGCCTTCGTCTGAAGGAAGTAAGGTATGCCTTTTTCAACAACCACCTTTATAAAAAAATCATTTTCACAGCCTTGGTTGAAATACGTGACTGAAGAGGAGGGAGACTACATCCTTCAAGAAATGCACCAAGGAATATGCGGAAATCATTCTGGTGCCCGGTCGTTGGCAAGGAAATGCTATCTTGACGGATACTACTAGCCCACTCTGCGGTGGGATGCAGAAGAATTGGTCAGGAAGTGTCCAGCATGCCAAGTCAATGCTCCTATGACACATTTGCCAAGTCAGGAGCTCACCTCTATTTCAAGTCCCTGGCTATTCGTACAATGGGGGATAGATCTAGTTGGACCTCTACCGCAAGCTCCTGGATCAGTCAAATTCTTGGTTGTGGCCATTGATTATTTCACCAAATGGGTGGAAGCAGAACCCTTAGCTACAATAACGGGGAATCAGATCAAGAAATTCTTGTGGAAGAACATCATATATCGTTTTGGCCTTCCACAAGTCCTTATATCAGATAACGGGAAGCAATTTGCTGATGACCCTGTTAAGAGTTGGTGCGCTGAGCTCAAAATTGAACAGCGATTCACTTCGGTAGCGCACCCTCAGGCTAACGGACAAGTTGAATTAGCCAACAGAACAATCAAGGATGGTCTACGAAAATGTTTATACCAAATTGGAGCAAGTTGGGTAGAGGAGCTCCCAAGTGTATTATGGGCGTACCGAACTACTCCCTCTACCTCTATTAAAGAAACACCATTTTCCTTAGTGTACGGCACTGAGGCAGTCATCCCAGACGAAATTGGTTCCAGCTCTACTTGAACAGATTATTACTCTGCTGGAATCAATGACCATGAGTTACGTTTGAATTTGGATGAAATGGAAGAGAAAAGGGAGTGGGCTCATGTCTGCATGGCTCAATACAAGAATCTAATTGCACAATATTACAATTCCCGAGTTCGGCCAAGGTCCTATCAAGTGGGGGACTTGGTATTGCGTAACAACGAAGCAAGCCATGCAGTACCAACAGGGGCTCTCAATCTTAAGTGGGAAGGACCTTATCGAATAGAGGAGGTGTGCTCAAAGGGGGCTTACAAATTACAAACATTGGAAGGCAAAACTTTACCAAGGACTTGGCATTTTACTCATTTAAGGCTTCTACATCAATGAAGAATTCCACCTCAGCAGGTCAAAGTGTTTTTCCCAAAGAAGTCTTTCATGGTTTTCTTTTCCTAGCAGTGCTAGAAAAATGTAAATTATTTATTACCATCGGTATTGAGGATTGAATGAAACAATGCTCGTGACAAAGTCGACTTGTGGATCAATCTTTTTGCCTAAATGGATTAAGAGGTTTTACTTCATTTAAAAATTGTCATCGGCAAGTTCAAACATGGCTGAGCTGCACTTCAGTCAAACGGCGAAATATTTTACCAGAGCTAAGTGCCGAAGACAAATACTTGCAAGAGTCTTGAAATAGTGCAAACTATTAACATAGAGAAAGTCGAAGACAAATACTTGCAAAAGTCTTGAAATAGTGCAAACTAGCAAGTCGAAGACAAATACTTGCAAGAGTCTTGAAATAGTGCAAACTATTAACATAGAGCAAGTCGAAGACAAACACTTGCAATAGTCTTGAAATAGTGCAAACTATTAACATAGAGCAAGTTAAAGACAAATATTTGCATAAAGCAAATGAATATGGAACTTTGCAGTACTGAAGACAAACACTTTGAACTATGGAGAAAGAGCAAGTAAAGCTTTGCAGAGCTGAGGACAAATATTTGCATTCACTATTTAGACAAAGCGAATAAAACTTCACATGCCGAAGACAAAGACAGTTAAAGAAACTGAAACAAGCTGAAGAACAGGAGTTGGGAAAAATGAACTTTCATTCAGTATATGATCTATTACAACTACAAAAATTACAAGAAAAGGAAAATCCTAGACTACTGCCCCTCCTCTTGGTCAGCTTCTCTGAGGTCCATGCCTTCCTTGAATTGTTCAAGGAGTTTGTCAAATACAGCTTCGGCCAAAGAATTGTGAAGATCGTCAAGTTCAAGGTGCTCCTTATCCAGATCTGGATAGACTTCTCGGCAGGCGTCAATTGCACAAGTTTATCCCATGGCTAAAACAACAGCTTGCCTTCATCAAATTCTCTTCAAAGTATTGGGATCTCCTGAACTCAGCAACTGCAGACGTCTTGATCTCTTCAGCTTGAGACTCAAATTGTGAAATGAGCTCAGCTTTGCTCTTCTTCTCTGCTTCAAGTTGCTGAGCTAGGTCATCCTTGATCTTCTTCTCTGCTGCAAGCTGCCGAGCCAATTCATCTTTTATCTTCTGATCTGCTTCAGATTGGCTCTTCAGCTGGGACATTTCTTGTTCGGCACTATGGAGTCCCTTCTGAGAGGACTCCAACTCAGTCTGGGTCTTGGCAGATTCCAGCTCTAAGTCAGAAATCACTCTCTTCAGTTCATCCACTTGTGAATTGACTACAGCCAGCTGAGTGTCAGACTCCTCTTTTCCTTCTCTCAGATTGGAATTTTCAGACTTTAGGGAGTCCAACTCTGATTTCGTTGAGTCCAGTTCTGACCTCAACGTCTTCAGCTCAGCATCCATCTCATCCACTCAGGAATCATCGGGCCTTGCCATCTCAGCCAATCCATCATTGGCCCTTTTCAGCTCAGCATTTTCCTCAGAGAGCTTCACCACCGATCTGCGCAGCTCCTCAGCTCTGCTCAGCATATCACACTCCTGAGCACGATATTGCAGCAACCAACATGGTCAACTCATCATCCAAACAATTTAAGTAAAAGGATTGTGGGGTTCAGGAAACAAAAAACTCACCATGGACATGTTTCTGTAATATGTATCAAGAGCAGTCCCGCAGTCCTGGCGTGCAAAAAAATCCCCATCCACGGGCAGCACAGGCAGGTCTGCCAATTTTCTTGCCACACCAGGATGGACAGCAGTATCGGTGACCCTGTATACTAGATTTCTCCATTCACGGCGGAATTGATGAGAGGGCTCCCCCTCATATGGAATTTTCCCAAAAGGGTTTCAGGGGGAGGCCTCTCCTGAAGTAATTTCCACCCCCCAGTGGGAACATCTTTGGGATCCCTAATGATTACCCCCTGGAGGAGAGAATGGGGTTGCTGGGGCTTGAATGGAGACTGGAGTAGCAGAAATCTGATCAGCAACTGATGTAGCCAGGACTGCATCAGAATGGGGTGCCTCATGATCAGGAGCCCCCTTGGTTGACGCAACTGGTGGAGTCACCTTGGCTTGTGGAGCCTTAATGATGACCTTTGGAGGAAGGGCAGTCTTCTTGACACTTCCCCCAGCCTTTGCCCCGGATTTGGAAGGCAAGGCTGGGGCCCCAGAAGTTTTCTTCTTCAGGACTGAGCTGCGGCCTGAAGAGACTTCTTGGAGGAGGTGGAAGTGCCAATAGAAGTTTTGGCTGCAATGAAAAACTCAAGTTAGAAGTGCTGTAATCAAATCAATCAAATAACAGCAACATCAACAGAAAGATGTTTCTCCTTTACCTTGTTTTGTGGGAGGAGCAACTGGGGGAGCAGACAGGGCCTTGGAAGAAGGCTGAGTAGAGGAAGAGGTTTGTTCATCCTCTCTTTTCCTCTTCTTGGGAACCATTTTCTTCAAATTTGTAAGGCGTTCAGACACCATGGTTCCTGCAAAACGCAACAACAAACTAGTCAAAAGATATGCACAACATCAAGAACAGTCAATATATGTCTAAAGCACATAAACATACCCAAGATCAAGGCTAGAGCTGAAGAGCCCAGCATTTCATACTGGTGGGAGGTCCCCATGTGGTACGGGTCAGCCGCCTTTACAACTGACCTGTCCACCATCTTCCAGTCAATGGCCTGGGGATGACGCAGTAACCTTGAGGCTTCATTGCAAAATCTTTCGCTTGGCCTCTTGTTATCTGCAGGGCCAGATTTCCATAAGGTTCTCCCGGGTAACCCTATGGCCTTGATGAAGAAAAACATCCCCTTCCAGTTCTTGACAGAAGAGGGGATGTTTATAGCATGATTAATTGCTTTATTAGGATGTCTCCTACTAAAGTAATACCATCTTTCTTTGTGCTTACACACAAACATCCCCCTAAAGACATTTAAGTCAAAGTCAGCCTCAGCTCCTCTCAGGTAGAGCAAGTAGATGGCGATAAATTTTAGACCGTTGGGCATAATTTGTGGCAGTCTAAGGCAGTATAAGTCAAGAATCTGAAGAAGGGGGCCAGGAACAGGAAGGTCGAACCCTGTCCTGAAGTATTCTTCATAAATTGCCTCATACCCAACGGGTGGATCATAGGCAGATTGATGAGGAAGAGGCAAAATTGGGGAAAAAATGTCTATATCAATATTAAACTCATTAAAAAAATGAGGGATATCAGTCATCTTTAAAGTACAGAGTGAACCCGGCACTATAGGAGAGGGAGAACCCCTGTCAAGAGATGGCAGGTGTTACGTCCCGCACCCTCCGTAGAATAATTAAGAGATAAAGAAGAATTAAATTAGATTAATGACGGTCAACTGTAATTAATGACGAATTAAATATAGGATTAATGGGAATTAAAGGAATGATTAAATACTAGAAATTAATTTGTATTTAATTTTCAGAATTAAATATTAGGATTTATCCTTTAAGATAAATAGGAAATAAAATATAATTTAGAAACACCAAACTTTTCCCCTTTCCATATAAAAACTGACAGAACGTCAGTTTTCCCATTACGCAGAGAAAACCGACGCTCATCTCCCCTCATAGGCGATTCCTCTCCTTCTCCAGCAACCCTAGGAGAACTCTCTCAAGATCCTCAATCCAATCTTCGTTCGTCTTTCATTTCTTCTTCGAGTAATCAAAGGCAAGTAATCTGTTTATAAGTTTTTACGATTTGCGAAAGAGAAAGGGCCTATTTTGATATCAATTTGGATCACCATGCAGTAATTTCTCTATGTGAATCTATTTGTGAGATCTATGTGTTTTGGTTTGAGATTTGGCCATTATATGTTGAAATCTTGTTCGTTGATTGTTGTTTATATGAGATCATGTAAATCCCAATCCCTTGAACCCTACTTTGTTGATAATGGTGGTTGAAGGGAGGGGAGAGTGAAAAGATTTGATCTTTGGGTTGATTTGATAAGTACTTTGAGTGGTAGGCTTGAATCCGTGAATCGTATGCTAAAGATGTTGTCTTGGGTGGTTTTAGGATGGATTGATAGTGGGAAATAGGCTTGGAATGGTTTTGAAGGAAGTTGGGGTCGAATTGGGGGTTATTTCTGCAGTTTCTGCAGAAAATTGCAGAATGGTGTTCTGGAACGGGGACGTCGATCGATCGACGTCAGGGTATGACGTACGTCGATCGATCGACGTATAGCAAGTGAGGGTATGACGTGCCTCAGATGGACGTCGATCGATCGACGTAGATTGAGTGAGAGATCGACGTGTCTCAGATGGACGTCGATCGATCGACGTCAGGGTATGACGTACGTCGATCGATCGACGTCAGGGTATGACGTCAACCAGTTTTGTGGGAAAGCAAGGGAAGAAAGAGGGAAGCTAGGGGATCCTTTGGGTGACCTTAGGGACTTCTTAGGACCTGATTATGACTAGTCTAAGTCTTGGGAACATGACTTAAGATGGTGAATCAAGTTTGGAGAATTTCGAAGGGTATTCGAATCGGAGTTCAACGTGGATGACTTAGAAGGGTTAGGAGATGAACGTACGAGGTGATTGAGAGTTCAATGATGGATGGTTAGGGATACTTGCCTTAGGTTGTAAACCCTAGAATCAAGACTAAGGGTTGACGAGAGGGTTGAAGCCTACAGTTATAATGTGTAAGTTAGTGAAAGCTTGTGTGTTACTTATACTTGCGCATGTGCACATGAACTACTTATGTGAACGAGAAGTAAGAACGAAGTAAGGAGTCTTGCATCATGACACGTGCATTGCATAAGGTTTTTTGAAAAGAGAGGTGCTTCGGCACTGATTTGCGAAGGTGACCTACAGTGTTAACCAGGATGGAAATTTAAGCCGGGGTGCACTGTAGGGCACAAAAGACTGTAACGTTAACCGGGATGGAAATATAAGCCGGGGTGCGTTACAGGGTATAAAGTCCTCTACAATGTTAATCGGGATGGAAATTTAAGCCGAGGTGCATTGTAGAGTTTTACGAGAGCTGTGATGTTAATCGGGATGGAAATATAAGCCGAGGTGCATCACAGAGCATACGAGCTTGTAACGTTAACCGGGATGGAAATATAAGCCGGGGTGCGTTACAAGGAAATGAGTTAGGAACCGGACATTGTGTCATGCATTGCATCGATTTGAAAGAAATGGCTCATGCATATGTGATTGTGTAGCGTAGTGCATTATTTGACATGCATCACGAGAGTCGTTGTGGTATGCGTGTTTATGTTATTTGATCGACATTGAATTACTTACTTGCGTTTTAAGTTGCTGTACCTGATTTATTACATGTTCCGCTTATATATTTGAAAATTACAAGACATGTGCCCCTCAATTCCCTCAGTTTATCTATTACTCATGTCTTGCCATGTGTTGATCCCGTATGTCTTATAAGTGGGTTACTTGCTAGCGTTTTTTCGCTAAGGGTACTACCTTTGTGATTGCAGATGAGCCTAGCTACGACATGATATTCATAGAAGACGATGGCGAGTGGGCTGAGTGGGATACATAGAGACATGTTGGGAGCTAGTTGAAATAGTTATTTCTCATTTCCGTTCTTTTATACACTTGAGGATCAGTTCACTATTTTCGTGACTACCATTTGAGATTTTATTACCATTTGATGTATGGAATTGATGGTGGAGATTCATTAGATACATGTTTCCGCACTTATTTCTCTTACGTCAGTGACGATGTGTACTCGAGAAATGTGACGTCTTGTAGTCTTCTCAGTAAGCTACGACGGGTGCACTGGGTCGGATTCCGCTGTCCGGGTCGGGGCGCTACAGCAGGGGTACTAAAGCAAAGGATGTGGCAGCAACCGAAGAAGGTTCGCCAGTAGGGCGTAACCTTCTTAAAGGACGGTTGTCCCCATCGGAATCAGATTTTTCGTGATCATCTGGGTAAGAGGGAGTATACATATTCTGCGAATCCGAAGAAGAAGGGGTTGTAACAACGAAAGCCATGAGTAAATTGAAGGAGTGCTTACAGAAGAATGAAGGGTTGAACTGAAAGGAAGAGCACCGGAGTAAGATGAGGAAATGCTTCGGAGACGGAGAAGATGAATAGAAAATGCAGAATAGAAGAAGAAGAAAAGAAAGGCTTAGGGTAATTGTCCCTATTCATAAGTAAGAGAAAGTAAAAGGTCGCACCTTTTCGTTTGAAATACGAAAAGACAGAGGTTCAGGCGTTTCCCACCCTTGGGGAATGAAACCGCCGAAAAAGTAATGATAAGGTGTTGGAATTAGCGTTTACATTAAAAGCGGGAATTACTGCACAAATAAAAGGATAACCACACAATCAATGAAGATCCGCCACGTCACAGGTTCATTAGAACAAGATTTGTCCACCTTCACAGTTCAGCTCAACCACACAAAATCTGAGGGCAAATGATAAACCATAATTAAATCGTCTGTTAGTCAACAACAGTCAACGGTTCAACCCTAGTAGTTCAGCACTCAAGTACTGCAGTTCAGCAGTACAGCGTCCAAGCATGGCTGTTCAGCCCTGGCTGCACTTCAGCGGGGCATCATTATACTATCAAAGAATATGCCAAGGTTTGTACCTCGGCACCAACTTCAGCCTATATCCAAGTGCCGGACTGCAGATCACTTCAGCTGGGTCCAACTATGCACTTCAGCAAAGGTACCAAGCACGACATTACTTTGTGGGACCCTTGAACAGGAGTGCAATCCGACTATAATGACTACAGATGGTTATTTAGTCTGAACACGCCAAGGTCATTCCAGCCGGCCTATAAGTTACATCAGCCAGGCCGGCCTATTAGTCCCATCAGTCAGGCTACTAGTCACATCATAGGACCTACAGCGTCCTAGGCCTTCTGCCCCAAGCAAACGTCTTATCCCCTATCAGAAGCCAAAGGCGGGAAAAGATCTATAAAAACAAGCCAACCAAGACACAGAAAGGGATCCAGAATTCAAACACTCAAATCCTAGAGCAAGTTCATACACTTTGCTCTTCGGCCCATACTGTGAGACATTCTTAACTCACCATTTAAATTATAATCTCAGTGAGATATGGTCCAAACTGACTTGAGCATCGGAGGGTTTTTCCCGGGGCCAACCCCCCTGGACCTCTGATCTGTGCTTTCTTGTGCAGGATATATTAGAGGCTATTCCAGCTTTAACTTCTAGCCCAGTTAACAACTCTTCAAGTTAACTGACGGAGCTAATTTGAGGTCGTCTAGACCCTTAGTGAAGATCCGGCTTCATCAACATGTGATGAAGATTGATGCATGTTGTAGGAGGTGGCAAGCCTTACAACATGTGACGATGATTTGAAGTTAAGGAAAATGACACACAATTTAACCGTGAGATGAAATCGAAGCAAATCATAGAGTAATTACGTCTAATTATTATGAAGGTTGAAGCATTTTGTGGGTAGTGAGAAATCTTCCGAAATGATGTGAACGTTGAAGCATGTCGGCTAGACCTATGTCATGTGATGAAGCATATATGTCTGTATATGTCATATGAGTAAGGACCAAGGGAATGACAAACCCCCATGACTTAAACTATGGTTAATCATGTTAAATATATAAAAAAAACTGTCTTTTTGTTTCTAACTTTTTATCATTTCTTATTGTACTCATTTTTAGTAAAATTTAACTCATCTATTTTAACTTTTATATCTTTTACCTTACGAAAGAAATAACTTTTGCATAAGTTAATTCTATTATTTTTAAACCCAATTACTTTATGTTAACGAGGGCGTCGTAAGGATTAAAATATGTATCATATTAAATATTTTATTTTATCTAATGAAAATGCGCCCGAGTGTTGTATATCATGAAAGGAAGCATTATATATTGGGATACCTTCATAGCGTGCATATTTTGGGATACCTTCATAGCGTGTGAGCAAGACATATCGTAGAGATGAATTTTTCTACCAGTGCAAGTCCTATCTTTCAGGTTTATAGTATGATAAATACTACCATGATCTGTTCTATCTCGAGTTATAACCTCATACACACCTTCTCACGTATCATATGCGTGCATCATATACTTTCTTGTATTTTTTTCATTTTCAATAAATCTTTATTGCACCTTGACTGGCCATTTATCTCCTGCTGAATCTGACAACACATGTTGTCGCTTTTTATCAAACATCTTCACCATTTTTTAATGCTGCTTGAACACAAGCACTAATCGGTAAATAGGTAGCTTCCTTGAGTATTTTTTTCCATGACTCAAAGAAATTGGTTGTCATCACATACTATCTTCAACCACAGTCGTGGGACAATGTCCATGTCTCAAGTGGTATTTGCATAAGATAAGCGTATGCATCTTTATTCAATTTCTTCAACTTTTTTATATATTCACGAAACTGTGCACTTTGTGTTTAGTTACAACTGCCTAGAGAATGTTTCTCAAAGCCTTAACAAAAAATTGTCTTGTGAAGTTTGATTTTTGTAAGCCTTAAACAACTTATTATAAAGGCAATACATATAATATGCGTAAATTATTTATAAGAATATTTACCTAAAAAATTGGTTTTGATATGAAAGAGCCAATATCTATGGTATGCATAAGGTGGTTGTCAAGCGGGATCTCCTCGAATTGCATCTTGGAGTCCCAAGATCGATATTAAATCAGACATATATCATTTATACCACCAAGTATATATTGCCGAATATTTCAAAGCAACAACACCCAATTATGTTCGCTATCCTCGTCAATAATACCATAAGTTATTGGAAATATATGATCCGCACCATCAACTACAACATCAATCAATAAATTTTCACTGAACTTGTTATATGAATACGTACCATCTATTGATATTTTGGAACGACAATGTTTGAACCGGAAAATTGATGGCCTCAATAACCAAAAACTGTTTCAAATCCTTTTTGATCGACAGTGCTAAACTATGGATCATGCTTTCACCATATTATGTCTTTCGTTTGATGTCCCTGTCGCAGCCATGTAGCGAAACAACTCACAAAAAGACTCAAGCCAATCACCATACACCGTTTTCATTGCAGATTTTTCCCCCGCCATGTTTTCTCGTATTTGATGTCTACATTCAAGCTCTCTTTTATGGATTCACAAACATCTTGAGTTTCAAATTCTAAATTTTAGCTAATGTGTTCTCTAATCATCGTACTAACCATTATTGAATTGACATTTCAATGATCCGATGTGATATTAACATTTGTGCAACTATGACGTACGAAAAATTTCAATCTTCCAATATGCATTTTTCTCAAGTTTGCTGTAAGATTTCACGGACAATATTGGGTTTTTCGATTTGCACACCTAATTAACCAACTTTTGTGTTTGCCAAAACTTTGAAAAAGCTCTTATGCTTAACATAACCAAAATTACACATGTTACACTCCTTCTTTGATTTTAAATAATATCGTCTCTTCTGTATGATCAGGTTTACTCTCCTTCCAAAGGCAATGTCTAAGCCCATCTCGACAATAAATGCTCATGCCTTCTGATCATTCATAATCTTTCAAAAAAAGAATCAAAATGAGGTACCATTGGCCAAGATATTTCTTCATCCTTCTCTTCCACAAGGTCCCTCCAAATAATCTTCTTTATTTTCATTGTCCTCCTTATCGTCCTCGATTTCTTCATCATCATTGTCGTCATTTTAATTTTCTCCATCCTCTGTATTAGTTTGACCTTTTATATATGCATGTGGTGAGCAATGTCCAACCACATTACAAGCAGATCTAGCAACAATATTTTTATCCATAGTACCACCAACAAGATTTGCGACAGGTGATGGAATATCATTTACTGTCATATATATCTCCACGGCTAGAAAGATTGGACAATGCATTTGTATTTCTAGAGCTGATCCAAGTCTTCCTCATCAGGAATGCTATTCAAATTGTAAACGCAACCAGACGCATTATACTCAAAACGGTAGCGACAAACCAGATTAATTACTTCAACGCTTGTATCCAGCTCCAATCTTGATTTAACTCGCTTTTTAAAATTTCTATACATGATATTACCCTCCTCTTTAAAATTTCTATACATGATATTACCCTCATCATTTTCGTGGGATCATGATCATATAAGATTCCATAATGTCAATTCATCGTTTCATATCCGCAATACAAAAGAATTTAGATTTTTGAAGATATTTTCTCTATGTGAAGATTGCCAAAAAAATTCAATTACAATATCATCGCGATTAAAATAGAGCCTGATTAACGGATATTCGAAAGTGTTGGGCGTCCAACGCCTAGGACGTATTTCTGAATAACGCCCAGGATCCTTGGACACGTTTTTCAATAGCGTCGTGGCCTTGGATGTATTTCTAAGGCGCCCTAGATTTGGTGGTTTTTCAAGTTCTCAATACTGCTTGTGCGTTTCGAAAACTAGCTTTCTTCTAGACGGTTTTGTGAATAACATCCAACGTTTACTCATTCGATGCATTTTTGAATAACATGCTAGACGCTTCTGGACATTTTTGACAAAAGCGTTCTGATTGTTTGAGAAAATTTTCCCATTCGTGAACATTTATGAGTTTTTTTTTATTAAAACACTAATATTTTTTAAAATATTCATGTGTAGAATTCAGTCTTATTGTTAGTTAAAATTCCACTTTATAAATACAAATTGATATAAACTTTGTAACCAGATCTGTACGAAATCATGATATAAGAAAAAAAATCGTGTAAACAGAAGCGATCTCTACGCAACACAAAATTTTTTACGTTTTGATTTGTACATAAATTGGGACGAGTGGTAAAAGTATTATGTTGTTGGTTAGAAACATTTTTATTTCCACTAAAACCAAGTCACTTATTAATTCTAGCAAAGAATACTCAAGTATTCACCATTAGGTTTTGACCTTTTTCAAAGTATAATTTGGAATTCCTACTTTCTTCTATAATGAGATATGAGACATCAAACTACAGCTATTTAAATGATGTCACACTGTTTAACAATTAAATATAGAATATGTGGGAATTGAGTAAGAAAAATGAATTAAAATAACATAACATAATCAAAAAGAAAATGATAGAGATATTTTATAGTATACTTTCGTCGCCGAATTATTTTTACTTTGATATATTTAAGAAGACTCAACGTGATGTTATAAGAAACGGCGAACATTCTTGACCCATAACATGATCCATTGAATATCAAATATAAAAGGAGATTATGCTTCAAAAGTCGAGTAATATATATATATATTTGCAAGCTATTTTGCATTGAGAATATATTATTCGTGGATTACCTGTGAGTTAATTTATACAGCTAAACAACTATCAATAAATTAAAAAAACGCATCTCAAGTGTTACGACCTGGAAATTTTTCCGTTACGTCGTAACGATTCCAATACCGTAAACCTTATTATGTAGGTATATGACTTATAAAATTTCTCTTTGTATATCGATACATTAGCAAATAGATAACAAATGTTTCAGTTTATACAATAAAAATTTAAATTAAACTAGTAAGCAACAACTTAAGCCATTAGGATAAATTAAATCAAAAAGAAAATACATGACACAATAATTTTGTACAACTTAAATAAAAGAAAACAAAATACATACATGAAAGAAAAAAAGGAAATGAGAACAGAAAGGTGAAGACAAGCTGTCATAAGCATGCTTAGGACTTTTGCATAAAATAATGCATGCTTGGTATATTGTCATAAACCTCATCCCTCCAACCCATACTTGTCAAAGTTTGTCCCCAAACTCATTCCCCCACCTATGGCTGGCCACCCTTGTAAGAAAAGAGGGTTTCCTTCTTTCTTCAACACTTCTACATTTCATCATTTTAATCTTCAACAAACTATCCTCTCTCCTCCAAGAAAATCCAAGAAAACTCCAAACAACTCTCTTCCTTCCCTATTGGCCGAATTCTCCTCCAATAACATGGAAAAGATTTTCTTCTCTTTTATTTATACCAACACCACACAAACCAAGCTCCATAAACCTTCCATCACTCAAGAGAGATTCAAAAAAGTTGTAGAATCTAGAATAAAAGGAAACCAAGGTAAGAATTTCTTGTAGCTTAAGTGGATTCTTCTATATATATTTAGCTTCATAAGTTGCTTACTAACCCTACCATTTTTCCTCCAAAACCGTGACCTCAAGGAAGGAAGAAGAAGAGTTTTCTTTCAAACTAAGTGAAGGAATCACCATCTTAAGTGTAAGAAAAGTGAAACAAGGCAAGTACTCTTCCTAGATCCTTCATGGATTTCCAAAGACTAAGTATTTATGTTCATAATAAAGTTGGATCATCATGAAGTATGTTCGAGTTCTCACCATAAGAATATGGAAAATCTATGTTCTCAAGTGATATACATATATATATGCACAATATATATTGTACGCTTGACGTACTTCTCTACGGAGAGTACAACACGCCGATGCTATGCGCGAGCCACCCATGTGTGCATTGGGTTGCCGTGTCAGACATCATAACAGTCGCAGTAACATGGCAGAAATAAAACCTAAAACTTTTAATAACACATCGTCATACATCATAATAAGTCCCCATAATACAGTCCAAAAGATAATGTCATCAGTTTGCTACTCAAAACACCATCAGAGAAAGAGTCTAGTAGCCGCGACCACTCTTACTCTCAAGGGTACTCCTGCTGTGGCTCATCCTCGATGTATTCAACCTCATACTCTCGGGGCTCTGAAAATATAGAGAATAAAAGAGTGAGTGATAAGTCATCACCCAGCAAGTAGACCCTTTGGTCCGCTGGGAAGTATATCTGAAAGATGAATAAGTACTTTTAGTGATATATGTAATGCTACATGAGTTTACATACCTGAAGGTCCCTGTGCTGACGGTCATACTAATAACATAAAGCAGATAAAAGAAAAGACTAACTTTTACAACGGTTCAATAATATTGCCATATGATGCAATGCGGTATGATGCAAAACAGAACAATACAATACAATGCATTAGAATAGCATGGCCTTTTTATTCTCCGTATGAACCATAAGTTGGCAACGAATGACTCTGTCAATACAATATCCCGACAACCTATGAGAGGAATTATGCATGGGCCAATACGATACAATATCTCGACAACCTACAGAGGAATTACGCACAGACCAATACAACACAATATCCCGGAAACCTACGAGAGGAATCATGCGGGGCCCAGTACAATCCAATATCGGAGTCGTTCGCAACGACAGATCGTTCGATACAGGTTTCGCAAACCGTTAATATTTCCAGAACAAATCATTTCTTTTCAGAATAATATAAAGCGATGCATGTTATACAAATGATGCGACTTGTAGAGTTTCATCTACCCCATACGCCTTAAACCTACCTTCACGAGCCGGTTGTTATTCCAACAATGTTGAACTAATTTCTGTTGATTTATATACTAAGACCGGTTGTTACTTCAAGACATGTAGAACATATTTCCTTAATAATCTCCTTATTTATATCTCAAGAACGCTACCCACCCATGTAACTATATTTATTTTTCTTTCTTAGCAATTATGCAAATAATAAAGGTTAAGAGGTTTCTCAAGTCTTAGCCTCATCCCCTCTCTTGGCCGAATTATACATGCCTAAACACCCTAGTGATCTAATTGTTAGGACATTATCTAATCTCCTTTTTAGTGGAATCTTTATCTGCAATATAATCCAATATTCTCTCCTAAAGGTATAACATAATGAGGTCAACTTATTCTTCATTTTTATGCCCATGGCCGTGGCTCACACCCACACACACCCCTATCAAATGCCATTATAAATCATGGTTAACTTTTAATATATTTCAGAATTCTCTCCTAAAGATATAGCACAATGAGATCAACTTATTTCTCCATTCTTATGGCCAAGGCCGTGTACTCTTAAGGGTGAGGACACCCACTTGTGTCAACTTAGGCGAGGACATTTATTTTCTTCATTCTTCCTAACTTCTTGTTATTAATATTCCAAGACTATGTTTCTCACCATACTTAGTTAATTAAGGTTAGATAAAGTACATCTTTCATTTCCCCCTTCAACCAGTGATGTACCTGTGTTGGTACACTCTTACCACTTTCTTTCTCAACTAGTCAGATTGATGGAATCCTTACAAGCATTACCTTCATTCTCAATTAACATAACAGAAGAACCATTCCTCCCCTCATTTACTACCAAAAACTGTGGCCTAAGAGGAGGCAAACAT
This sequence comes from Eustoma russellianum, assembly GCA_036186865.1. Classification (NCBI taxonomy): domain Eukaryota; kingdom Viridiplantae; phylum Streptophyta; class Magnoliopsida; order Gentianales; family Gentianaceae; genus Eustoma; species Eustoma russellianum. The sequence continues at coordinate 16,482,495 of AP025040.1, read as the reverse complement.
GCTTCACTCCCCTTTCTTTTCCACACACAAGGTTTGTATTCTTTATATCCATAATAACATTATCATAATCCCATTCATAATCAACATGCATGGTGGAAATCATTATGTTAGCCTTATAAGAATCAATCTTTTCCCAATAATCAAGTTTCTAGGATTTTACTACTACATGCAAGGCCATATCCACACTTAATCAAGGTTCACATATAATTCCTAGTGAATCAAGAAGGAATACTTGCCATGTAATCTTGATTCAAGCTCACCCTTGAAGCTTCTTCTTGGAGGTCCTTGGTTCTACCTCACTTGAGCTTGAAAAACCTACTTAAGTGGTGAAGGGGTCACGGTTTTGGGGGTGCAAGAAGAAAGGGTGGTAAGATTTTTGAAGAGATTATGGAAGAAATCATAAGTTAGAACATGGTTTCTTACCTCAAGAAGTTCCTACGTGAATACCTTGCTTGATTGAGTATTCCTTCCTTCTTCTTTAGCCTCAAAGCCGAGAGGTGCTCTTCTTGAGTTATGTGGTATTCTTTTCTTCTTCAAAGGAGGAAGTGGTAGGGTGGTATTTGATTTAAGATGGCTTGATTTAGTGGGGGTGAAGTGGAAGAGGATGTTGGTGGTTTTTGGGGTTGTAGGGACGGTTTGAAGGAGGGGCAATGAAGATGGTTGTGCTCTTAAGATTATAGGAAGAAGAAGGAAATGTTTAAGTGTTGGTTTTAAAGGCTATTTGGTGTAGTATAGAGAAAGATAAATAGCCTAAGGGGGAAAGATTTTGGCCGGTCACTTCGGGCTTGGGGAGGGGTGTAATCATTTCCATTCTTGCATATGGGTTGAGTATAAGCTAAAGGAAAGTATCCCCTTCTCAAGGCCTAGCCTTTTTATTCGTTTTAGGCTAGTTTGTAAAGGCTTTTCTTTTCTTTTTCTAAAAGTAGGGAGACTTTCTAGAAATATCTTGAGACATTTTGTCTCTTGCGGGTGGGTAGGGTGGCCGAATTTTTGGGAGGACAATTTAGGAATTTCCCTCCCAATCTAGCTAGTACACATTTGAATGTTACACTTGTATTATTTTATTTTATTAAATCATTTAGAGGGATTGAGGTTTATTTATCATATAGCATCCTAAGTTATGAGAACATCTCATTTGAATAATTAGAATACAACCCTTACGATATGTAATAAAATGGTACCAGGTGGGGTGGGTACAACATTCTCCCCTCCTTATAAAAAGTTTCATCCTCGAAACTTCACGTACCTTATGAAACAGGTGTGGGTATTGCTCTCGCATGTGCTGATCTGGTTCCCAGGTTGCCTCTTGCTCAGAATGATTCGCCATTGCACTTTTACAAGTGGAATCGAACGCTTTCGTAACACTTGTTCCTTACGATCCACTATCTGCACTGGCTCCTCGACATAGCTAGCGTCCTCTCGGATCTCCAGGGGCTGCTCATCTATGATATGACTTGGGTTATGTATGTATCGGCGTAATTGCGATATATGAAAAATATCGTGCAGCTGCGATAAGGCTGGAGGCAGTGCCAACCGATATGCTACTTCTCCGATTCTCTCTAGCACCTCGTACAGTCCGACAAATCTCGGGCTCAATTTTCATTTGACACCGAATCACATCACTCCTTTTGTCGGAGACACCTTCAGATAAACCTTTTCACCTTCTTGGAACTCAACCGGGCGTCTCTTGATATCGGCCCAAATCTTACTTCTGTGATGTGCGGCCCTTAGTCCCTCCCTGATAATGTTGACCTTTTCACGCATCTGTTCTACCAGATTTGGTACTAATAGTGTCCTTTCATCAATCTCATCCCAATATAGAGGCGATCAGCACTTACGGCCATATAAAGCTTCAAACGGTGCCATACCAATCGATCGATGGTAACTGTTATTGGAGGAGAATTCGATCAGCTTTACGAACTTATCCCAGCTACCCTTAAGATCAGGAGCACATGCCCAAAAGAGAATTTCCTATTTTTTCTTTTTCGTAGGTGCGGTGGATCCAGAAAAAAGGGGGCTCTATATCCCCAAGAGTTTGTATGGTCCGTTTTGACTGTCCGTCAGTCTGAGGGTGGAAACCAGTGCTCATCTGAATTTTGGTACCCAAAGCTTGTTGTAGGGCGATCCAGAATCGTAATGTGTAACGGGGGTCTCGGTCACAGACAATGCTCAAAGGCACTCTGTGTAAACTGACTACTTCGTCTATATACATAGTTGCTAATTTCTCTAGTGATCCACGAATAGATATGGGTAAAAAGGGAGCAGATTTGGTGCTCGGCTTTGACCTGTTAGCATACAAGGCATCGCTCTACATATTCTGCTGGTTCATCCTATTCCACCAGTAGTTTTTCTTCAGGTCGTGGTACATTTTGTTTACATCGGGGTGGCTCGACAATCATAAGCTGTGAGCTTCTTTCAATACTTCATTTTTGAGAGTATCATTATTAGGTACACATAGTCTACCCCAGAACCAGAGACTGCCATCGCTTCGGATTTGAAAATTATCATTTTGCTTTTTCTATAGCCTGTTCATAATCTTCACCAAGACATCATCCCTCCTCTGAGCTTCCTTAATTCTGTCAATCAGTGAAGGGGTGATGATCAGGGTGGCGAGAACATTAGCAACAGAATCCACGATGTCGAGTCCAAACTTTGCTATCTCTCTTTCAAGAGGGGACTGTGAAGCATGGCTCGATTTCTGACTTAATGTGTCTGCTACCTTGTTTGCCTTTCCAGGATGGTATTGGATGGTGAGGTCATAATCCTTAATCAGCTCAAGCCATCGCCATTGTCTCATGTTTAATTCCTTTTGGGTGAAGAGGTACTTCAAAATTTTATGGTTGCTATAGATCTCACACTTTTTGACATACAAATAGTGCCTCCAGATTTTCAGTGCAAAAACGACCGCAGCTGATTCCAAGTCATGGATAGGATAATTTTGTTCATAAGGCTTAAGCTGCCGTGAGGCGTACGCAATCACTCGATCATTCTTCATGAGTACGCATCCTACAATAGAGGGTTAACACATTCAGTAGTTGCTTACTTATTCATAACGGCAAATTCATTATAAATCTTACCTAGCCCTTTTTGGAGGCGTCACCATATACAACAAATTTTTCACCTAGGATGGGCTGTGCCAGGACTGTGGCGGTGGTTAACTTCTTCTTGAGCTCTGCAAAGCTTTTTGCACATTCAGGTTTCCACTCGAATTTAGTTTTCTTTTGTGTCAGCCTCATGAGTGGAACCGCCATTCGAGAGAATCCTTCGACGAACTTGCGGTAGTAACCTACAAGCCCTAGAAAATTTTTGACTTCAGTCACGTTAGTTGGTCTGGGTCATTCGGTGATTGCTTTGATCTTTTTAGGTTCAATCGAGATGCCACCTGCAGACACTATGTGGCCCAAGAAAGTCACGCTGTGAAACCAAAACTCATGCTTGTTGAATTTAGCATACAACTTTTTCTGGCACAATATGCTCAGTACAATTATCAGATGTTCAGCATGCGATTCTTCGTCCGGATACAAACTTATCCAACTGCTCCTGAAAAACTGTATTCATCAGGTCCATGAAGGCAGCCGGTGCATTGGTCAATCCGAAAGGCATCACAAGGAACTCGTAATGACCATAACGAGTCCGAAAGGCAGTCTTCTCCAAGTCTTTTGCCTTTATCTTCAATTGATGATAACCTGAGCATAAGTCAACCATTCTGAACACTCTATCTCCCTACAATGGAGTTAGTTCAAATATTGGTATACGTATCATGATTCCATAATAATGATTTAAATCAGATTACTTACTCGCAGCTGATCAAAAAAGTCATAAATCCTTAGCAGTGGGTATTTATTTTTGATCATTATCTTGTTAAGATCTCGGTAGTATATGCATAAGCTCAAACTTCCGTCTTTCTTTTTCACAAAGAGTATGGGCGCACCCTATGGAGGCACACTGGGACGAATGAACTTCTTTTCAATCAACTCTTGTAATTGTTCTTTCAACTCTTTTAGCTCAGCAGGTGCCATTCGATAGGGAGCCTTCGAGATGGGTTCTGCCCCCGGATAATATTTATTTCAAATTCTACTTCGCGATCGGGTGGCAAACCCGACAGTCGAGTGAGGGTAATTCTTGTTCTGCGCCTCAGAGCATAGACTAGAAATCCATCATTTCCTTTCTTCAAAGCTTGGTAGGCCTGAGCGGCTGTCAAATAAATATTCTTCGGAATCTTCTTCCGTTTAGCATCTCCCTGATACGAAATTTCTATGCAGGTAGGATCCTTAATAATCACCTGCTTCCCACGACAATCGATGTGGGCATGATTTTTAAACAGCCAGTCCATGCCCAAGATGATGTCAAAATCTCCCTATCGGAATTGGAATCAGGTCAGCTTCAAATTTTTGTTCTCCTATTTCCACCGCACAGCTCTTGTATAGGTGGTGTGATACCAATACTTGATCGCCAGCCACATGTATTTGATATGAGGTCGCTAACCAGAGGGGACAGCTATTTAGGTTCTTACTGAACTTTTTTGATACAAAGGAGTGGCTTGCGCCATTGTCAAACAACGCATTTGTCGGCACTTTGCACACTAATATTACACCTAAAGTATCTATTCATTCAAGTACAAGCATAGAGAGACATAAAACATTAACTATGATGTCTGATTTAAACGTACATGTAGCAATGTCAGGAGTTTCTTTGACTTCTGAATCTGTCATTATATGCACTCTAACATTAAGTCGTGGCTGATTTCTTGGCTGTTGTGCTTGCTTCTTCGGCTCAAGGTAGTCTTTAACTCGGTGGCCGGTCTTCCCACAACTGAAACAACCTCCGATCTTCCATAAGTAATCACTAACATGCAGCTTCTAGCAGTGGGACATGGACGGATAGCAGGCTACTGTGTTTGAGCTTTCTACTGCTGTGATTGCTGTGGTGCACTGAGCTAATGTTGTGGTCGATCCGCATTTTTCTTGGCTACTTTATTCCATCAGCCTGTCTGCTCTCCTCTTGACTCTCTAGGTCTCTTACCCCTGGCATTGTCATCTCTCTGGATGATATCCCGCTCGATGCGATAACATGCATTCAAAAGCTCTCTGAAATTCTTGGGGTTTGCATTGACGAGCCATGTGCGGATGCGTGGCGTCAAACCTCTCTCAAACTTAAGCATCTTTAATTTCTCATCATTCATTGTCGATGGCATGTACCTCCCTAAAGCAGTGCATCGATTGGCATAATTAGCGACGATCATGCCTGCTTCTTGCTTTAGAGATTCAAACTCACTCATCTTCTGAATGGTCACAGACGGAGGGATATAGTACTTGAAAAACTCTTCCAGAAATGAGGCCCATTGTATTTGGTCGAGGTAGAGGCTGTAAGTTTGTTTTCCACCACTGATTAGCCTCTCCAATCAGGAAAGGCCGAATAACCTGTGCTTTCATGTCGTCCGACACTTGAATTAACTCAAAACAGTTATCAATCTTGTTAAACCATTTTTCTGCGGCATCCGGGTCAGAATCTCCTTCAAAAGTAGGAATCCTCGCTCTCTTCATTTCTTCGAAATAAAATCGGGGCCCTAACTGCGGCTCCTGCTGCTAAAATGGAGGCAGAGGGGCTGCCTGATTCTGAAGCATTGCCTGCCAGACCTGTGCCATAGTCTGAAAAAATGCCTGAAAAGATGTCATATTAGGCATCTGGGGATAATACTGCCCATGCAGAGGTGGGTATGGTCTGTGCGGTGGTTGCTGATTCTGTCCCGGTGGTGGCGGCGGTGGAAACTGCCCATACTGTGGTAGTGGGGTAGCTGGCCCTTGAGGCTGAGGTGGGGCAGGTGCCTGTGGGTGCAAGCAAAGCAGGCTGAGCCCTGGCAGATCTCCCATGGGGACGCGACATCTACACTTACATAATTCTTTAGGTTATATGTACATGATATAATTAGATAATGAGTAACACTTAATAGGGCATAAAGAATACGAGTACTGACTTTACCTACACCGATCACTAGGAGAATTCCATGAGTTGGGTTAAGGCTGATTTTAATTTATTCCGAAGATTTCTTACAAGTTTTCAATGGTGAGGGTTGTTTACGTCCATTACTTACTTCCGTGGTAGTCCTAATTCCGTTCTAATTTTCTTATACTAAGGCCAATTCTCTCTCTCGTACTAACATATCTCGTCTTATGTCTATGATTGTTACTTAAGAGTTCTAAGATCAACACTTAGGTTCTTACATTTTGCCATGGATCTGGAGCCTGGGGCTTTTATACTAACTTAAGCATCCCGTACACGGGTTTTGTCCCCGTACGGTAAGCCCGACGTACTTCGCTACGGAGAGTACAAGGCATCAATATTATACACAAGCCAACCCATGTGTGCCATGGGTTGCTGTGTCAGACATCAAAACAGTCGCAGTAACATGGCAGAAATAAAACTAAAAACTTTTAATAACATGTCGTCATACATCATAATAAGTCCCCATAATACAGTCCAAAAGATAATGTCATCAGTTTGCTACTCAAAACACCATCAGACAAAGAATCTAGTAGCTGCGACAACTCCTACTCTCAAGGGTACTCCTGCTGCGGCTCATCCTCGATGTATTCTACCTCATACTCTCGGGGCTCTGAATATATATAGAATGAAAAAGTGAGTGATAAGTCATCACCCAACAAGTAGACCCTTTGGTCCACTGGAAGGTATACCTGAATGATGAATAAGTACTTATAGTGACATCTGTAATGCTATATGAGTTTACATACCTTAAGGTCATTGTGCTGACGGTCATACTAATAACATAAAACAGATAAAAGAAAAGACTAACTTTTACAACGGTTCAATAATATTTCCATATGCAATGCGGTATGATGCAAAACAGAAAAATACAATACAATGCATTAGAATAGCCATGGCTTTTCTATTCTCCGTATGAACCATAAGTCAGCAACGAATGACTGCGTCAATACAATATCCCGACAACCTACAAAAGGAATTATGCATGGGTCAATACGATACAATATCTCGACAACCTACGAGAGGAATTACGCACATGCCAATATAGTACAATATCTCGGAAACCTACGAGAGGAATCTCACGGGGCCAGTACAATATAATATCGGAGTCGTTCGCAACGACAGATCATTTGATACGGGTTTCACAAACCGTTAATATTTCCATAACAAACCATTTCTTTTCAAAACAATATAAAGCGATGCATGTTATGCAAATGATGCGACTTGTAGAGTTTCATCTACCCCATACGCCTTAAACCTACCTTCACGAGCGGTTGTTATTCCAACAATATTGAACTAATTTTTGTTGATTTATATACTAAGACCGGCTGTTACTTCAAGACATGTAGACATATATTTCCATAATAATCTCCGTATTTATATCTCAAGAACGCTACCCACCCATGTAACTATATTTATTTTTGTTTCTTAGCAATTATGCAAACAATGAAGGTTAAGAGGTTTCTCAAGTCTTAGCCCCCATCCCCTCTCTTGGCCGAATTATACATGCCTAAACACCCTAGTGATTTCATTGTTAGGACATTATCTAATCTCCTTTTGAGTGGAATCTTTATCTCCAATATAATCCAAGATTCTCTCCTAATGGTATAACATAATGAGGTCAACTTATTCTTCATTTTTATGCCCATGGGCGTGGCTCACACCTTCACACAAACCTATCAAATGTCATTCTAAATCATGGTTAACTTTTAATATATTCCATAATTCTCTCCTAAAGATATAGCACAATGAGATCAACTTATTTCTCCATTCTTATGGCCAAGGTCGTGTACTCTTAAAGGTGAGGACACCCATTTGTGTCAACTTTAGGTGAGGACACTTATTTTCTTCATTCTTCCTAACTTCTTGTCATTAATATTCCAAGCCTATGTTTCTCACCATACCTAGTTAATTAACGTTAGATAAAGTACATCCTTCATTTCCCCCTTCAACCAGTGGGGTACCTATGTTGGTACACCCTTACCACTTTGTTTCTCAACTAGTTAGATTGATGGAATCCTTACAAGATTTACCTTCATTTCAATTAACATAACAGAAGAACCATTCCTCCCCTCATTTACTACCAAAAACTGTGGCCTAGGAGGAGGCAAACATGCTTCACTCCCCTTTATTTTCCACACACAAGGTTTGTATTCTTTATATCCATAACAACATTATCATAATCATAATCAACATGCATGGTGGAAATCATGATGTTAGCCTTATAAGAATCAATGTTTTCCCAATAATCAAGTGTCTAGGATTTTACTACCACATTCAAGGCCATATCCACACTTAATCAAGGTTCACATATAATTCTTAGTGAATCAAGAAGGAATACCTGCCCTGTAATCTCGATTCAAGCTCACCCTTGAAGCTTCTTCTTGGAGGTCTTTGGTTCTACCTCACTTGAGCTGGAAACATCTACCTAAGTGGTGAAGGGGTCACGATTTTGGGGGTGCAAGAAGAGAGGGTGGTAAGATTTTTGAAGAGATTATGGAAGCTTATAAATCACAAGTTAGAACATGTTTTCTTACCTCAAGAATTTCCTATGTGAATACCTTGCTCGATTGAGTATTCCTTCCTTCTTCTCTAGCCTCAAAACCGAGAGGTGCTCTTCTTGAGTGCTGTGGTTTTCTTTTCTTCTTCAAAGGAGGAAGTAGTGGGGTGGTATTTGATTTAAGATGGCTTGATTTAGTGGGGTTGAAGTAGAAGAGGATGATGGTGTTTTTTGGGGTTGTAGGGACAGTTTGGAGGAGGGGCAATGAAGATGGTTGTGCTCTTAAGATTATGGGAAGAAGAAGGAAATGTCTAAGTGTCGGTTTTAAAGTCTATTTGGTGTAGAATGGAGAAAGATAAATAGAATAAGAGGAAAAGAGTTTGGCCGGTCACTTGGGGCTTGGGGAGGGGTGTAAGCATTTCCATTCTTGCATGTGGGTTGAGTATAAGCTAAGGGAAAGTATCCCCTTCTCAAGGCCTATATTTTTTTATTCCTTTTAGGCTAGTTTGTAAAGGCTTTTCTTTTCTTTTTCTAAAAGTAGAGAGGCTTGTCATAATTGTAGAAATACCTTGAGACAATTTGTCTCTTGTGGGAGGGTAGGGTGGCAGAATTTTTTGGAGGACAATATAAGAATTGCCCTCCAATCTAGCTAGGGCACATTTGAGTGTTACACTTGTATTATTTTATATTATTAAATCATTTAGAGGGATTGAGGTTTATTTATCATATAGCCTCCTAAGTTATGAGAACATCTCATTTGACTAAATAAAACACAACACTTATGATATGTAATAAAATGGTAACAGGTGGGGCGGGTACAACATATATATCGGCCATACCCCTCAAAATGCATAAACTTTATGTAAAAATGAAATAAAACAAGATTTATAGAAGGTGTATGAAGAAAATAAAGAAAAGAAGAGAAGACTTATGTAAAGTTAAGAAACTGTAGAAAGATTTCAACTTTGGTTTGTTGGCTTATGTATTTTATAGAGATGATAATCAAGAATGCATTTTCTGTGTTTTTAGTTTTCATATGTTTTTAAGATTATGTTTTAACATATTTATGTATGCATCATAAGCATGACTTACATACATGGTCTCAATGGTTGTTGGATGATCATAATCTTCATGTATACATATATGTGGAACATTTGAGAGTAGCGCTGAATATACTGAGAGAGAAACATCTATATGCTAAGTTCAGCAAGTGCGAGTTTTGGATGCACAGTGTTGCGTTTCTGGGTCATGTTGTGTCCAAAGATGGTATCTCAGTAGATCCGAAGAAGATTGAGGCTCTTACATAATGGCCGAGACCCACAAATGTGACTGAGGTCAGAAGTTTCTTGGGACTTGCAAGCTATTATCGGAAGTTTGTTGAAGGATTCTCACGGATTGCAATTCCACTGACTCGACTGACACAGAAAAAGAAGTAATATGATTGGACTTTGGACTACGAGCAGAGCTTCACCGAGCTTAAGAAGAGATTGACATCCGCACTAGTATTAGCACAACCAACATCCAGAGAGGGATTCGTGGTTTATAGTGATGTTTCTAAGAATGGATTAGGTTGTGTGTTGATGCAGAAGGAACGGGTAATTGCATATGCATCGAGAAAGTTGAAGCCCTACGAGCAGAATTACCCCACCCATGACCTAGAGCTAGCGGCAGTTGTCTTTGTATTGAAGATTTGGAGGCATTATTTATACGGTGAGAGATGCGAGATTTACACGCATCACAAGAGTTTGAAGTATCTCTTCACTCAGAAGGAGCTGAACATGAGACAACAGAGATGGCTAGAGTTGATGAAGGATTATGATCTCGAGATCCATTATCATCCGGGTAAGGCAAATAAGGTGGCGGATGCACTAAGTAGAAAGTCAAGCCATGCCTGACAGACACCTCTTGAGAGGGAGATAGCCGAGTTTGGATTGAACGTGGTTGATTCGACCGCGAATATTCTGGCTAAGTTGATGATCACACATACCTTGATTGACAGAATTAAAGAGGAGCATAAGAATGATTCCGAATTAATGAACATTGTCGAGCAGTTTAAAAAACAACCGGTGAAGAATTTCTAGCTGCATAGTGATGGCAATCTTTGGTTCAATGGGAGATTGTGTGTACCGAACATTGATAAAATTAAGAGAGAGATCATGACTGAGGCTCATAGCTCACGATTATCTATCCATCCGGGAGCCACCAAGATGTATCAAGATCTTAAAAGAAACTCCTGGTGGAACGGCACAAAGCATCAGATTGCGGAGTTTGTGGAGAGATGTCATACTTGTCAACAAGTTTAAGCGGAACATCAGAGACCGGCAGGACTATTACAGCCATTGGAGATTCCGAAGTGGAAATAAGAGCATATCACGATGGACTTTGTTACCGGACTCCCTAAGACTCGCAGCGGTTATGATACGATTTGGTAAACGTGTATCGACTCACTAAATCGGCACATTTCTTACCCATGTCGATTAAGACGTCTATAGAGAAGCTAGTGATTATGTATATGAATGAGATAGTCAGCTTGCATGGAACACCTGTCGGCATTTTGTGCGATAGAGATCCACGATTTACTTTGCGATACTAGAGGGCTTATCAGCATGCTATTGGTACCGAGCTTCAGATGAGTACCGCATTTCACCCGCAGACCGATGGACATTCAGAGCGTATAATACAGACGTTGGAAGATATTTTACATGCTTGCGCTTTGGATTTCGTGGGTAGCTGGGATAAATCAGTAAGTTGATTGAGTTCTCATACAATAACAACTATCACAGTTCTATTGGCATGGCACCATTCGAGGCATTGTATGGAAGAAAGTCGATCTCCACTGTATTGGGATGAAATTGGCGAGAGAGCTATTATGGGTCCAGAACCGGTGGAGCAGACTTTGGAAAAGATCAAAGTGATACGTGATAGATTGAAGGCTGCTCAAGACCGTAGCAAAAACTAGGGGGACACAAAGAGACATCCGATTGAATTTGAAGTGGGCGAGAAAGTATATTTGCGGGTTTCACCGACCAAGGGCGTGATGAGATTGGAATTAAGACGAAACCGAGCCCTCGATTTATTGGCCCTTATGAGATTCTAGAGAGAGTTGGAGCTGTTGCGTATCGGTTGGCCCTACCTCCTACATTATCCCAGGTACATAATGTGTTTTACGTATCTCAGTTGCAGTGTCATGCACACGATCTGCCTCACATACTGGAGCAGCACCTCGTAACAATTAAAGATGATGCTACGTATGAGGAAGTTCCATACGGATTGTGGACCGTAAAGAATAGGTATTGAGAATATGGACAATTCCATTCGTGAAAGTATAGTGGAGTAATCATACTGAACGAGAAGCGGCTTGGGAGCCGGAGCAGCAGATGCAGAAGCAACATCCACATCTTTTCGTATGAGGTAAGTAAGTTTCAAGGACGAAACTTTCTATAAGGGGGAGAATGTTACGACCCAGATATTTTTCCGTTACATCGTAACGATTCCAATACCTTAAACCTAATTACGTAGGTATATGACTTAAAAAATTTCTCTTTGTATATCGATACATTAGCAAATAGATAACAAACGTTTGAGTTTATACAATAAAAATTTAAACTAAACTAGTTTGTAACAACTTAAGCCATTAGGATAAATTAAATCAAAAAGAAAATACATGACACAATAATTTTGTACAACTTAAATAAAAGAAACCAAAATACATACATGAAAGAAAGAGAAAAGAAAAAGGAAAAAGAAAGGTGAAGACAAGTTGTCATAAGCTTAGGATTTTTGCATAAAATAATGCATGCTTGGAATATTGTCATAAACCCCATCCCTCCAACCCATACTTGTCAAATTTTGTCCCCAAACCCATTCCCCACACTCCTATGGCCGGCCACCCTTGTAAGAAAAGAGGGTTTCCCTCTTTCTTCAACACTTCCACATTTCATCATTTTAATCTTCAAGAAACTATCCTCTCTCCTCCAAGAAAATCTAAGAAAAATCCAAACACTCTTCTTCCTTCCATATTGACCGAATTTTCCTCCAATAACAAGGAGAATATTTTCTTCTCTTTTCTTTACACTAACATCATCCAAACCATGCTCCATAAACCTTCCATCACTCAAGAGAGATTCAAGAAGGTTGTAGAATCTAGAATTAAAAGAAACCAAGGTAAGAATTTGTTGTAGCTTAAGTGGATTCTTCTATATATATTTAGCTTCATAAGTTGCTCACTAACCCACAATTTTCCTCCTAAATCGTGACCTCAAGGAAGGAAGAAGAAGAGTTTTCTTCCAAACCAAGTGAAGGAATCACCATCTTAAGTGTAAGAAAAGTGAACCAAGACAAGTACTCTTCCTAGATCCTTCATAGATTTCCAAAGACTAAGTATTTGTGTTCATAACAAAGTTGGATCATCATGAAGTATGTTCAAGTTCTTACCATAAGAATACGGAAAATATATGTTCTCAAGTGATATACATACATACATACATACATACATATATATATATATATATATGTGTGTGTGTGTGTGTGTGTGTGTGTGTGTGTATGCACAATATATATAATCGTCCATACCCCTCAAAATGCATAAACTTTATGTAAAAATGAAATAAAAGAAGATTTATAGAAGGTGTATGAAGAAAATAAAGGAAAGAAGAGAAGACATATGTAAATTTAAGAAAGTGTAGAAAGATTTTAACTTTTGTTTGTTGGCTTATGTATTTTATAGAGATGATCATCAAGTATGCATTTTCTCTGTGTTTTTAGTTTTCGTATGTTTTTTAGATCATGTTTTAAAATGTTTATGTATGCATATAAACATGACTCACATACATGGTCTCAATGGTTGTTGGATGATCATCATCTTCATGTATACATATATTTATAACACGACCAAGTGGCCTATTTGAGTACTTCAATTGAGCTTCATCATTTCCATCTTCAAGTATGCATTTTCTCTGTGTTTTTAGTTTTTGTATGTTTTTTAGATCATGTTTTAAAATGTTTATGTATGCATATAAGCATGACTCACATACATGGTCTCAATGGTTGTTGGATGATCATCATCTTCATGTATACATATATTTATAACACGACCAAGTGGCCTATTTGAGTACTTCAATTGAGCTTCATCATTTCCATCTTCAAAGATGTGTATTTAGATGATGATTATGGCTCAAAAAGTATACTTTTATTATTTTTATTATGTTTATGTGTTTCATTATGTCATAATCTTAGAATTAAGTAAAAGGAAGGGAAAAAATATGTACACGATAATATGAAAACATACAACATATAACATGTATATAAAAAAGAAGAAAAATGAGATTTAAATATTTATAAGGAGTGGTACAAAATTCAGCCAAGTGGCCTTAATGTAATAAAATGAAATGTGACATGTTAAAGAAGTATATATGAACATAGCCACACATATATATACACGGCCCTTGGTGTATTAAAGATATAAATTACTTTATATAGATTATATATACACATATAAATGTATTACTATGAAATATGTATATATATATATATATATGGACTATATATATATACGACCTTAAGGCCAATTAAGGACCAAAATGATTTAAATTCCATGTTATGTTCACTTATATGTACCATGTGTAACAATGAATAAAGTACGGCATAAGTTAGGTATTTTATGTGATATGTTAAAGGAATTAGGAATTAAGGGATTTAATTATTTAAGTGTTGAAATATGAATGGTATATGGAAAATACAAATTGACAAAGTGGTGTTGGATGAAAAATAATGAAAAGTGGGTTGTTTTGTATGTTATGGCCGAATGGTCATCATTTGGGAGAAAGTGATATTTTCTTTAAGTTACGACATGTAGGAGGTAAATAAGTTAGTGATGTTATAAGGTTTAGTATGACCAAATGCCCTCATATGACTGAGTCTCATGTTGCATGAAACTAAGGTTTGAAAAGTTATGACATCGCATCGCATGTTTCAAAAGTTTAAAAGCATATGAATAATAAAAACGAGACGGATGATTCTAATGACTATGTTATGTTATGATCATGTTATGTTATGTTATGTTTTAGCTGTCCTGGCATCGGGGTCGGAGTGATAGGTGTCAGGGGCCCATGTTTACATTATGACTGAGTGTAACACCAGGTGCAGGACAAGGGATCTCAGTCATAATGTGTCACCGTTAGCGCATGTACATATGTTTATGATGTTTTATGTCGTACATGTACTATATGGGGAATCATTCGGTATGTCGTGGGTTATTATTCTTGTGAAAAGTGCTATAGCCAACGATGAAAATGTTATGTCCCCATGTTATGAAAATGTCATTTTATGCAAGTTATGAAAATCACGTCATGTTTATGAAAAGTCATTTTATGAAAAATCATGTTATGAAAAGTCATGTCTTATGCATCATGTCATAATCAAGTCCCTTAGGTTACAGTTATCTGTAAATTTATTATGCCTTAAGTTGATTAAGGAAGACTATGCATATAGATGTGATTACTATAAGTGATGACCGTAGTACAATATGGATTAGTATATGAGTATAGACAGGTATGCTAGGGGTGTGCTGAAGAAGAAAGTTATAATTTTTACGGTATGATGTAAATTCTTACGTTCTGTTTTATTCTTGTATCATGCCCTTTATTTGTAAACAGAGATGCGATTATTTATGTTCGTTATTATGATATTACTATCTGTCATCCCGTCTCCCCATGCATGATCCACATGAGGTATCTAGTAGGATTACTTGTTGAGCGATTAATGTTGACTATAGCTCATACTGGCCTTATCACATTACAGAGGACAGGGACCCTGACGCCTTGTTCATTGAGGAAGAACTCCGGCTAGAGTACCCGTGAGCTGAGATGTAGACCGGAGCTATGTATTTGACATGTTGAGCTTTATTTTATTGTGATGTACTTAGACTATCTTGAGACATTGTACTTCATGATTTGTATGCACCTGGATGATTTGTGTTATTATGCATGTCGTAAGTTTATCTTTATTTTGCTTCCGCTATATCGATTTACGATCATGTCGACATGCACATGTATGGTATCGACGTCTTGTATTACTCGTAGTAGAGTACGGCGGGTGCACCGTGCCGAAACCCTAGTTCCGGGGCGCTACATCAAGCCTGAATCTTTTAAAAGTTCAGATTAAGAATAACAGTGTGAATTTAAGGCTTAAACGAATACAATTGAAAAAGTGACAAGCAGAAGCTCAAGTACAACGGGGAAAAAAACACCCAGTCTTAATTCTTAAATACTTTGAAGCAGCTGGAAGTACGAATAAAACTCAGGTAAGAAATTCCCCTCTGGAACAATATATAAGAAAAAGGAAAAAGAAAAAGGAGTATCTCCAAATAAACCATGGATGAATAAAGTCTGTTAATTGTGCAAATTAAATTGTTTTAACGATGTGGTGTCAACATGACGCTTCACGGTAACATGAAATAATAATAATAATAATAATAATAATAATAATAATAATAATAATAATAATAATAATAATAATAATAATAATAATAATAATAATAATAATAATAATAATAATAAGATATTGATGTTTTTGTTGTGAAGATAAAGGTCTTGAAATACAAATTAAATTTTACTTATGAGTGGGTAGCGGATAACGTAAAACAAATTTCTATTTAAGATCAAAAAATTTACTTAATCTCTTTTTTTTCTCTTGGTAATGTGGTGTGAACAAACATTCTTCGCTTTTTTTTTTTTGAAGTACATTAAATGACCAAAAAAAAAGGATAAAAATTGATGTTTCTTTGATGAAGTTGAAGATTTTCAAATAAATACAAATTTTTATTTATGGAGTAGATTATTTTCTTTTTTAAAAAAATTTAAAAGGTAGCAGATTAGGTTAAACTTATGAAATTTAAACAGGAAAGTTTGTTAAACACAGACTTATCCATAAAACTTTGGGGGTTAGGACTGTAAATAACCAAGTCGTTCGGTTGTTCGTCTCGTTTGGCTCGAGATTGAACTCGAGCTCGGCTCAGATAAAAGGTTAATGAACAGAGTTTGAACACCTTTTTTCTGTTCGAACTCGGTAAGTAGCACCGTTCGTTTAAGGTGTTCGGCTCGTTAATATTGTTCGTGAGTTAAACGAACCAAGCTTGAACAATTAAATATGCTCGTTTAAATAAACGAACAAGCTCGGCTTGTTTGCTAAGTTAAATGAACCGAGCTTGAACAACGCAATGCTCGGCTCGTTCGGCTCGTTTACCGCCCTAGGTTCAGGTGAGGACCCAATTATGAAAATTAAAAAGGAAAAAATGAAAAAGATAAAGAAGGAAGAGATAAGGGTATTGCATCCCCGAAGATTACAATTTAAAAATAAATCGTTTTAAGGGAGTAATGTATAAACATATATTATACATTCAGGAGGATTATTCAGTGAAATAACATTACATAGGCATATCTTGTACTTGATTCGGTATGAAATGAAATGAATGAATTTTCTATATTAAAAAAGGGCATATATTTGCTTTATTATCTTGTGTAAGAAAATTTATTTATCAAAAATATCAAAATTTAATACTCTAATAGTATAAAAAATGTACACGACAGTAAACAAAGATATATAAATACACAGAGCATCCAGCCTTGATATATATAGTTTGTTAAAACTAAAATTGAGATTTATAGAATTAATAAGTCTAGTTATTTGAATTTTTGAATGTATATCATAATCTGCTTACTTTATCCCAATACGGAATGTTAAATTCAAAAATATTTTTAGGAAAGTTAACATCAAACAAAGAGATAGAAAATTATCTTAAGCGAAACTCGTCCAACTGATAAGGAGAGTCTGAATAAAAGTAAATTCAAATTTTAACGGTAAACTGAAACAAACCGAGATGAGAGAGGGGTGAGGGAGGGCTGGGGGAGAGATTAAGATAAAACCCCCCCAAAAAAAAAAAAAAATCCTTGCTTCTTTACAAAAACACCAACAACAACAACACCACATACTCATCATATCCCAACATCAGCAAAAGTTATTGTTAAAGTCTGCAGAGGGTGAGAGCCAGTCAAACAATACCTCCATCGCAAAGGATAGAGAGTTCGCTTGCAGCGAGACCCCCGCCTCTATATGTGCATGCATATACACATAATGATCGAACAAATAATGAAAGACAAAGACAAACACAAAAAATGCAAAGTCAACCTAACGTTCAGAGAGTATCTAAACTCCTTTATATTTTCTAAGCTGCATTTATATAATGCCTAGACCTCGTTAACATTAATCTTCCTTCTCCATGAGTTCTCATCCTAGACCATGTTCTCAGAGATGTGCAAATCTAGTAGGCCGTATCTATTCCGTTCCTCCCGAGACAGTTTGGACCTGCCATTACTTCTGTTTCCCTCTACAATGAGGCTTTCAACTGTTCTGATGGACGATGTTGTGTATCGTTTGACATGCCCAAACTATCTTAGTCTTCCCTCTCTTATCTTATCCGCTATACTAGGCACCCCTAGCCTTTCCCTAACTATCTCATTTCTGAGTCGGTCTAGTCTTTTATGCCCACACATCCACCTCAACATCCTCTTCTCTGCCACTTCTATCTTCTACGACTGTATCTCTTCATGGCCCAGCAGTCTGTCACATATAACATTTCCGACCGCACTGCCACCTATAACAAATTTTCTTTAATTTAGTAGAAAATTCTTGTCACACAGCACCTCTGAGGCCGCTCACCACCTACACCAGCCTGCTTGAACTCGGTGTGCTACATCACTATCTATGCCTCCCATCTTACTGTACAAATGATCCTAGATATTTGAACTTACTTACATGTGGTACTACTTGACCCTCGATGGTGAGCTGGCTATTCTCACCGTCGGCTGTGTCGCTGAAGTCGCAGTGCAGATATTCGGTCTTCGAACGACTAATCCTTAGGCCTTCTCCCTCTAAAGCCCCTCTCCACTGCTCTAGTCTCATACTCAAGGTGTGTCTACTCTCGGCGACTAATACAATATCGTCACCAAAAAGCATACACCACAGAACTGCCTTCTGGATCGTGTTTGACAATTCGTCGAGGACAACTGCGAAAAGAACTGGGCTCAAAGCAGAACTTTGATGGAGTCTTGCCTCCAGTGGAAAGAAATATGTATTCCCCATAAGCGTACGGACGGTTGTTTCCGTCCTAGCATACATATTCCTAATTATGTCTATATACTTCATAGGAACTCCTCTTGGATCCAGGCTATCCTTAATCAGTCTACGCGGTACACTATCATACGCTTTTTCAAGATCAATGAAGACCATATATAGATTGCGCTTCTTCTCTATATACTTCTCCATCATTCTCCTTAGTATGTGTATTGCTTTCGTAGCTGACCGTCTTGGTATGAAACCAAATTGGTTCACCGTAACCTGAGTTTCTCCCTTAATTCTAGTGTCGATTACTCTCTCCCATAGTATGGCTTATCAACTTTATCCCTCCGTAATTCCCACAACACTGTGTGTCTCCTTTGTTCTTTACAAAAACATCGATCAGAGTAATTATAATAGATAGATTGGATTCTGTCTATCTATTTTATCGTTTGATTTTCATCATATAACGAGATATATGATGGAATAAAGCAAAATGACTCACTAAATTAGATGCGCTTCTCATATTGTGAAGTAGCAGTTGATCGATACAGCTTGACGCATCATTATGGGTCATCGAGAAGCAACCTCTGTGTGTCTCTAACACATTGTATGGTTGCGTACATCCGACCCTTTCATACTCCGCCGTAGACGGAAGCCTCTAAGTCAAATGGAGGTAATGTTGTTGTTGTTGTTGCATATAACGAGATATAATCAATATTAATAACTTCAACACTTACTAGTTTAGTTTTTCCTTTTAGACATATTATGATCACTAGTTTCTTTTCAAAAACTACTAGGGAATATACATTACATGTCTTACTTTAATGGTGGGGCCAAAAGTATCACAAATTTTGTCCCTAAAATTTGCACACATTATATAAAAATCTGTTGAATATTTTTAGGGGAGCCATATACTTCCTGCCCCCTTTCTTTTCCGACGCCAAAAAAAAAAAAAAAAAAAAAAAAACCTATTTTTCGTCCTTGAGTGTGAGAGTGGTATAAATCCCATGGGCTTTGACTTGGGAGGGTAACAAAAAAAAAAAGAAAAGACAAATGGCTTATTTACTACGATTTCTTATTCAAAGTCTAACACAAATGGAAGTTGTTGGCTACTCCAAAATGGTACCAACTATTTACGTTATTAGCGGAGTATGCATTTTCAACTTCTGTCTTTGACTATATCAAAACAATTCCCCTTTTTCTACATCCCTTTCAGAAGTACAATATGACAACAAAACGACATAATTTAGAAATAACCACTAACATATCAGTGAAATATAGGAGTATTGTAAACTAAACTCCAGTTTTGGGTAAACGAATATAGATGAATCCCCCATCTATTTGGCGATAACTTTCTATTCTTCGCATATATCACATTTATTTATGTTACACCCCACGTCTGTAAAGAAAAAAATAACAATATGCATAAATGTTGTTTATGAGTGCACCGGATGTTAAAAGAAAAAAAAATTTACTTAATCCCATTATCTTTCTCACTACCCCATTATCTTCTATAGCCCCCCACCATTAAACCCCCCCTATTACTTTCCTTAATCCCTCTACTGAAACACCTTTTAACTTACCTCATTTCACACCAAAACAAGGCAGCCGGCTGTTCACCTTAAAAAAAAGTTGGAGCCGAGAGTGAAGGAGAGAAAGGAGAGAAGAAAAAGAGAGGAAAAAAAAAAGGAGAAGAAGAAGGTTTTGCCCGATTCCAACTACGGTATAGTATAATTCAAATAATATAAGTAACCTCGGTGTATTTACTATGATTTTGGCAAATTGTATGTCTATGTTTTCGGTACTAAATTAGATCATGCATTAGTAGTTTTATATAGGTTTGTCTTATTTGTGTATGTGTAATACATGCATTTTGTGTAAATGTTCCTTTTGGTCACTGTGGTGGCCTACCTGTTGGAATTTTAAAGTTGGTGAAGGGTGGTATGTGACATATATATATTCATAAACTACACAATTGCAATGTTTATTCAAAGTGAATTTGTCTGCATACATGTATATACGGTTATGTTCTTTTATGCTATTTTGTGTGTTCATATATATTAGAGGCTGTGGCCATTCGGCCACTGTTGATACATGTAGTTTATATAATTGTGTCTATGTGAGATGTGTATGTCGAAGTTACAGAGGTATATGTTTGAATTGAAAAGAAGTGTTGATTTTGTGTTGAATTTGCGCACGTCCGTGGGTCACCAGGGGGCATAAGTTCCTTTTTCTTTCTTTCTTGCATATAAGGTGACTGATGGCCTTTTTATGGGAATTTAAATATGCATAATTGTGTATGCGAATATATGTATGAGGACGCACACACATATATATATATATGTATATATATATACATATATATGTATGTACATATATATATATATAGATACATATATATGTGTGTGTACAAAGCGTATCATTATTTGTAGTGGCCGAATATCATCATACCCACATGCCTAAGTGATTTGCGGACATTTTACTGGGGCAACCTAAAATTGTTGTGTGACTAAAAGATGGCATGTATGGAAAATTCTATGGGTTGTACCGTATGCATAAGTGGATTAAAAATGTGTAAATGACCTATGATGTTATGTACATGGTGTACCCGGGGCCGAGGCACACAAATTGGGAAGTGGACAGCGGCCAAAGGTGAATTGAGATGTAGATTGGGTTTTGAAGTGGGTCGAGGGAGGTATGTGAACGTGTATAGTGTATATGCATATGTATAGGCGTGAGCATATATACGTGTATATGTACACGACTTAGATTGGGTTTTTGGTATTATTGGTAAATTTAGAAATTAATTGGACTATTTATTTAGTTTCTTTGAATTTGGGCTTTTTTTGTAATTTTGACTAACTTTTGGACTTGGAAAAATGATTTTGGGAAAATTTGCATTCATATTTCGAAATTCTCCCTTACAAAAAAAATATATCGGTAAGCCGGGTTTATTCCTATTTTGGTTATTGAGCAATATAGATGTAAGAACCTCGTCAGGGACAGGATTTCTGAAGCATATTTGGATTGCTGCATATATAACTACCTCGTCAGGGACAGGGATTCTGTATGCATATTTGGGCATGAGCATAATTACCTAGTAAGGGATAGGATGCAAAGGCATATATATTGGTGCTATAGACGTAACGACCTAGTCTGGGACAGGGTGCCTATAGTATATTTGGTTTTTGGAGGAATCAATTCATAAGTCTTACGGTATAAGTCACTTGTAGAGAAAGTGTATAGCCATTGGATTTTGGACTTGGACCGATTTAGCCAGATTTTGACTAATTGGACTTTGGACTGGCTAAACCAGATTTGGAAATTTGGAATTTTGGAACTTTAGATATTTGGAAAACTTTGGAAACTTGGCATTGCATTGTTTTGTAAAATTGCATCACGTTTTGTCTTGGACTAACCTTTGCTTGGATTATGCTATGTGTCTTTGTTGGGTCTAATTGTTATCTTTTCTTTGGACGTTAGGGGTAAGATGGTAAAGTCATTTGTGAATGAGGAGCATGTTATTTCAGTACCGTTATTTATTTTGTTACACTTGCTTCTCCGTGCATGATCACATGGCAAATATGTTAAGGTTACTTGATGGGCGAAGTGTCACTCATACTACATCTTCCTATATTTTCAGATGAGCAGGATTACGAGTTAGACTATGTCGAGGATGATTTGGACTAAGAGAGCTGGTTGCTCGTGGCTATTAGGGATACTTTTGAGGATGTGTTTAGAGGAGTAATGATTTATCAGTTTTTCGTACTTTATGGAGATTTATACATTTATTGCATTTCGACATTGTATTGATTTGTTTGAACCTAGACTTTGTACCTTATTTGTTATATTTGATGATTTCAGGGTTTTTATTTTGACTTCCGCTTATGTGTATTTAATTCGGCTTTGACGTCTTGTATTTTCCTTAGTAAAATGTGGTGGATGAGTCATTTCGATTACTAGGGTTCAGAACGGATCGCTACAATTTATTTCAATGTACTTGTCTTTTTATATGCACTGCAAATTTAAAAACAGATGACGGGACGACAAAAATAAGTTTTGAATAAGTTTGTTGTATTTATAATGTGATTTTATATTTGAGTT
Source organism: Eustoma russellianum (assembly GCA_036186865.1). Taxonomy (NCBI): domain Eukaryota; kingdom Viridiplantae; phylum Streptophyta; class Magnoliopsida; order Gentianales; family Gentianaceae; genus Eustoma; species Eustoma russellianum. The sequence goes on along the minus strand of AP025040.1, from coordinate 16,459,778 downwards.
ACAATAGTTGTTCAACATGTTCGCAGTGTCGGAAAAATTTAGTACAAGGGAAGCATAATAAAATATGTTCGTGATATGACAAGCATTTTCCTTAAGAAATTTTTTTTAGTATCATACTGACTTGCTCATATATGTTGAGAATTGTTATCGGGCTTATTTAAGAAAAATTGTATTTGATATATGAAGATGAGATATCATTACTTGTTATTTTAAAGTTTTAGATGAATATGAGTCTCACCATACGTAAATTCAAATTTCAATATGGTATCAGAATCAATTATTCAGTGTATGTTCACACCTTGTATGGTCTATGGTTAGTCATTTATCGACATTCCCTCTCATCCGAGTACAAATGTCATGCATGACTTGTGGTTTATTTTCGAAGGAGGTCTAGATAGTGTGTTTTAATTCATGTTGTTGTTACGTGATGGTATGTGATGAAAAACGTTATCCCATATTATCTAATTTGAGAAAAATTACATATGATTTATGAGGATAAGTTATATTTTAGATGTATATACAGCTCATCTAATGTAAAACCAAGTTTCAAAGATTAAAAGTAAAAAAAAAAATCGTTTTAAGTCTTGATAAGAAAGTAAAAGATGATGGGTCAATACGTTCCAAAAACCATGAGAACAGGCTTTGTGCTTTGGTCAAATATTGCAATTGTCTTATTTAAAATTTTTTGGTGGGCAGAACATAGTTTTTGACAAGTGAAAAAGAGCTGAAATTTGTACATGAATGCACATATTTTTCTTCACTTCATTTGCCTATAAAAGACAAGGTTTTAGCAAATGGAAGATGCACTGAAGAAAAACAATTAATAGTTTTTCTTGAAAAAAGTTAGTGAAATAAAATAGAGAGAGAAAAATACACTTGTGAGGTTATACTAATTCGATATAAAAAAAATTTAAGCGTTTTACTTCTTTTGTATTTCTCAAGTTTTTGGTTGTTGCTGTGTGGATTTGGTTCATTCTTTGTAGTTCTGGTTGGATATTATGTTGTTGGCACTCTTGCTGTTCTCAAGTTATCATGCTCTGTTTTGGCATTCTATCTTTTGTATTGGTTATGTTTGCTTTTGATGTTTCAAAAGAGAGAGAAGCATGCACTCACTGGGAGTATTTACTTTTAGCATGCACTCAGATGGAGTATTGCTTTTGGTTAAACTAAAGGGAATAGCTTGCTAAGTATTTTGAGAAAGTATGGGATCGTTTTGACACATTATTAAAAGAGAGAAATTTTTAGGTTGCGACCATGTTTTGATAATTTAAACGGGTTAAATGTGGAAAAAAAATTTAAACGTTTGCAAATTGAAAAGTCAATTTTTCAAGATAATCATGACCAAACTCATAGTGGCATTGACCAAACATTTATAATGCTCCAGAATATACGAGGCCAAACTCAAAATGCTTTAGTCTAAACATTCGGTGTAAGCATACAAAACTTTCTGTTATGTGACTGAACTCATGACCAAATGCAAACTTTCAGTTTGGTGACTCACGAGACGGAAGTCAAAATAGGGATGTCTGAACCTTCGATCTCTAAATATAAAATTTGTATTTGTCAAAGCTCAAAGTCAAAGTTTGACTGAACTTAACAATGAACGCAGGTTTAGAGTTTAGTGAAGTGAGTCACTGAATGTTCAGTTATGCGTTTAATAAAGTAAACAGAGTGTTGTAACTTTTAGACCAAACTCAAGATGTCTATGAGACTGAACGTTTGGTATCTGAGTTCGGTGTCCTAAAATATGGCCATTACACCACAAATTTCAAACTACAATAGATTGTCTTTTTTTTTTCCTTTTTGTCCCAAATCACATGGGCGTTCACTCCAAATGGTTATATTACTATTTTGGATGTATAACGTCATTTCTAAGTGTCTTGGGCACGAATTTCAAACTACAATAGATTGTCTTTTTTTTTCTTTTTGTCCCAAATCACATGGGCATTCACTCCAAATGATTATATTACTATTTTGGAGGTATAACATCATTTCTAAGTGTCTTAGCTGAAAAATTCTTCACCAAATCAAGAAAGAAAGAGAAAGTGTGCTAAGTTGATGAAGCAATAGAAGGCTTTTGAGCTACAGCTTGAAGAGGCTATTTAAGTGAGAGGTGACTCAATATTGAAGACATCTCAACTTTCAAGAAAACTCTTTCTACTTTCATCTCGCTCTTGCTTTGTAAGGAAAATAGTACAAAATTACAAAGCCTTTATATTGTATCTTTACAATCATTTGAGAACTTGTAACTACACAACTGGAGATTATTTATATGATCTATATCACATATGATTGCTTTTAGAGGTGTCATACATCTTAAATCTAAGCAAAATATCTTTGGTGAGCTTTGTAAGACCGTAACACCTGCACAAACACCACTAGAGGGAGGAGGGGTGAATAGTGGTTAGCAGAAATTACACTAATCTTTTCCCTTTGAAACATCCCCTCAAGTCTGATTCTAAAAAATTTCCAGAATCAGTATCCGTTTTTGTAAAATTCAACAATCTCAGTATACAACTCCAAAAATTTTAAAACTTCACACAGATAAACTTCAAAGAATTAATGTTACTCTGTCCAAAAATGAGCAATAATAAAGAAAGTTGGCTCTTCAAACAAGAGTAAAACTTCAGATGGTCAGCCTAAACTGTTTTGGGTAGAAAGTTAGCAAATTTTGAAAGAATATAAATTTTTATATACTCAACCGAAAAGGTTGATTATTATGTCAAAATACTCCGTAAGATGTCTAGTTAGTTTCCAAAAGTCCTTGACCAGAAACTGTGCTTAATAAAATGAAACTGCACATTTCTTGAGAACTGGTCAAACTGTTTCTAGAATGGAGCAATAATGTTTCAAATACTGAAAGACTAACTTTTCTTTGCTCAAATTCGATGATTCTTATTACAAATGAAAGCTAACAGTCTGACGTTTATCACCATCAAAAATCAATTATTTTGAAAACGTTTTGCTATGTTAAACAGTCGTGTAAAGTGGAATGCAAAAACTGTGAAAAGGGGCAAAAAAGTAAAAAAAAAATACAAAGACACCAAGAATTTATCCTGGTTCGGTCAATGTGACCTACTTCAATCCCAATGAACACCTTTTCTTGGATTTTCACTATGGTATGAACATCTTATAACTTTCAAAGTACTTGATTCTGTGGTTATACATCAATCCCAATCAAGACTTGATTTCAGCACCTTACAACACAAGAATGAATACACCTTACCACATATTGATGTAGCCTTATAGAATGGCTAATCAATTACAATTTTTATGAGTACAATAGGTGTAAATGCAGCACAACAAAAACTAGAAAAACGTATATAGCATCAGCTGTAAGAACAAGAATGAAGAATGGAGAAGAAGAATAGTAGAAAAGAGATTCAAGTGTTGTGTTCTTTCTTCTTCAACTCTACTCCTATTTATAGGTGTGAGCAGCCTTTTGTGGATTAGGATGCCCACATATCAAATTCAATGTCACATATCATATTCAATGTCATCAATCTCACTTGTCTTCACTTGATGAGATGACCATCTCACAACCTTCCTTAGTTGGCATCTTCAAGAAATGTGATTGGACCACTTTAAGTGCTAAAAATCCAGCATGAATTTTCAAAAAAGATCAAGTGGTTTAGATGATCACTTCTTCCTCCACCTTCTTCTCAACCTCTTCAACAACTTGGTTGGGATATGGGCTGACTAAATCAGCTGATTTTCAGCTACCAAAACCCAAATTAATGCCACCTTGGGTTCCAAGTATGCAACTTCTTGCTAACATGTCATTTAGGAGTGTTTTGGTTGGTCCATGTGGTGTAGCCTTGTACATATGTGAAAATAATATTTGTCCAACTCGCACATACATATATAGACGTTTTTGAGGTTCACAAATGAGTAGAAAATCTGACAACTATAGTTGGATAATAGTGAGAATTAATTGCCTTGTAAATATCACCATAGGATCCAAATTACTTCCTCTTTTCTCTCCTTCAAGTGTGGTTGGTTGTTTATTAACCATTTGGCCAATATTCAGCCGAGAATAATAGGGAAGAAGTCTCAAAATATGTATATGATAGCACCATAATGACCATATAATGTGACAAAATAAATGTCATATATAAGAAAAACGAAAACCATAACATATATGGTTGATATAGATGTAATGACCATAAACACCATGAACACCATGAAGACCATGTATAAGAGACATCCATAGGAAAAATATTTTAGCATTGCACAAAAAATAAATTTGTGTAAATGACCAAAATGCCATTGTCTCCAAAATGACCAAAATATATTTGAGCATCAAATATGCCTAACAAGAGTGTAGTAATACTCCATCTTAGTCCATTCGATCATATAAATATCCTTCATGAGATATGCCCTACAAAAGCTCAAAAATACTCACTTGCCCCTGTGGTAAGTTGCAATAACTTTCTTGATGTATACATCGACCGATCAATGTACCTTCAGTTGAAAGATCGATGTCTCACGGTGAGGTTTTGTTTTTTTAATCTGTCCAAGATCGACGATCGATATAGGGGATAATGTACATCGATTGATCGATGTATATCAGGTTGAGAGATTGATGTCTCACATGTTGAGAAATACGTTTAGATAATTTTCAAAGTTATGATTTTAAGTGGTGAATACATAAAAATGTCATACATGGTGTTACATGTGATTAAAAGTTGAAAAAGTTGAGAAAAATAACATCGATCTCTCGTGTTGTTGCACTTCCATCCCGATCGATGTACTTCGATCCCTCACATCGATCGATCTATGTAAGGCGGAGAAAAATCAAGACCTTACTGTGAGACATCGATCTGTAAACATGTGACACATCAATCAATCGATGTATACATCGAACCCTCACTTTGATCGATCGATGTAGGTCAGAGACAGACTCTGAAACTCAATGTGAGACATCTATCTCTGAAGCTGAGGCACTTCGATCGATCGATGTCTAGGGTTTTTAGAAATGTTTTTCTAAAATATGATAAAGTGGTTGTTTTCATTTGTACATGATTTATATATGTTCATTATGTTGATATTATGTGTTTTTTATAAATATAAATGTCTTGTGACTAATGTGCGTTGGAAGTTTCTACAACTTACCAAAAAGAGAATATTGGTAGTTTGAGTTTTGTAGGAACATGATATGGTGGAAATATTTCAAGGACTTATTCTCATGTTATTTATCATGACAAAGATATTATTATATATATTTCTGACTATCCGGGTCATTTCTGGAGTTTTCTCTCACTAAGGGCATTTTGGTTATTTTACCTCGGAGGGTATTTTTGGTATTTTTACTCAAGGAATCTCTTGAGTATATTATTATCTTCATTCTGAAGCTTGTGTATGATCATTTTGAAGATTATTTGGTGGTTCTTTATCTTATTTTTCTATTTGATGATATTATCGACATTAGCGGGATATGTGACGAGTTGTGACATCACATTCTATTTTCTTTCTTGAAGACTCTCTTATATATGTTATTATCATCATTTTACAGAGAATTTAAAGGTGTTAACGGTGTAGAAATGATCAGAACATACAATAAGAAATAGTGGAAATTTTGGTGTTATATGTTGACATAATCTTGTCAGTTTTATTTGTTGATTTCTTCTTCAAAAATCTGAGTTGATATACATATATGCAGCCTCAAAAAACGTGTATTAACAGGTGGAAATGATGATGTACTCATTTTATGGCTTGGTGACAAGTGGACCAACAAAAAAGGAGCTAGTTGGCAAAAGTGCCAACTTGGAAAGTTTGAATTGGTATCCAACGGCTACTTGGCTATTCTTGGAGCTGATTTTTGTTTGAATATTTCATCTGCCACATGCCTATTCTTTTGCCAAGGAGTTGAGGGGATAGTGGAGTTGTTATACCTTTTTATCCCACTATATTATCTTCAACATTTTCAAGACAAAATATAGTAAAAAAATTCGGCCAAAATGATTTTCCAAGGTGCACCAATTATGTTGCTTCATTTTGCCATGCGTACAAGATGATTGTGTGGACAACCAATGATGTGAAGACACTTATGCATAGATAATGAAGATAGTGACACATTAGAGTTCTTATCTACAAGGCTTAACTCACACTATAAATAAGAGACAAAGGTGAAGAAGAAGAATACACTTGAAAACAATAGTTGATTTGTCTAACTATCTTCTTCTTCTACTCATTCTTGATTCATTCTTTATAGCCAAGGTGTTCTTGAGATATTTGTTGTAGAGCTACAAGCCTCTTATGTTTCATTTGTAAGATTGGTTAGCCAAATCTATAAGGCTATACCAATAGGTGGTAGTGTTGTTTCAACCAAGAGTTGCATAGAGATGTTCATCCAAATCTTGAATAGGGTTGGTGTTTAACCAAAGGATCAATCTTGGTTCTTGTTGTAATTTGGTTCATACTATAGTGAAATCCAAGAAAAATTGTTCCTTGGGACTGGAGTAGGTCACATTGACCAAACTATGATAAATTCTCGGTGTTCTTGTCTTGCTTCTACATTTCTGCATTCTGCCTGTTTTTCACTGCAGATTTCACACAATTTCACATGTTTTGAAAAAATAGCTAAACCCTTTTAAAATTTGTGATTTTTGGTGAAATTATACTTCAGACTGTTAGCTTTCATTTGCAACAAGAATCACTTGATTTGAGCAAGGAAAAATTAGTCTTTCAGTCTTTGCAAGATGACTGCTCCAATCTGCCTGCAATCTGACCAGTTTTGAAAAAACTTGAATTCTGTTTTAATCAAGAATTATTTAAGGTCAGGGCCTTCTGAAAACATAAACTAGACATCCTAAGGAGTGTTTTGACATAAAGATCGACCTTTTTGGTTAAGTATTCAAAGAGAAACACGTTTTTAAATGTCAGCAACATTCTGTCCAATCCTGTCCAAATTGACCATCTGAATCTTTTTATTTGTTTGAAGGGCCAACGATCTTATTTTTGTCTAATTTCTGGACAGAGTCTTGTCAACACATTGAAGTAAAGTTCTGAAAATTTTCATAATTTTTGGAGTTGCGTACAAGGTTTTTGAATCTTTTAAAAACGGGTTTTGAATCTGAGGTAGTCTCAGATTCTATTTTCAAAGGAGATTTTTATCAAGGGCAGTAGTGTAATTTCCGCTAACCACTATTCACCCCCCTCTAGTGGTGTTTATTGCATGTGCACGGTCCAACATCACAATAAGCTTCTGGTTTTATTCTGTCCAGCATCGATCGATCGATGTAGGAGATGATGCACACCGATCTATCGATGTGTCTCATCCTGAGAGATCGATGTCACTTTTTCACTTTCTTTAACTTTTTGATTTTTTATAATACAAAGTGGTATTTTCTTAGTATAAAATCATGCTTTTGAAAATTATTCAAACATAACATTCTCAACAAACTCTTAAGTAGAACTTGTTGAGGAAAAGTGAAGAGACAATTAGAAAGGCTTTGAGCCCCTTGCTTGTAGTAGTAGAAGCTATTGAGATTTGAGTTTGTTGGAGGAGCAAGTCAAAATGTCTTGGGCTCTTGCTTGGTGTAACAAAACTTGTTGAAAATTTGAGTATTTGATTGTAACAGGAGAAGATCAAGATTGAGTTGTTAAGTAAACAAGTATAGAAGTATTAAACTCTCAATTATAGAATAGTTGAGCATGAAGTGGTTGTTGAAGTAGTAGTTGTTACAAACAAATATGAGAACAAGTTGTAGTAATTGTTATAATTCTTGTTCTTTGTTGAAGGTAATGAGAAAATATTTTTGAAAATATATTTTGGAAGCGAAATGGTAATGGAGTAGAATCAAAATTTTCGAACCATTATAAACATTGTGCAATCTCTATCTTCTCTTTTGTTTTATATATTTATCACATTATGTGAGCTTGAATGACAAATACCTAAATCTGATCCAATCAGCTATTGGGTTACAGATCCAATTTGGAATTGTCACATTACGTTAGTTGTATAATAACAAATTACTAATATAGTGGGCGGGCAGAATCTTGATGTACGTTCTTCACATGTCTTTTTATGACAGGAAGAGTGAAGCCTCCGAAACTAACAACTTTGGCCTTTTGCTATAGAATAATACAGGAAGAAAAAGAATGATTACGCTTTCCCCGCCTTTTTTGTGAGTGGACTGTGGAAGAGCGAAGACTTCAAAATAAAACAAAACGAAAATACGATTGATGTGGAAAACCTTTGGAGTTTGGATCAGGTGGGTTATAAGAACAGATAAAATACTTTAGGAAAGTTGAAGCAGCTTCCAGTTTCAGCGGAAAAGGACGACTGGTATCCAGAATATAGCCTAACTGTTTTTGGGCAGGAATTCTCGAAAGAGATATCATAGATTTAATTATTGTCAAAGTCAACAAAGTCTCTTTCCAGCAAGTACATAGTGTGGGAGCTTCTTGGTCTGCAGGCTTGCCTGCAGTGCTGGGGGCTCCTTATGTAGACTACTGTGTAAATGATCAAACTTCTGTTAACGGGTCGTTGCGTAACTGATTTACCTCCATACACTATTTTTGGGACTGGACGAACGGACCTAGATAAGGACGAGTGGACTAAAACCACGGGTGAGATCAGAGGAGGTTAGAAAGTAGGCAAAATATGAGGCCTCCAATCACGTCCCGCCACGTGTAAAAAAAATTGTCTTTTTTTTAAAAAAAATTTGAATATGGTGGGACCACCGACAATGTTTTTTACACGTGGCGGAACATGATTGGAGGCCTCATATTTTGCCTCCTTTCCAACCTCCTCAGATCTCACCCTCTAAAACCAGAGGCGGGTCCAAACGGCGCCCACAGAGTTGTTGTAAAACCACTGGTACGGATTCCACAAAACCGGGAGTTTCCTTTTTAGTAAGAGGTTTTTTTTTTCCTCTGTTGGTTTTCAACTTTCAACAAGACGATGCATTTCCCACGCGCCGTCTTTTGTCCAATAGTCTATCTTTTTTTATTAATCCTATATTTTTTTATGTTATCCTCTTTTTAAAGTAGCCAACAATTATGTTTAGTTGTAAAATTGCCTTTTCAAACAAATAATACAAATAAGTCACTAATAAAAAAACAAATAACGCATCAAAAGATAAAAAAGTAGAAAGTGGTCACATTTATAATTACCAAAAAAAAATGTTAAATAATTTATCATTTAAAAGTTTATTTCTTATAATGTGCTAATAAAATAAGATGGAAGGAGTAACAATACTAATAAATTCGTACAGTCTCGTTTGCAAAGTTTAGTAAAAATATAGAAACAAATAATATATCTTGATAAATAGCTTTTAAGAATTTGTCGTACACGGTAAAATCACAATAGCTTCAAATCTAATCCACACACAAGAAATTCAAATACTACCAGTAACGACATTTGAACTTCATTATTATAGTTCAAACTTCAAGCTAAACTGTTTTCGAACACCTCTGTACCATTTCACTAATATATGTGGGAACACTCAAAAAATCTTGTATTGGAAAAAAATTGTACGTAGACATATAAGTATGATTTAATTGTTAAATGTTAAGGATGATTAATCTTCTTTAAACCAAAAAAGACGTGAAGCTAGATTTAGCTGACATTGCCTGAAGCGAGAATAAAAATAAAGTTTATTTACATCTACACCGGCTTAAAGTTTGCGATATTTATTGACGCCTTCGAACTAAAACAGGTGTAAGACATGAAATCAACTGGACAAATCTGAGTTGTAACAATTATATTATCAAAAACAACTGGCAAAGCCAGAGTGAAAAGATTAAATCCAAGATCTTACGAGATCCTAGTGTTTTTGAAGAGTCAACAAAGACGCTACCTATTAAAAAACTAAAATATGAATAACAAAAAGACCATATATTAAAAAAATATGATAGTATGATGTATAGATATGATTTAAACATTACATATCAATAAACATAAATCTTTGTTAGACGAAACACCCGATTCAATTAAGATTCGTGGTTGCAGATTGGAGTTTGATGTTTTTAAAACACATTAAAATTGTTGAAAGCAACAACATAATTTTACTGTTTGAAGAGAAGATAAAGGAGAGAGTGGAAGGGGAGAATGGTTTCCGGTATTATGTAGCCGCCTTGACCTGAAAATCTGGGAACCGGATATTCTGACCGCCACCCTGTGACCTCCTTCGTGATCGTCTGCAGGGGTGGTGAGGCTGTATGCGGGCCAATCTGGGAACCGGATCTTCTGACTGCCACCTCCATGACCCCCTTCGTGACCGTCTGCCACATGGCAGAAGGTCCTTTGTTACCGTCCAGCACCCGCATCCAGGCTCACCACCCCTGCTGCCACGTAGGGGCAGGTCCTTTGCTACCCGCATCCAATCTCATCATTCATGCTGCCACGTGGCAGCAGATCCTTTGTTACCGTCACCATGAGTCAGGCGATCCCATCGAGAAAATCTGCGCTTGCACACGTTTTGTATTTATGTTCCATAGTTTTGGAGCCACGTGCATGTGAATTTGTCTATTTTGTTGAGTAAAAAATCAAATCCTACAACTCGGGTCTCCACCACCCCATGTCTATTTTCTCAATCTACATCATACCTTTCATCTATGGACCAAACTACCCTCTCCCTAACTCACTGCTCTTCACTTTGGTTCTTAACCTTAGGCATGTCAAAACTTACCAGATATCCGATATCCGAATTCGAATTCACCTGTCCGAATCGAATATGGTAAAAGCTGTACATTCGTTTCACCGTATTCGAATTCGTATCCGAATAGTATTAGAAAAACAAATACGAATATGGTATAGTCATTACCGTATCCGAATATCCGTATCCAAATAGAAATTTTTAAAATTAAATAAAAATATATAATAAAATATATAATAATATATAAAAAATATGTAAAAATATTTATTTTTAAAATTTTAAAAAAATATATATGAAAATATGTATACGGCCGCTTAAATTTGCTGATTTCGAATTCGGATATCCGGATTCGGATATTCAAACAAATTTGAAATAGATATAATACGGATTCGGATATCCGGCACCGAATTCGAATCCGAACAAATTCGAATTCGGATGACTTCCTAAATATCCGTCCGGATTCGGATACGAATTCGGATATAGTTAGACAAAAACGAATTCGAATACGGATACTGTGTTACCGTATTCGTTTTATCCGTTTGACATCCCTACTTAACCTTGCGCCTAGCTCATTTTTCTTCTAATTATTATTAAAGAATATAAATGGGTTGTCGTTTCTATATATAAACATATAAACGTACAGGTTCAATTCAACAAAAACCTAAGAATAAATCGCACTTTTATGAAAAATTAAAGTATCAACTCCAAAAACGTTAAGAAAAAATATTGACGAAAAGTACGCCTTACAAGATGAGTATATTAGTAAACACGTATTAAGTTTATTTAACGGTCTCTTGCATAAAAAAATATAAAGTAAATCTGTATACATCAAATTACAAAACGATCGTATTTTTTTCCGGATCATACGAAAACTTTTAGTATAATGGAAACGTCTTTTGTAACATTATAGAGTCAGTCATTCATTAGTTTAGTAAAAAGAATGTGGAAAGAGCATAGTTTTACAACTATTCAATCATTTCTTCTGATTACATACTTGTTTATTATATTCAATCAATTATTTTGATTATATACTTGTTTATTAAGGCAGGGAGGCAAATAATAGAATGAATCTTGCCTGTCACCTAGGGGAAAGGCATGTGGCTTAAGTATACGAAGTTTAAATTATAAGAGGAACTCAGGCCATACAAATAGACTAGGTTAAATATTCACGTCACCGTGTGGGTATTGAGAATCCCACATTTGCTAATTTGAGAAAAATGCATGGCTTATATGAGGATGAGTTTTCACCACCCATTGCCTTAAGGTTTTGAGTGGATATGAGCCTCACCTCATGTAAACCCAAGTTTCAACATGGTATCAGAGCAGGTTTAAAATGTGGACTCACCCCTTGCCTGGCCCATAGTTGGACACTTAATGTTTCCCCTCACCTAAGTCCATATGTTCATGTCTAGCTTGTGGTTTGTGATTGAGGATGTTCATGCCTGGCTTGTGGTTTGTTGATTGAGGGCGGATTGTTGTGATTGAGGATGTTCATGTCTGACTTGTGGTTTGTGATTGAGGGCGGGTTATAAGGCGCGTGTGTATGTCAAGCCACGTTGCCACGTGAGGGCGGGTATTGAGAATCTCACATTTGCTAATTTGAGAAAAATGCATAAAAATGCATGGCTTATATGAGGATGTTCATGCCTGGCTTGTGGTTTGTGATTGAGGGCGGATTGTTGTGATTGAGGATGTTCATGCCTGGCTTGTGGTTTGTGATTGAGGGCGGGTTGTAAGGCGCGTGTGTATGTCAAGCCACGTTGCCACGTGAGGGCGGGTATTGAGAATCTCACATTTGCTAATTTGAGAAAAATGCATAAAAATGCATGGCTTATATGAGGATGAGGTTCCACCACCCATTGACTTAAGGTTTTGAGTGAATATGAGCTCCACCACTCATTGCCTTAAGGTTTTGAGTGAATATGAGTCTTACCTCATGTAAGCCCAAGTTTGAACAGTGGGTTTGCAAATCCTTCATATCCTATCGTGAAAGAGGAAACGAAAATTCTTTATATTTATTCACTATTGGAAGAGTTACTCTTAACACAATTTTGTAGTATAGTTTTAAGAACACAAATTAAAAGGACAAACGATTAAATAAGAATTTTACTGTAAGTGTTACAGTATCCATATTTATATTTTACTGAACCAAATTTATTCAGATAGATGATTTAGTCAAATAAAACCATCATTAATGTAAGTTGATAAATTATTTGTGAAAGAAACCATTTTATTGTTTTATACAACGATATATTATTGTAGAGGGAAGCCAGAGTAAAGACATGCTCAAACTCATTTGAGATGAACGAATTAGGCACTGCCTATTAGATTTGCACTGAAGACATGATCCAGAGTAGGATTTCACGGAAATAGAGGATTAATGTTAACGAGGTATAAGCCAGATATAGGGACACATTAGAATATGTTTAAGCGTGTAGATAATATCTACCCTTTAGGTTGACTTTGCACTTGTTTGTTTATGTTTTTATCGTTGTTTTGCATTATATGTACATATACACGTTATGAGTATTTTAATATCGGCAGTCTCCTGTTTGTATTTCCTGAATTCTCTCACTGACACACTAGCACAGCATATCCTAATTGTTGTGCCATTCATACAGACACATATAGAGCGAGGGGTCTCACTAGAAGCAAACTGTGATAGAGGTATTGTTTGGCTGCCGTTTAACCTCTGCATATCCTAATAATAGCTTTTGACATCGTTGTAATATACTGAGTATAATTGATGATGATGATGATGTTTTTTCACAAATCTTATATACTTTTGAAGTATATTTCTTAATAAAAAAAATCGTACGCTACATGCAAAGACCTTTATCTTATGAACCCGGATGACCATGAAGATTAGTAAATTTTGGAACATGACATTATTTTATAACTCCCATCGTAACTTATTAAACAATAAAAAATTACGCTAACAATGATCCGTCATTATTCAGATATTGCAACTAAAATAATCGAAACCAAAACGTATTGGAATATTGCCGAAACCAAAAAAAACCAAACAGCTTTTGAATACACTGCATCGGCACCACTTTTGGGAAACCACTTGCGCCTCCCTTCTTCCTAAACTACACCCCACTTTCCCCCGCCCCTTCAATTAAATAAAATCACCTGCCTGCAATTGCAGGTTTATCGGTGGATCAGATTCATCGATTTACAACCCAGCTGACTAAGTGACTTCTGGTAACCCGTCCCTCATCAAAATAAAATCACCTGCCGTATCCATCATCTTCATCTTCCAGTCAATCATATCTCCTTCTTTCTCAGTTTGTCCTGCTTTAAAAAAAAAAGCGAATTATTCGGTTTCGAAATTTCGGCTTCAATTTTTGCAGTCTGAAAATTGATCATGCGGATGAGTTGTAATGGATGCCGTGTGCTTCGAAAAGGATGCAGTGAAAAATGTAGTATTAAACCTTGTCTTCAGTGGATCAAATCTCCTGATGCTCAGGCAAACGCAACCGTTTTCCTCGCCAAATTCTACGGCCGCTCCGGACTTCTCAACCTCATCAATGCCGGACCCTCCCACTTGCGTCCTGGTATTTTATATACTCATTTTTATCCTTTTCTTTTCTTTTCTTTTCTTTGCTGTTCTTTACAGATCAGTACATTAATTTTATGTTGGTCAAGGTTAAATCCATAACATAATTTTTTTGCGGTCGATTACTTTTTATGGTTTATGAATATCGGATTCAACAAATAGTATATTCTAATGATAGAAAAAGTTATCGTTACGACAACATCAAAAACCAGTGTGAGAGACAACAGAACAATACTCCATTTCCAAATGATGTCATGATTATGTACAGTAATTAAAAAGTATTCAATTGTGCATCAAAGTTCATGGTACATCGTTGGATCAGTTTTGATCTAATGGTGTATCGTTCATGTGGAATATTATAAAAGGGATAGTACTAAAATATATGCAAGGAGTTTGGGAGCATTATAAATGAAACAAATTTATTCTGTGTGAGCTAAATATTCTTTTTTGTTTTTTTGAACTTTTGAAATCCTTGTAGCGATTTTTAGATCCTTGATGTATGAAGCATGCGGGAGAATTGTGAGTCCAATAAACGGCTCGACTGGTTTGTTATTAGCTGGAAAGTGGCAGCTATGTCAAGAGGCTGCGGAAGCCGTTCTGAGCGGCTCACCGATAAAGCAAGAATCAGAAACGGCTGCAACCAGCCTCTGCCCGGATCCTTTAAAGGTGTGTGATATTCGCCACGTGTCAAAAGATGAGAATGAAGCCGCTCTTGTAGCCGCTGGTCGAGATCTTCAAAGAACAAAAACTCGGAGAAATTTCAAGAAAGCCAGCGTGAAGCCGAAGTCTAGGGTGGAGTCGTCGGAAGTGGACAATGGGGCTCGGGTTATACGGAGCTGGGGCTGGAGCCAAAAAGACGATGACGTGGTAGGATCACCTAGACCTGACTCGGCTTTGAGCCAGCACGTCGAGGTGGAGCCACGGAGTCTAGGTGGGGAGAGCGTTGGCGATGCGGACAGCGGTTCTGAAAGGACAGTTGAAGCGGCGCATGAAAAGCTAGAGGAGCGAGCCGACTATAGTGATGGTGAGCTGGAGCTGGAGTTGACCTTAGGTTTTGAGCCTGTTTTGAAACGGCAGCGAGCCGAGCCAGTCAATGCTGACTTTGGGGTTCGGCGATCGGATGGTGACTTGTGTACTAAATCTAAGTTAAAATAATGTTAAATATTGCTAGTTATCTTATAGTCTAGCAAAAAGTAAAGGAAAAAAGAGCTACTTGTGCAAATTTTGTTCAGTTCTTTTGAATTTTTGTTTTTTAAAATTATAAGTTTTGCAATTTTGAACATGTGGGTTGCATTATTCAAGGGTTTTCAATGACAAATGTAGTAGTAGTGGTTTATCATGCAAATTATTCCAAGTGATCTTCTCTAATATCTAAGATTTGCTTTAGAAACATTGTTTGTTTACTATTAGATAATTGGTAAAAAGTAAAACTTGATAAAAAGGGAAGCTACAAAAGTTATGTATACTAATAAAATTGGCTCACTAAAGTCGTTTCAAGATTACTTCATTCTTAGATGATCGATGCTATCCACCCTTTTATTGTCTTAAGCATTATGTTACGTTCGTTAATGATAATTTTATGCAATGATAAATATATATTTTTTTGAATAGATACGCATTCTTGTTATTTTTACATTATTTTATTTCGTTTTTTTATCATTGACTATTGAACAAACAAGGGGTAAACTGCATTTTGTGCTCAATGATTTGTCGTGCCCGATTTGTAGAATTTCTCTTGAAACGCGGGATCACTTGTTATTCGAGTGTTCATTTGCTAGACAAGTTTGGGATCAAATATTATACTGGTTATACATTCCGAGAAAATTCCCCTCTCTCATTGCTCTTCTACGGTGGACATTGAAACATGCTAGGAATGAAAGTGACAGGGCCAAGTTCATTAAAGCTACTTTTCATGCTACCATTTATTGCTTATGGCACGCAGAAATCTTAGAATTTTCAAGGATCAAAATCCTATTGCCCGAGATGTAGTCCAAAGAGTTACTGCTCATGTGTACAAGTTAATGCAAGTAAATGACACATAGAGTAGGTTTTTGGTGATTGTATGATGTGCATTCTGGGTATGCCCAACGAAATTGTAAATGTACTGATCCTATTTTTGATCACTGGTTAAATGAATTATTTACATTTTAACCAAAAAAAACAAGAAGGCATCTTTTTCTAATAACTACATATTTTTATTATTTTTACATCATTAATTTTATTTTATCATTTATTATTGACTTTTGATCAAAGAAGATATCGTATCAATCTCAAAAAAATAATGTATCATTTATAATAGGTGTAACCTTATTGATTTTTAAAGAGAGACTATTTCCATATCCACGTTTACTTATTCAAACCTTTTGTTAGAAAATAATGAGAAATGGACAAGTTTGTCCTTTAAGTGAGGGAGAACAAAAAGCAAAATAATTCATATTGCCAGGGTTTTTCCCCCCTTCCCTTTTCGGAGAATTATCTTATGAATTGTCGTTACGTTGCAATTTGCATCTAAATCATAAAACATGGAAGAAAAAAAAAACAGCTTCACTCAGAAAGGAAGAACAAGTTAGGCAGCTGATATAACATTAGAGTTAAGGCAGCGGCTCATTAGCCGCCCATCATAGATGTCGAAATAAGTAAAAGCAAAATCTGATATAGAAATGTATTTAATTAACAAAACCATATTATTTTGATTTTTTCTTTTTCAGTGATTGATTAATTATGACATTAACTATAGAGTTGGACGTAATTTGTTATACTTCTTTACTGTTTAAAAACATCCGGAATTCAGGTTGTTAATTAAATTAACCATCATGTTTTCGGTTCTTGTTGTAAAAGATTCTCGATGATTCATAAAGTAGCTAACAAAGTCACAGTAAAAAGTACAAAAATTACCATGTTATTTTTAGTGACAACTAGGAAGCAGTGGTCAAAGACACACATATTAATGAATTATTATCAGATTTATTGATATACTAAAGATGTGTATTACAGAGATCTCAATAATCCATAAGACAAAGAAAAGGCGGAATAATTCGTTTATCATCGCTGGCGAACACATAACCAAATCCATGTTTATATTTTAATAAAAAAAAACGTTTATGCCTTTTCTTTTAATTAACGCATAAGTGGATCCGAAATGAAAAGAAAGTATCCAGTTATATTTTTTCCTTTCTTTAAAAAAAAGAAAAGATTCTATAAAAAAAAAGAAACAAATGATGACTGTTCAGATAGTAGAAAGTAATGGGTGGGTGTTCTTATTAGAAAGATATGATGGTTATTTCATAGAGTTAGAAACAATCTTGCGGCATAAAATGTCTTCTCAGAATTTCCCCCTCCATTAATTCCCTCAAATAAGAATTTGGGCTAATAAGGCCTACAAGGCGGTGCAATGAGAGCCCAAAACCATTAGGGGGACTTCACCATCGTAGTGACTGATCCACATTCCCCTCTCCATCACTATCGGGTCTTCCTCACTGTTCACTCTCTTCTTATTCTTACCCCCTCAAGCCCTCAAATTCCACAAAATCGAACCAAAGAAATCACCCTCATCAACCTCATACAGCTACCCAGCAAAGGATAGAAGAAAGGTCAAAAAATGGGGAGGAAGAAAGGGGTGGTCTTCGATGAAGGAGCACCAGACGATTTCGACCCGGAGAACCCCTACAAGGACCCGGTTCTTGCGTTTGAGATGAGGGAGCACTTGGTGAGAGAGAAGTGGATCGACATCGAGAAGGCCAAGATCCTTAGGGAAAGAGTCAAGTGGTGTTATAGAGTTGAAGGTGTGAATCATCTGCAGAAGTGTCGCCACCTTGTTCAGCAGTATCTTGATGCTACTCGCGGAGTTGGGTGGGGCAAAGATCATCGGCCTCCTTCTCTCCATGGTGGGAATATTTTCTTTTAGTGTTTTTTTATTGAAGAAATTAGGTTATCTGTTGTTTTTTTTTCTTGGGTTTTGATTCGTTTGTTTGTTTGACTTGTGGGATTGCAGGCCCTAAGGTTGTGGCGGAGGCAGTTGAGTGATTTGCTGAAGTAGAGTGATTTGAGGTAAAAGATCGATTCAATTTGATCGTTTTCCATGTTCGTGTCTTTCTTTTTGATGGGTTTGTGATGGATGTTCTACCGTCCGAGTTTAGCTTTTGCTGTACGATTATAATGTTATAATTCCGGTAGGTCAATATGATTTTATTGGAAATAATGCAAGTTTGCTGCTTTGGACTGAAATGTTCCTAGTTTGCGTCATTGTTTTCGATGTGTTTGTGATGGATGTGAGTTTATCTTTTGGTATAGGATCGAAATATGTAAATTTTGGAAGGTGCAATATGATGAAATTGGGGGTGAATGCAAGTTTGCTGCTTTGGACTGAATTTTTCTAGTTTGCTTCTGAATGTTGAATTTAGCTATTGCTATTGGTTTAAGATGTTTAATTCCTGTAGCTGTGATTGACTGGATGTTTGCTGCTTTGGACTGAAATTTTTCCTAGTTTGCATCTTTGTTTTTGATGGGTTTGTGATGGATGTGACTTTATTTTTTGATATAGGATCGAAATGTGTAATTTTGGGAGGTGCAATATGATGAAATTTGGGGTGAATGCAAGTTTGCTGCTTTGCAGCCCGCATTTTCGAATCTGGTCTTGGTTTGAGTCTGCCGGGTTGATCGAATTGGATGGAATAAGGAGAAATTTGATTTTTCTGGGCTGTTATTTATTGTTTATGGAATTTCAAGTTATGCTTGTGCCACAGCTCACAATTTACTATGCTTCAAGATGCTGTAATAGACTGAGTCAAGTAGAAAAAGACCTATAATACTATGCTTAAGGACTTTGAGGATGCTAGAGTCTCTTTGTTTAGAAGGCAAGGGAATAGTCCAGCGCATCTACTTGCCCAACAATGGTTGGGCCCTAACTGATTTTAAGTACCGGGGCTCTCAGCCACCAGAAGATGTATTGCACGCTGTTACGGCAGACAATCTACTTCGATGAAATCTATGTTTTTTCAACCCAGAAAAAAAAGAAAAAAAAAAAGGAAAGAAAAGGATGCTATAAATTTAAAATTTGTATGTAGACTTTAGGTTACCATGAGATTTACTTGGCTAATCTATTGATGAATCTTTGTCCTTGGCAACCTGTACATTTAATTTTCTGTATGCATTTGAAAGCATCAAGGGATTCTTTTGACTAAGCATGTAATTTACTCAAATTGTTAACGTATAGGTGTGGCATAATGTGTGCCTGATTCCTCAGAGGGTAGTTTATGCTAAAATCTTCGGATTAATCAAGCAACACTACAGGGATTCTCTTTTCCACCCCCCTCCCCTCAAAACCATGTGGCTTAAGGTTTTCAGGTTTGCACTTTCTTTTTATGGTTGCAAGAAAAAGTTCGAGTGGCCTTGTCTCCGGTTTGTCACCAACTTGGACCAGGGCAGCCCCCTATGATGTAGGGTCCAGTTACAGCGGTACCTTGCATACTACACACCAACACAGTCCTAAGGACGGCCTCTATCAAATCCTTGATCTTTGGATAGGCCGTGGCTGTTTTCTTACTAGCTCAGCCAATTTTAGTGGGTTAGCATTTTCTTTCACAATGAACAATAACAGAGCTAGTTGGTCGAATCTTAAAAGTACTGGGCTTTTGTTTTATTGACTGCACTTGGACTTTGTTAACGGTACCTTTTAACATAACATGAATCAGTTTTTAAGTAATCTTCTGGGTATGATGATGGTGCTTAATGAAGATTTTGATGGAGCATGTTTTGATAAGTGAGCGGCTATTTCTCATCTAGCATGTAAGGAGGAATCCTAGTGGGTTGTTGGTTGATTTATGTCACAGAGATCGACTGGGGATGCACTTTACCTAATGCAGGTGTTTGAGATGCTTTAAACTGTATTTCCCCATCTATCACTGTAGAGATTTGCTTATCACTGAATGAATCTTTTCTGCGTTGTTATTATTTTGATCTTTTTGATTGTGTGGGGATATCGTTTTTGAGTTTGATGCGTGTATGAAGTAAATTTGCTAAAAAGAGTTGAAAGTTTCATATATTTATTTTTTTTATTATTTATGACTTTTCTTTCGTGCTTTACTTGGCTCCAAAATATTGAATATATAGAGAATTTGGAAATTATGGAGGAATTAAGTTAATGAGAAAAACAATGAAGCTGCGATAGCGATTGATTGAGAAAAGCCTTTGCAAAGAAGCTAGTATCTGAAAATCAATTTGGATTTATGCTTGGAAGGTCAACAATAGAGGCTATTCATCTCTTGAGAAGATTAATAGCGAGATATTGGACAAAGAAGCAAGATCTGCATATGGTTTTCATTGACTTGGAAAATGTATATGATAAAATTCCACGAGATACTTTTTGGAGAGTTATTGAAAAGGCGTCAGAGTAGCATATATAGAAATTATTCAGGACATGTATGAGAACAATGACAAGCGCAAGGACTTAAGGAGGAATAAACCCAAAGTTCTCTATTACAGTGTGTTTACACAAAGGATCGACATTAAGTCCATACTTATTTGTTTTAGTTTTAGATGAACTCATTCTACACATGTAAGACAGAGTTCCGTGGAGCATGTCATTTGCTGATGACATTTTGATGATGGATGAGACTAGTGAAAGAGTCAATACGCTGGAATGTTGGCGGGAGACACTAGAGGAATAAAGCTTTTAATTGAGTTGAAATAACACAAAGAATATTAAATTTAATTTTAGCCACAAAAGAATGATCTTGCAACCTAGTGTGAAACTGAGAGACTAAGAGATTTACCTGGGTGAGAGTTTTAGGTATTTAGGATCTATACTACTAAAAGATAGATGAATTGACAAGGATGTGAATCACATTGTATTGGTCGGGTGGTTAAAGTAGAGAAGTACATTATGTTTATTTATTTATTGTGATAAGAAAGTGCCATTAAGGCTTAAAAGGGAAGTTTTACGGGACAACAGTAAGACTCGCACTGTTGTACGAGTCTGAATGTTTGACAGTCAATTATGAAGTGAACAAAAGTTGCGAATGGCGGAAATGAGAATGTTAAGATGGATGCATAGACATACAAGGAAGGATAAAATAAGAAATGAACATATAAGGAAAAAGGTTGGGGTTGCTTTAGGTACTTAGGGCAGAACCACCATTCAGATGATACGATATTTATGAAAGAGACGTACATATTGTGTATTAGGTATTAGAAGACACAAAGAAGAGTAGGATTTAGGCTACCGTTCAAAACAAAGAAACAAAGTAAGTAAATAAATAAATAAAATGCAAGAGAAATGATTGATTTATATAGCTGACCGTATATAGTGAGAAAAGGACTTAGAGTGTTGTGGTAGCGAATTTAGATCATACTGGGATCTGAAAATCTACTTGTTGAAATGTTGTTATTTAAATCAAAAAAATGAGAGGCAATATCATGGTTAACATCTGTTGAATTAGATGTAACACACTTCAGGTTTTCGCTAAGGTGCTTTTCAGATTTCATCGTAATACATGGCTTGCAGTCATTTACCGAAAAGAGAGAGCACTGGATCCTTTGAAAAATAACAGCAGACGATTTAAAAAGCAAAAAAGAAAGAAAAAAGAAAAAAAAAAGGCTTGAAGAAGTGGGCCCTCCCGCACATTTTCTGCTACTTATTTTGCTTTGCTGTTCTGTTCTGCCTTTTGCTTGTGCATGGTGGCTCTTCTTACTATGTAGGGAATATTTTTGATTTTAACGCCTGGTTTTTTATTTTACATGGCTTTCTTATTAGGATACTGACTTAACCGCTATTCATGTAGGCACTGTACCATATGACATAAAAGGACATCTTGTTTGAGGCTCATATGAGCATGCGTCGTTTTAGGCTTCTGATTGCCTATACAAATAGTTTGAAGTTGTTATGCAGAAAATTGTTCCTATTGAAGTTAAGTCTTAAGTTATCATTTTGTATTTGTGTAGGAGGGGTGATGATCTTTACACTCAGATCTGGTTGGTTTTAAGCAATGTAGTAACTTTCTAGTAGTCTTTGTAGATTACTTGACAGATGTTTCATATCAATTCAGCAATGAGACTCCTGAACTTACAAACCGATAATTTCTTTCTGGTTTACACAAATCAACATTCTTTTTGCTACTAGAGTTCTAGATGGATAGCTCTGGTATAAGCCGTAGTTTTGGAACTGCGTGAACATGTTTCTGGTGAAGTAAGCTTGCTCTGGCCGTATGTGTGCATGGGACTTTCTTTTTTAATGAAAGATGCAGGTTTTGTTGGAAATCTTGATACTGTAGTGATGTTAGCTTTGGTAGATATCATAATCTGCTACTAAGTTTGACATGGACCGTCCTTTCATTCATTTGCAGGGTCGTGTAGATCCCACAGGGGATGTATAAAGTGGTGAGAAGGCGAGGCTTGCGGACCAGCCTGAGTTCATGTGTTGTTTACTTCTTCTTTCCTTCATTGCGCTTGTGCTCAATGTTGTATACACAAATGCTAATGTTGCTTTAGCTTTCTGAGATTTTTCTTCGTGTTCTTGAAAGATAGCTACTTCAGATATCTAAGGCATTGTTAATCAGCTCACCAGAAATAAAAAGAATTCTTGTCAATTTTCTGCTTCCTACTTGTTTGTGGACGAATGATATGCAAAGTCATCCTATTTTTTTTCTTTGACCTTTGTGTATTCCTTACGTATAGAGCCGGAGGTCTCACTGGAAGCAAACTCTCTATTCCTTGGGATGGAGGTATTGTTTGACTGCCTCTCACCCTCCCCAGACCCTAGCGATAGGTTTTGCTGTCGTTGGGATATATTGGGTATGATTGTTGTCTTTGTGCATTCCTTTATTTGTGCTGTCAATAAGTGGTGTATGTATGAGTGTGCTACTATTTTCCCTTGTCAGAATCTTGAAGCTCACAAGACCTAGCATATGTTTTTGCATGTACAGAAGCCAACAACATTTGGCTTTTACCTACTACTATACATGGAAAAACAGTAGTTTGAATGATATGGTGTTTTGTATGAGAATTTCGTTCAAGAGGGTGGGACTCTTCTGCGTATTAACAAAAAGGAAAATGACATTTGGTGTTCATAACTATAGCTATTATGTCTAAATTGTATAAGTTTACAATTCTTATTATAGGTGTATGTTAGGAATTGCAAACTTACAATGTAAAAAATTAAAAAGATTAATATTTATGGATGGACCCTGAGAATTGCAAATTTATCGTGTAATCACATTGACTATAGTTAGGACACCAACTGGACAACAATACTATGCGAGGTCGACTATATTGATCAATTATTTTTCTTGTGTGATATTTATTTATTTTTCTTTTTTTGAGTCGTATATTAAATTCTATTTTTATTTTGTGTCTACTAATACTTAATATATAATATGTGTATTTAAAATACGTTTCTTTTGAAAATATCATATTATTTCAATCATGATTTCAGAATAAGTATCTAAAACTTTTACTTAAATCTTATATTTTTCATACGACATTGATTATATGAATCAATCGTCTTTATTATTATGTCCTATCAGTGACTGTGAACACCGGTGTCATTTTCCAAACCTCAAGAATGTTACTTCGCGTAGAGTTGACGAAATCAATATCCAAGAGCGATAAACCTGAGGGGTGTTAACATTCTGTTCTCTTGATCGGTTGAAATACATGCCTAAAATCTCGGCTAGAGAATACATATATATATATATATATATATATATATATATATATATATATATATATATATACATATATATACATATATATATGTGTGTGTGTATATGTATGTATTCTGAATAGAAGCAGATTAGAAATTCTCATAAAAAGCTGGATCAGCTCTTGCTTTTGTTGTATGATGCTCTTAGAGAACTTTAATGCATATGGAAATGGTTCATGTATTTCCCGATCATATTTCTGATCCAGCGGTGTTGAACTTAGCAGGGTTTTTTTTTTTTTTATATATATATATATATGTTACAGTCCTACATACTAATGTTTTATAACATAGATTATGAACGACGTTGAACATTAATAGAAACATAGATAATGCATTTCTGCATAATCTCTATTCTCTATACTGCTTTACGTCATTTATATTCTCAAAATGTGTAGTTTCAATTACTTCTTTCGTGCTAAAAAGACTGGCTTAGTTGATTTAGTGCACAATATTAGGAAACATAATTTAAGGCAATGTTTTTGTGACAATTTGTCTATTATATATTTTATTTTAAAGCATAGCTTCTTTCTTTTATATTAATTGCAATGATAATGACAATGATGTTATACAAACTTCAGATATTATTACATTTCTATTTTTGCAAACCGACAATATTTTTGGAACAACACAAAATAGAAATTACATCAATATTTTTGGTACACAGATAGTAATATTGTCTTTGCAATCGTCAAAAATTATACTGACCATTTGTGATGTTCTTGGGGAATTGCAAATGATATATTTCATTATTTGCGTATGATATTGTTATGTAGGTTTGAATGATTTTAAAAACATAATGTTATTAAGTGATATAAAGTTGATAAAGTATAGAAAGATGTTAAAAAACTACTTTATATCGTAAAAATCACAAAAGATTTAAATAAATAAGGAAGTAACATTGATCTTTTAGATTGAAACACGTCGATCAATCAATATGTAAATCAGACTCTCAAAAGAGACATAGATCGATCGATGTATGTAGAGGTCAAAACTGAAAACCTGCTGGAAGACATCGATCTCTAAACCAGGACACATAGATCGATCAATGTCACATCATACCCTATATGTATCGATCGAAGTACATATCATACCCCACATAGATTAATCGATGTAAGATAGATTAGAACTGAAACCATACTGTGATACATCGATATCTCAAACAGAGCAACATCGATCAATCGATGTATACATTAGTCTCTAAATTTGAGACATAGATCAATTAATGTCAGTGGGTTTAAAACAATTTCTTTAATATGTGATAAGTATGCAAGAAATTTTTTTACACATAATTTTCCTTATATATGATAAAGTTTATGTAACATCTCATCTATGCTCATAATGAATATATATTTAAACTTGATATTGTGTTGTATCACTAACTTGCCATGGAGGTTTTGACAACTTACCACAACGGCAAAATAGTATTTTTGAGCTTTTGTAGGGCTACATCTCATGAATGATATATAAGGACAAAAAAGCACAAATATGGAGTTCATTACAAGTCCATTTGACATAATTGGTTTTCAAGGGCATTTTCGTCATTTTGAAGATAAGGGCATTGGTCATTCACACAAGTTTATTTTTGTGTAATGCTAAAATCGTTACAATATGGACTTCTCATATATGGTATTCATGGTCTTCATGTTATTAATGGTCTTCATATATATATATATATATATATATATATATATATATATATATATATATATATATATCAACCATATATATATATATATATCAACCATATTTTATACATACTTTGGTTTTCTCAGAATTCATATTGTCAAAAGGTGACATTTATTTTGTCATACTTTATGGTCTTCATGGTATTCTTATATAGGGGTGAGCAAAAAAACTGGGAACCGTAAAACCGGACCGAAACCGGACCAAAAATATGGATTTTAAACCGAACTGGAACCGTTTAAGTTTCACGGTTCGGTTCCAGAACTGTTTTTCTGCTTCACGGTTCCAATTCAGTTCCTAATTGTAGAGAAAAAGGGGTTTGAGTGATTTTCAAATACATGATTTAAATGTACACACACGTGCATAAGATATACATGTATGCATGATACATTGCTATTACTTGCCTTATTTAGCTTATATATAATGTTGCCGGACTAACGAGCCATGAGCGTTAAAGCTTACATCATATGGCAAACATTTGTTGTGTTTATACTATTTTCAGGTGCCACCATTAATGAACTAAACTAGTTCATTAAGTGAAGTACTTAGTTTATTAAACTAAGTAGTTCATTAAAGGAAGTCACATTTGGAAGATGCACAAAGGCAACAAGGCTATGGAAGGAAAGTTTTCTCCTCCTCCCCTCTTTAATGTGTACACGCCATATACATATATATTGCATATATTTTCAGATTTTTTGAAAAAGGCACATACACATGTATTCCAACGTACTACCGACACGTTATATATTTTACGTACGTACGTTAACGTCACACCACTATACTTAACTCATATTTATGAGTATATTCAGGTCTTATATCATATGACTTAAGATATGGTGATGACAAATTAAATACGACATGATAAAAGGTTCTAAACCAAAAATTGTCTTATCGGGCGAATACCGAAACTTCGCCAACGTGTCACGTACTTGCCATAAATAAATGGCCAGCCCCTATACTTCAAAAATCATCAAAAATGTCGTGGGTTACATGAAATATTCAGCCAAAAATACTTTTCATGTTGGCACACACAAATCACCCCACAATAAGGCCAAAATGTGAAGATTCCAAGTTTAATTTTGTCACATGTTAATGGTACCACTTTAGACCAGTCAAGTGTTGAGATTTAAAGTATATATATTATATATATTATGTATAACATAATATATATAACATGTGCAAAAGTTGGAATTTAAATTAGAGAAAAATCGGATAATCGATAAATATCGAAAATTCGGTTTTCTACGCACACAACACATGGAACGTTTTTGGTACATCATGTGACACGTATCTAGACACTTTTTACATATGTTATACATCTTAAAATGTTCTAGAAAATTAAATTAAGGGCTGATTGGAATATAACATGTGTGTATTATTAAATGTGCATTATTTTACAAAGTTAGCAAAAATAAATTTCAGCACATGCACATACATATCCAACGCCACCTACAGCTGAGATGGAGCTTATTTGGAGCCTTGTTGGCATATTGATTGGTCAAGGATCAATCATACAATGTTGGTGAATTAAAGAGAGAAGCTACAAATAGGAATTAATTTTTTAAATCAGTGTATCGGTTCTGGCAGATTTGCGCAATCTGACCACCAACGATTTTTCAAGTGTTAGAGGTTGAATTTTAATCTGAAATTTTTAGGAGATACTCATAACATCTGAGTCTAAGTTCTCTCCAAATTTCAGAATTTTTGAAGACCTGAAACCTAGTTTTCAAAATGTTTTAAAACTGGTCCTGAAAACAGAAACTGTTTTCAGAAGTTGGGTTTTTGTTTTAAACAAATTTTAAAAACCACATTTTCCGCACCCACTATTCAACCCCCCCTTCTAGTGGTGCCTTGCAGATGCTACACTAATTTCTCCAAACCGTTAGAACCGGAACCAAACCGTATAAATAATAATATTTTACTTTTTTTAATATAAATAACAAATAATAGTTTTTTTTTATAAAAATTAAGAGAAAAACTTGTGCCATTGACTCATTGTATTGCATGAAATGAAAACTGACTCATATGGTTAAAAAATTTTATATTAGGAATTTCTAAATCTGTATTTTATTGTTGCATCTAATTTTCTCGAGTATCAAATATGTTAAGATTTCCTTCATATTTCTTGTATGCCTGCATCCGAGATAATTTTGAGTTCAAGGATGCAAAATCCAACCGACTTTTTGATGATGGAATTAAATGGAAACCATGTATCTCTAACTTTTTGATGATGACATGGAATAATGTTTCACTGTGTTTCTTGATATCGTTAGTATTACTTGACAGATTTACAAATAAAAAAAAATAGTATGACTTGACAGGATACGTGGGAATTTAGCCACTTAAGCAACATTCATTCTTGCTTATTAGTTATTACTTATGATGTATTGTTTGCTGCATTCATTTTTTGTTTTGTTCGGTTGAGTGTTGCCAAATGACAAGGGTGAGTTATTGCTGGAGTTGGTTTCCATTTTTTCAAAAAAAAAGTTTTCTTTCTTTCGCGGTTCCACGGTTCTGAACTGGAACCAAACCGTTTTAAACGGTTCCACGGTTCTACAGTTCTGCAGTTTCGCGGTTCCAGTTCAGTTCTAAAAATAACATGCTAAACGGTTCCCGGTTCTAACGGTTCTGGAACCGTCAGAACCGGAACCGGACCGTTGCTCACCCCTATTCTTATATACATCATTCTTGGCTTCTCTACTATTATTTTTAACAGAATATTGGTCATATTCTTGAAGAAAAACCGGCCACACTTGAAGGAGAGAAAAGGGTAATTAGTTTGGATCAAATGGTGATATTTACTATGCAATCTATCCTCATCATTATCCAATCATTCTTATTCATTAATTCAGATTTCTCGCTCATTTTTAAACTCAAAAAACATTCAAATATATATGTGTGAGGTGGACAAATCAAGTTTTGACATATATACAAGACCACACTACATGGACTAACCAAAACACTCCAATATGACATGTTGGCAAAAAGTTACGCACTTGGAATCAATGTGACATAAATTACGGTTTTTGGAAGATAAAATGGAGCTAAAATGGTCAGCTCATATCCTAACTAAGTGGTTAGGAAGTTAAAGAAGAACGTGGGTGGAAAATATTATCAATTGAAGACTTATTTTCTATGTCATTTTGCTAAAAATTTCAGCTATCACTTGCTGAATTCAAGGTGTTCCAATCAAATATCTTAAAGGTGCCAACTATGCAAGGTGGTGAGATGTTTGTCTAACAAAATAAAGACAAGTAAGATTGATGACATTTAAGGCATTTTAATCATCCTAAGAGGATGCTCACACCATAAATAGGAGTAAAAATTGAAGAAGTAAGATACACCTTGAACTCTCTTCTTCCTCACTTTTTCTTCTTCTTCATTCTTATTATTCATTCTTGCAGCTGAGTTGTATTGTTGAGTTTTCATTTTGTTGCAACTGCACCTCTTTTGTTCATAAAAGTTGTAATTGATTAGCCATTCTATAAGGCTACATCAATAGGTGGTGAGATGTTTACTTGATTGTATTGTTAAGGTGTTGTGATCAAGTCTTGATCGAGGTTGGTGTATAATCCAAGAATCAAGTACTTTATAAGGTTTAAGGTGATCATTTGGTAGCGAAAATCCAAGAAAAGGCGTTCCTTGGGACTGGAGTGAGCCACATTATCCAAACCATGATAACTACATGTGTTCTTGTCTTCTTTACTTTTTATCCTGTTTTTCACAGTTTCAACACCTAACTTTATACGTCAGTTTGAACTAGCACAATGTTTTTAAAATCTTTAATTTTTGGTGACAATAAACTTCAGATCGATAGCTTTCATCTGCAACAAAAATATATTATTGCTCCATTCTGCCAACTGGTTCAACAGTTTTCAAGAAACATGTATTTCTAATCTTATTAAACAAATTTTTGGTCAAGGCCTTTTGGTGACATAAACTAGACATCTTAAGACTTAGTTTGATACAAGAATCAATCTTTTTGACTGAGTATACAAAAATTTAGATCCTTTCAAAATTTACCAACTTTCTGTCAAATTCTGTTCAGTCTGAGCACTTCAAATTTTATACTTGTTTGAAGGGTCAACGTTTTCAATTTTTGCTCATTTTTGGATAGACTGTGTTTAACACTTTGAAATTCATTTCTGAAAAATTTCATAATTTTTGGAGTCGTGTACTAAGAATGATAATTTTTTTAAAACTTGTACTGATTTTGAGATTTTCAGAATTAGATTAGAAGAGTTTCTCAAAAGATCTATAATATAGTGTAAATTCCGCTAAACAATATTCACCTTTTCTCTAATAATATTTGTGCAGATGTTACGGCCTAACAGATATCATGTAACTTCGAAGCTACGGTATCATAATTATGCTAAGGACTTAAAGTAACTTATCATTATATTTTAGTATTCTTTTTCCATCCTTGTTTAATGCTCATACACTGGTCCTAGTCTTCTGATTGACTTTTAGGTCTCATCGACGGCATACAACTATGTGATGACAAGTTGATTTCTCATAGATAAGGGAGAAGACTAGTAATCTGTATGATATAAGAAGATTAATGGTGGGAAAAGATAAAGTAATCTACATACTATAAGAAGCTTTACAGTTTTTGTGGATGCCATGTAGGCAAGGAACTCTGGAGGAATTTTCTGATTGGTTTGGATGGGAAAAATGGCTGCTGTAGTTTTTTAAGTTTGCTAGAGGATAATGGGTCAGGTGGGGGATGGATCCCCTCACCGCAAAAAGAATGCGGTGACGCGTGACCACGTGACACGTGACAGCAAGGGAGGTGGTGAGGCTAGATGTAGGTGACTCTCATCTAGCCTCACCACCTCTTTGCTACCACGTCCGCGCGATCATAAAAAGAGTGAGAAAAGTGGGGGTTAGGAGGTCCCAACCCGTCAGGTGGAGCAATTGGGCTGGTTAATGAGGTCAGGAATGTGCTCCCATGTTTTTTTAAGCCCAACTATTGTTCTTAACTTCTTATCTCTACTCCTTTTTATTTTTCTATTTTTCCTTTTTTTAAAAACCCAATATACCCTTAATTTTAAACACAGTTAGCTAGGGGTGGCAATTTCAGACACGACACGAAACACGACCCGAACCTGACACGAATTTTTGCGGGTATGGGTATGACCTTGATGGGTTTCATGTACAAATCGGGTAAGACCTGAAAGATACCCGCCAACGGCGGGTCATGTCCGTTTATACTCGTTAAATATAAAAAATATATTTTAAATAAAATTTATAATTAATAAAATAAAAAATAAATTTTCAAAGAAAAAAAAAGACTACCATGCTACTAAGTAACCCTATCCGGTTTCTCCATTCCTCTATTTCCAAATCCCATTTCTTTAATCTATTATTGCGTAGTCAAGTGATTTCAGTTTAGAAGACCTCACTCATTTTAATCTTTAACCTTTGGTTGTGTACTTATTGTTGTTTCATACATCATATCAGTAGTCATTTAAGTACATGAAACCTGAAAAATACACGAAACCTGAAAATACCTGGAAAAATATATGAAATGACCTATACACGACTTGAAATATTTGTACTTGTCAAGTTCGTGGGTATACCCGATACACGACACGAAACCTGACATGTATGGGTTTGGGTATCTACATCTATACACGCGAAGCAAACGGGTAAGGTATGGGTACGACACTTTGATACACGAAACCCAAAAAATACGAAACATGAAACACGATATCAACGGAAGTCATAAAATAAAAATGTTCGAAATTATCATTAATCAATAAAATATAATGTCTAGGAAAATTTAATCGATACAAATGTCAAACGTAGATAATGCTTGTTATGCCCCGCACCTTCCATAGAATAATTAAAAGATAATTAAGGAATTAAATGAGGTTAATGGTGGTCAACTGTATTGAATTACGAATTAAGTAATAGGTTTAATGTGAATTAATTGAGGGTTTTAATATTGGAATTAATTAGGATTTAATTTTTGAATTAAATATTAGGAGATTATCCTTTAAGATAAATAAGATAATAGATATAATTTAGAAACTCCAAATTTTTCCCTTCCCATATAAAAACTGACTGAACGTCAGTTTCTCCCCATTAGCAGAAAGAAACTGACGCAACCCCCTCTCCTCCTCATAGGCGATTTCCCTCACTATTCAGCAACCCTAGGAGAATTCTCTCAAGATCCTCAATCCAATCTTCGTTTGTTCTTCGTTTCCTCTCCAAGTAATCAAAGGCAAGTAATCTACTTATAAGTTCTTACGTTTTGCGAAAGAAAAAGGGCCTATTTTGGTATCAATTTGGATCACCATGCAGTAATTTCTTCATGTGAATCTATTTGTGCGATCTATGTGTTTTGGTTTGAGATTTGGCCATTATATGTTGAAATCTTGTTTGATGTTCGTTGATTACGTGAGATCATGTAAATCCCCATCCCTTGACCCCCACTTTGTGGATAATGGCGGTTGAAGGGAGGGAGGAGTGGAAAGATTAGGTTTTGGTTTGATTTGATGAAGGATTCGAGTTCTAGGATTGAATCGTTGACGTGAATATGGAGGATCTTGTTTGAGAGTGTTAAGAAGGGATTGATAGGGAAGACTAGGCTTGGATTGGTGGGAAGAACGTTGGAAAACGATTGAGATATAGGTCTGCAGTTGATGCAGAAATCGCAGGATGAAGATTCTGAAAATTTATGACGTCGATCGATCGACGTATAGCAGGTGAGAGATCGACGTGCTTCAGATGCATGTCGATCGATCGACGTGGAAGGAGTGAGAGATCGACGTGCCTCAGATGCACGTCGATCGATCGACGTAGTTCAGGGTGAGGGTATGACGTGTAGCAAGTGAGGGTATGACGTGTAGCAAGTGAGGGTATGACGTGAGGGTATGATGTGAGGGTATGACGTGAGGGTATGACGTAGGTTGAGTGAGAGATTGACGTACCTCAGATGGACATCGATCGATCGACGTCAGGGTATGACGTACGTCGATCGATCGACGTCAGGGTATGACGTCAACCAGTTTTGTGGGAAAGTAAGGGAAGAAAGAGGGAAGCTAGGGGACCCTTTGGGTGACCTTAGGGACTTCTTAGGACCTGATTAAGACTAGTCTAAGTCTTGGGAACATGACTTAAGATGGTGAATCAAGTTTGGAGAATTTGAAGGGTATTCGAATCGGAGTTCAACGTGGATGACTTAGGAGGGTTAAGAAATGAACGTACGAGGTTTTATAGGGTTCAATGAAGGAAGGTAGGGGTTCTCCCATTGGTTTGTGAATTTTAGAATCAAGGCTAAGTGTTGACGACCTAGTCTGAAGTATAAGCATTGATGTATAAGTGAGAGGATTCTTGTGTGGTTGTGCGTTATTGAATGTGAATTGAATATGTGAATGTGAATTGCATCTATGTGAACGAGAATGTGAATGAGACGAGAAGTCTTGCACCATGGCACTTGCATTTGCATAATGATTTGAAAAGAGATGTGCTTTGGCACAGATTTGCGAAGGTGACCTGCAATGTTAACCGGGATGGAAATTTAATCCGGGGTGCATTGCAGGGCACAAAAGGCTGTAACGTTAACCGGGATGGAAATATAAGCCGGGGTGCGTTACAGGGTATAAAGTCCTCTGCAATGTTAATCGGGATGGAAATATAAGCCGAGGTGCATTGCAGAGTATTACGAGTCTGTGATGTTAATCGGGATGGAAATATAAGCCGATGTTCATCACAGAGCATACGAGCCTGTAACGTTAACCGGGATGGAAATATAAGCCGGGGTGCGTTACAGGGTTACAAGTTACGAGACCGGACATTGTGACATGCATTGCACTGTTTTGAAAAGAAATGGCTCATGCATTTGTGACTGTGTAGTGTAGTGCATATTTTGACATGCATCACGTGAGTCAATGTGGTATGGATGTGTGTGGTATTTGATAGCCAATGAATTGTTATTTGCGTGCAAATTGTTGTACTTGCTTTATTACGTTATTCGCCTATATATTTGGAGGTTTTACAAGACATGTGCCCCACAATTCCCTTGAATTATCTATTACTCATGTCTTGCCATGTGTTGATCCCGTATGTCTTATAAGCGGGTTACTTGCTAGCGTTTTTCGCTAAGGGTACTACCTTTGTGATTGCAGATGAGCCTAGCTACGACATGATATTCATAGAAGACGATGACGAGTGGGCTGAATGGGATATATAGAGTCATGTTGGGAGCTAGATGACACAGTTGTTATTTATTTCAATCTTTCATACACTTGAGAATTAGTTCGTTATTACTGTGACTACCCTTAGAGATGTTATTATCATTTGATGTATTGAATTGATGGTGGAGATTTATTAGATACATGTTTTCCGCGCTTATTTCTCCTATGTCAATGATGATGTGGATTCGAGAGATGAGACGTCTTGTAGTCTTCTCAGTAAGCTACGACGGGTGTACCGGTTCGGATTCCGCTATCCGGGTCGGAGCGATTCAGGTGGTATCAGAGCCTAGACTTCAGATCTACCTCGGAGACCTAGGTTATGACATGTAGAGTTTTAAGATATGATCTTCACCTTAAGTTGATCTTTAAGTCTAAGTATGCAATCTTAGATTTAAGTTTGATTGGGATGGGTGTGTGTACGAGCGCGATTAAGAGTAATCAGTAAATGTTAGTTATCTTAACTTGTAAATTCCGCCTTGTACAACATTATGGACCCCAAGTACTTATTTTTGGAGCTGCTAGATACTAATAAGCGTGATCTTGCAGAAAATGTCTCCTCGATGTGATAACCAAGGAAACGGTGGCAATGGAAATGAGAACCCTCCACCACCACCACCAGTCCTAGTCCCACAAGCGCTGATTGATGCTATCACAGTGATAGCACAAGGAGTTGCGCAACAACAGCAACAACCCCCTCCGCCACCACCGCCACAGCACGGCATCAGATACTATATTGGGGAGATGCGCAAGATGCATGCCCCAAACTTTGAAGGGACCACTGACCCAGAAGTGGCTGGGTTCTGGCTGGACGAAGTGGAAAAATGCTTCAGGCTTGTGCAAGTGCCTGAAGATCTGAAGGTGGATGTGGCCACCCCGTTACTAATCGGCAGAGCCAATGCATGATGGAATGGCATGCTGCCGAAGATGACCCCCCTATTCAGTGGAGACAATTCGTGCAGGCCTACAAAGATTATTATGTGCCTGGGACTGCCATTCTGGAGAAGATGAGGCAGTTTGACAAGTTTGAACAGGGGAGGATGTCGGTTTCCGATTACGCCGACCGGTTCCATGCCTTGGGCAAATTCACGCCCATGGTGTTGGAGAACAATCGGATGAAAATGCTAAAGTTTGAAGAGGGTCTGAACCCCCGCATACGGACTGCAATAGCGGGGTCGAGTTTGAAAACTTTTGAGGAGATGCTGGACGCATGTTACCGAGTGGAGAGTGACATGCGTAGATCACAACCGAGAGAGGCTCATGAAGAATCGAGCAAGAGGCCGAGAGTAGAACAAAGTGGAGGTAGACCCGGACGTTGGGTCAAGATCCCCAGGAAAGGGCAAGCGGGGCCAGCTCATAGGGCACCGCAGCAGAATCAACCTAATCGACAAGCACCGGCAGAATGCCCACACTGCCAGAGGAGACACGTGGGCGAATGCTGGAAGATAACGGGTGCGTGCTTCAAATGTGGAAAGGCGGGCCATAGGATCAAGGACTGCCCTGAATGGAATCCTAAGCCACAAGCAGGAGCAGGGCCGGCTCAACAGCAGAAAGGCAGGCCCAATGCGAGAGTCCATGCCATGACGGACGCTGAAGTCCAGGAGGACGCCAACGTCGTGACAGGTATGACCTAAGTTAAATAATAGTTGCTTAAGCTGAATTTTAGTTTCCTAAGTTGATAATTGAATATGTGCTATGTGAAAACCTTTATGTGTTACCCTCTTGTGATTAGGTGTGATCTTATTTAACAAAGTACCTGCAAACGTATTGTTTGATAGTGGAGCTAGTCATTCCTTCATCTCTAAGCGATTCGCCAAAGTACTCGACTGTTTACCCGAATGGCTTGAGAACCCCTTCAGGGTGCAAGCAGCCGGCGAACAAGTACTGGTTACCCACCACCAGTACAAAGATTGTGAGTTGGAGTTGGATGGGAGGATGTTTTCGGTGACGTTAGTTCCCATTCCGATGAAGGACTTTGACGTTATATTGGGCATGGATTGGCTGACCAAGAATCATGCCAATATTGATTGTAAACTCAAGCAAGTGACCCTCAAGGACCCTGAGATGAATGATATCATGGTGCAAGGAAACGTCAAGATAACCAAAGCTCCAAAGAAAATATACCTGACGACGATTAAGGCCTATAAGGCTTTGCAAAAAGGAGCAGAGGGATATATGGTGTATGCCATGGATGCTCAGCAAGAAGTTCTCTCCATAGATCAGATTCCGGTAATCAATGAGTTCAAAGACGTATTTCCGGATGATTTGCCAGGAGTTCCGCCATCGAGAGAAGTGGAGTTCGAAATCAACTTGATCCCTGGAGCCGAGCCTATATCTAAGGCACCCTATAGAATGGCTCCAGCCAAACTTAAGGAGCTTAAGGGACAACTTCAAGAGTTGTTAGACAAGAAATTGATTCGCCCCAGTGTATCACCTTGGGGAGCTCCAGTTCTATTTGTAAAGAAGAAGGATGGCAGTATGAGATTGTGCATTGACTACCGAGAACTGAATAAGATTACCATCAAGAACAAATACCCCTTGCCAAGAATTGAGGATTTGTTTGATCAGTTAAAGGGAG
Organism: Eustoma russellianum; assembly: GCA_036186865.1. NCBI lineage: Eukaryota > Viridiplantae > Streptophyta > Magnoliopsida > Gentianales > Gentianaceae > Eustoma > Eustoma russellianum. Next base: position 16,423,453 of record AP025040.1, on the reverse strand, counting down.
CTCGCTGGTTCTCAAAGATTGATCTTCGTCAAGGGTATCATCAGCTGCTTGTGAAAGCCGGAGACGTACCAAAAACGGCTTTTTGGACTCGATACGGGCATTACGAATTTTTAGTGATGCCTTTTGGATTAACTAATGCCCCAGCAGCTTTCATGGATTTGATGAACACTGTATTCCGAGAAAAGTTGGACCAATTTGTAGTAGTGTTCATCGACGACATTTTGGTATATTCTCCCGACGAGCAAGAACACGCTGAACAGCTAAGAGTGGTGTTGCAAATTCTGAGGCAACAGCAGCTTTATGCAAAATTCAGCAAGTGTGAATTTTGGCTAAGAAGTGTAGCCTTTCTCGGTCACGTAATTTCAGAAGATGGGATATCGGTGGATCCTAAGAAGATAGAAGCCATCACGGAATGGCCAAGACCTACAAACGTGACTGAAGTAAGAAGCTTCCTAGGCTTGGCAGGCTACTATAGGAAGTTTGTTGAGGGTTTCTCAACGATAGCAGTACCATTGAGTCGACTTACGCAGAAGAAGACTAAGTTCGAATGGACTGCTGAATGCGAGCAGAGCTTTACTGAGCTCAAGAAGAGATTGACCACAGCCTCGGTGTTGGCACAACCTTCCGGCACCGACGGTTTTGTGATCTATAGTGACGCGTCCAAGAAAGGACTAGGTATGTACATCATTACAAGTAATGCTTTGTATATATTTATGCTAGTCTTGAATTAACTTTCTGTTTATAGGTTGTGTCTTGATGCAAAATGAACGAGTTATTTCGTACACGTCAAGACAATTGAAACCATATGAGCAGAATTACCCGACGCATGACTTGGAGCTCGCAGCTGTGGTATTTGCTCTTAAGATCTGGAGGCACTATTTATATGGAGAGAAATGTGCTGTGTTCACCGATCCCAAGAGCTTAAAGTACTTATTCTCGCAGAAGGAGTTAAATATGTGACAGAGAAGATGGTTGGAGCTACTTAAGGATTATGATCTAACCATCAACTATCATCCGAGTAAGGCCAACAGAGCGGCGGACGCATTGAGCAGGAAGTCTAGCCACGCAAGACAGTCTCCATTGGAAAGGGAGATTGAGGAGTTTGATCTCGAAGTGGTAGACTCAGTGGCAAATGTTTTAACGGCTTTATCCATCAGTCCAGACTTGGTGGACAGGATCAAAGAGGCGCAGTATGGAGACGCAGCGCTAAGAGAAATCCGTGATAAACTAGCTGCGGGACCAGTAAAAGACTTCCAGTTGCGAGGAGATGGAAGTTTATGGTTCCAAAATAGGTTGTGCGTACCTAACAATGATGGGCTTCGTAAGGAGTTACTAAACGAAGCTCATAACTCAAGGTTATCTATCTATCCCGCAAGCACAAAGATGTACAAGGACCTCAAAAGAAACTATTGGTGGATAGGGATGAAAAGATCTATAGCAGAGTTTGTTGAAAGGTGTTTGGTTTGTCAACAAGTCAAAGCTGAACATTAACGACCTGGTGGTTTGATGAAGCCACTAGAGATTCCAGAATAGAAATGGGAGCACGTGACTATGGACTTCGTGATGGGACTACCCAAGACCAGAAATGGAAATGAGATGATCTGGGTGATTGTAGACCGTTTGACAAAGACAGCCCATTTCATAGCCATGTCACATGGTACTTCGTATGAGAAACTATCCAATATCTATGTGGACAACATTGTGAGCTTGCACGGAGTTCCAGTCAGCATTGTGTCGGACCGTGATCCCAAGTTCACTTCTAAGTTTTGGAGGGCATTCCAGAAAGCTATGGGTACGGAGTTAAGAATGAGTACCGCATACCACCCTCAAACGGATGGACAATCCGAGAGAACCATCCAAACCTTGGAGGATATGTTGAGAGCATGCGCCTTGGACTTCAAAGGAAACTGGGATAGCATGCTGAAGTTGATGGAGTTTTCATACAATAATGGCTATCACAGTGCAATTGGTATGACACCATTTGAAGCTTTATATGGACGTAAGTGCAGGTCCCCTGTTTGTTGGGACGAAGTTGGGGAAAGGACAATCACTGCACCCGAGTTGGTTGAACAAACAGTTGAAAAGGTCAAAGTGATAAGAGAGAAACTGAAGGTGGCTCAAGATCGTAATAAGAGTTGGGCCGATTCTAAAAGACGACCTTTGGAGTTTGAGGAAGGTGAAAAGGTCTATCTACGAGTGTCACCCACCAAGGGAGGGGCTAGATTCGGAATGAAGGGCAAGTTAAGCCCTAGATATATTGGCCCTTACGAAGTGCTAAGCAAAGTTGGTGAAAGAGCATACAGGCTAGCCTTACCTCCGAGCTTATCCCAAGTCCATAACGTATTTCATGTATCTCAACTAAGGAAATACGTATCGGACCCGAGTCATATCCTGGAAGCTCAACCGTTGGATGTTAAGGAGGATATCACTTACGAAGAGCATCCAATAAGGATTGTGGATAGAAAAGATCAAGTCCGACGCCGACGCGTGATTCCGTATGTCAAAGTTCAATGGAGTAACCATATAGAGCGTGAAGCCACGTGGGAGCTTGAGGAGCAAATGAAGGAGCTATATCCACACCTTTTCCAATAAGGTACGCCAGTTTCGAGGACGAAACTTTTTGTAAGGGAGTGGAATGTTATGCCCCGCACCTTCCATAGAATAATTAAAAGATAATTAAGGAATTAAATGAGGTTAATGGCGGTCAACTGTATTGAATTCCGAATTAAGTAATAGGTTTAATGTGAATTAATTGAGGGTTTTAATATTGGAATTAATTAGAATTTAATTTTTGAATTAAATATTAGGAGATTATCCTTTAAGATAAATAAGATAATAGATATAATTTAGAAACTCCAAATTTTTCCCTTCCCATATAAAAACTGACTGAACGTCAGTTTCTCCCCATTAGCAGAAAGAAACTGACGCAACCCCCTCTCCTCCTCATAGGCGATTTCCCTCACTATTCAGCAACCCTAGGAGAATTCTCTCAAGATCCTCAATCCAATCTTCGTTCGTTCTTCGTTTCCTCTCCAAGTAATCAAAGGCAAGTAATCTACTTATAAGTTCTTACGTTTTGCGAAAGAAAAAGGGCCTATTTTGGTATCAATTTGGATCACCATGCAGTAATTTCTTCATGTGAATCTATTTGTGCGATCTATGTGTTTTGGTTTGAGATTTGGCCATTATATGTTGAAATCTTGTTTGATGTTCGTTGATTACGTGAGATCATGTAAATCCCCATCCCTTGACCCCCACTTTGTGGATAATGGCGGTTGAAGGGAGGGAGGAGTGGAAAGATTAGGTTTTGGTTTGATTTGATGAAGGATTCGAGTTCTAGGATTGAATCGTTGACGTGAATATGGAGGATCTTGTTTGAGAGGGTTAAGAAGGGATTGATAGGGAAGACTAGGCTTGGATTGGTGGGAAGAACGTTGGAAAACGATTGGGATATAGGTCTGCAGTTGATGCAGAAATCGCAGGACGAAGATTCTGAAAATTTATGACGTCGATCGATCGACGTATAGCAGGTGAGAGATCGACGTGCTTCAGATGCACGTCGATCGATCTGTTAGTGTATGTGCCCTAGGCCATGATTTGGATATTTATGTTATGCATTTATTATTAATAAAAGAGGTTTTATTATCATTATTGTTGGTTAGTATGTTACACAATTTTGATATATGTCCCTGATTCATTATTGTTATGGAGATAAAATAATTTATAATAAGTATGAGTATTGATTTGATAATCATGAGATGATTATGTGTATGGTGATACGAATCAATCTCATAGATACTTGTTAGAGAACAGTGTATTGGATAGACCCATCATGAGATTGCTACATGGATTAGCGTCATAAGTAAATCTCATGATAGTCATATTTTAATCCTTTGACTTGAGATTGTCATAGTTTCCAACATAAGGACTATTATATTTTGACATGATCAAACGTTATCCGTAACTGGATAATAATAATAAAGGTCATGATTGAATGTGATAGAAATTATGTAGAGGATATTGAACAATCAAGATAGAATTTGTCCCTCTCTTTTGAGAGAGATATCTTTGGGCCCCTCGATTAGTGAGACTGTGAAATGCATGGCCGTGCTCAAATGAATTGATAGTGTGATCAATATCATTTGTTTTATCAGTCTACTTAGAGATCGAGTAATCATATGTTTGAACTATATAAGTATGACGCTGACCATGACTTATGTTCAAACTAGATATCGTAGGGGTGGCAATTTAAGACACAACACGAAACACGACCCGAACCTGACACGAATTTTCACGGGTATGGGTATGACCTTGGCGGGTTTCGTGTACAAATCGAGTAAGACCTGAAAGATACACGCCAATGGCGGGTCGGGTCCGGGTATACCTGCGGGTACCCGTTTATACCCGTTTATACACGAAATTTAAAAAATGTATTTTAAATAAAATTTATAATTAATAAAATAAAAAATAATTTTTTTTCAAAAAAAGACTACCACGCTAATAAGTAACCCCGTTCGGTTCCACTCTTCCTCCATTCCTAAATCCCATTTCTTTAATCTATTATTGCAGAGTCAAGTGATTTGAGTTTAGAGGACCTCGCTCATTTTAATATTTAACATTTGATTGTGTATTTATTGTTGTTTCATACATTGTGTCAATAGTCGTTTAAGTACACGAAACCTGAAAAATACACGAAACCTGAAAATACCTGAAAAGTCCATGAAATGACATGTACATGACTTGAAATATTTGTACTTATCAAGTTCGTGGGTATACCCGATACACGACACGAAACCTGACATGTACGGGTTTGGGTATCTACATCCATACACGCGAAGCAAACGGGTAAGGTATGGGTATGACACTTTGATACACGAAACCCGAAAAATACGAAATACGAAACACGATACACGACCTATTTGACAGCCCTAAGATATCGTGTGACAAAGGGATTAATGCATGTACTATTATTAGGCTAGTTGGACTTTACTCGTATTAATTGGGTAGTTGTAATGCCTTGCTAGAGGCCAATTACGACTTGTTGGTTTAATAGAGATTTAATCAACTGCCAATTAATATGGGCCTATCGGGTCACACACAAGAATGCGTAAGGCTGAGATTAATAATATTAATATTGGATAATAGTTATTATTATTATTATTATCGTTTTAACATTAATAATATTAATATTGGATATTAATTATTATTAATATTATTATTTTCGTTTTTGTGGTTATATGTATATAGATATATATATGCTGTCAGATAATAATGAGAGAATTCATATCTGATATGGATTTTGAATATCCTGACAGAATCCATATCTGATATGGATTTTGATTGGCATCAACGAAACCGATTAGGACTCGGTTTTTAATATCCATAAATGCGTATATATATATCTATGTATCTCGTACATAGTGACATACGAAATACACACGAAAACAACAGAAACCCTAGAATCGTTTTTGTGAAAAACGAGTTCTTCAGCCACGCCGTTTGAAGAGCTAGCACTCCAGACGGAAGCGTTTGTGTGGATACCGACAGAGGGTGTTCGTGATTTCGCACCTCTTCCATCTGCAGACTTCGAATCTACGGAGGTAGTTTTTGATTTCTTTTGTCGAATTAAACGAACAACATGGATCCTTGGTAGGAAATCAGAGATCAAGTTTTGTTTTCCGCTGCGCGTTTGGCAGTGATCTCGGTTGATTTCCTAACACGATCGACGTGGAAGGAGTGAGAGATCGACGTGCCTCAGATGCACGTCGATCGATCGACGTAGTTCAGGGTGAGGGTATGACGTGTAGCAAGTGAGGGTATGACGTGTAGCAAGTGAGGGTATGACGTGTAGCAAGTGAGGGTATGACGTGAGGGTATGATGTGAGGGTATGACGTGAGGGTATGACGTAGGTTGAGTGAGAGATCGATGTGCCTCAGATGGACATCGATCGATCGACGTCAGGGTATGACGTACGTCGATCGATCGACGTCAGGGTATGACGTCAACCAGTTTTGTGGGAAAGTAAGGGAAGAAAGAGGGAAGCTAGGGGACCCTTTGGGTGACCTTAGGGACTTCTTAGGACCTGATTAAGACTAGTCTAAGTCTTGGGAACATGACTTAAGATGGTGAATCAAGTTTGGAGAATTTGAAGGGTATTCAAATCGGAGTTCAACGTGGATGACTTAGGAGGGTTAAGAAATGAACGTACGAGGTTTTATGGGGTTCAATGAAGGAAGGTAGGGGTTCTCCCGTTGGTTTGTGAATTTTAGAATCAAGGCTAAGTGTTGACGACCTAGTCTGAAGTATAAGCATTGATGTATAAGTGAGGGGATTCTTGTGTGGTTGTGCGTTATTGAATGTGAATTGAATATGTGAATGTGAATTGCATCTATGTGAACGAGAATGTGAATGAGACGAGAAGTCTTGCATCATGGCACTTGCATTTGCATAATGATTTGAAAAGAGATGTGCTTTGGCACAGATTTGCGAAGGTGACCTGCAATGTTAACCGGGATAGAAATTTAAGCCGAGGTGCATTGCAGGGCACAAAAGGCTGTAACGTTAACCGGGATGGAAATATAAGCCGGGGTGCGTTACAGGGTATAAAGTCCTCTGCAATGTTAATCGGGATGGAAATATAAGCCGAGGTTCATTGCAGAGTATTACGAGTCTGTGATGTTAATCGGGATGGAAATATAAGCCGATGTGCATCACAGAGCATACGAGCCTGTAACGTTAACCGGGATGGAAATATAAGCCAGGGTGCGTTACAGGGTTACGAGTTACGAGACCGGACATTGTGACATGCATTGCACTGTTTTGAAAAGAAATGGCTCATGCATTTGTGACTGTGTAGTGTAGTGCATATTTTGACATGCATCACGTGAGTCAATGTGGTATGGATGTGCGTGGTATTTGATAGCCAATGAATTGTTATTTGCGTGCAAATTGTTGTACTTGCTTTATTACGTTATTCGCCTATATATTTGGAGGTTTTACAAGACATGTGCCCCACAATTCCCTTGAATTATCTATTACTCATGTCTTGCCATGTGTTGATCCCGTATGTCTTATAAGCGGGTTACTTGCTAGCGTTTTTCGCTAAGGGTACTACCTTTGTGATTGCAGATGAGCCTAGCTACGACATGATATTCATAGAAGACGATGGCGAGTGGGCTGAATGGGATATATAGAGTCATGTTGGGAGCTAGATGACACAGTTGTTATTTATTTCAGTTCTTTCATACACTTGAGAATTAGTTCGTTATTACTGTGACTACCCTTAGAGATGTTATTATCATTTGATGTATTGAATTGATGGTGGAGATTTATTAGATACATGTTTTCCGCGCTTATTTCTCCTATGTCAATGATGATGTGGATTCGAGAGATGAGACGTCTTGTAGTCTTCTCAGTAAGCTACGACGGGTGTACCGGTTCGGATTCCGCTGTCCGGGTCGGAAAGCTTCAATGCTAAATCTCCAAAATTACATAAACGTCAAGTCTCCAAATAACTGCCTTAATTAAATCCTCGAAAGTCTCATCTGAATATCCTTGACTTCAATATCTATACTCATGATCATCCTCGGGGTATACTAACTCATATTCCTGTTTGTCTGCAAAACAACAACGAAGTTAGGGGTGAGCAAAAAAACTGGAAACCGTAAAACCGGACCGAAAATATGGATTCTAAACCAAACTGGAACCGTTTAAGTTTTACGGTTCGGTTCCAGAACCGTTTTTCTGCTTCACAGTTCCAATTCGGTTCCTAATTTCTCCAAACCGTTAGAACCGGAACCAAACCGTATAAATAATAATATTTTACTTTTTTTAATATAAATAACAAATAATAGTTTTTTTCAAAAAAATTAAGAAAAAAACTTGCGCCATTGACTCATTGTATTGCGTGAAATGAAAACTGACTCATATGGTTAAAAAATTTTATATTAGGAATTTCTAAATCTGCATTTTATTGTTGCATCTAATTTTCTCGAGTATCAAATATGTTAATATTTCCTTCCTATTTCTTGTATGCCTGCATCCGAGATAATTTTAAGTTCAAGGATGCAAAATCCAACTGACTTTTTGATGATGGAATTGAATGGAAACCATGTATCTTTAACTTTTTGATGATGACATGGAATAATGTTTCACTTTGTTTCTTGATATCGTTAGTATTAATTGACAGATTTACAAACAAAAAAAATAGTATGACTTGACAGGATACGTGGGCATTTAGCCATTTAAGCAACATTCATTCTTGCTTATTAGTTATTACTTATGATGTATTGTTTGCTGCATTCATTTTTTGTTTTGTTCGGTTGAGTGTTGCCAAATGACAAGGGTGAGTTATTGCTGGAGTTGGTTTCCATTTTTTCAAAAAAAAAAAACGTTTTCTTTCTTTCGCGGTTCCACGGTTCTGAACCGGAACCGAACCGTTTTAAACGGTTCCACGGTTCTACAGTTCCGCAGTTTCGTGGTTCCAGTTCGGTTCTAAAAATAACATGCTAAACGGTTCCCGGTTCTAACAGTTCTGGAACCGTCAGAACCGGAACCGGACCGTTGCTCACCCCTAAACGAAGTATAGTATAAGCGACATACATCGCCAAATAAGTAGCCTTATTGTACTTATCATGGGATCATACACGTGGAAACAAGCGTTATAAAAATAAATAACAATATATATAAAATAACATATTTCCATTCGCAAATAAAATTACGATTATACAATTATAACAATCAAATAACAGATACGCTAGATAAATTGACTCAAACCCATACATAATACTGTTTAACGAATTGAATTATTTATAAACAGTTTAAGTTCAGCTCGTGTTCGATTTGAGTTTGTTTGTTAATTATAATTAAACAAAGCAAGTTCGAACACCTAATTGGATTCGTTTACATGAACAAACCAAGTTAAACTCGAGTAGTTCAGTTCATTTAAGTATTTATAACATAACCAAGCCAATTCAAATATGTATTTAGCCTCGACATATTAAACGAGCTGAACTAAACTCTTTATTAACTTAAATAAGTCAAAACTCAAAACCTATTACTCGACTCGGTTTGGTTCGTTAACGAACCTAAACATAAGTAACATTTTTCGAACGCATTACTGTCCTTAAAGCTGGAATGTATGATGCTTCTGTAAACACACATTTTTCTTTTATCGTAACAAAATAGAAAAAAGCATCCTTGTACCTTGGTTCCATCAGATCCTCAATTTTTTATTTTTATTTAAAAATCCATTTAATCTCCGAAGTCGAAGCCCAGAATAGAAGTCACCTCCAACGCATCAACCTTTTCATATAGGCAGTGGAACAAAAAGGGTGAAAATAAAAAAAAAAAAGGAAAGGAAAAAGGGGGGAAAACACAAAAGTCCATCCCAGAAAGAGCCAAAGGTAACCACATCATAAAGAATGCTGAAATAGATACACCATATTTATTTATTTTGATGGACAACACGTTTCAAAATTTAAATACTCCACTAGGCATCAACCGACCTCAACGAGAGGTGCACAAAACCGAATGAGATCCTCTAACCCCCTTCCCGTGACCGCCCACGTGACCGCCCGTCACGTGGCAACGGGAAGGGGTAGTGAAGCTGGATGAGGGTCAACGAATGAGATCCTCTAACCCCCTTCCCGTGACCGCCCACGTGACCGCCCGTCACGTGGCAACGGGAAGGGGTAGTGAAGCTGGATGCGGGTGACCCTCATCCAGCCTCACCACCCCTTTGCTGCCACGTGGCGGGCGGTCGCGAAGAGGGTGAGGGAGTGGGGGGTCAGGCGATCCTGACCCGCACAAAACATATATTACTTAAATAACACAATCATGCCTAATAATAGCAACTCTGAGCCACAAAAAAAAAAAAAAAACAAACATATTTTATACGAGTCCCTTCATAATTGAAGTTACTTTGTAGCAAATCTTGTTTTTAATTTGTATTTTATACAAGAGAAAGACTCAAACTTGTGTAGTGAAAGTGAAGAATAGGGCTGTTAATCGAACCGAACGGTTAGCGAACTATTCGAGTTCGTTCGTTAATTTTATTTAAACAAACTGAATTCGAACACCTATTTAGGTTCGTTTAGTTAAACGAGTCAAACTGTTTGCGAACTATTTGACTTGTTTAAATAGTTATAGTGTTATTGAAATGAACTCGAACCAATTTTAAAGCTCGTTTAGCTTAACGAACCGAACCGAACCGAACAGTTTGATAGTTAAACAAATCTGAATTCAAAAACCTAGTATTCAGGTCGGTTCAGTTCATAACACCCGTAGTGAAGAATATGCTATTGACACCCTACACGCAAAAGCTTTTCGCTACTACATAGCCACTTGTATATCTACTTTACATACACTTCACACATTAAACAAAGTCATAGCACTTACACTCTTCCGTATGTCAAATATGCTTTATTGTCAAATATTCGTATCGTTCAGAAAAAAGTAGCTTTTCTCAAGTCTATATAATCAAGCCTCCTCATTGTAAGCCTTATACTGATTCCAATTCCAGTAAAACTTGTGCACAAGGTGCCACCACTTTCTTTTGAAATATACCATTATAAAACAAAGAATTATTGCATCTTGCAAGTTCAAATCTATGTCATTTAATATTGAGACATCAACTTTAACTGCAAAGCCATGGTCTCATTGCCTACTTTATCATCAACAATAACAACTAACATTACTATTGTCTTAGAGACTCCCAGTTACTTTATCATTTCTTTTAATGTCTTCGAATCCATTTTTTACAATAGAAACACAATCCCATATTGGATACCAATGTCAAAATCTAGCCAACAAAAAAGGGAGAGACTACTTTTGAAACGGTTGGAACAAGTGCTCAATGTTGTTGCAGCAACAACAATATTACCTTATTGCCTTAGAGGTCCCGTTTATGGTGGGATATAGGAGCCATGTGTTAAAAAACACAAAAGTTGTTTTCTGATAACCCATAAATGTGTGCAAAAAGTGGTGAAAGAACAAATTGGATGGTAAAATTAAAAGTAATTCTTCAACAGGTTTTACCCAAGCAGAAATGGTTCCAAGAGATTTATCTCTTCTACCTTTTATTACCACATAACTTGGTTTTACCCAAGAAGAAACCTCAAAGCTGTTCAATCAACTATGAGACATTGTCTTTTTACAAAACCTTCTCAAGAACTTCCTTTTCTTATTCACATGGAGCATCAGTAAATTACTAGTGAACAAGAACATTCTCTCCCTGTCTCCATTTTCCAACTCCAGACAACAAAATCAGGGCGAAACTACTAAAGAATCTGCCCATTTTAGAATCTCTTTCTTGATTTCTAGCATATCATTACCCTGCCTATCCGGATAATAAAATACCTCTTCTGGGAAAATCCCAGGTTCCAATTCCTCAAATCCCAACATCTTCAAATCATTGCTTTGCTTCAAATTTAACTCAAAGTAAATATATTGAATAATTGAAGGTGATGAAGATGGATCATCCTGGCATTCAAGCATCTGTAGCTTCTTAGTATCTGTACCAAACCGCATACTGTCTCGTGTCGCTTGAACTCTCTTGAGGCAATCAACTCCTTTCTTCTCTTCATTGAGATACTTAGACGGTACCTCATCTAATTCTGGGACGCGCTGTTCACCAATCGCGCAGTTATATACCAAATGATCTTGAACGCCAAGATTGAAATCTGGACTACATGATTTCAATGGAACCGTTAATTCATCTTCCATTGACACCAAAACAGGAGGCTGAGATGATAAAACAGCTTGATCAGCATCAGTAATTGCCATCCAATTTGCTTGTGTGGCTAGTTTGACAATGTTGTCAACAATGGGAGCTGATGTGCAGATATCAAGAACAGATGATGGAGATGAACGAGAGCAACGCTCATTAGTCTCATCCGAAGCAGCAGAACAAGTTAAGATGTCCTGAGCTGCTGAGGAATTGGAGGAAATCAATCTCGTATGATCATCCATCAAACGCAACCGATCAAATTCGAGCTTTTTTGCCTGATATACTCTTGCAGCATCTTCCTCATCATCATAAGTACCAAGCCACACTCTTTTTCCTGTGAATGGATCCCTAATTTCTGCAGCAAACCTCCCCCATTTCCTTTTCCGAACCCCTTTATACTTTGATGATGATCTTCTTACTTTGTTCTCCTCATTAATTTCACCGACATTTTCCACCTTTGTTTTAACTTGATCCAAAGAACTCCCACCATATGTTTGGCTTGAAGAATCACGAACCAGACACTGCGATGTTTTTTTGGCAGTCTTTTTATTTGAAGAATCGCGAATAAGATTTATCTCATGTACAATCCTCTTACAACTTACATCACCATAATTCTTGTCTTCATGATCGTCTGAATCAGTAGCATCAGGATCATTATAAAAAATTCGAACTTTCTTAACTGATTTCAATTGGGGCTTCATTGTCTTATAGTCAAGACTTACAAAGTGCCTCCTCAATCCAGGCATCCTTAAACGATTGTATCAACACGATCCACCAGATTAACCCCAAAACCACAGAAATTCTCAGACTACAGAATCCCAATTTTACTCCAATTCGAATTCCAAGAAGAACCCTTAATTTTTCCAGCAAAGAATCAAGGGAAAACAGTCTTTCAAATGTTCCGAAGTATTCCACCCCAGAACGACTCCTGCATTCATGCTTAAACCCTATGAATAACTAAACCACAAAAAAAAACACAAATCGAGAAATTGTAGACAGATGGATGGACACATATGATGTATGTATTCATAATTGAAACACATGTATGAATGTGTATAATAAGACAAAATGGCAGATAAAGGCCATACCTTTTGGGTCTTAAACGCATGGAAGAAGACAGGGGACTCTGTTTCAGCTTTGGAAAAAGATAAATTTGTGCAAAGCAAGTAGAAACTCTCCCAGAAATTAAAGAAATCAGAAAGATCTGCTCTGAAACTTCAAACAGATGATCAATTCTTGGAACAAAAGGACATAAAATCGCTTCAATATATTAACTCTGCATCCCTCTGTTTCTGCCTAAGCAAAAGGAAATAGGGCCAGAAGTCAGAGAAGGAAGAAAGAGAGAAAAAAAAACAAAGAACCCAAAAAAGCAGAACTTTGAAATAGAAATTTGCAAATTAAGTAGAGTCCAGAAGAAAACCAAGAGATCAAAACTTTTGTGTTCCCTTTTTTTTTCTGCAGAAGATAAATATGGGATCTTTTCGGAATTTGTTATGGACTAAGGTACTAATAAGGAAATGCGATCAGGGAATCAGACAAATTTTCCTTTTTATTTCCTTACTTTTTCTTGCTCACCAAGTTTCCATCTTTTTCTTGATTTTCTTTCTTTGATTCTGGGAACATAATCACCGTAACTCACAAAATCTCCATTCTATAACTCTCAAAACGCTTACCTCACTTAAAAGCACTCCCCCACCGTACCTGGGGTAGGTGGTTTTGGTAGGTCCAACCGAAGAGGCCCGCGCGTGCAGTGGTGATGGACCAATAAAAACTCTCTCAATGTTCGGCTAAGGCGGTCAGACCGGATTTGGGTCGGTCTTGGAATTGGTTGGACCGAAGTAACAGACTTGGACTGAAAATATGGGCTGAATATTTGGACAGTGATTTTGAGGGGCCACTTGTTGAAGAACCACCGACTAAGACAAGGTGGAAATGTTGTTAAAAGAAAGACGTGGACAGAAATTTTAAAATGATCAACAAGTATGATTAGTTGATCCATGACTAATAAAATGTATAGAATATTTATGGGCTCCTTGTTTTGACAAACCACCCCTTACTTGCATATAGATAAAGTTTATTTGTTATCATTTTATTGTGTCATTAGTTGTTCCATGAACACAATAAAATTACTGAGACGTGTAAATGGCTACACTCTTGACACAGTAAAGGATATAGATGGAAACCATACTCCGATCCATATGGCTTATATAATTGAGATAATTATCTTTACGTATATGTGTTTAGTCGAAGTTATTTTGAACTTCCTTTATTTAAGTGGAAATTTTTTTTGTGTTTTTTTTTTTGGTTAAATTGGAATACAAAATTTTCGTTCAAGGTTAACAAAATTTATATTTTTAGTTTAAAACCACATGAGATGCAAAAGTGAAATAATTTTAAACCAGAAAATGTATAAAGAAACACATGTAAAATCACATGGGATTAAGATGTGATAATCTTTGTTAACTTAGAGGACATACCTTGAAACAATTGGTCAGGTTACTGTTTTGTGATCTTGAGGTCATGGGTTCGAGCCGCAAAAACAGCGTCTTGCACAAAGTATAGGGTATGACTGCGTACATCAGACCGCGAAACGATCCAGGCCCTTTCCGCATCTTGCGTAAATATGCACTTTAATCTTTGTTAACTTTAACCAAAAACTCAGGTTTTTAGTTTAGTCAAAAACCTAGAAGGTGTAAATCTAAGTTTTAGGATTATCCCTACATAATTTCTAAACTATACCCGATTCGAAATACAATCAGGTTAGACTTTAATAATGTAGAAAACTTGGTAACATATATTATGGATCGAAATTGTTCACACCTTTGTTGGCAGGCAAAAAGACTATGATATATGTTTAATTAAAAAAGGTGTGACATTACTCCCCATGCCACCAAAGAGTCTCCAATTTTTATGTCAATTGGAACTCTCAATTACTTGCAAACGGGTTCAGATAAGAAAAAACAGAAAGTGAGGTAAAATATGAGGCTTTCAGTTACGTGCATGATTTTTTTGTTTTTTAAAAAAAATTTAAACCTCTTCCTTTTTTGTATACGTGGCAGCGCGTGATTGAGAGGCCTTATATTTTGCCTCATTTTCTGCCTCTATCTGAACCACTCGCAATCAACACTAATTGAAAGAAGCGCATAGTGTTATATCCCATTTTTTTAAAGGGGCAAAAGGGTCATTAAGGCCTAATTAAATATTAAACCTAATTTGATTTGATAATTTTCCCTAAACCCTAATCAAATTCTATTTAAACAGCGCTTAGACCCTCCTTCCTTCACCATAACATACGGCCGCCACTCTCCCAAGGGGAAAGGAACGATTTTCTCTTGCTCTCAAACCAAGCCGCCGCTTTAGGAAGAAAATGCCACCATTCGATCATGGTCTTCAATGCGTATCAAATACCAGGTAGGTGCCCCCTTAACATCCGTTGAATGTAATAGCAGTAACCCTTTAATTTCTTTATGAAAACGAGATCGTGCATTAGTATTTGTGATTGTATAGATGTTTGATTATTGATTATACGTATATGTGATGAATTGTATGTCCGTATATATGTACGATGCTATTTTCGTATGAAACTCAAAGAAAGATTTGATTTTCGATGTGCGTGTGAATAGCAGAATCGTAGGAAGGAGTGTTTGTGCCGGTGGCGCGTGGCCGGTGGTGGTGGGCTATGAACACGTGCTGTCGGATGGAGGAATAAGGGTGGCGGGGGAAGGGACTGAGGGGGGAGTCTGGTTGGGGGGCGGTCAGGGGTGGGCTGGGGGGTTGGGGGCTGAGAGGGGGGCGGCTGAGAGGGTGTTGGGTTGGGGTGGCGAACCGGAGTGAGTGGGGGCTGGGGTTAGGGGCGGACTGGGGGGCTGGGGTGAGGGAGGGGGAGTAGGGCCTGCTGGGATGTAAGTGGGAACGAACTTACTGGGAGTAGGGAAATTTGGAATTCGCAGGAGGGCAGGGGGGTCTGGAGTTTAACGAAGGTGAGGGCAGAAAGGAAAAAAAAAAAGAAAAAGAAAAGGAAAATATAGAAAGGGGGAATTTCAGGAGTGGCAGGGGCGCAGGAATGGAAGGAAAAGAAAAAGAAAAAGAAAAAGAAAAAGAAAAAGAAAAAGGAAAAAGGAAAGAGGAAAGTAAATGAAGGATTCCGTGTATGATTTCTGTGCATTCATGCATCACGACATTGCATATGTGATATGTTCTGTTCCGTTCCGTTCTGTTCTGTTAGGATATGCGAGACGTAAGTCGCATATCTGATCTGTTCCGTTCTGTTCCGTTCCGTTCCGTTCTGTTAGGACCCGGGGTCATGCATTGCACGATTAGATGAATGTTTCTGAGAAGGTAGGTTTATCATGCATCACGTATGTGGCATTGCATTTCACGCTCATTTTGCACGACTATGTGTTTTGGTTGTCTTAAGAAGTTATGATCGTTATACGTTGTTTTAAGAAGATATGACCGTTATACGTTGTTTTAAGAAGTTCTGACCGTTATACGTATTTGCGAAAACGTGGACAGTCTATTTTCGTATTAACGTACTTATATGTATTTCACTACTGTCATAGCATGTATGATCTCACAGGGCCGATGCAGGCAGGGTACTTACTGAGTGACGTTTTTGTCGCTCACACCGTTCGTTTTGTTTTCTTGCAGACGATTCAGGATATGGCTATATATGGATTAGAGAAGATTCGGAGAGGGCTCATTGGGACTCATAGAGCTCGATTGGGGACTGATGATCAAGAATTATAGAAGTTTTATTTTATTTAATATGTCATTTGAGGACTTAGCTTAGGGATTTCATTTTACGCACTTTGCGATGTTGTGTAGGGGATTTTGACTTGATGTTGACTATTTATGGTTAATGGATTTTACTTTCGATTTAGGGTTTTGAGTTGGTTTATTTTGCTTCCGCAATCGAATACGCTGCCGTTTTGATAAGTGCAGGGATTCGTACAGACGCCTTGTATATCCCTCAGTTGAATGCGGCGGGCATACCGGTTCTGACCCTAGGGTTCGAGACGGGACACTACAGGTGGTATCAGAGACAAGGCTCTAGATCTACTGCGGAAAACGTAGAATTAAGAAATGATATTAGACGTAAGAAATGACTATAGACTTAAGTTTCGATCGTAGATGCAAGTTTGATCTTTGACTAAGTTTGATTCTAGACGTAAGCTATGATCTGAGACTAAGTTTGATTCTAGACGTAAGCTATGATCCGACACTAAGTTTGATCTTAGAATAGATTTGATTTAGACTAAGTGGATGATCGGACGGGGGCACGGTTGGTTTTTATTTTTGTTTTTATTTGTCTGTATTTGACTGTTTTCTGTTTCTTAAATTTATATATTTCCTGAAATGCCCTTGACAAAAAAAAACTGAAATTTTCTTGTCGTAGCAAACACGCCGTCGAGAAGAGAACGGTAAGAACGGCAAGGGGAACCACTCTGAGAATAAGGCCCCACCGCAGGTTGTGCTTCCCCAGGCCCTGACCTACGCACTACGGGTCACGACCCAAGCTGTGGTGCAACAACATCAGCAGCCACAGGCTCCACCACCACCGCACTCGGACTTGAGATTCTTCTATAAGTGGATGCGGAGGAGTGGCGACGCAGCACAACTGACATCGCCGATTACTTGGATCTAATTTCAGAATGAGTTCAAGACGTATTACGTGCCGATAGTACGATCTTCAGAGCATGGCTCTAGATCCACGGCGGAAATGTAGAATTAGGCCATGATATTAGAAAATAAGTTACGATTTTGCCTCTAAGTAACAATCTTAGACTTAAGTGATGATTTGAACATAAGCGACGATCATGAACATAGGTACTGATCTCAGTTATAAGCGATGATCTTGAAGATAAGTCACGATCTTAGACATAAGTAACGATCTCGATTAAGAGTTGACTTTAGACATAAGTACTGAGTTAGTAATAAGTGTTGATTATGTACTAATTATGATTTGGAAATAAGACGTGATCTTAGACTTAAGAAATGATGATGCTAAGAACGATCCTAGAAATAAGTTATGATCCTAAACTTAAGAAGTCGATCGGTTTTGAAACACGTATACCTAGGATATCCCGTACAATTCTCCTTTATCTAAGGTTGATCATAACTCTCTAGGCTGTGATCTTAGTAACCCTAGTTGAATATATAATTGATTTGAATGAATTTACGATATTAGTCAGAATACTATGCTACAAACGTTAGTTGACATATTAATGGGTCAGTCAGTAACTAGGTCTGTCTTACCATAACCGCAACATGGTACTCGGTACCTTTAGGGTAAAGTAAAGCGAGTCCATATTCCTACTTGGGCGGTAACATCAGAGCAAGCTTAGGTATAAGTTGTGACCATAGCTACTAAGAAATGAATTATAATAGTATGATAAATGCTAAGAGATGATTTATAGTAGAATATTAGAAATTAAATAATGATTGGCGTTGTAATTCGAGGAGTTTAGTTAAGGATATTGTACAAAGGAATTTATAGTCTAGGGTTAAGATGTTGAATGTTGGGTAATCAAAATAGGTCGACGATATTAGTCTTATTAGAGGTATTGAACAATAGCGACATGCGAGAATCGACTACAGTATGTGCCTTGGAATACTATATCATTACAAATTGTGGGTTAAGTGTTGACATCGGAACATTTGGTTTGAATCTAGTAGGCTTGAATTGAAATAGAGTAAGTATGAACCAGTAGTGGTTGCTTGTTCAGGTGAGATTAACTAGGATAATTAACGGTTTAAATAACCAAGTAAAGAAATACAGTGGATCAGTATGGCGCGCAGAAGTATGGTGAATTAGAACACCTTAAGTCGATAAATATTTAGTGTGCCATGCTAGGATTGGACAATTTAAGTTAGGGATTTTATCATAGTAGGCGAAGGTGAGACTTATAAGAAGCGATATATAAACAGATTGTTCTTTTGAAATTAAGGATGGATTATATAAATTATACGAAATATTGGACTATTATTTTTCTAGCATATAAATATTTTATATAAGCACGTACACCGAGTTATACCTATATTTTACAAGGACTTCAAAAGACATTTTTTTTAAAAATACCTTATTAAGTCTCATTTCTTTATATAGTCTACTAAACTTTACGAAGCTAAGTTTTTTTTTTACAAATAAAATTTTCAATTCTTTTGACGACCTTGAAAAGGGGAAAACTTTTAAAATATTGATGTTCTTGCAAAAACGATGTGTTTATATATATTTCTTACATAATATTTCTATTTTTTGGTCAAAATTAATTTAATTTGACGACCATTGATATCGCAAGCAGTTTAACCGTTTAAATGTTTTCGAAGTTATTTATCTGCTTGCGATAAACTTATTAAGTTTGTGAACCAGAAACAGTTTCAAATGTATTTATTTCTTTTTGAAAAAGAGTGTTATCTTAGTCAAAATTGTTTTTCGAAACTTTGCATTCGTGAAGTTTTCAAATGTTGTATTCTGTGCAACAGAACATAACTTTCAAAATATATATACCTGTTTTTGAAAACGGAAGGTACCGTATTCAAATCGTTTAATAAAACCTTACATTATTAGGTTTACAACTGTTTCGACACAATTTTACCAAAATGCCTTGGGAAAAAGTTATATTATCATTTTTAAAATGGTCATTTGAAATATCGCGTTGCGAAAACAATTATGATACTTTGAGTTTTGCATTTACAAAAATTAAAAGCTTCATTATTTTAAGTAGTTAAAGCTATATTCAAAATTATAGCTACGTAAGCTACTTTTCTTTTAACTTGAAGAAAGATATGTCCATATACATATTTCGTATACTAGGCTGCTGACGATATCTCTGAGAATGAAGAGCATGATCTTAGAGCTAGTTCGTAAGTATATAAGAACTGATTTTGAAGACTTGGTTGTGTTAAGGAAGGGTAACGGTTACCATATTGGCATGTACGAAGGATGTTAATGTGGTTAATTATCTAGGGGATGAATCATATGTGATAAGGTTAAGAACCCGGCATTGTAGATTGCAATAAGTTGAATGATACACGTCAAGTAGTATAAGTGGAAGTTTGTAAGCAATAATTATAGAGAATTAGGTAAGGATTGAACCCTATGAAGGCTAGATCATCTTGGGAGATGCTAGTGATGACTAAATTAAATCGTACTATAGTGCAATGTATTTCGAAAAATACATACAGCTTCAGGAATGAGTCTTGTGAACAAGGCGTTAAGTTAAAGATTGTACTACACCTAGGAACTGATTTTAGAGGGTTGCTCATGATAGCAAATATAAGTATGATATAGACCAACGATTAAGTTATGAAGTCAGTATAATGACGATACCCTTAAGGCTGGTTCGAGAACTATAGAAAGAATAGGTTACGATCTGTCAGGAGAGTACAATGGATTTAAAGATTACATTGTAAATATACACATTGAATGATTTGAGGACTTAGTCCTGTATCGAGGAAGTGAAAACATACCGGAATACGCAAGGGATACTATGTTCGTTCATGATCTAGGTAAATGAATTATAGGGGACTATACTAAGTTATTGATTTTGTAGCACACAAGTTTCGAGGACGAAACTTTTTGTAAGGGGGGGAGAATGTTATATCCCATTTTTTTAAAGGGGCAAAAGGGTCATTAAGGCCTAATTAATTATTAAACCTAATTTGATTTGATAATTTTCCCTAAACCTTAATCAAATTCTATTTAAACAGCGCTTAGACCCTCCTCCCTTCACCATAACATACGGCCGCCACTCTCCCAAGGGGAAAGGAACGATTTTCTCTTGCTCTCAAACCAAGCCACCGCTTTAGGAAGAAAATGCCACCATTCGATCATGGTCTTCAATGTGTATCAAATACCAGGTAGGTGCCCCCTTAACATCCGTTGAATGTAATAGCAGTAACCCTTTAATTTCTTTATGAAAACGAGATCGTGCATTAGTATTTGTGATTGTATAGATGTTTGATTATTGATTATACGTATATGTGATGAATTGTATGTCCGTATATATGTACGATGCTATTTTCGTATGAAACTCAAAGAAAGATTTGATTTTTGATGTGCGTGTGAATACCGGAATCATAGGAAGGAGTGTTTGTGCCGGCGGCGCGTGGCCGGCGGTGGTGGGCTATGACCACGTGCTGCCGGATGGAGGAATAAGGGTGGCGGGGGAAGGGACTGAGGGGAAGGCTGGTTGGGGGGGGCGGTCAGGGGTGGGCTAGGGGGGTTGGGGGCTGAGAGGGGGGATGGCTGAGAGGGTGTTGGGTTGGGGTGGCGAACCAGAGTGAGTGGGGGCTGGGGTTGGGGGCGGACTGGGGGGCTGGGGTGAGGGAGGGGGAGTAGGGCCTGCTGGGATGTCAGTGGGAACGAACTTATTGGGAGTAGGGAAATTTGGAATTCGCAGGAGGGCAGGGGGCTCTGGAGTTTAACGAAGGTGAGGGCAGAAAGAAAAAAAAGAAAAAGAAAAGGAAAATATAGAAAGGGGGAATTTCAGGAGTGGCAGGGGCGCAGGAATGGAAGGAAAAGAAAAAGAAAAAGAAAAAGAAAAGGAAAAAGGAAAAAGGAAAGAGGAAAGTAAATAAAGGATTCCGTGTATGATTTCTGTGCATTCATGCATCACGACATTGCATATGTGATATGTTTTGTTCCGTTCCGTTCTGTTCTGTTAGGATATGTAGCGCCCCGACCCGGACAGCGGAATCCGAACCGGTACACCCGTCGTAGCTTACTTAGAAGACTACAAGACGTCTCATCTCTCGAATATACATCATCGATGACGCAAGAGAAATAAGTGCGGAAACATATCTCGTAAATCTAAACCATCAATGCCGTACGTCAACAGACAATGTGAACCTCAAAAACTGTATATGGTCGCAGCCATCTAAAACCTCAAATGAATTAAGAAACAGAAATAACCGAAACTATCTAATCAATTCTCTCCATCAAATCTAGGCATCCCATTCTGCCCACTCGCCGTCGTCCTCAATGAAAATCATATCGTAACTAGGCTCATCTGCAAAGACAAAGGCACTACCCTTAGCGAAAAACGCTAGCAAGTAACCCGCTTATAAGACATACGGGATCAACACATGGCAAGACATGAGTAATATATAATTCAAGGGAATTGTGGGGCACATGTCTTGTGAAATTTCAAATACATAAACGAATAACTTAATAAAGCAAGTACAGCAGTTTGCACGCAAATAACAATTCATTGGCAATCAAATGACACTCACAATCATACCACATTGACTCTCGTGATGCATGTCAAAGTATGCACTACACTACACAATCACAATGCATGAGCCATTTCTTTTCAAATCAGTGCAATGCATGTCACAATGTCCGGTCTCGTAACTCGTAACCCTGTAACGCACCCCGGCTTATATTTCCATCCCGGTTAACGTTACAGGCTCATTATGCTCTGTGATGCACCTCGGCTTAGATTTCCATCCCGATTAACATTGCAGGTCACCTTCGCAAATCTGTGCCGAAGCACCTTTCTTTTCAAATCAATATGCAAATGCACGTGCCATGATGCAAGACTCCTCATTTCATTCTCACTTTTCATTCTTGTATACAATTCACGTTCATATAGGTCATTCATGTACACATGCGCACGTACAGGCAACACACAAGCTCTCACTAACTTGCACATCATAACTTAGACTTCGTCTATCGCGTCAACACTTCGTCATGATCCTAAAGTTCATAACCTAAGGCAAGTATCCCTAACCATCCTTCACTGAGCTCTCAACTCCTCGTACGTTCATCACCTAACCCTCCTAAGTCATATACATTGAATTGCGATTCGAAAACCCCTTTCGAACTCTCCAAATCGTTTCCCCATCCTAAGCCATGTTCCCGAGACTTAAACTACCTTTAATCCGGCCTTAAGAAGTCTCTAAAGTCACCCAAAGACTCCCCGAGCTTCTCTCTTTCTCCTTCTACTTTCCCACAAAATGTTGGACTTCATTCCCTAGCTTCGATCGATCGATGTCCAACTGGAGACATCGAACCCTCCACTTCGATCGATCGATGTCCAATCTGGAGACATCGATCTCTCAGCCTCACTTACATCGATCGATCGATGTCCAACTGGGGACATCGATCTCTCAGACTACCTGCACATCGATCGATCGATGTCCAACTGGGGACATCGATCTCTCAGCAACCACTACATCGATCGATCGATGTCCAACTGGGGACATCGATCTCTGACATCGATCGATCGATGTCTGCGGTTCCTCCAAATTTCCTCTGCGTTTTCTGCAATCACTGCAGAACCAAAAACACCAACATGTCCAGACATCGATCCCTTCAATCCAAGCCTAATCCTTGCTATCATCCATGCTTAGACTATAGGTTCAAACACTGATACGCGTACCACACAACGATTCAAGCCTAGAACGCAATTACCCGACCCTCTCAATCCCAAAAATCTCATCTTTCCTCTCGACCCTTCACAACTAAGAAACCACACCAAGAAGGGATGCAGGGGTAGGGATTTGCAGGATTTTCACGAAATCAACAATATCAACAAATGCGTTTTCATGTACATTGGCCAAATCTTGAAACCAAAACACATAAATCATAAGCAAATAACCAGAGAACGAATCTACTGCATGGTGATCCAATTTGATATCAAAATAGGCCATTTTTCTTTCACAAATCGTAGGAACTTATAAGAAAGTTACTTGCCTTTAATTCTACGAAAGCGGATTGAAGATCAGACGAAGAATGGATTGAGGATCTTGAAGTTCTTCTCTAGCGTTGGGAGGAGGGAAATCGCCTATGGGAGATAATGGAGAAAGGCGTCGGTTTGTTTTTGATAAGGAGAGAAACTGACGCTTTGTCAGTTTTGATATGGGAAGGGAAAGTTTGGTGTTTCTAAATTATATCTATTCTCTATTTATCTTAAAGGATAAACTTAATTATTTAATTCTAAATTAAATATAATTAATTTCTAATATTAAATTCCCCCCATTAATTTCTAATTAATCCTTATATTAATGCCTACTTAATTTCCGTTGACCGTCATTAGTTCCCGTAAAATCTTTCTTGGTCTTTTAATTACCCTACGGAGGGTGCGGGGCATAACATTCCACCCCCCTTACAAAAAGTTTCGTCCTCGAAACCGGCGTACCTTATTGGAAGAGATGTGGATATAGCTCCTTCATTTGCTCCTCAAGCTCCCACGTGGCTTCGCGCTCCGTATGGTTACTCCACTGAACTTTGACATACGGAATGACGCGTCGGCGTAGGACTTGATCTTTTCTATCCTCAATCTTTATTGGATGCTCTTCATATGTGACATCTTCTTTTACATCCAAGGGTTGAGCTTCCAGGATATGACTTGGGTCCGATATGTATTTCCTTAGTTGGGATACATGAAATACATTATGGACTTGGGATAAGCTCGGAGGTAAGGCTAGCCTGTATGCTCTTTCACCAACTCTGCCTAGCACTTCGTACAGGCCAATATATCTAGGGCTTAACTTGCCCTTCATTCCGAATCTTGTAACCCCCTTGGTAGGTGAAACCCGTAGATAAACCTTTTCACCTTCCTCAAACTCTAAGAGTCGTCTTTTGGTATCGGCCCAACTCTTATTACGATCTTGAGCCACCTTCAGTTTCTCTCTTATTACTTTGACCTTTTCAACAGTTTGTTCGACCAACTCGGGTGCAGTGATTGTTCTTTCCCCAACTTCGTCCCAACAAACCGGGGACCTGCACTTACGTCCATATAAAGCTTCAAATGGGGCCATGCCAATTGCACTGTGATAGCTGTTATTATACGAAAACTCCATTAGCTTCAACATGCTATCCCAGTTTCCTTTAAAATCTAAGGCGCATGCTCTCAACATATCTTCCAATGTTTGAATGGTTCTCTCGGATTGCCCGTCCGTTTGAGGGTGGTATGCGGTACTCATCCTCAGTTCGGTACCCAACGCCTTCTGAAACGCCCTCCAAAACTTGGAAGTAAACTTGGGATCACGGTCCGACACGATGCTGACTGGGACTCCATGCAAGCTCACAATGTTATCCATATAGATGTTGGATAACTTTTCATACAAAGTACCATGTGGCATGGCTATGAAATGAGCCGTCTTTGTTAATCGGTCTACTATCACCCAGATCATCTCATTTCCATTTCTGGTCTTGGGTAGTCCCATCACAAAGTCCATAGTTACGTGTTCCCATTTCCACTCTGGAATTTCTAGGGGCATCACCAAACCACCAGGTCGTTGATGTTCGGCTTTGACTTGTTGGCAAACCAAACACCTTTCAACATACTCCGCTATAGATCTTTTCATCCCTATCCACCAATAATTTCTTTTGAGGTCCTTGTACATCTTAGTGCTCCCGGGGTGGATAGACAACCTTGAGTTATGCGCTTCTCGGAGCAATTCTGTTCGAAGTTCGTCTTTAACTGGCACGCACAACCGATCCTGGAACCATAGACTTCCGTCTCCTTGCAATTGGAAATCTTTTACAGGCCCCGCGGATAATTTGTCGTGGATTTCTTTCAGTGCTGGGTCCTCGTACTGCGCTTCTTTGATTCTGTCTACCAAGTCTGGGCTGATAGACAAAGCTGTAAGGACATTTGCCACTGAATCCACCAATTCAAGATCAAACTCCTCGATCTCTCTTTCCAATGGGGACTGTCTTGCGTGACTAGACTTTCTGCTCAATGCGTCCGCCACTCTGTTGGCCTTACCCGGATGGTAATTGATGGTCAGGTCATAATCCTTTAGTAACTCCAACCATCTTCTCTGTCTCATGTTTAACTCCTTCTGCAAGAACAAGTACTTCAAGCTCTTGTGATCAGTAAATACGGCGCACTTTTCTCCATACAAATAGTGTCTCCAGATTTTAAGATCGAATACCACGGCTGCGAGCTCCAAGTCATGCGTCGGGTAATTCTGCTCATATGGTTTCAATTGTCTTGACGCGTATGATATGACTCGTTCATTTTGCATCAAGACGCAACCTATAAACAGAAAGTTAATTCAGGACTAGCATGAGTGTATACAATGCATTAGTTGTAATGGTGTACATACCTAGTCCTTTTTTGGACGCGTCGCTATAGATCACAAAACCGTCGGTGCCGGAGGGTTGTGCCAACACCGGGGCTGTGGTCAATCTCTTCTTGAGCTCGGTAAAGCTTTGCTCGCATTCAGCAGTCCATTCGAATTTAGTCTTCTTCTGCGTAAGTCGACTCAATGGTACTGCTATCGTTGAGAATCCCTCCACAAACTTCCTATAGTAGCCTGCCAAGCCTAGGAAGCTTCTGACTTCGGTCACATTTTTGGGTCTTGGCCATTCCGTGATGGCTTCTATCTTCTTAGGATCCACAAAGATCCCATCTTCCGAAATCACGTGACCGAGGAAGGCTACACTTCTTAGCCAAAATTCACACTTGCTGAATTTGGCGTAAAGCTTTTGTTGCCTCAGAATTTGTAACACCACTCTTAAGTGTTCAGCGTGTGCTTGCTCGTCAGGAGAGTAGACTAAGATGTCATCAATGAACACCACCACAAATTGATCCAACTGCTCTCGAAATACGGTGTTCATCAAGTCCATAAAGGCCGCTGGGGCATTAGTCAGTCCGAAAGGCATCACTAAGAATTCATAATGCCCGTATCTAGTCCGAAAAGCGATCTTAGGGACGTCTCCCGCTTTCACAAGTAACTGATGGTACCCTTGACGAAGATCAATCTTTGAGAACCAGCGAGCTCCCTTTAGTTGGTCAAATAAATCCTCAATCCTTGGCAGAGGATATTTGTTCTTTATGGTGATCTTGTTCAACTCGCGGTAATCAATACACAACCGCATGCTGCCATCTTTCTTCTTCACAAATAATACAGGAGCTCCCCAGGGTGATACACTGGGGCGAATCAACTTCTTGTCCAACAACTCTTGAAGTTGTCCCTTAAGCTCTTTAAGTTCAGCTGGAGCCATCCTGTAGGGTGTCTTAGATATAGGTTCGGCTCCTGGTATCAAATTGATCTCAAACTCCACATCTCTTGATGGTGGAACTCCCGGTAAGTCATCCAGAAATACATCTTTGAACTCATTGATTACCGGTATTTGATCCATAGAGGGAACCTCCTGCTTCGCATCTAATGCATACACCATATATCCCTCTGCTCCCTTCTGTAAGGCCTTAAAGGCCTTAATCGCTGTTAAGTATACCTTCCTTGGAGCTTTGGTCAGCTTGACATTTCCTTGTATCGTGATGTCATTCATCTCAGGGTCCTTGAGGGTCACCTGCTTGAGCTTACAATCAATGTTGGCATGATTCTTGGTCAGCCAATCCATGCCCAATATTACATCAAAATCCTTCATCGGAATTGGGACTAGTGTCACTGAAAATAATTTTCCATCCAACTCCAAGTCACAATCTTTGTACTGGTGGTGAGAAACCAGTACTTGTTCGCCGGCTGCTTGCACTCGAAAAGGGTTCTCAAGCCACTCGGGTAAACAGCCAAGCCCTTTGGCGAATCGCTTAGAAATGAAGGAGTGGCTAGCTCCACTATCAAATAACACGTTGGCAGGTACTTTATTAACTAGGATCACACCTAAACATGAAGGGGGTAGCACATAAAGACTTCACATAAAACACATATTATCATTATCTTAAAAGACTAAAATTCAACTTAAGCTACTATTATTGCACTTAAGTTGTACCTGTCACGACATTGGCGTCCTCCTGGACTTCAGCGTCTGTCATGGCATGGACTCTTGCATTGGGGCTGCCTCTCTGCTGCAGAGCCGGCCCTGCTCCTGCTTGTGGCTTAGGATTCCATTCAGGGCAGTCCTTGATCCTATGGCCTGCCTTTCCACATTTGAAGCACGCACCAGTTATCTTCCAACATTCACCCACGTGTCTCCTTTGGCAGTGTGGGCACTCTGCTGGTGCTTGGCGGTTGGGTTGGTTTGGTTGTGGTGCCCTTTGGATTGGCCCCGCTTGCCCTTTCCTGGGAATCTTGACCCAACGTCCGGGCCTACCTCCACTTTGTTCTACTCTCGGCCTCTTGCTCGATTCTTCCCGAGCCTCTCTTGGTTGTGGCCTGCGCATGTCACTCTCTACACGATAACAGGCATCTAGCATCTCCTCAAAAGTTTTCAAACTGGACCCCGCTATAGCTGTCCGAATGCGGGGATTCAATCCTTCCTCAAATTTCAGCATTTTCATTCGGTTGTTTTCCAGTACCATGGGCGTGAATTTGCCCAAGGCATGGAACCTATCTGCGTAGTCAGAGACGGACATCCTTCCCTGCTCAAACTTGTCGAATTGCCTTATCTTTTCCAGAATGGCAGTCTCAGGCACATAGTAGTCCTTGTATGCCTGCACGAACTGTCTCCATAGAATCGGAGGAGTCATCTTTGGCAGCATGCCATTCCACCATGCATTGGCTCTGCCGATTATTAACGGGGTGGCCACATCCACCTTCAGATCTTCAGGCACTTGCACAAGCCTGAAGCATTTTTCCACTTCGTCCAGCCAGAACCCAGCCACTTCTGGGTCGGTGGTCCCTTCAAAGTTTGGGGCATGCATCTTGCGCATCTCCCCAATATAGTATCTGATGCCGTGCTGGGGAGGTGGTGGAGGAGGGGGTTGTTGCTGTTGTTGCGCAACTCCTTGTGCTATCACTATGATAGCATCAATCAGTGCTTGGGGTACTAGAACTGGAGGTGGTGGTGGTGGGTCATTGTTCACATTGCCCCCATTTCCTTGGTTGTCACGCCTAGGAGGCATTTTCTGCAAGATCACGCTTATTAGTATCTAGTAGTTCCGAAACAAATGCTTGGGGCCCATAATGTGGTACAAGGCGAAATTAATAACTACAATAAATAACATTTGTTGATTACCTTTTATCGCACTCGCACTCACACCCATCCCATTCAAACTTACACCTAAGATTGCATACTTAGACTTAAAGATCAACTTACGGTGAAATCATAACTTAAGACTCTATATGTCATAACCTAGGTCTCCGAGGTAGATCAGAAGCCTAGGCTCTGATACCACCTGTAGCGCCCCGACCCGGACAGCGGAATCCGAACCGGTACACCCGTCGTAGCTTACTGAGAAGACTACAAGACGTCTCATCTCTCGAATACACATCATCGATGACGCAAGAGAAATAAGTGCGGAAACATATCTCGTAAATCTAAACCATCAATGCAGTACGTCAACAGACAATGTGAACCTCAAAAACTGTATATGGTCGCAGCCATCTAAAACCTCAAATGAATTAAGAAACAGAAATAACCGAAACTATCTAATCAATTCTCTCCATCAAATCTAGGCATCCCATTCTGCCCACTCGCCGTCGTCCTCAATGAAAATCATATCGTAACTAGGCTCATCTGCAAAGACAAAGGCAGTACCCTTAGCGAAAAACGCTAGCAAGTAACCCGCTTATAAGACATACGGGATCAACACATGGCAAGACATGAGTAATATATAATTCAAAGGAATTGTGGGGCACATGTCTTGTGAAGTTTCAAATACATAAACGAATAACTTAATAAAGCAAGTACAGCAGTTTGCACGCAAATAACAATTCATTGGCAATCAAATGACACTCACAATCATACCACATTGACTCTCGTGATGCATGTCAAAGTATGCACTACACTACACAATCACAATGCATGAGCCATTTCTTTTCAAATCAGTGCAATGCATGTCACAATGTCCGGTCTCGTAACTCGTAACCCTGTAACGCACCCCGGCTTATATTTCCATCCATGATACCACCTGTAGCGCCCCGACCCGGACAGCGGAATCCGAACCGGTACACCCGTCGTAGCTTATTGAGAAGACTACAAGACGTCTCATCTCTCGAACACACATCATCGATGACGCAAGAGAAATAAGTGCGGAAACATATCTCGTAAATCTAAACCATCAATGCAGTACGTCAACAGACAATGTGAACCTCAAAAACTGTATATGGTCGCAGCCATCTAAAACCTCAAATGAATTAAGAAACAGAAATAACCGAAACTATCTAATCAATTCTCTCCATCAAATCTAGGCATCCCATTCTGCCCACTCGCCGTCGTCCTCAATGAAAATCATATCGTAACTAGGCTCATCTGCAAAGACAAAGGCAGTACCCTTAACGAAAAACGCTAGCAAGTAACCCGCTTATAAGACATACGGGATCAACACATGGCAAGACATGAGTAATATATAATTCAAGGGAATTGTGGGGCACATGTCTTGTGAAGTTTCAAATACATAAACGAATAACTTAATAAAGCAAGTACAGCAGTTTGCACGCAAATAACAATTCATTGGCAATCAAATGACACTCACAATCATACCACATTGACTCTCGTGATGCATGTCAAAGTATGCACTACACTACACAATCACAATGCATGAGCCATTTCTTTTCAAATCAGTGCAATGCATGTCACAATGTCCGGTCTCGTAACTCGTAACCCTGTAACGCACCCTGGCTTATATTTCCATCCCGGTTAACGTTACAGGCTCGTTATGCTCTGTGATGCACCTCGGCTTAGATTTCCATCCCGATTAACATTGCAGGTCACCTTCGCAAATCTGTGCCGAAGCACCTTTCTTTTCAAATCAATATGCAAATGCACGTGCCATGATGCAAGACTCCTCATTTCATTCTCACTTTTCATTCTTGTATGCAATTCACATTCATATAGGTCATTCATGTACACATGCGCACGTACAGGCAACACACAAGCTCTCACTAACTTGCACATCATAACTTAGACTTCGTCTATCGCGTCAACACTTCGTCATGATCCTAAAGTTCATAACCTAAGGCAAGTATCCCTAACCATCCTTCACTGAGCTCTCAACTCCTCGTACGTTCATCACCTAACCCTCCTAAGTCATGTACATTGAATTGCGATTCGAAAACCCCTTTCGAACTCTCCAAATTGTTTCCCCATCCTAAGCCATGTTCCCGAGACTTAAACTACCTTTAATCCGGCCTTAAAAAGTCTCTAAAGTCACCCAAAGACTCCCCGAGCTTCTCTCTTTCTCCTTCTACTTTCCCACAAAATGTTGGACTTCATTCCCTAGCTTCGATCGATCGATGTCCAACTGGAGACATCGAACCCTCCACTTCGATCGATCGATGTCCAATCTGGGGACATCGATCTCTTAGCCTCACTTACATCGATCGATCGATGTCCAACTAGGGACATCGATCTCTCAGACTACCTGCACATCGATCGATCGATGTCCAACTGGGGACATCGATCTCTCAGCAACCACTACATCGATCGATCGATGTCCAACTGGGGACATCGATCTCTGACATCGATCGATCGATGTCTGCGGTTCCTCCAAATTTCCTCTGCGTTTTTTGCAATCACTGCAGAACCAAAAACACCAACATGTCCAGACATCGATCCCTTCAATCCAAGCCTAATCCTTGATATCATCCATGCTTAGACTATAGGTTCAAACACTGATACGCGTACCACACAACGATTCAAGCCTAGAACGCAATTACCCGACCCTCTCAATCCCAAAAATCTCATCTTTCCTCTCGACCCTTCACAACTATGAAACCACACCAAGAAGGGATGCAGGGGTAGGGATTTGCAGGATTTTCACGAAATCAACAATATCAACAAATGCGTTTTCATGTACATTGGCCAAATCTTGAAACCAAAACACATAAATCATAAGCAAATAACCAGAGAACGAATCTACTGCATGGTGATCCAATTTGATATCAAAATAGGCCATTTTTCTTTCACAAATCGTAGGAACTTATAAGAAAGTTACTTGCCTTTAATTCTACGAAAGCGGATTGAAGATCAGACGAAGAATGGATTGAGGATCTTGAAGTTCTTCTCTAGCGTTGGGAGGAGGGGAAATCGCCTATGGGAGATAATGGAGAAAGGCGTCGGTTTGTTTTTGATAAGGAGAGAAACTGACGCTTTGTCAGTTTTGATATGGGAAGGGAAAGTTTGGTGTTTCTAAATTATATCTATTCTCTATTTATCTTAAAGGATAAACTTAATTATTTAATTCTAAATTAAATATAATTAATTTCTAATATTAAATTCCCCCCATTAATTTCTAATTAATCCTCATATTAATGCCTACTTAATTTCCGTTGACCGTCATTAGTTCCCGTAAAATCTTTCTTGGTCTTTTAATTACCCTACGGAGGGTGCGGGGCATAACAGGATATGCGAGACGTAAGTCGCATATCTGATCTGTTCCATTCTGTTCTGTTCTATTCCGTTCCGTTCTGTTAGGACCCGGGATCATGCATTGCACGATTAGATGAATGTTTCTGAGAAGGTAGGTTTATCATGCATCACGTATGTGGCATTGTATTTCACGCTCATTTTGCACGACTATGTGTTTTGGTTGTCTTAAGAAGTTATGATCGTTATACGTTGTTTTAAGAAGATATAACCGTTATACGTTGTTTTAAGAAGTTCTGACGTTATACGTATTTGCGAAATCGTGGATAGTCTATTTTCGTATTAACGTACTTATATATATTTCACTACTGTCCTAGCATGTATGATCTCACAGGGCCGATGCAGGCAGGGTACCTACTGAGTGACGTTTTTGTCGCTCACACCTTTCGTTTTGTTTTCTTGCAGACGATTCAGGGTATGGCTATATATGGATTAGAGAAGATTCGGAGTGGGCTCATTGGGACTCATAGAGCTCGATTGGGGACTGATGATCAAGAATTATAGAAGTTTTATTTTATTTAATATGTCATTTGAGGACTTAGCTTAGAGATTTCATTTTACGCACTTTACGATGTTGTGTAGGGGATTTTGACTTGATGTTGGCTATTTATGGTTAATGGATTTTACTTTCGATTTAGGGTTTTGAGTTGGTTTATTTCGCTTCCGCAATCGAATACGCTGCCGTTTTGATAAGTGCAGGGATTCGTACAGACGCCTTGTATATCCCTCAGTGGAATACGGCGGGCGTACCGGTTCTGACCCTAGGATTCGGGACGGGACGCTACACATAGTAACTTAGGTGTTCAATCAATGAATCAGTACACCTTTTACATTCATTGATGTCTAACCGTTGGACTATACCGACATTTAAATCACCCGTAATAAAAGCTAATAAATCTTTCATGCATTCTAAAGTCTTCACAAGTATATATGTGGTTAATTCTTCAATCATCAATTAATCGCGATTATGCCACATTAAACCTGATTATACCAACATGTAACCGTGTTCACATGATATGACCATCGGGTTTTTTATATTAGAAAGCTGAGGTCCCTGTAACGCAATAAATCTAATAAAATTAGTATGTGTGTCTTATATCACAATCACAACTGTCACTAAACTTTCTATCGTGATTCCAATAACTATGATACTGAGATTCCGATGGTTATTTATTGAACTACTATGAATCAGATATAACCATAAAAAGACTCTATGTGGTTAATTTCAATTCTAGAAAACGAATCACTTGATAAAAAAAGTTGATAAGAATGGGAAAAATCACAACTTGCAAGAAACTGTCAAAAGTATCAAAGGAACGGATGATGGCAGTGAAGTGGTTGTGGATGCCAGAGGAGTGCAGCAACAGTATGATGAACAACAATGTGGAGAAGTGTGATTCAGTCTAAGGGAGATAAAGTGGATGAGTACATTAACTTGCAGCTGAGATTGAAGGTGAACGGCTTTGTCTTGAGCTGAATCCGTTAGAGGGCAAGTTGGAAGAAGAAGGAGATGTTCGGAGGAAGGAAGAAGATGAAGCAGAAGGCGGGAGTGTTTTAAATGGTGTGAAGTTACCATTTTGCCCTTAAATAAATAAAGCGTGTAGTTGTAGCTAGAAGGACAAATTTGTAAATTCGCGTATTTTCCCTCTTCTCTCTTGTTAACCGCTGTATATAACTGAATTTTTGCCTTGTATCAAAATTTAATCGATTGAGCGGTTACCCGAAAGTTCTAGCACCGATTCCTTGCATATTCTTCTTCTTCTTTGATTTCTGTTTGTTATTTGTTCCAAATTTGATCAACTTTGACATGGTATCAGAGACATTGGTGTTTGAGTGATTGTAGTGTTGTGTATTGGTTGATTTTCTGGTGACTCGTCTGATCATTCGCGTATACACTTTCCGGTGATCTTCAGATGACTTCGCAAAACAACAATCCTGCAAGTTCTAGAGTTGGTCAGACACCGCTGAATGATAGTCCAGTGCAGAATCTTGTATTTGGATCCAGGGGGAATCGAGATCAGAGCCAAATACCTGAGGCTTCTCCGAATAATTCGTTGCAGAATCCGTATTACCTTCACCCTAATGACAGTCCGGCTATAGTACTGGCACAACCTCCCCTGAATTCGCACAACTATCATACTTGGAGCAGGACGTTCGAAATGGCATTGGTAGTTAAGAACAAAGTCGGTTTCATAGACGGAACAATTCAGAGGCCTCCTGCGACAGATCCACAGTATTCGCTTTGGAGGCAGGTCAATGTAATGGTGCAGTCTTGGATGATGAATTCGGTGTCTCATTCCATTGCACAAAGCATCATGTGGTGTGATAGTGCGCATGATGCGTGGAATGATCTCAGACTAAGGTATGGGAGTACTGATCCTTTTAGGTTATCAGATTTGCTTGAAACAGTTTATAGTGTTAAGCAAGATGCTTTGAGTGTTAGTGAATACTTTACTAAGCTCAAAATCGTTTGGGAAGAGTTGATGGCGGTAAGGCCAGTTCCTGTGTGCGTTTGCAAAGGATGTGTGTGATGTAGCAGTCAAAATGAGGAGGTTCGTTGAAACTGATTATGTGATTAAATTCGTTAAAGGTTTGAATGATAGTTTTGATCCGGTTAAGTCTCAAGTTTTTGTGCTTACTCCCTTGCCTGATATAAACACCACCTTCTCTATGGCTTTAAAGTATGAGAGAAAGGTGCTGGCTGACAATGGTGTTGGTTCATTTGATGGTAGCCCCACTGCCTTATCAGTAGAAGGTCAGTCAACTGAAGGATTTGTGGCGTATACAGGAAGGGGCCAAGGTTACAAAAGAGGAGGTGGCAGGTTTGGAAGTGAGAATGCCAGACGTTTTGTGTGTACACATTGTGGAATGCAAGGCCACACTGTTGATAGATGTTACAGGAAGCACGGTTTTCCTCCGGGCTTTAAGTCCAGAAACCAGGTGAACTTGAGCAGGACATTGGAACCTGAATCAGATGAGTCACAAGAGGTGCAAGCTGCTATAGGTGTGCAGTCATTGGTGCTTACACCCCAGCAGAACCAAAAATTGTTGAGCTGGCTGAACAAACATGAAGGTGAGCCGGAAGGGAATGTAGCTGGAACTCAAGGTACTGTGCTATCTGCCCAGACTGGTAAGGACAAAGGTAAATCTCATACTAATGTTCTAAGTACATGGATTTTGGATTCTGGAGCCACTGATCATATTTCCTCTAATCTTGCACTCTTTACTTCTGCTAAACCAGTTACAAACATTACTATAAACCTGCCCAACAATTTTTCTGTTTCTGCCACGCATATTGGTTCTGTGACTATTAACTCAGTCCTAGTCTTACATGAAGTTCTGTTTGTTCCTTCGTTTGCTTACAATTTGATCTCTCTGAGCAAGTTGGCTTCAAATCCAGACATACTTATTCAAATATTTGGTGATTGTTGTTTGATTCAGGATCAATTATCCAAGAGGATGATTGGTTCAGCTAGGTTGTCACATGGTCTTTATTGCCTCAGTAGTGATCCACATCAGCAACATTCTGTGTGCCTTTCAAACACTGCTCTTACTTCACCATCTATGTTGTGGCACTATAGGCTGGGGCATGCTTCAGTTTCTAGAATAAAGGAGATCCATAGGTATGATGATTCAGTCACAACTGGACACCATGATGAGTCTTGCACAATCTGTCCTTTGGCCAAGCTTAAAAAACTGTCTTTTCCTGTTTCTGCTTCTGTTTCTTTTCAGCCTTTTGATTTGATCCATGTTGATGTCTGGGGGCCAAACAGACATCCTACATTGTACTCTCAAAGATACTTTCTTACCATTGTAGATGATTGTAGCAGATTTACATGGTTATATTTGATGAAATCTAAATCTGAAGTTAGGCAGATTTTACAAAATTTTCATGCCTATGTGCAGACTCAGTTTGATAGAAAGATTAAAATCATAAGGAGTGATAATGCCTCTGAGTTTAAAATGCATGATTTCTATAAACATAATGGCATTGTGCATCAAACGAGTTGTGTCTATACCCCTCAACAGAATGGAATCGTGGAGAGAAAACACCAACACATCTTGGTTGTAGCAAGGTCCCTCAAATTTCAAGCCCAGTTGCCTTCTTCTTACTGGGGCTTTGCAGTTGCACATGCTGTGTACCTAATAAATCTTATTCCCACGCCAGTTTTATCCCAGAAAAGCCCATATCAAATTCTTTTCCACAGAACTCCAACCTATCAGCAAATCAAAGTCTTTGGTTGTTTGGCCTATGCATATAATACTGCCACAAACAAGCATAAGTTTACTCCACGAGGCATACCGTGTTTATTCTTGGGAATTTCATCTACAACAAAGGGCTATATCTTGCAGAATTTGGACACAAAAGATATCCTTGTTTCAAGGAATGTGAAGTTCTTGGAAACACACTTTCCATTTTCTGATTCTTCTGATTATCCTAAATCTTCTGCGCCAAATCACTGTGTACCTATCTTTCCACCTGCTCCGCAATACAGTACACCCATAAACACTTCCTTTCCACCTGCATCTGTTCCTTCTGCATTACATGATCCTTCTTCTTCTCCATCCCAATCACCTAATTCTTCACCTGATCCTTCTTCTCCATCCCAATCACCTAATCCGTCCTCATCCACTTCACCAATATCAAATCCAGTTTTAGAACGTTTTCCCTCTATTACTCTTGACATCCCTTTAGTCATCAACAATGCAGACTTGCCACAATCACCTGATTCCTCCTCCTCTACTGCTCCTACTGTGTCTTCACCATCCCCTCATGTTAGTGAACAGCGTATTACAAGGCTCAGAAAACAACCATCTTACTTACATGATTATTACTGTAACCAAGCTGATACTTCCTCTATCACATCTTCCTCTGCCATCAGCTCACCTGCTTATCCTATTGAACACTATCACTCACTTGATCAGTTGACTCCTCAATTCAAAAAATATGTCCTTAATCTTAGTATGCAGCAGGAGCCTCAGTCATATCAGCAGGCAGCTGGTTCAGTGCATTGGGAGAAAGCTATGTCTCTGGAGCTGGCTGCCTTGGAGGCTAATCACACTTGGGTCCTTACCACTCTGCCACCAGGAAAGAAAGCCATTGGCTGTAGATGGGTTTATAAACTTAAGAGAAAGGCAGATGGATCCATTGAGAGGTATAAAGCTAGGCTCGTGGCTAAGGGTTATACTCAGCAAGCCGGAGTTGATTATGGAGATACCTTTTCTCCTGTTGCTAAAATGACAACTGTCAGGTTAGTATTGGCTCTAGCAGCTATCAAGGGATGGTTTGTTCATCAGCTGGACGTCAATAACGCATTCCTCCATGGAGATTTGGATCAGGAGATATATATGACACCTCCAGAAGGCTTTCCTGCTCCCTCAGGCACTGTCTGTAGACTTACTAAATCCTTATATGGGTTGAAGCAAGCCAGCAGACAATGGAATGCCAAACTCACAGCGTTTCTCGTATCACTGGGTTATGTTCAGTCCAAACACGATTACACCATGTTTACCAAGCAGCAAGGGCGTACATTTCTTGTCCTTCTTGTATACGTTGATGACATTGTGGTAGCAAGTGATTCCTTGGAAGCAATCCAGAGTCTTAAGGCCAGTCTCAACTCTATGTTTCAGATAAAGGACTTAGACGAGCTAAGGTATTTTCTAGGCCTTGAGGTGGCCAGGTCTCAGGGGGGGTTGGTCCTTTGCCAAAGGAAATATACACTTGAACTGTTAGAAGACATGGGACACCTGGCTTCCAAGCCTGCAAGCACCCCCATGGAACAAAATCTGAAGCTTTCGCACAATGACTCCTTGGCATTTGAAGACACATCCAGCTATAGAAGATTAATTGGTAAATTGCTGTACTTAACGATCACTAGACCCGATATTGCTTACACTATCCAACAACTAAGTCAATTTTTGGACACACCAACGCAAATGCACTGGAGGGCAGCACAGAGATTGTTGAGATATCTTAAAGGAACCCCAGGACAGGGACTGTTCTTCCCTAGCAAAGGGTTGCTGAAGTTGACTGCCTTTTCAGACTCAGATTGGGGTGGGTGCGTAGAAAGTAGACGATCAATCACTGGTTACTGTATGTTCTTGGGTAATGCCTTGATCTCTTGGAAGGCTAAGAAACAGACCACGGTTTCAAAATCCTCCTCTGAAGCGGAATATAGAGCTCTTGCCTCTGCTACATGCGAGGTTCAATGGATACTCTATCTTTTGAAGGATTTGCAAGTGGCTCATCCTGATCCAGTAGAAATATTTTGTGATAATAGAAGTGCTGTTTACATTGTAGAAAACCCAGTATTCCATGAGAGGACTAAACATATAGAAATTGACTGTCATATTGTGAGGGACAAATTTCAAGATGGAGTGGTGAAGCCTATGCCAATCAGAACAGACTTGCAGTTGGCGGATGTGTTCACGAAATCATTAGACTCTAGAAGATTAAGCATCCTGACTGAAGCATTAGGGGTTTGTAATGTGTTCTGTCAGTCAGGATTGAGGGGGGGTGTCAAAAGTATCAAAGGAACGGATGATGGCAGTGAAGTGGTTGTGGATGCCAGAGGAGTGCAGCAACAGTATGATGAACAACAATGTGGAGAAGTGTGATTCAGTCTAAGGGAGATAAAGTGGATGAGTACATTAACTTGCAGCTGAGATTGAAGGTGGACGGCTTTGTCTTGAGCTGAATCCGTTAGAGGGCAAGTTGGAAGAAGAAGGAGATGTTCGGAGGAAGGAAGAAGATGAAGCAGAAGGCGGGAGTGTTTTAAATGGTGTGAAGTTACCATTTTGCCCTTAAATAAATAAAGCGTGTAGTTGTAGCTAGAAGGACAAATTTGTAAATTCGCGTATTTTCCCTCTTCTCTCTTGTTAACCGCTGTATATAACTGAATTTTTGCCTTGTATCAAAATTTAATCGATTGAGCGGTTACCCGAAAGTTCTAGCACCGATTCCTTGCATATTCTTCTTCTTCTTTGATTTCTGTTTGTTATTTGTTCCAAATTTGATCAACTTTGACACAATAACATAAATGAAGAAAAAGATGTTGTTTACTGTAGTTTTGAAAACAAAAACAAAAGGTCCATGTCCAGTTCGCCATGATTTTTCATGATGTTATTTTTTAGGATAAAAATGGTCATTTAATGTACTGTGAATCAGTAACAAAAAAATATTTCTAGAAGCGGAGCAATTCCTTCTCTACAATGTATATTTGGACGCAATTTTTTCTGTGATAAATTTTTTTTTTTTTTTGGCAATCCAACAGGTCTAGTTGGATGCAATTTTAATTTTTCTTTGATAATTTTTTTGGCAATCCAACAGGTCTATCGGATATCCAACCCCATCTACCATCCAGACATATATAGAAAATAATAATGAGAAATATAAACTGTTAAATATGTAAGCACTTGTATAGAAAATAATAATGAGAAATATAAACTGTTAAACATGTAAGCACTTGTATGAATACGAGTAGCTGCAACCCGGGTAACTTGGGTTGATCTCTATCATTGTGAAAATAACATATTAAAATAGCTTCTATAGTTTCAGTACCAGTTCAACTAATTATAAAAATAGTTTCTTAATGTGTGATCATTTCAATAAATAAAATCCAATGTTTAGAAATACACCAAAAACACCCTAACATATGGACTAAAAGGTGAATCCATCATTTTTGTTTAAACTGTCGATAAACTTTTAGCAAATCATAAAAATTAAAACAAAATTTTCATTTTACAGTTAAAATTAGTAATAAAATTTAACGATGTATACATAACATTTAATAACGGATGAGATAGAAAAATATTT
This sequence comes from Eustoma russellianum, assembly GCA_036186865.1. NCBI lineage: Eukaryota > Viridiplantae > Streptophyta > Magnoliopsida > Gentianales > Gentianaceae > Eustoma > Eustoma russellianum. The sequence goes on along the minus strand of AP025040.1, from coordinate 16,383,678 downwards.
GCCTTCTTCGAAAAAGAATAGTTGTCAGAAAAAGTTCGATAGCTACACTAACAGCATTTCACTTTAAAAACGAAAATTTCACTTTACATATAAATTAGTAATAAATTAATCATTAACATAAATGAAAAAAAAAAGAAATCAATAAATAGCGCAAAAACTATTGATGTATAGGATGATCAGGTATTTTAAAAGAACTAGTACACATTATTAAACTGCATCCTGAAATAAAAAAGGTTTTCTACACATTATAAATAAAATTAGTTTGGTCAAAAAAAGAAAATAAATAAATTTGAGTTTACTTTACGACTACTTAGAATATATATGTAGGCTGGAAGCTAAAAAGAATTTAATAGAAAATTGTATGCATTTTCAAAGCTTCTTAAAATAAACAAAATATTTTTGGGCCATTCGGAAAATAAAAAATGAGTCGTACTTAAGGCTACCTATTAAAATGCATAAAAATTCTTAAAAGTTTAAAACACAGCTGACACTTGTTTTCAACATTGTCCCATTACACTTAATTTTGATGCTTTTTTGAAAATACATATGTGTATTTTTATTTAATATTGCCATTTTCTTTAAATATTTAATATTTTCTTAACTTTCATTTTTCTAATAATGTTTATGTAATTTTGGTATTATAAATATTGAATATCAGAATTGTCCTTAAATATAAAGGTTGAAGTTCTAGAAAAGCCTGACAAGTCGTCTGAAAAACTAAAAGAAGCGAAAGGCTAAATACATCTGAAAATTTGCCAATCGACCCCTTGTCACAACAACCTAATCTAAGCCAAGGACATGACCAATTATGACCTAAAATCTGTTTATTAGAGTCTAGAAGATATCAATACAATACCATAAATACGTAGAAACCGTATCATATATGAAAGAATAATAATCTTCATAAATACAGATCTCTCAGTATTCGTCTACCATTCGTATATGTAAAATATTAAGATAAAGATATGACTAATCTCCAGTGCGATATATCAATATTCAACACCGATCAAATAGTACTCATTCCTCTGAAAAAGATGAGAATATAAAGGGCTTAGCTCCTGTATGCTCAGTAAGAGATTCGTCACATAGCAAGTAAATAACATTATTATCTTCTTTTTAGTGACAAGGGTGAGTGTATCAAGAAAGTTCATATGATCATAATCTTAGTTCATAGTCATAAACTCTTAAGAATCAACCTATATCATTCCCTATCATGCATTATTATCATTGTTTCATTATTACAATCAAGGATTTATTTCATCTCATTTAATTATCAAAATATGGCTTGCTATTGATACGTGTATTTCATTAAATGGCATAAGGTTTGCCGCAGCTTATGTCATGCATTTAATCATAATTACATGTTCTAACTTGGTTTAATCATGAGGTTTGCCTTTGCACATGATCATACCTCTTTAACCATCACTTGACATGACATGATATTACTGTTGATTATGGCACGATTATCATGTTACATGTTAAGACAACCGCCTTTGCACTTAACATCTATTCACCACTATAGTCACAAGAATTGCCGTTACATGTGACAATAGTTCATCATATTACCGTTGCTTTTGTTGTGTTTTGTGTGTCGTATATCATGCATCATCAATTGCCAATCATATCTTAATCATGTTCATTCAAAAGGTTTGTCGTAGCTTTCACCATGGTTTGTATGTATTGTTTTTCTCATTATGTTTGATATCAATCATGTGCGTGGCCGCAGTCATACATCTATATAATCATAACACATTGGTAAGCAATATTCAATACAATGTATCTTAACCCCTATTATAGTTCCTAAGGCACATGAAGCAATCCTTAGTCATCTGTCATACCAAAACTTACATCAAGAGTTCACTTTTATATTATAAGAATCAGGACTTATCATCCACGTAATATTATACATCATCTACAGAGGTATTGAATTGACTTTGAGTCGCCTCAATCCGAGTTACAGATATCAAGGTATGATTGAAACAGTATAAAGTACTCAGCTGAACTAAGCAAGCTTACGCTTAGCTATCAGTATGTTGTACTAAGACACTATCCAAACGTTTGGTTAAGATTATGAGACTTTTCATACATTCTACCTAAACGCTTAGTAAAAATTATAAGGTTTGTATACGTTATACCCAAACGTATAGTTAGGTAACCAAACGTTCGGTGAGGAACCCATACGATATACTAGAACTTCCCAAACGTCATGCTATAGCTATCGGAACATACGGTTAAGTAACCAAACGTATGGTTAGCCTAGAAACATACACAAACATTTAATCTTCGATTTTTCAATATAAACTTGATCCACAATCACCTCCTTCCTGTTCCAACTAGCCTCAAGAACGACCCGAACAATATATTTACATGTTCATACATCAATGTCTAATTATTGAAGCATTCATATATCTTAATTACATCATAGAAATGCAATTTTATATGAGAAAACCCCTTTTCTTCGACATTAGCAGTCAAAAGCCAGCAACAATTCACCTCAATTCAAAGCTTCTTATGCAACAAATGGAAACCTATTTGAATGGCCGTTTGAAATTTTCAGTGAACGACTATGGCATACTTCTTTTTCTCTACTTTATTTATTCATTTATTGGTTATTCTTCCCTTGTTCTCCTTGCTGTCTATGCCGCCCCCTCCTGCCGCTATGACCTATTCGATAGCAACCTTAGGTTTCATCATATATATTTATATATCTTATTTTATTCTATTTTTCTCTTTCTTTTCTAATTTATACCCTAAACAAACTCTATAGTATCACTAGAAATCATAATTAAAATTGAAACCATCTCTACCCAACTTATTTCCTTTTTGTTTTGTTTCTAATAGATCATATATAGTTAATGACACTTTTACCCCTCTAGCTAAACTTAAAATTTTCAGATTATCATGCCCCCTGCACGCCCCTCCCTGCTCCCCCCTCTGGCCACATCAAAACCACAAACACGCTGAAAAGAAATAAAAGGGATGTAATCATCTGAACAAAGGTGAATCCGTTTAATTAAATATGTGAAGCTGTAAAAATGCAAGTCTTAAACTCTATGGATTTATCAACATCCATGATCCCTATGCATTATAAGCACTTTGCTCCATTGCATGTGATCATCTCATTTCCATTTCTAATGGAGTTCAAACACATTTTTCTTTGACTTTAGAATATAATGGTATAAAGCAAAACGTCTTACTAAATTGGTTGCACTTATTATATTATACAGTAGCAGTTGATCGACACTGCTTGACGCAATTTTCATCATGAATAATCAGGAAACAACCTCTGTGTGTTTTTAACACATGGGTATGGTTGCATACATCCAACCTTCTCATATCCCGTCATAGATGGAAGTCTCTAATAGGTAATGTTGTTCATCTAAAAAAGGCGGCAAGGAAAGAAATTTCTTCTAGTAGGCAAATTCTCAAATCAATGAACTTGCAATACACTCTATGAATGTGCTTATGTTTGCAAGCTTCTTGTAGCGCCCCGCCCGAAACCAGAGTTCCGGTTCAGTGCATCCGCCGTACTCTATTCATAGAGTACAAGGCGTCCATACCATACATGTGTATGTCAACATGAATTGTAATCGATATAGCGGAAGCAACTTGCAATAAGCTCACTACACACATAATATTATTACAAACCGTTCCAAATCCACATAATCACAAATACAGTCTCTCACGATAACTTTATTACATCACCATAAAATAAAGCTCACACAACAGGTACTTGGCTTCAACCTACATCTTCGCTCACGGATACTCTATCTGGGGTTCTTCCTCAATGAACACGGCATCAGGGTCCCTGTTCTCTGAAATGTTAAGAGGCAAGTATGAGCGATAACCACCGTCTTTTAATCGCTCAGCAAGTATTCTTTATAGATATTTCATGTGGATCATACATGGAAAGGCAAGTAGTAATAAAGTAACAATGTAATTACATCTCCATTTATAAATGACAGCATTATATATAAGGATAAAACAGAACATAAGATTTTACCTCATACCTGAGAGGTCATATCGTTCTTTCTCAGCATATCCTTAGTCTACCTTCCGTACTTGATTTCTAATCCATCTTATTCTAAGGTCATAACTTGCATCCATCACATCTACGTGTATGATCTTCCTTAATCATCTTAAGGCATAATGTTCGTACAAATATTCTAATCCTCACACAAGGGACATGATCATGACGTGATGCATCAAACATAGCTTTTCATAAAATGACTTTTCGTAAACATGACTTTTCATAACATGACATGATTTTCATAACTTGCATAACAGAACATTTTCATGACATGAAGACATAACATTTTCATCGTTGGCTATAGCACTTTTCATAAGAATAATAACGCACGACATGACGAATGATTCCCCATCTAGTACATGTACAACATAACATATGAACATCGGTACATGTGCTAACGGTGACGCATTATGACTGAGATCCCGTGTCCCAGACCCGGTGTTACACCCAGCCATAACGTAAACATGGGCCCCTGACACCTACCACTCCGGTCCCGATGTCAGGACAGCGCTACAACATAACATAACATGGTCATAACATAACATGGGTCATTGGAATCATTCGTCTCGTGTTTATTATTCCTATGCATATGAACTTTAAAACATGTGATTCAAAAACATAACTTTTCAAACTTTGATTTCATGCAACATGAGACTCGGTCAATTGAGGGTACTTTGGTCATTCTACATTTTAATAATATCATTACTTACTTAATTTCCTTCTACATATCACGACTTAAAGGAAATACCATTTTAACCTCCAATTAAATACCATTCGGCTATCACACTAAAACAACCCTCTTTTTCCATTTTCATCATACAATAATTTGGTAACTTCTATTCCACACATATATTTCATAATTCATAGCTTAAATGCCTACATCATGAAAATTTCTAATTTCTTTACATTTCATCTATGATTTCATGACTTACATTTTATCATATATATAACATGTAACATCTCATGTACATACATTGTAAAAGTTAGTAATCTTATACTTACGCACACATAAATGTGAACTATTTATGTTTCTTACTTTTCATAACATAATACATAAATTACATACTTAGCCTACTTTCATATCTTAGCATATTTATCATATGTACATCTATACTTATAAAAATATGATGAAACTTTATTTGTCACCAAGGCCTAAGGGCCGAACCTATATGTACATAGTGTATACATATATAAGTCATTTTGTGATATATTATGTAATATCCAAATTATTCATCTTCATATCTTAACATATTCATCATATATACATATATATTTGTACAAAAATATATTGGATTCACTTTTTGTCATTTAGGCCTATGGCCGAATATATATATAGTATATATATAAATGTAAATCATTTTATGATATATTGTATATTATTCAAAACTTATTCATTTTCATAGCTTAACATATTCATCATATATACATATATATACTTGTACAAAATATAATGAAATCATTTTGTCATCAAGGCCCTAAAGGCCGAATATGTATATATACTATATATACACTTATGAAATCTTTTTACTATATAGTATGTAGTACACCAATACTTATTCATCTCCTCTCTTTAAAATATATATTACACATATATACACATAAAACATATAAATTCATATTTTAACCTTGAAATGGCTCTAAGGCCGGATTGTATATGTTGTTTACACATATACATAACTAACGTATATATATATATTTGTATATATACATATACCCATAACATAGTGATATATATACACACACACATAACTTATTCATTTTTAAGTCTTGAGCATACATATTACACATATGCATATATATACATATAGATCCGTATATGTACATACATAGATCTATACACCTATGCGTATATATATATATATATATATATATATATATATATATATATAAACCGTATGTGTATATATATTATACATCAAAAAAACCGAATGTGTGTGTGTGTGTATATATATATATATATATACTTTGATACTCAAAATCAAATGTGTATATAAATATACCTTTATACATCTATACATACTTATTTGTAGATCTATACACTTATACATATATATATATATATATATATATATATATATATATCAACATACATACTTATAATATGTATATATGTATGCGTACTTATATGTAGTGTATATATATGTATTTAATGTGCGTGTGTATATAGTGTATATATGTATATACTTAACACTCAAATATAGATCTATACTTTCTTGAAAAGGGAGTCTTGAACATACTGCATGATGATCCAATTTTGATATAAACATAAATACTTGTGAATTGTAAAGTCATGAAGGATCTAGGAAGAGTACTTGCCTTGGTTCACCTTTCTTACACTTAGAAGATGTTTCCTTCACTTGGTTTGGAAGAGAGTTCTTCTTCCTTCCTCCTAGGTATACATGGTTTTTAGGGTTTAAAAAGGAGGGTTAGTGAGCAACTTATGAAACTAAGTATATAGAAGAATCAAACTTAAACTTCATAAAGTTCTTACCTTGATTGCTTTTGATTCTAGATGCTACAACCTTCTTGAATCTTTCTTGGTTGATTGAGTGTTTATGATACTTGATTTGAGTGATGTTGGTATGAAGAAAGGAGAAGAAAATCTTCTCCTTGTTGAAGCTATAACTTTCGGCCAAGAGGGGAAGAAGGGAGTTTTGGAGTGTTCTTGAGTTTTCTTGAAGATAGGATGAAATTGGTTGGTTGAAGATGTATTATTTGAGGGGTTGAAGAAGAAATAATTTTTCTACTTTCTATGGGGGGTGGCCGGCCATGTTGGTGGAGGAATGGGGTGGGAGACAACCTTTAGAGAAGTATGGGTGTAATGAATGGGTTTTATGACAAGATTCCTAAGCATGCTATTTTTTTATGTCAAATGTTTAAAGTGTGAGACAAGTTGTCTTCACCTTCTTTTTCATTTTCCTTTCCTTTTTCTTTCATGTATGTATTTTATTTTCTTTTTATTTAAGGTAGTATAATATTGTTGTGTCATGTATTTCTTTTTGATTTAATTTATACTAATAGTTTAAGTCGTTACTAACTAAGTTAATTTGAGCTTTTATTGTGTGGATTCAAACATTTATGATATATTTGCTAATGAATCGTACACCTATGAGATTATGTTTACGGTATTGAAGGTTGATACTACATAACGAATTTTCCGGGCTGTAACACTTCTTGAGAGACTGGCTCCTGCTGCAAGTCTTACAATCAGGTGGAAGGAACATTCCCACCGGGTGCATGCAGCAACCATAAATACGACGGCGAAAGTGGCGGAGTCGGTGTTAATGATAAGAAATAATTTAATTAAACCATTTTCGAAATTAATTTGACCAAAATACGTTTTAGACATTGTTATTGCAAAAGCAAATACATCAAATTTATAGTAGACATTGAACAATTACTAACCATCCTAGTAGTTTAGTCAACATCTAATTAAATGTTGACAACTAAACAAAAATATCCACTTCATTTTATCTTTTTGACTAAATTATTTTCCTAATCACGTTTAACACTTGATTATTGATATCAAGAGATTAGCTAAAGTCTGTTAATTGTTAAATTCAAATCAGCATCCTAATTTGAAAGTCACGTAATTTGAAACTATGAATAACACAACCCCAAAATGCAGACATCAAAGGGATCGAGCGCTAAGGTGTTGAGAGATATTGTTGCGCTACTCTTTTCACAAATCTTTATTAAATTTTGTTAATCTGTTTTAACGGGAGGACAAAATTGTCTGCTTACTTTATTTGCACATTTTCTATAGCTGATTAATCGTTATCTAATGTTATACTCGGATTGTTATACTTCGAATTTATGACCGGCCACTCAAAGGAGGTCTTTAAATTTGTGCGGGAGAGAGTGCTAAAGAAGATGAATGGCTGAAAGTATAAATTCTTATCGAATGCGGGGAAGGAAGTGCTAACTAAATCCATTTCTGTTGGATTTCATATGCTCATACGTGTAGTGTACGATACGTGTGACTTAAGTTACATATCAAACACATGTGGACTTATGTATGTTATATATTATATGTTACTAATGTCACGTAATATTTGTATTATGTATGTATCCACACGTTAAGTGATCACTGTGATATATTAGTGGATACGCAGTGTAATTTGAATGAACCACCAAATGTGTAGACAGTCGTACGGTTACAGTCCTTGATGGTAGGACTCGTAAAGTCGAGACTGTATTATTAATGACATCTGGTTCCCGAGGGACAAGAACCCCCGAGTATTCTTCTAGAAGTGTTTTAAGTAAACAATTTAATATATATAATTTATTATATATATTAAACATTTCCATTACGAAATAAAATATATAACGGAAACGTTATATTTGATTAAATTAATGGAATACGTTTCAGTATTCAATTTGTTTACTATATATATGTGTGTAAGTGAAGGATGTGCTAAAAAAGTGGTAAGAAAAAAGGTGTGGAACAAAATTTGCTTTGCATCTTTTTTGTTGCTTTGCATATTTGAAAAGCTTTGGAGTTTGCAGGATTCTTTTCGTTGATCCTTTTTGTTGCTTTGCATATTTGCAAAGCTCAGAAGCTTTTCAAAGTTCAGGAGTGTTTTTCCCATTGCTTTGCACACTTGCGAAAGTTCATACTTTGCTAATACAGAAAAAACACACACACACACATATATATATATATATATATATATAACACTTTCAAGAGGAATACACGCTATCTATCCTTTCTATCGAGAATAGCAGTGGTGGTTGTTGATACTTCATCAGGAAATTCATCAACTGTTGGGTTCGTGCAATCTTTTGGAAGACACAGTTGTCACGCGCATCAGAATCACAACAGCGTTAACCAATAGAGCAAGGTACACTTTCGCATTTATTCACTTTGCTTTTATGTTCTCTTAAGCGATCTTCGGGAAACGAATTTACCATTTAGATTTAACAATTCCTACCAATGCGATGCAGTGTTTTAAGCTACCGAAGACCCTTATTCATAAAGTAACAATGGATTCAAAACACAACACACATTAAGCAAAACTCACTTTGTATTATTCGGAAAAATCACTCAAAAACCAAAACAAACAATCTAGGCACTCTAGCACTTTTGCATACACGCCTCTCCTGGTTTCGGTCACATCTATGGTCGGCAACCCTTTGCTTATATAGGCCAACTATTCTATGCTAAACCAAACTCTACTTGGACTAGATAAACATCATGAAAACAAATCCTAACTAGAATAGATAAAGACAACTAAAGAATATCAAGACAATGACTCTATCTTTAATTCCTACTAATTAGAATCCAAATCTAACAAGAAAATTATCCAGCAATCTCCCCCTTAATTTCCGAATGTGACCTCAGCACCTCTTCCACACCAAGCAAGCATCGCATCTCCTTGAACTTTGTCCTTGCCAACGGCTTAGTGAGGATGTCCGTCTTTTGCTCGTCACCTCGGACATACTCCATCTCAATCAATCCATCCTCAATACACTCTCGAATGAAGTGATATCATGTGTGTATATGTTTGCTTCTTCCATGGAACACGAGGTTCTTCGTTAGTCCAATGGCCGACTTGTTATCAACACGTATGACAACCTTTTCTTGCTTGCAACTCGTTATTTCACACAACAACTCATGAAGCCACAAAGCTTGGCATGCCGCGACTGTGGCGGCCATGATATCAGCCTCACAGGATGACAGGGCAATGGTCCGTTGCTTCTGAGAACACCAAGTAATTAGAGAATTATTGGAGTAAAATATGTGTTCAGTAGTACTTTTGCCATCATCTTGGTCAATGTCATGACTGCTACCACTGTAACCAACAAGTCTTTTGAAGCTGCCTCATCTAAACATAATCCCAAGTGCAATGGTTCCTTTCAAATACCTTAGGATATATTTTATAGCACTTCTGTTGTAGCGCCCCGCATCCCGGCCTAGCCGGAATCGGTGCACCCGCCGTACTTCACTAAGGAGAGTACCAGGCGTCAATCCGTAACGTATCGTAATCCATGATTAAATGCATGGATTCTCGTGCTTATATGTCATCAAGTAAGCGAAACCGTGGCAGAATAAAAACTTCGAATTTAAAACATCCACGAGATCATTCTTAGTTTTACATCCCAAATCAAAAGTATCGAAATTCTCAAAGGTAAATGTTTCCCATCACAATCACAAAATCAGTCATCAATCACCACCAGCATGCCAAGACTCCTAATCCATCCATCTTTCGTTGCACTCACGGGTAGGGAACCCTAGGTTCATCCTCAATCCATTCTACCTTGTTCCCTGCAGTCTCTGGGAGGAAAAATAGGGGGGTGAGTGACAAAGTCACCAGCAAGTATACTATAATAATTGAGGATTAAATGGAAAGTACATACAAGAACCGAACCCCAGAAATTTCGGTTTAGAAACATACCTGTCCTCCATCCAATACCCGATAGTGATCAACACTTAATGCGTCAAGACCATAACTTAAGCAAGATCGATACTTAATAAAGAACATAACAATAAAAGACCATAACTTGCATAAATTCGTAACATATCAAGGATCATTACTAAATGAGGTCATACTTAGGAGCTACCAAGTTATAACAACTTAGTCTAAGTATCATGTGTCACTACATGATGACTCAATAAACGTGACATGCATACATATGAACGTGTGATGCATCATGATAAAATGAGAATATGATCTTTCATGCTTTTCTTTCAAAACATCATCGTCAAGAAAACAATAGAGTGTTCAGATCTATCTTCCCGGATCTGAGGTGGTCACGTCTCCCCTTCGAATCTATTATTCCTGGATTCGGAACGGTAACGTCATCAGTTCAAATCTATCTTCCCGGATCTGAGGCGGTCACGTCTCCCCTTCGATCTATTATTCCCAGATTTGGAACGGTAACGTCATCACTTATCAGGTCTATTCTCTCCGAGTCTGAACGGTCATTATCATCAGATCAATTAACCTCAGATCTGGGCGGGTCCTTACTGGCCAGGAACATACACACACGGTACCGGTGGGAAGCGTTCTTTTTAAAACAGAATCTTTTCTTTTAAAGTAACGCTTTTCATCTCTCTTTCGCATAAAACCAATGCCATAAATCATGTAAATGACGATGATGCGATGCATGACATGTATTATGCAAACCATGAAAAAAATGCGTTACATATACACATATGTATAACTCGTCGCTATGCTGGAAAAAAATTTCCAGCATTGTCACTCCTTATACTCGGCCTTAATCCCCTATGGTTAGGCCCTCTATTATGAATGCTTGTCATACATGTGCATAAAAATGTCATTTATATTCATAATAGAATTCTCGTGACGATATAAAATGCGTAAGATACTTAGTTGATTAATTACAACATAAGGCTGCTGAATTTTGGCGATACAACGTCCCTTTTCTTTTGTCTTTCGTGTAAGCCCATTAAACCCCTTCTTAATTTGGGCCAGCTTTGGAAACTTATTATAAACATTCCATTAGTTGGTGATTGTAAGCCCAAGTCGTATAATTAGCCTAAGTCCATACGATTAAGGCCATATAATAAGTTCCTCAATTCTGCCCAAAATCTCAGATTAGTGATGCCCACTTATTTATGGTGTTCACCCTTTAATTAGTCATTCTAAAAATAAGCGGCTTGCATAGAAGGGTTTACCTATGTCTTAAGTAGTTGGTAAATAAATTTCGTGGATTTATAATATCGTTAGAGGTGTCATTTATTCTTTTTCCTAAAACCGTTATATGCTGATTTCTGGATTGACCAATTTTTCTATAAGTTTTAGTGTGACCACACCGTAACTCATTTTTCAGAAATTCCAACTCTCAAGCTTAGTAGACACCTCGTGCTAGTATCCTACCAAAAATTAGCCCAATTTCATGTTCCTAAGGTCTATTTCCTGGTTGCTCATTATGTCACATAAAATCTGTCTAGCCCAGTAAAATTTCTAGCATGACCAGTTTTAGTAAAAATTTCACTAAAAATAATCCGTTACTCCTTTTAACGAAATTCTTACTCTCATTTCTAATATACACAAAAGGATAGTGTCACACCAAAAATCAATTAAATTGAAGTCCTTAAGGTCTCTTTTCGGGTCTCACAAAACAGCCTAAAATCTGCCCTGCTCCAGTAAATTCCATAGTTTGCCACTTTTCCTTCCTAAATGGCCCTAAATTGCATTGTTTGTTATAAACACTTTATTAAACTTCAAACTTACCCTTTTGATGGGAAATTTACAGATTCAATCATGCTACAAGCATTATACACAAATCATTACACTTCTTGGCCATACTCACCATATTCCCACTTAAACAACCCTTGGCCAAATTTGGTGCACACGCACCCCAGCCCGTTTATGTACATGCAAGGCCAAATATCATATCCACAATGATCATACTAAGCTTAACATACAAAAGCATAAATCTTGTTCACATCTTAACCCATATTTCATCACTTCATGCAAAACTACCCCTATTTCTTTTAACCCTCTCCACCGTATGCCCTCTCCATGGAAAAGAAGGGATCTTTAGCATGTTCATCTTAGATTATCACATAATAGTGCATAAAACCAATAAAGAATCCACCTTTAAGCAAAAAGTCACACATACCCGCCATTCAACTCCTAGGCCGAAAGTTTCATGCATCAAGGCTTAGCATGCCACAACTAAGATTGAATCTTAAGGTTATCTAGCCATTCATGCAAGCACTTTCACATTCAAGCTACAAAAAGTATAGTGTACTTGCCTTTTCACTTACTCCTCTTGAAGGATGTATGGAAGGTTGGAACCTTGTCTCTTCTTTTAGGCGTGTACCCCCACAGTTTTGGAAAGGAAAAGGGGTAAATGGTTAGTTTACAACCTTAAGTAAAGGATACACTTAGTAAGGGCTAGATTAACTTACCAAAAAGGGGCTTGAGTAGTATTCAACCTTCTCTAGACTAGAGTCCTCAAAAGCTTGAGACTTGTTGAGCCTAGTGACCTTGAAGGTCACGGTTATGAGCAAGAAAATAGCACCATAAGTTTCATCTCATGAAAATGTAGATATCTTCTCAAGAGGGCTAAGAACACTTACCCAATATCTCTTAGTCTTGGAAGAACCTAAGAACCTCTTGTTTTGCTCTTGGCCGTGTGGTTTGGGGAGAAAGGAAGAGAGGGAGTTCTTCTTCTTGCTCTTGAGGGTCCTTTGAGTGGTAGGAAGATTGAGAGGATTCTCAAGTGTATTGTTGGAGGGAAATTTTTTCTTTCTTGGCTATGTCTTAGCCGTTGGGGAGGGGTGTAAGAGGGGTTAAGGTTTACCATAGTAGGGTTAAAGGAGTTAACCTTGATTACTTTAGTTAATCAAGGTTAATTTATTACTAACCTTGGTTACTTTGGTCTAATCATGGTTACTCTTGAATTAACCCAAGTTACTTTATCCAATTATGGTTACCTTAACTTTGGTTTAAATGATAAAGTAACCATGGTAGGATTTAAAAATCCTCCATGGTTAGCCATTAGGCGCCGGTTGGTTGGGGGTCTTTAATGACCCCAACCATGTTTTATCCCATTTATAAGTTATTTTATTTAATTTATTTTTAGTTTCTTTTCCCCTTCTTTCTCTTAAAATGATTAATAAAAAAAATGTTGGAGCCCTCTTTGGGCTAAAGGCCGAAAGAAAGAAAAAAAATGTTGGGTTGGAATCAAATTTCCTTACCATTACCCATACTTGTTTTAAGGGCTTATTAGCTTACTTAGAAGAGGACCCTTACAATCTTAAGAAATTCAATTGGGCCTTCCCTAACCTTGGGCCGATACCTTCCAAGCACTTGGGGGTGAATTGGGCCTCTCCTCATGGTCCAATATTCATGCTCGAAAAATATATACGTATATATTACTTTCCGTACGTAATCTAAAATAGTAATCATCGACTCAATAAATTGTAATTGCAATCATATCTTGTCATATATTCTCTTAAATAGATCTCAAGTACAAAAGGATTCCTAATTGGTTACAACATCTGTGACACTCCTTTGGGTTTTGTATATATCGACAGACAATTCCAATAGAGTAGGCAAGATCCGGTCTCGTGTACAGCAAGTATCGAAGGCAGCCAACCAACCAGCCTTCGGTAGTGTGTGGCGTCCACCCCGGCCTCGGCCTTGCTGAGCTTAATGCGGGGCTTCATAGGAATGTCTGTTGTATTACAATCCAGCAGACCTGCTTGTTGGACTGTGCACCTGCAATATACACCACTAGAGGGAGGGCGAATAGTGGTTAGCGGAAATTACACTACAACCCTTTGTAAAAATCCCTTTTGAAAACAGAATCTGAGACCACCTCAGATTCAGAACCTGTTTTTGAAAAATTCAAAACTAATCGTACACAACTTAATTTAACTTCGATGTGTTAACAAGACTTTGTCCAAAAATCAGACAAAAATAAGATTGTTTGACCCTTCAAACAAATAAAAAGATTCAGATGGTCAATCTGGACAGAATGTTGCTGATTTTGAAAAACGTATTTCTCTTTGAATATTCAACCAAAAAGGTTAATCTTTATGTCAAAACACTCCTTAGGATGTGTCGATAATTTTTCCAAATGTCCTTGACCTTAAACAATTCTTAACAAAAACAGAATTTAAGTTTTCTCAAAACTGGTCAGATTGCAGTCAGATTAGAGCAGTTATCTTGCAAAGACTGAAACACTAACTTTCCCTTGCTCAAATCAAGTGGTTCTTGTTGAAAATGAAAGCTAACAGTCTGAAGTATAACTCCACCAAAAATCACGAATTTTGAAAGTGTTTAGCTATTTTTCAAATTATGAGAAATTGTGTGAAAACTGCAGTAAAAACGTGTAGAAAACAGAAATGAAGAAACAAGACAAGAACATCGAGGATTTATCCTGTTTCGGTCAATGTGACCTACTCCAATCCCAAGGAACACCTTTCCTTGGATTTTTCTATGAAATGAATCACCTGACAACAAGATCTAAGCTTGATCCTTGGGTTATACACCAACCCTATTCAAGACTTGGATAATCACCTTCTATGCAACAGTTAGTTGCAACACCTCTGCAACCTATTGATATATCCTTATAGAAATGGCTAATCAATATTACAAATGAAGCTCAAGAGGCTTGTAGCTCAACAAAAACAACAAGAACACCTTTGCTACAAAGAATGGAACAAGAACAACAACAAGAAGAAGATAACTAGCAATTCAACAAATGCTTGTGAGCTTCAAGTGTGTTTCATCTTCTTCACCATTGCCTCTATTTATAGTGTGAGTTGAGCCTTAGAGATAAGATTTCCAATGTATCACCACCTTCATCATCAAGTCCAAATGTCTTCTCATCATCGGTTGGCCTTGTAACTTGGCAAAATAAGACAACATAATTAGTCCACCTTGGATAATCATCTTGTCCTAAAATATAAGCTTCAAAAATGACTTGGAGTTTGCTTGATTTATCCTTAGCAAAATAGAGATAATTCCCTCAACTTCTTAGCATAACATAGGACATGTGAGTGTTGACAACTTCAAACTCAAAATTCAGCTCCTCACCCTCTTAGTAGCCGTTGGCTACTAGGCAATTTTTGCCAAAATAATCTTTATCAAAATATAAATAATAAGAGAGGATAATACCACCAAAAATATCCTCAACTTCAAGCACAATAATAGGACATGTGAAGTCTTCATTTGACTTCAAAAATCTGCTGAAAATAGTCATGAATACCAAGTAGCCGTTTGGCTACATTTGAATATTTCCAAGTTGGCATTTTTGCCAACTAGCTCCTTTTTGATTTGTCCACTTGTCACCAAGCCATAAAATGAATTACACATCATATCCAACTGCATATGAACGTTTTTCAACATATATATGTTTAGAAACTCAGATTTTTGAAGAAGAAATCAATAGATAATAGTTGACAAGATTATGTCAACGTGTAACACCGAAATTCTCATATTTCTTCTTATATGTCGTGATCATTTCCACACATTTACCACCTTGAAAACCTCTGAAAAATGATTAATAATATGCTCCCATAACATATATAAGAGTGTCTTCAAGAAAAAATAGAATGTGACATCTCAAATCATCACATATCCAGCTATAGTCAATAACATCATCATATGAGAGAATAAGATATAAGATCACCATATAATCTTCAAATTAATAATAAATCAGCTCCAGAATAAAGATAATAATATAATTAAGAGATTCCTTGAGTGAAAACACCAAAAATACCCTCGGGGGTGAAATGACCAAAATACCCCTGGTATGAGAAAACTCCAGAAATGACCCGGATGGTCAGAAATAATCATGATATCACCTTTTTCATGATAAACAGTATAAGAGTACACCCTTGAAATATTTTCACCATGTGATGTTCCTACAAAACTCAAAATACCAATTTTGCCCTTTTTGGTAAGTTGTAGAAACTTTCAAGGCACGTTAGTCACAATACATTTAAAATCATCAAAATCATATAAGATTCACATAATGAGCATGTATAAATTATATACCAATGAAAACAACAATTTTAACACATTTTAGAAAATTATTTCTAAAAACCCTAGACATCGATTGATCGAAGTGCCTCACCTTCAGAGATCGATGTCTCACCGTAAGTTTCAGAATTTGTCTCTGACCTACATCGATCGATCGAAGTCAGGGTTCGATGTACATTGATCGATCGATGTGTCTCAGGTTTAGTAATCGATGCCTCACCGTAAGGTCTTGAACTTTCACTGCCTTACATGGATCGATCAATGTGAGAGATCTATGTATATAGATCGATCGATGTGCAACAACCTGAGAGATCTATGTCAACTTTTTCAACTTTTTCAACTTTTAATCACATATAACACCATGTGTGACATTTTTAAGTATTCACCACTTAAAATCATGACTTTGAAAATTATCCAAACATATTTCTCAACATTCTCCCCCTTTTGGATGATTTTCGAAATAACCTAATATGATTTTAATGTCACAACTTATAACCAATTGTTTATCATAAATGTATCAATTGTTTTACCAAACTTATACCAATTGTTTGAGAAACTAACCTCCAACCAATTACCAATTGTTTTCACATGGTTTTTAAATTTTCAACTCTTATGTTTATGTATTCATTCATATGCTCATGTACTCCCCCTCAAACTATACTCTCTCCATTAACCTATGCTCAACTTACACCAATTTATACCAATTGAAACTTAGCTTACACCAATTGAAACTTAGCATATTATTCAACAAATTATGACTTACCAACTAAAATCATGTTCTTATTCTATCTCCCCCTTTATTTTGCAAATCATGCAAAAGATAGAACTATGCAATGGTATCGTAAGTCATCATACCTAGCTTGGCTCGTAAGTTTTCAAAAGTGGCTTGATTAAGGGGTTTGGTAAAGATATCAGCGATTTGGTGATCAGTTCTTATATGGTTTATAACTATATCCTCATTTTGAACATGATCTCGAAGGAAGTGGTATCGCACCTCAATGTGTTTGGCCTTAGAATGAATCACCGCATTCCGAGAAAGATTGATTGCACTTGTGCTATCGCAGAAAATTGGAATCGTATTCATTTTAATGCCAAAATCACTAAGTTGTTGTTTAAGCCAGAGTATTTGGGTAGTACACAAACTCAATGCTATATACTCGGCTTAGGTGGTAGAAAGTGCTACACTAGCTTGCTTTTTAGAAAACCAAGAGATCAAGTTGGGTCCTATGAATTGACACGTACCGCTATTGGATTTTCTAATTTGCAACCACCATAATCAGTATCACTATATGCGTGTAATTCCAACTTAGCGTTTCTATCATACAAAAGTCCTAAGTGAGGTGCGTGCTTAAGATATCTAAAGTTTTTTTTCACCGCATTGTGATGAGATACTTTGGGACAAGATTGAAACCTAGCACACATACACACACTAAACATGATATCAGGTCTTGATGCAGTTAAGTATAATAGTGATCCAATCATAGACCTATAAAGTGTGTCATCAAAAGGTTTACCATTTTCATCCTTATCAAGTTTGGTACTAACACTCATAGGGGTAGTTGTTGGTTTCAACTCTTCAAAGCCAAACTTCTTAATCATATCATTGACATACTTAAGTTGGCTAATGTGGATTCTTTGAGGAGTTTGTTTGATTTGAAGCCCTAAGAAGTAATTCAACTCTCCTACCATTGACATTTCAAATTCTGACTTCATACATTCTTCGAAGTCTTTTACTAAGGTAGGGTTAGTTGAACCAAAAATAATATCGTCTACATAGATTTGAACTATCAATAAGTCATTATCTTTTCTTCTTAGGAATAATGTGTTGTCTATGGTTCCCCTTTGATAGTTATTTGCAATTAGAAAGTTTGCAAATCTATCATACCAAGCTCTTGGAGCTTGTTTCAAACCATATAAAGCTTTCTTAAGCTTGTACACATGGTTAGGATTCTTTGGATCTTCGAATCCAGGGGGTTGTTTCACAAACACCTCTTCTTGGATGTATCCATTCAAGAATGCACTCTTGACATCCATTTGGAAGAGTTTAATGTTGCTTAGACTTGCAATTTCAAGTAACAATCTAATTGCTTCTAGTCGTGCAATGGGTGCAAAGGTTTCTTCATAATCTATTCCTTCTTGTTGATTATAACCTTGTGCGACTAGTCTAGCCTTATTCCGTGTGATGTTTCCTTGTTCATCCATTTTATTCCTAAAGACCCATTTAGTTCCTATTATAGACTTGTCTTCAGGTTTAAGTACTAAGTCCCACACGTTGTTCCTTGTGAATTGGTTCAATTCCTCATGCATGACATCTATCCATGATATATCACCTAAGGCTTCTTTAACATTCTTAGGTTCTAAGTGTGAAATTAAGCTATGTCCTTCAAGTTGACTTATATTTCTACGTGTTCTAACCCCAACATTTGGATCCCCAATGATTAATTCTCTAGGATGCCACCAATTCCTTGATTGACTAGGTTCACCCTCATTTTGTTCAAATGTTTTATTAGTGTGAACATTGTCGTATACAATTGAATCATCTTGTAAGTTAGTTGTATTATCTTCCAATTGCAGAGTTTCTTCATTTATTTCATCTAAGGGTTTATACATATCTTGTTCAGGGGGAGTTGGTTCTAGATGATCAAGTACAGGCTCAAGTAATATATCATCATCAAACATATTTTCAACATTTTTCTCATGTTTATGTTGAGTTTTATCACTAACTTCAAAGCATGCATTTTCATTGAATTTTACATGTATAGATTCAATTATTTTTCTAGATGCAGGTTATCTTCATTTCTATTAGAAACTAGCACATAATCATCAAGATACCTTGGTGGATTTCTCAACCGGCTAGACTTACGAACATTTGGTGTAGTTATTTCTTCTGCTGTGTCAGATGTGTCTAGCTCGGCTGTTCTACCAGTATCTGAGTGCTGGCGTTCTAGGCTTGGTCAGGGTAGAGCTGGCACATCTACGCTTGTGCTCGGCTGCGGCTGCGGCTGCGGCTGAGGCAAACTCATGTGAACCGGCCCGGTGCCTTCATCATATGTATGTCTCCATACCACTTGAAACATACTTGGAGGTTTGATTGTCTCGTCATTCTTCATCTGGCATTTCCATCCAACTTGTTCATTAAATATCACATCTTGGCTAACAATTCCTTTCGAGTCTCTGGATCAAAGAGTCTGTATCCTTTGGTACATTATTAGCTTCCAAGATGCACTAAAGGACGAGCTCTATCATCCAACTTCTTCAAGTGTGAGGCTTCAAATTTTGCATATGCAAGGCACCCGAATATCTTCAAGTGTTGTAGACTAGGTTTTTCCCCTTTATACCTCTCGTACGGAGTCTCATCTGGTAAGGCTTTCGTAGGTAAGCGATTTATAAGATAAGTTGTATGTCAGACCGCTCACCCCATAGATAGTTCGGCACTCCCATAGCTTTCATTATACTCCTTGTCATCTCCATTAGCGTTCTATTTCGACGTTCCACAACTCCATTTTGCTGAGGCGTATAAGGAGTTGTCAGCTGCCGAGATATGCCGTTCTCTTTACAGTAATTGCTGAACTCAGCATAAGTGAACTCGCCTCCTCTATCAGTACGTACCGCCTTTACTTCTCTCAAGGTATTCTTCTCGGCCATAGTCTTGAAACTCTTGAACACTTCAAGTGCTTCACTCTTTTCCTTCAGCATGAAAGTCCACATATACCAGGAGTAATCATCAATAAGCACAAAGACATACCTATTGCCGCCAAGACTGCTCGGAGTGATAGGGCCGAGCAGATCTCCATGTAAAAGCTCCAGTAGGATGTCGGCCCTGTACTGTGATTGTTGTGGAAATGGTTGTCTCGATTGTTTGCCGACCAGAAAATATTCACATACTCTGTTTTCTTGTTCAATATAAGGCATTCCATGAACCATCTCCTTTTTCCTTTATCTTCCTTATTGTTTGGAAGTTGACATGTCCGAGCCGAGCATGCCACCTCCAGGCATCATTGTCCATCTCGGCTTGAAGACATGTTGGAACACCTTGCTTTATACTAATCTTATACAACCGATTCGGACTCCTTTGTACCCTCATTAGGACTCAGCCGCCCCTATCCATCATAGTCAATAGCTCGCCCTTCAGAATCACCTCACATCCGGCCTCTGTGGCTTGTCCGAGGCTGAGTATGTTGCTTCCCAGTTCTGGTATATAGCAGATCTCCGTAAGGAGCTTTTGCTCCTCTGTCTTTCCTTGAAGAATTATTGTTCCTTTGCTTTGTATCTCAACACTTGAGCCGCCACAAATCTTACTTTGCCACGTATATTTCTATTAATCTCTGAAAAGTAAGATTCTTTCCCCGACATGTGATTGCTAGCACCATTATCAATATACCATACATGATCTTCGTTTGATGAAGTAAGCCGTTTAATCGGAAATGTATTTCTTTCATTCAAGCACACTTCTTGAGGAAAGTAATCAACAACCTCGTGAACAAACACCGATTCATCATGCACCTCTGACACAAACGCCTCAGTTGTTTTCAATCTCTTCTCGGGACATTTACTTGCAAAATGTCTGGGCTTGTCACATCGAAAGCATATCAACTTCGAGCGATCCTTTCTTGTGTCTCTTCCCCCTCCGCGGCTATTAGTAGCCGAGGTGGAGCTATTTCGTGGCCGATCAGATGTGCTCTCTCTTCCTTGGTCTCGGCCTCGGCCTCGGCCTCGGCCCATTCATCTGGACCCGCGACCTCTGCTTCTCTGCTCGGCAAAATTTTTTACTCTGCTGATTGTAGGAAGATGAATATAGCAAAGTGCTATTTGAAGCATTATTAACACTTTCTTCATTAATTCGCTCTTCGTACGCTTTCAAGCGACCAACAACATCTTCGAATCCAATTTTATTCAAGTCCAACACTTGTTCCAGTGATGCAACAATGTATATAAACTTTGATCTCGGCAATCCATTAAGGAATTTCTTCACTTTCTTCGAGTCATCTAGGGGTTGCCCTAAGGAGGCTGACTTTGAAGAGATCTCAGCCAACCTTCAGGCATAAGCATCAATGGTATCCGTTTCTCCCATCTTAAGCCTGTCAAACTTGGCAGTTAGAGTTTGTAGGTGTGCCTCCTTGACCCTCTCGGAAACCAAGGGTCTCGTCTTTATAGCTTCCCAAATTCCTTTTGATGTTTCTTGATGGCCTACTTGTAGTAGCATGTTATCGGGGATGGCTTGAAACAGAAGAGCAGTTGCTATATCATTTTCCTCGGCATCATCCGAGCCTGGATAAATCGTGTCCCACACCTTGTGAACCCTTAGAATAACTTTCATTTGCATAGCTCACACGGTGTAATTAGTCGGAGAAAGCATCGGACAAAGTACGCCTGTAGAGCCGGCCGCCTTATCTCGCGCGTTGGAGGTTGAGGTTGATGGTTGAGTACTACTTTCACCAGTTTTGCTCATTGTGATGCGTTTATGATTCTTGCGTTATCACAGATCCTTCAGGGAGTTGAAGATAACACCTCCAAACCTCCTTAGCTTCTCGGCCGAAGTTCCTGCTCGGCCTCCTTGATGTCTTGGCCGAAGTTTTCGCTCGGCCTCTCCTGTTATTTTTATTTTTTTTCTTTTTTTGATCACCAACACACGGTGTTGTGTTGAAGATTCCTTCAATATGACAAATCTGCAATCGAAAGTGAAAAGAATCCGGCCTTTGCTGATATGAAAAACACGACAGCCTCCTTCCCAGATCAAACCCTCACGGCGGCTCCTCCCTCTTCAAACAACCTCGGCTCTGATACCAATTAAAGTAACAACGGATTTAAAACACAACACACATAAAGCAAAACTCACTTTGTATTATTCAAAAAAATCACTCAAAAACCGAAACAAACAATCTAGGCACTCTAGCACTTTTGCATACACGCCTCTCCTGGTTTCGCTCACATCTATGATCGGCAACCCTTTGTTTATATAGGCCAACTATTCTATACTAAACCAATCTCTACTTGGACTAGATAAACATCATAAAAACAAATCCTAACTAGAATAGATAAAGACAACTAAGGAATATCAAGACAATGACTTTATCTTTAATTACTACTAATTAGAATCCAAATCTAACAAGAAAATTATCCAACAATTCATGAACTTGTGGTGCAAGTAAGAAAAATTTTCCGGAAAAATGGTGATGGGAGTTCAAAAATACATTGGAAAGTATGGGATATTTGTTGTTTGCCCAAAAGGGATGGTGGTTTGGGTTTCTGTGATCTGGAATCTTTTAGTATTGTTTGTTGGTCACACGTTGGAACCACGCAAACATCCACTTACACAAAGTGTAAAGAAGGTTGCGTAAATCCAAATCGTAAAGTGATCCGATTCCTCTTTGAACACCGCGCAAACGCAGGAGCCTAATACACCGGGAACAATTTTTCTGTTGGCCAAACAAGTTTGTAGATTATTGACTTCCCCGAATCCTACATCATCATCATCATCCGGATCCAGTATATCCCAACGACAGCAAAAGCTATAGTTAGGGTCTGGGGAGCGTAAGTGGTAGGCAGACAATTCCTCTATCCCAAGGGATAGAGAGTCTGCTTCCAGTGAGACCCCCGACTCTATATGTACCTGCATAAATGACATAATAATAAAGATATGCTGTGCTAGTGTGTTAGTGAAGAAATTCAAGAAATACAAAGAAAAGACTTTCGATATTAAAATACACATCACGTGTATATGTACATGTAATGTAAAACAACGGTATAACATACGCAACTAAGTGGAAAGTCAACCTAAAGCGTAGATAGTGTCTACGCCTATCTATGTCCCTAGACATACTCTAAAGTGTCCCTATATATGACCTATACCTCATTAACTTTAATCTTATGTCTCCATGAACTCCTATCCTGGACCATGTCCTCAGAGAGATGCAAATCTAGTAGGTCGTGCCTAATCTGCTCATCCCAAGTCAGTTTGGGCCTGCCTTTACTCTTGTTCCCCTCTACAATGAGGCTTTTAATTGCTCTGACCGACGCCGTTGTCTGTCTCTGTTTGACATGCCCAAACCATCTCATTCTTCCCTCCCTTATCTTATCTGCTATACTAGCCACGCCTAACCTTTATCGAAACACCTCGTTTCTGATCCGGTCTAGCCTTGTATGCCTACACATCTACCTCAACATCTTCATCTCTGCCACTTCCATCTTCTGTGATTGTGACCTCTTGATGACCCATCAGTCTGTCCCATATATCATTTCCGGTCGCATTGCCACCCTACAAAATTTTCTCTTTAATTTAGTTGGGAAATGTTTGTCACGCAGCACCCTTGAGGCCGCCCTCCATCTACACCAGCCTGCTTGAACTTGATGTGCTACATCATTATCTATGTCGCCATTCTGCTGCACATATGATCCTAGGTACTTAAACTTACTTACCTGTGGTACCACTTGACCATCGATGGTGAGCTGGCTATCCTCACTGTCTGCTACGCGCTGAAGTCGCAGTGCAGATAATTGGTCTTAGAACGGCTAATATTTAAGCCTTTTCTCTCTACAACACCCCTCCACTGCTCTAGTCTCATACTCCTGGTCTGTCTACTTTCTGCGACTAATACAATATCATCAACAAAAAGCATACACCACGGAACTGCCTCCTGTATTAGCTTTGACAACTCGTCAAGGACAACTGCAAAAAGAAATGGGCTCAACGCAGACCCTTGATGGAGACCGACCTCCACCGGAAAGAAGTCCATACTCCCCACAGGCGTACGAACAGTTGTTTTTGTCCTAGCATACATATCTCTATTTATGTCTATATATTTCATAGGGATCCCTCTTGCATCCAGACTATCCCTACGCTTTTTCAAGATCGATGAAAACCATATGTAAATCGCGCTTCTTCTCCCTATACTTCTCCATTAATCTCCTAAGAATGTGTATGGCTTTCGTAGTTGACCTTCCTGGCGTAAAACCAAATTGGTTCACCGTGGCCTAAGTTTCTCTCCTAATTTGAGCGTCGATTACTCTCTCCCATAACTTCATGGTATGGCTTAGCAATTTAATCCCTCTATAGTTCCCACAACACTGTGTGTCTCCTTTGTTCTTATATAGGGGGATCACGACACTCTTTCTCCACTCATCAGGCATCTTCCCTGTTTTGTAAATACGGTTGAACAGAGTAGTTAGCCATTGGACCCCTTTCTCTCCTAAATACTTCCACGCCTCAATGGGTATGTTATCTAGGCCGACCGCTTTAGCTCTTCCCATCATCTTTAGTGCTCTCATCATCTCTCCTTGTGTGATGTTCTGACAGTCGGTGTTATTTGTTGTCGCTATTGGTTAGTGGTGCTTTCTCGTTCTTCGTAGTCGGCATTACTGACGTTGAAAAGATTATGAAAGTATGTTTGCCATTTCAACTTGATGTCTTGTGCTCTGACTAACACATGTCCATCTTCTCCTTTTATAAATTCCCCCCCTCCTAGGTCCTACCTCTTTCGATCCCTAGCTTTGGCAATCTTGAACATATCCCGCTCTCCTTCTTTTGTTTCTAATCTCTCATATATCCTTTTATAAGATGCAGTCTTTGCCTCTGTCACTCCCTTCTTCCCATCCTTCCTGGTGATTTTGTAATTCTCCTTCAATCGCACTTTTTCTTCCCCATTTGTGCAACTTAACAGCTCTCTGAAAATCTTTTGTTTGTCTTTTATCTTTTGTTGCACATCCTCGTTCCACCACCACGTCTCTTTATGTACGGACGTCTTTCCTGTTGTTACCCCGAGCGTTTCTCTCGCTGCTTGAGTAATAGTAGTCGATATAGCTTCCCACATCTGCTTCGTGTCATCACCCAGACGATCTAGTTTCGCAGAGATGACCTTGTCTCTGAATATATTAATTTTTTCGTCTTTCAAACTTCCCCATCGAATCCTGGGTGGGAATTTTCCAACCTCCTTACGCAGCTTTTGGCTTAATGCTATAACTACCACTAATAAACGGTGTTGCATCACCGCTGTCTCTCCTGGTCTTCACGCCTCATCAAAAAATAGCCGATCTGCGTGTGACACCTCCGTTGTTAAACGTGATCAAATGCGATTCTTTTTTCTTAAAAAACGAGTTTATAATGCCTAGGTCATGGGCTACTGCTAGGTCTATCAGATCTCTACCCTGTTCGTTTCTATCTCCATAACCAAACCCGCCATGTACCGACTGAAAACCATTGCTATTCTTTCCAATATGTCCATTAAAATCACCTCCCATACAAATTCGTTCCTCCCTGGGTATTGCCTTTAACACTACATCTAAGCAATCCCAAAACCTTTTCTTCTCCTGTTCTCCTAGTCCCACTTGGGGTGGGTAGGCGCAAATTACTGTTACTACCTCCTTATTTAGTACTAACTCCAACATCATAATTCTATCATTATATCTAATCACATCAATCACGTTCGTGTGTAATTCTATCTTTACTAGGAATCCTACCCCATTCTTGGTCCCATCTGACCATGAATACAACAACTTATACCCATTACACTCTTTACCTTTATTCCCTTTCCACCTAGTTTCTTGGAGGCATGCTATATTTATCTTACGTCTCTTAAGTGTATCTACAACCTCAAACAATTTACCACTTAATGTTCCTACATTCCAAGAGGCTACTCTTAGACTATCTTCATTTTTCTTCCCCTTACCTACACCCCTCTTCCTTAGACATGGTCTCACGGAAGAATCATGACGTCCTCTATCAATTATTGCAACTAAAACTAAAAATCCAAGGTATGCTACGGATGACGAAAGTTTGAAACTAAATGTAAACAATCAAAAGTACTTCAATGATAATAAAACAAAATAAAATTGCATCACCTGGTTGGGCTGTGGCACATCAAAATCCAATAGAGCACATCTGGGTCGCTCGGTCACAATATCGACCCAAGAAAGATTAAAGCCGATGAAATTCGAGGAATCAATTTCGTATGAGCACTGCAGCCAACTGAAGCTTCGATATAGGAAAGAAAGCAAAGTGCAAATTGATCTGCAAAGTTTTCACAGTTACAAGAAGTAGAGATTCGAGTTTTCACAGTAGTGTTTCGAGTCCCGTTGGAAGACTAGGCGGAAAAAGAGTAAGACGAGAAAACCCCCCGAATCCTACATCAAACAACAAATTGAAATCAAAGTATTTCCCGCGTTGTGATGATTTGTGTGCTGGAGTTGGATCGAGGCCCTCTTTTCTTTGGAGGAGTTTATTAGTTGGTCGCGATTTGCTGGCGGAAGGCGTTAGATGGAGAACTGGTATAGTGATCCCTCGCTACAGTTACTGCCGCCGTTCAATCCCATTTTTACACATCACAGCTTATCGTCTAATGCCACTGTTTCTGGCCTGATTTTTCACAGTGGAGACTCTTGGAATGAAGATCTTCTTAAGCAGCATTTCTTTAATTCTGAAGTTGATAAAGTTCTGGAGGTGCCTTTAACGTCATCACAATCTGCAGATAACACATATATTATGTGGCATTATCATAGTAACATGTGAAAATTTGAAGATGAAGCTAAAGAAAGGATAACAAAAAAGAATCACATGAGTATTATGCATTCAGATCAATCAATTCTCATTCCAATCCAACTATCCAATGGTATATATACAAGTATATTGTGACTTTCCAATCAAGAAAACTAACTCAATCTAAGTCAATTATATATGCTAATCCTTCCTCAAGTTAACTTCACATTACAAAACTGCCCATCATGTTATTTGTCTAACTGCATTGTCTATTTTATCCTCCGTATGAATTCCATCATGATTCGTGAGGCCCCCAGCAACCTGATCGGTCGAAACAAGCTAGAAATTTTTAATGAACGTAAAAGCATATGAAAAAGTTTAGTGACCAAAGCCTCCGTGAAAAAAATGGAACATGGTTGCAATAGGCCAGATTAGACCCTCTCACAAACAAAATGACGATTAAGCTCGATGTTTTAAGTTCTTTCATGGAAAACTCCTGAAAAGGTAGACGGCACTCTTGTTATTACAATAAAGAGGAAACTGGAACATAATCCTTAACATTCAAATCTTTTAGCAAATACAACAGCCACTGAAATTCACATGCATCAAGCGTAATCGTTCTATATTCAGATTTAGCTGAACTTTATGGCACCACCTGTTGTTTCTTAGATTTTCAAGAGATAAGTGATGATCCAAGAAAGACACAAAAACCCGACGTCTTATGCCATGGCAACTTGCCCAATGAGACTCGGTATAAATGTACGATCATTAAAAAACTTACAAATTTTTGTCACTAAGAGATTAAAATAAAAAAAGAACAAAATAGTACTTCTGAATTTAATAAAACTAGACTTTTGTCATATCCCTCTTCACCGTGGATCATGCAAGTGAATTATCTTCTTATTTGATATTCTATAAGATTCATTATTCAATCTTTTTAGACGACTGCCATTCACTTTGATTTGTTTAACCTTCTCAAATTCCACCTCAACCTCTTCTGAGAGAATATCTTCTTTATAACGCAAGATATAGATTTATCTAACAAAACTTTTTGCTCCACTTGTAATTTATTTTCAAAAATGATTTCATTCTTTCCTGCCTCTAAAATCCTCACTTCTAGGGTTCAATCTTCAAAAGGGACTTTAAAAATAGTATTAATAGAATAGTAAGCTTCATTATTCCCTGAGTATTTTAAATCTTTTAAGGCATGTAATTGCTCATTACCTACGCGTAGGATTATGTCTCCATTCGGAACATCAAATGCACTTCTAGTTGTGGCTAAAAATGGTCTTCCAAAAAGAATTTTCGAATTAGAATCATTAACCAAATCTAATACCATAAAATTAGCAGAAGAAATGAATTTATCAATTCGAACCAAAATATCTTCAAATATTTCTCTTAGACATTTGGTTGATCCATCAGAAACACATACTGAGAAATTGTTTGGTTTCAAGTCTCTCAATTTTAATTTTTAAATACCGAGTAGGGCATGACATTAACACTAGCACCAAGATCACATAAGGCATCATTAAAATTAAAACTTACCAATTGAATAAGGAATATAAAAACATCCATGATCTTCTTGTTTTGGTGGTAATTTTTCTTGAATATTATCCATATTTTTTTCTTTTTTAAAAAAAAATTAGGGAAGGGAATCAAACTCGAGACCCAAGAATGGTATAAATGCTACTCAACCGCTAGACCTAAAGGTTTTTTGCTTGAATATTTTCCATATTTTCATTCATATGATTAACTTTTTCAAGACTTTGTATCTCCACTTGGTTTGCTAGAACTTCTTTCTAAAATTTCTTATAACTTGGCATTTGCTCTAAGGCTTCTTCAAAAGGAATATTAGCATTTAACTTCTTAAATTTTTCAAATTTTTTAAATTCACATCAAGTTCCTTTTGCTTAAGATTAAAAGATAAGTTTTGTTAAATACTCATTTGATTTTTCTTATTTGGTTTCTCGGATTGTTGCACTGACAAGTATCAACGTCCTTTCTCAATACTTCAGCTTCTACTTTTTTCTCATTGTTTAGAAAAAGAGTCTGAGTGATTCACAAAAATGCATGATTTAAATAACGTGTGCTAAAGAAATGCATGACATATTTTATGACTTGACACGTTTTTGTGACAAACTTGCCTTATATACTTTATATATAATGTTGTCGTACTAACAAGCCATGAAGCTTTAAAGCTTACATCAAATGGCAAACATTTGTTGTGTTTGAACAATTTTCAGGTGCCACCATTAATGAACTAAACTAGTTCATTAAGTGAAGTATTTAGTTAAATGAACTAATTAGTTCATTAAATAGAGATATGTTTGGAAAAGCATGATGGCAACAAATTGAAGAATGGAAATTCTCCTTACTCATCCATATCACATGCCATTTATATACCTAATATACACATTTATATTTTTGATAAAAAGGCACAATACACATACATTCCGACGTACTACCGACACGTTACATATGTTACGAACGTACGTCAATGTCACACCACTATACTTACCTCATATTTATGAGAATATTCAGGTCTTCTATCATATGATATAAGTCATGGTGATGACAAAATCATTACAACATGTTACAAGATTATAAACCAAAAAAATTGTCGTATCGGGTGACTACCGAAACTTTGTTAACGTGTCACGTACTTGCCATATATTAAATGGCCAGCCCCTACACTTCAAAAATGGCCAAAATTTCCTGGGTTACATGATACACTCAGCCATAAAATCATTTCATGTTGGCACACACAAATCATCCCCAATTAAGGCCAAATTGTGGAGATTCCAAATTCATATTTAGAGCACATGTAGCCGCCACTTTGATCATCCATTAGAGCTGAATATTAAAGTTATTTTATGTGTGACATAATATATATATCATGTGCAAAAAAGTTGGAATTTAATCAGAGAAAAATCGCGTAATCGACAAAAGTCGAAAATTCGGTTTTCTATGAACACAACACATGGAACGTTTTTGGCATGACATGTAACATGTATCTAGACACTTTTTACATATTCAATGCATACTAAAGTTTTCTAGAATATTCAAATTAGGGATGATTGAAATATACCATATGTGTATAATCATTGTGCACTATTTTACAAAGTTTACAAAAATAAATTCAATACATGTTCAAGATGCATATACCCGCCTAATCAGCCTTGGTGGAGCTTATGTGGAGCTTATTTGGCATCTTGATTGGTGAAGAATGGACTACACAAGGCTAGTGACTTAATGGAGGGAGCTACACAAGGTAATATTTCAAACTATGTTACAAATGTAACACATGCTGAAAATTCAGCATGTGAGACATCATGGTGGCCGAATTTATGGCCTTAATTGTGATCAATTTTCTTCTCAATATTCAAGGGATTAATGTGCATTAATGTAACAATTTAAAAGTCTTGCGATTATTGCACATGCTGAAAATTCAGCATGTGATAAAAATGTGCTGGCCGAATTTTTTGACATAATAAAGACTAATTCACTTTGCAAATTAGTAGGGATTGATTGTATGCTATTTGGAAATGTTTTTACTACTATTTTGGCACATGTTTTAGGTGATATTCTCAGATTTTTACAGTCATCAAGTGCTGACAAATCTCATCCATTTAACGAGTGCCAAGTATGCAAGCCCAAGACAAGCATCCAATCAAGTTGTGCCAAGTAAGCAAGTTGATGTCACATCTATGCAATGCATTCTTCCAAGGACTTAAAAGAGAATTCTCAAGGTGAAGAAAACCCTAGAGAGGGGCGGCCAACTTTATTAAAAGGAGAAGAGATGTAGCAATCAAAAGCAAGACAATTCTCATATTCTATCAAGTGCAAAAAGTGTCTTCTACTTTCTTCTTCTCTCTTAAGCCTATTGTTCTTATATTCAAATATATTGAATAGGCTTTGTATAGACCACCATACACGCTCATTCTTGTAAAAGGTTGATCAAGGTGTGATCAATCCTTCATTCGTTGGGTGGTAGTGTTCGTGAAAGGTGTGATTGCTTGTAAAGTTTGTGTAAAGGGTTGGAGTTGTGTGTAACTCCAGCAACCCTTGTGGTAAGATGTTATTTTGTGATTAGTGATAACCGAGGAAGGTGTCCTCGAAGACTGGAGTAGGTTGTGTTAACTGAACTAGTATAAAATTCTTGGTGTTATTACTTTCAGCACTTTATTTTCAGTTTCCAGCACTTTGCATCGTTTTCATTGCAATAGTAAAAATATCAAACGACTTTCAAAAATTACTAAACTTTTCAGAAACATAGCCACACCTCTTAAGTTTTATTTGGCATAAGTTTCAACCTATTTGGACAAGTATAAGTCAATCAAACATTAATACTTCTGAGACTAGTGCAATCTGATTTTCAGACTTGCAAAGGTTGAGAATGTTAGGAAATACAACGAGATCACTGCAAAACGCGCAGTGGAAAAAAAATTTGATCTCTGGTTTCCTACCAAGGATCCACGTTGTTCGTTTAATTCGATGAAAAAACCAAAAAAACATACCTATATAGATTCAAAATCTACAGACGTAGAACGTGCGAACGTAGGAGGTGCGATTGTACGATCACCCTCTGTCAATATCCACACGAATGCTTCCGCTCGGAGTGCTAGCTCTTGAAACGGCGCGGCTGAAGAACTCGGCTTTTCTCAAAAAACGATTCTAGGGTTTTGTTTTTATGTTCTCTGTTGTGTACGAGACACAACAAGCTATATACATATATATAGATATCAAAATCCGATTCCAGATCGGATTGATTAATGCCAATCATAATCCATATCAGATATGGATCATATCGTTATTATCTGATGATATATATATATATATATATATATATATATAAACAAAAATAATAATAATAATAATAATAATAATAATAATAATAATTAATATCTAATATTAATATTATTAATATTATTAATATCAGCCCATACGCATTCTTGTGTGTGACACGATAGGCCCATATTAATTGGCAGTCAGTTAAATCTCCATTAAACCAACAAGTCGTAATTGGTCTCTAGCAAGACATTATGACTACCCAATTAATACAAGTAAAGTCCAACTAGCCTAATAATAGTACATGCATTAATCCCTTTGTCACACGATATCTAGTTTGAACATAAGTCATGGTCAGCGTCATACTTATACTATTCAAACATATGATTACTCGATCTCTAAGTAGACTGATAAAACAAATGATATTGATCATACTATCAATTCATTTGAGCACGGCCATGCATTTCACAGTCTCACTAATCGAGGGGCCCAAAGATATCTCTCTCAAAAGAGAGGGACAAATCCTATCTTGATTGTTCAATATCCTCTACATAATTTCTATCACATTCAATCATGACCTTTATTATTATCCAGTTACGGATAATGTTTGATCATGTCAAAATATAATAGTCCTTATGTTGGAAACTATGACAATCTCAAGTCAAAGGATTAAAACACGACTATCATGAGATTTACTTATGACGCTAATCCATGTAGTAATCTCATGATGGGTCTATCCAATACGCTGTTCTCTAACAAGTATCTATGAAATTGATTTGTATCACCATACACATAATCATCTCATGATTATCAAATCAATACTCATACTGATTATAAATTATTTTATCTCTATAACAATAATGAATTAGGGACATATATCAAAATTGTGTAACATACTAACCAACAATAATGATAATAAAACCTCTTTTATTAATAATAAATGTATAACTTAAATATCCAAATCATGGCCTAGGGCACAAACACTAACAGAGAACATCAACGTATTTGACATACTTCCCAAAGGCATTTTTCAAAACTGTTTCAACACATTTAAATACATATAGTAAAAAGTTTGTCATTAAATTTTCAAAGGGTTAGAGGTTGAATTTTGATCTGTAATTTTTAGGACATACTCAAAACATCTGAGAGTATAATCTCTCCAAATTTCAGAATTTTTGAAGGTCTGTAACATAGTTTTTCAAACGTTGCAAAACAGGACCTGAAAACAGAAACTGTTTTCAGAAGTTGGGTTTTTGGGTCAAAAAATTTTAAAAACCAAATTTTCCGCACCCACTATTCAACGTCCCCCTTCTAATGGTGCCTTACAGGTCCTACAAGTGGTCAGAGCACGGGCACACTCACAACAAGGAGATCCAACGATCTAAGTGAGATGTCAACCACTAGCTACAAAACTGTGCAAGAATGAATGTCAACCATAAGGCCTCCTCTTTTTGATGAACCTAAACAAAGGAGAAGAGCCTTCAAAGCCTCCACTTGAAGTGATTCATTTGACTCTGAGACTGACGATACGGAAGAACAAACAACACAAGTATGCTTTACATCTAAGGCATCGAATGCGGTATCTTCTGATACTGATTCTGAATCTTCTTATGATGATTTATTTAGTCAATATTTAGAGTTGCATAAGTTCTCAAAGACTCTTTCAAAAGAAAAGAAACGATTAATTGAAGACAAGAAGTTGTTAGAGTCTTCTAACACAAACCTTGTTTCTCAATTAAACATTTTAAAAGAAGAGTCGTCTTGCATAATGAATGCATTAAAATCAGAGGTCACATCATTAACGAAACAAAAAAATGAAATGAAATCTGAGATTTCAAATTTTAAATCAAGGAATATAGATCTAAAAAAATGGTGAAACAATTCGACACAGGTAAAAACATGCTAGATCACATCATTTCTTCACAAAAGAATGATACCGACAAAAATGGATTAGGATATGTTGAGAAAAATGAGACACTAAACAAATCAACAAAATTCTAAGAAAATAGATGGGTCTAAGGCATATGTGGCGCCTAAGAAGACGCCTAGATCCCCCTATGACATCTCATCGTGCTTTATCTTCATATCATACGAGATATAATTCTATGCCGTACAAATATGGAAATAAACTACAAATGCATGTAGGACCTGTATAGCACCACTAGAAGGGGGGTTGAATAGTAGATGCAGAAAAATTTGGGTTTTAAAAAGTTTTGACCCAAAAACCTAATTTCTGAAAATAGTTTATGTTTGTAGATCCTGATTTGAAACGTTTGGAAGACTAGGTTACAAACCTTCAAAAATTCTGAAATTTGGAGAGATTTTACTCTCAAATGTTTTGAGTATGTCCTAAAAATTTCAGATCAAAATTCAACCTCTAACTCTTTGAAACATTGTTTGTGGTGAGATTGCGCAAATCTGCCGGAAAAGTAGTCTGATTTGAAAATTTTATTTTGATTAATCCGTGGGTCCAAATGGTCTGAAAATTTAATGACAAACCCCTTACTATATGTGTTTAAATGGGTTGAAACAGTTTAGAAAACTTCCTTTTTGAAGTATGTCAAATACGTCCACGTTCTCAACCTTTGCAAGTCTGAAAATCAGATTACACTAGTCTCAGAACTATTAATGTCTGAATGACTTATATTTGTCCAAAAGGGTTGAAACTTACGCCAAATGAAACTTAAAATATGTGTCTATGTTTCTGTAAATTTTTGTGATTTTTCAAATTCGTTTGATATTTTTACTACGGCAATGAAAATGACGCATAGTGCTGGAAACTAAAAGTAAAATGCTGAAAGTAATAACACCGATAATTTTATACTGGTTCGGTTAACACAACCTACTCCAGTCTTCGAGGACACCTTCCTTGGTTATCACTAATCACAAATGATACCTTACCACAAGAGTTGCTGGATTTATACACCAACTCCAACCCTTTACACACAATACAATCAATCACACCGATCACGAACACCACCACCGAACGAATGAAGGTTTGATCACACCTTGATCACACCTTTTACAACAAATGAAACGTGTATGGTGTTCTAATCAAAATCTATTCAATATATCGAATATAAGAATGATAGGCTTGAGAGAAGAAGAAGAAGAAAGAAATGTAGAAGAAGAGAGTAGAAGACCCTTTTTTCACTTGAGAGATTATGAGAGTTGTCTTGACTTTGTTTGCTCTTTTCTCTTCTTTTTAATCACCTCATGCCGCCCCCCTTAGAGCTCTTCCATCCTTGAGAATTCTCTTTAATGCCTTGGAAGATTGCCTTGTGTAGATATGACACCATCTTGCTCACTTGGCACAACATGATTGGATGGATGACTTGGCTTTGCTAACTTGTCACTTGATGATTGGTCCAACTTGACATCCTTTAATGAGCTGTAAAATCTGAGATAAACTTACAAAACATGTGCCAAAAAGTATTCAAAATATTATCAAATAATCACCATTCAATACCTTCAATTTTGGACTCAAATTGAAGACAAAATAATGCTGAAATTCGGCCATAGAGAGCAATATGTGCTGAAATTTCAGCATGTGTTGTATTTTGAATTGTTTCCTTGTGTATTGCCTTCTTCAATATCAACAATCATCTGTGGCTTATTTTTCACCGTTTAAAGTGCCAAATAAGTGACAAATAAGTTCCATCTAGGATCCATCATAGCTGAGAATTATGTGTAGAACCAATGTGCATGTGCTGAAATTTTACTTTAGTAAGCTTTGTCAAATAATGCACAATAATTACACATATATGGTAAATTCCAATCAGCCCTAATTCGAATATTCTATAACACTTTAATTTGTCTTGAATATGTAAAAAGTGTCTAGATACATGTTAAATGTCATGCCAAAAACGTTCCATGTGTTATGTTCGTAAAAAACCAAATTTTTGACTTTTGTCGATTACGCGATTTTTCTTCGATTAAATTCAAACTTTTTGCACATGTTATATATATTATGTCACACATAATATACATAAAATAACTTGAATATTCAGCTCTAATGGATGATTAAAGTGGCGCCTACATGTGCTCAAAATATGAATTCGGAATCTCCACAATTTGGTCTTAATTGGGGGTGATTTGTGTGCGCCAACATGGAATGATTTTATGGCTGAGTGTATCATGTAAGCCACGAAATTTGTGGCCATTTTTGAAGTGTAGGGTCTGTCCATCTATATATGTCAAGTACATGACACGTTAGCGAAGTTTCGATAGTCACCTGATATGACAATTTTTGGTTTAGAACCTTGTAACGTGTCGTTATAATTTTGTCATCACCATGACTTATATCATATGATATAAGACCTGAATATACTCATAATATGAGGTAAATATAGTGGTGTGACGTTGACGTACGTTCGTAATATATATAACGTGTCAGTAGTACGTTGGAATATATGTGTATTATGCCTTTAAAAAAATCTGAATATATATATATATATGTATATATATATGTATATATATATATATATATCAAAAACGTCTGAATGAGTGTAGAAGGAGACTTTTCATTCTTCAATTTGTTGTCATCATGCCTTCTTCAAATATATCTCCGTTTAATGAATTACTTAGTTCATTTAACTAAGTACTTCACTTAATGAACTAGTTTAGTTCATTAATGGTGGCACCTGAAAATAGTTCAAACACAACAAATGTTTGCCTTTTGATGTAACCTTTAAAGCTTCATGTCTTGTTAGTACGACAACATTATATATAAAGTATATAAGGCAAGTTTGTCGCAAAAACGTGTCAAGCAATAAATTGTGTCATGCATTTCTTTAACACACGTTATTTAAATCATGCATTTTGTGAATCACTCAAACTCTTTTTCTAAACAATGCATACACGGCATCCATTTACATCTAGATCACACACCATGCACGCCAACACAAGAACATATCAAAAACGACAACCATACAATATTCATAAGGGAATTCTCGACCGAAGGCCAAATGTACTCTCACCTCACGTCTATTATGTTGCGTCTTCATTCTCACCTTTTGGATGACCTAGAAAGGCCATCCAAATTTGGTACAAAAAGGGACATTTGCAAAGGGTTGAATAAATAACCCTTAAGAACGCACTTTTGATATTATCGCATAATACACTTGAAATGCATGATTTATGTTGTTATACTAATTTCTATTTTTTTTCTTACATGCACTTTTAATTTTATTTCCAAAATAAAGGGGGAGAGAGAGTGCATGATTTAAGGGGGAGTGAGAGTGATTTAAGGAGGTAAGAGAGTATGATTGCACAAATCAAGGGAGAGAGAATTCAAAATTCGAAATTTGAATTTGTGCACGATTGGAGGAGGGCAATTAAATTTAAATCATGTACTAGATTATTTTGTAAATCATCAAAAGGGAGAGATTATTGAGAAAAAGAGTTTGATTGATTCACAAAAATGCATGATTTAAATAACGTATGCTAAAGAAATGCATGACACATTTTATGACTTGACACGTTTTTGTGACAAACATGCCTTATATACTTTATATATAATGTTGTCGTACTAACAAGCCATGAAGTTTAAAGCTTACATCAAATGGCAAATATTTGTAGTGTTTGAACTATTTTCAGATGCCACCATTAATGAACTAAACTAGTTCATTAAGTGAAGTACGTAGTTAAATGAACTAAGTAGTTCATTAAATGGAGATATGTTTGGAAAAGACATGATGGCAACAAATTGAAGAATGGAAATTCTCCTTACTTATCCATATCACACGCCATTTATATACCTTATATATATATATATATATATATATATATATATATATATATTTGATTAAAATGCACAATTCACATATATTCCGACGTACAACAGACACGTTACATATGTTACGAACATACGTCAACGTCACACCACTATACTTACCTCATATTTATGAGAATATTCAGGTCTTATATCATATGATATAAGTCATGATAATGACAAAATCATTACGATACGTTACAAGGTTATAAACCAAAAATTTTCGTTTCGGGTGACCACCGAAACTTTGTCAACGTGTCACGTACTTACCATATATATATGGCCAGCCCCTACACTTCAAAAATGGACACAAATTTCCTGGGTTACATGATACACTCAGCCATAAAATCATTTCATGTTGGCACACACAAATCACCCCCAATTAAGGCCAAATTGTGGAGATTCCAAATTCATATTTTGAGCACATGTAGCCGCCACTTTGATCATCCATTAGAGCTGAATATTAAAGTTATTTTATGTGTGACATAATATATATATCATGTGCAAAAAAGTTGGAATTTAATCAGAGAAAAATCGCGTAATCGACAAAAGTCGAAAATTCGGTTTTCTATGAACACAACACATGGAACGTTTTTGGCATGACATGTTCAATGCATACTAAAGTTTTCTAGAATATTCAAATTAGGGATGATTGAAATATACCATATGTGTATAATCATTGTGCACTATTTTACAAAGTTTACAAAAATAAATTCAGCACATGTTCAAGATGCATATACACGCCTAATCAGCCTTGGTGGAGCTTATGTGGAGCTTATTTGGCATCTTGATTGGTGAATAATGGACTACACAAGGCTAGTGACTTAATGGAGGGAGCTACACAAGGTAATATTTCAAACTATGTTACAAATGTAACACATGCTGAAAATTCAGCATGTGAGACATCATGGTGGCCGAATTTATGGCCTTAAATGTGATCAATTTTCTTCTCAATATTCAAGGGATTGATGTGTATTAATGTAACAATTTCAAAGTCTTGAGATTATTGCACATGCTGAAAATTCAGCATGTGATAAAAATGTGCTGGCCGAATTTTTTGACATAATAAAGACTAATTCACTTTGCAAATTAGTAGGGATTGATTGTATGCTATTTGGAAATGTTTTTACTACTATTTTGGCACATGTTTTAGGTGATATTCTTAGATTTTTACAGTCATCAAGTGCTGACAAATCTCATCCATTTAACAAGTGTCAAGTAAGCAAGGCCAAGACAATCATCCAATCAAGTTGTGCTAAGTAAGCAAGTTGATGTCACATCTATGCAATGCATTCTTCCAAGGACTTAAAAGAGAATTCTCAAGGTGAAGAAAACCCTAGAGAGGGGCGGCCAACTTTATTAAAAGGAGAAGAGATGTAGCAATCAAAAGTAAGACAATTTTCATATTCTATCAAGTGCAAAAAGTTTCTTTTACTTTCTTCTTCTCTCTCAAGCCTATTGTTCTTATATTCAAATATATTGAATATGCTTTGTATAGACCACCATACACGCTCATTTTTGTAAAAGGTTGATCGAGTTGTGATCAATCCTTCATTCGTTGGGTGGTAGTGTTCGTGAAAGGTGTGATTGCTTGTAAAGTGTGTGTAAAGGGTTGGAGTTGTGTGTAACTCCAGCAACCCTTGTGGTAAGGTATTATTTTGTGATAACCGAGGAAGGTGTCCTCGAAGACTGGAGTATGTTGTGTTAACTGAACTAGTATAAAATTCTTGGTGTTATTACTTTCATCGCTTTACTTTCAGTTTCCAGCACTTTGCATCGTTTTCATTGCAATAGTAAAAATATCAAACGAATTTCAAAAATTACCAAAACTTTCAGAAACATAGCCACACCTTCAGTTTTATTTAGCGCAAGTTTCAACCCATTTGGACAAGTATAAGTCAATCAAACATTAATAGTTCTGAGACTAGTGCAATCTGATTTTCAGACTTGCAAAGGTTGATAATGTCAACGTATTTTACATACTTCCCAAATGAATTTTTCACAACTGTTTCAACCCATTTGAATAAATATAGTAAGGGTTTTATCATTAAATTTCCAGACATTTGGAGTTACGGATTAATCGGAATAAATTTTTTAAATCAGACTACTGTTTCTGACAGATTTGTACAATCTGACCACAAACAATTTTGCAAAGGGTTAGAGGTTGAATTTTAATCTGAAATTTTTAGGAGATACTCAGAACATCTGAGAGTAGAATCTATCCAAATTTCAGAATTTTTGAAGGCCTGTAACCTAGTTTTTCAAATGTTGCAAAACATGACCTGAAAAAAGAAACTGTTTTCAGAAGTTGGGTTTTAGGGTCAAAACATTTAAAAGCCAAATTTTCCGCACACACTATTCAACCCCTCCCCTCTTCTAGTGTTTCCTTATAGGTCATACAGTCATTTTCATCAGCTTTATTAGCTTTAGTACCAAGAAAAATTGACTGCAAACTATTATTTTCATTCGTCTCTATATCATCATTTTTATTCAAAGAGTTTGCCTCATTGATTGTTTCATCTCCACTCATCAGAGTAATAGTATTTAGCTTTTTAGGATTTATCTCAGTATTACTTGGCGAACTTCCTTTAATTCTATTTGATAATAAGTTTGCTATTTGACCAATTTGATTTTCCAAATTTTTATTTGAGGATTTTTGGTTTCTAACTAAAGACTCTTGGTTTTGAAAGCTTCAGAGCTTGATATAAATTTTTCCACGAGATATTCAATACCTAGCTTTTTTTCTTGAGACGGTGGGAAACCAAACGGATGCCCTGAATTTTGATTTCGATTCCAAGAGTTTGCGTTATTTCTCCACGACAAAATGTAGGTATTAGGATAAGAATTGTTAAAACCTTTGATTTTAACCTACAAAATTGGCTTTATTGTTTGGATAAAATTTTTAATTTATGTTAGGCAAATGATTATGTGTACACTGATTTAGCATATGATTGGCTGCACAATTTTCACAAGTTATTTTTTCTCCAATGCCTAAAGTTTTGTGATTAAAGAGAGTTGTCCTAGAATAGCGGAGTTAGTGTCTAGCTCTAGCGCAGAATCTTTCCTAGGATTGATTCTCTCATCATGTTCCATCTTTTCAAATATGTCTCAAGCATCATCAGGTGTCTTTCTCTTTATACTACCTCTAATTGTTGCATCTACCATTACCCTAGTGCCACTTTCCATATCGTTATAAAAGATTTGAACTTGCATCGATTTCGGTAGTTCATGATGTGGACAGCTCCTTAAATAATCATTAAATCTTTCCCAAGCTTCATATAATGATTCCCCAATATCTTGAACAAAATTTATTATATCATTTCTTAACTTCATGGTTTTAGATGGTGAAAAATATTTAACCAAGAAACTAGAAGCAAATTGGTCACATGTAGTTATAGAACCAGATGGGAGAGAATTTAACCATGCTTTTGCTTTATCGCTTAGGGTGAAAGAAAAAAGTCTTAATCTTATAGCATCATCACATACCCTGTTTTGCCTAAAGATATCACATATTTCTAAGAAATTAGACATATGAGCACTACGGTCTTCGCCCAATGAACCATAAAATTAAACATATTGTTGAATCATTTGAATCATAGATAGTTTGATTCAAAATTATTAGCAGCTATAATAGGTCTACGTATAGCAGGGTAAGCTCCCTCTACTTTAGGGGTTGCATAGTCTCTAAGCACCTAGGGGCTTCGTCATTATTATCTGTCATTTCAGTTTCGTCGATTTCTAACTCTTCTTTAATTTCTTGGTTATTTAGAATTTTTAAATTTTTCTTAGCTTTCCTTAATTTCTTTCGGTTTTGTCTAGTGGTACCTTCAATCTTAGGATCCAATATCAATTGGGTCATAAACTTTTGAAGCAAAATAATAAAAATAAAACAAAACAAGAAATAAAAGAAAATTGAAACAACCATAGAAACCATTACAGAAACTAAATAAAAGAACAAACTAATTACAAAAATAAACGAAATTAATAAAAAACAAAATTAGAAAAAAATAAAAAGCAAAATAGTAAGCTAAAGAAAGGGGAAGAACAGCAGGCAACAGAATTATAGAAAAGGCAGGAGAGTTCAGTTGAATATATATATATATATATATATATATATATATATATATATATATATATATATATATATATATATATATATATATATCTGTGTGTGTGTGTAGAAATAATATTTTGGTTTAATCTCAAGACTATAAATAATTATATGATATCAAAATATAGTCTCCGACAACGACGCCAAAAACTTGATATGTAATTTT
The DNA here is from genome assembly GCA_036186865.1 of Eustoma russellianum. NCBI lineage: Eukaryota > Viridiplantae > Streptophyta > Magnoliopsida > Gentianales > Gentianaceae > Eustoma > Eustoma russellianum. Next base: position 16,341,872 of record AP025040.1, on the reverse strand, counting down.
TAAACACTAACTAGCAAGTGCATAGGTACAATTTGTAGAGTTGGTAGGAGAGTTTTCGATTCCACGAGTACTAATTTTAAGTACCAAAATTATTTTTCACCTTAATTTAAACCTAATAAATAAAATTTAATAAAAACACAAACTAACTATTAATTAAAGATTAAAACTTAACTTTTCTTTTAAGATTTCTTTGACTAATTTATGATCCAGTTAAATTCTTTTCTCCATACTAATTCTAATTTTTAACTCAAAATAATTAACTAGTTTTTCTTTCAAACTGCTAAGGATGAAATTCCCTATTTTAGCTTTTACTCAATCTTTTGGCGTAAAAACCTAACTTAATTTGATAAACTCTGACCTAAGTGAATTTTTATCAAATAAATCATATTAAATATTTGTTGATATCCCTAGTTTCAATAACATTTGATTATTTAATCTTGAAAATCCCTCTATAGAAATCGAATCTGTACCTAGTCAATTTTGCTATAAGTTTGTTGCTGACATGATTTTAATTGAAAGCTTCACCTCCAACTTCATCAAAATTAATTACATGTTCTATCGATAGATAGCTAATCTATTGAAACAATAAGGACACCAACAACAATTAAAGATTGTAATTCAGCTAGTAAATTAAATAAATTAAAGAGAAAAAACTAATACGTTAGAATATTAAAAGAATTCAACTTTCACAAAAACTAGTCAAGAAAATTTTAAAATTTAGCCACAAATTAGTCCCACACCATCCATCATATCCGTGTTTAATTGTATAAAAGAACAGTAGAAAAAGAAACCATAGATAAAATTGCTCCCTATGCACCCTTGGAATCCAGGCTAATGGTTGACTGACGGATTGTCTGACAGAACTGATGCTGACGAGACTATTAACCTGGTGGCTCTAAAGGCTGATGGGCGACAAGACTGGCTGATGTTAGCGCCTTCTCTCTCCTGCCTCCTTTTCCTTCTCTGTTGGATGCTTTTCCCTTTTCTTCTCTTCTTTTTTTCTTTGATGGATTACATGACTCTCTCAGGAATTTTGTTAGGGGAAAGTTGTTTTCCCTCTTCTGTTGATGTCATGCATTTTTATAGGAAATTCACCTGGGTTTTCTATTTCACTTCAGATTCTTCTCTTATTTGATTTAGATATATTTCTAAAAAATTTGATCGCAATCGGTTTCTTCCTTTTCTTTTGACTTAATCATATTATCTTGAAATTAGTCTCCATCTCTATCTCGATCTTTATCGGAAACATTATATTTTTTGCTTATTAAATAAAAAATATGGAGTTCCAATGCAATAAAATACACTACAGATTTATTTATTTAGTTAACTAACATAGAAATAGTCTCATTTAATTAGTATTTCAATTAAACTCAAAATATGTAGTTCATTTAGCTAAAAACCAATAGTTTCTAATTATTTCTATAAGAACTAAAAATATCCAAGTTAATCATTTTTCACTGATAAAATGCCAAAATATTACTCATATGAACTCGTAGAAGTTACAAAAATAAATATATAAATATAACTTATATCACATATACTTTAGAAAACACAATATACTTCCACATGACACAATTTAATATTCAAGTAAACATGTAAAATAATAATTTCATAAAACTATTCTTACAAATGCAAAAGAGATTAGACCACTTATCTCAAACTCGTCTCTTATTTCCCTTCTAGTTCTTGAACCTAAAAGATAGAGAACTACATTTGTTACTTATACTTGACCATATCAGTAAAATAATTTCCCATTACATTGCCCTGGTTATATTTCCTATTAATATAATGCAAATTTTACGAGCTATTAATATAATGCTAATTTTACGAGGGCCGGACTTGGCTCAACGGTAAGCTTGTTTGCCGTGATGTGTTAGGTCGAGGTTTCAAAACTATCTCCACACAAGTGGGTAAGGCAGCGTAGGTCTTCCCTGTTGGACCGTGCACCTGCAATAAACACCACTAGAGGGGGGTGAATAGTGGTTAGCGGAAATTACACTACAACCCTTTGTAAAAATCCCATTTGAAAACAAAATCTGAGACCATCTCACATTCAGAACCCGTTTTTGAAAAAATCAAAAATAATTATACACAACTCTAAAAATTATAAAACTTTTTAGAATTCAACTTCAATGTGTTAACAAGACTCTGTCCAAAACTCAGACAAAAAAAAGATCGTTTGCCCTTCAAACAAATAAAAAGATTCATATGGTCAATCTGGACAGAATTGGACAGAATGTTGCTGATTTTAAAAAACGTGTTTCTCTTTGAATACTCAACCAAAAAGGTTATCAAAAGGCCCTGACCCTAAAAAATTCTTGATGAATACAGAATTTAAGTTTTCTCAAAACTGGTTAGATTGCAGCCAGATTGGAGCATTTATCTTACAAAGAATGAAAGACTAATTTTCCCTTGCTCAAATCAAGTGATTCTTGTTGCAAATGAAAGCTAACAGTCTGAAGTATAACTCCACCAAAAATCACCAATTTTGAAAGTGTTTAGCTATTTTTTCAAATTGTGAGAACCTGTATGAAAACAGCAGTAAAAACGGGTAGAAGGTAGAAATGAAGAAACAAGACAAGAACACCGAAGATTTATCCTGGTTCGGTCAATGTGACATACTCCAGTCCCAAGGAACACCTTTCCTTGGATTTTACTATGAAATGAATCACCTTACAACAAGAACCAATTTTGATCTTTGGGTTTACTATGAAATGAATCACCTCACCAACCCTATTCAAGACTTGGATAATCACCTTTTAAGCAACACTTAGTTGCAACACCTCTACCACCTATTGATATAGCATTATAGAAATGACTAATCAATATTACAAATGAAGCTCAAGAGGCTTGTAGCTCAACAAAAACAACAAGAACACCTTTGTTACAAACAATGGAACAAGAACAACAACAACAATAAGATGATAGCTAGACAATTCAACAAATGCTTGTGAGCTTCAAGTGTGTTTCATCTTCTTCACCATTGCCTCTATTTATAGTGTGATTTGAGCCTTGAAGATAATAATGCACATGTGTCACCATCTTCATCATCAAGTCAAAGTGTTTTTAGCTCCAAAGACTCCTTAGTAGCCGTTGGCTACTACTTTGTATTTTCCAAAAATAATCTTGATTTATCCTTTGTAAAATAAAGATAATTAGAGAGGATAATACCACCAAAATAACCTCAACTCCAAGCACAAGAATAGGACATGTGAAGTCTTCATTTTGACTCAAAAAATCTGCCACAAACAACCATGTACACCAAGTAGCCGTTTGGCTACATTTGAAAAATCCAAGTTGGCTTTTGCCAACTAGCTCTTTTTTGGTTGGTCCACTTGTCACCAAGCCATAAAATAAATTACACATCATATCCAAATGCATATGCACGTTTTTCAACATATATATGTGTGTAGCAACTCAGATTTTTGAAGGAGAAATCAATAAATAATAGTTGACAAGATTATGTCAATATGTAACACCAAAATTCTCAATATTTCTTCTTATATGCCGTGATCATTTCCACACCTTTAACACCTTTGATATCTATGAATAATGATGATAAATATGCTCCCAATAACATATATAAGAGAGTCTTCAAGAAAAAATAGAATGTGACATCTCAAATCATCACATATCCAGCTATAGTCAATGACATCATCATATGAGAGAATAAGATATAAGGTCACCATATAATCTTCAAAATAACAATAGCTCAACTCCAGAATAAAGATAATAATATGCTCAAGAGATTTCTTGAGTGAAAATATCAAAAATACCCTTGGAGGTGAAATGACCAAAATGCCTCTGGTATGAGAAAACTCCAGGAATGACCCGGATAGTCAGAAATAATCATGATATCACCTTTGTCATAATAAATAGTATAAGAATACACCCTTGAAATATTTCACCATGTGATGTTCCTACAAAACTCAAAATACCAATTTTGTCCTTTTTGGTAAGTTGTAGAAACTTCCAAGGCATGTTAGTCACAAGACATTTATAATCACCAAAAACACATAATTATCACATAATAAACATGTATAAATCATATACAAATGAAAAAAAAAACCATTTTATCATATTTTAAAAAATATTTTTAAAAATCCTAGACATCGATCGATCGAAGTGCCTCAGCTTCAGAGATCGATGTCTGACAGTAAGGTTCAGAATTTGTTTCTGACCTACATCGATCGATTGAAGTGAGGGTTCGATGTACATCGATCGATCGATGTGTCTCAGGTTTAGAGATCGATGTCTCACCGTAAGGTCTTGAACTTTCACTGCCTTACATAGATCGATCGATGTGAGGAATCTATGTACATAGATCGATCGATGTGCAACAACCGGAGAGATCTATGTCAACTTTTCCAACTTTTTCAACTTTTAACAACATATAACACCATGTGTGACATTTTTAAGTATTCACCACCTAAAATCATGACTTTGAAAATTATCCAAACATATTTCTCAACATTCTCCCCCTTTTGTATGATTTTCAAAATAACCTAACATGATTTAATGTCACAACTTATAACCAATTGTTTATCATAAATATATCAATTGTTTCACCAAGTTTGTACCAATTGTTTTAGAAACTAATCTCCAAACGATTACCAATTGGTTTCACATTGTTTTTAAATTTTCAACTCTCATGTATTCATGTGCTCATGTACTCTCCCTCAAATTATACTCTTCTCCTTAACCTATGCTCAACTTACACCAATTTATTGTAGAGAAAAGGGGGTTTGAGTGATTTTAAAATATATGATTTAAATGAATGATATACACAAAACATGTGCATGATATACATGTATGCATGATACATTGCTTATTACTTGCCTTATTTAGCTTTTATATAATCTTGCCGTATTAACGAGCCATGAAGCGTTAAAGCTTACATCATATGGCAAACATTTGTTGTGTTTATACTATTTTCAGGTGCCACCATTAATGAACTAAACTAGTTCATTAAGTGAAGTACTTAGTTAATAAAACTAAGTAGTTCATTAAAGGAAGCCACATTTGGAAAAGGCACAAAGGCAACAAGGCTAAGGAAGGAAAGTTTTCTCCTCCTCCCCTCTTTAATATCCACACCATATATACATATATATATATATATATATATATATATATATATATATATTTCAAATTTTTTTTAAAAGACACATACACATGTATTCCAACGTACTACCGACACGTTATATATTTTACGTACGTACGTTAACGTCACACCACTATACTTAACTCATATTTATGAGTATATTCAGGTCTTATATCATATGATATAAGTCATGGTGATGATAAATTAAATACAACACGTTAAAAGGTTCTAAACCAAAAATTGTCGTATCGGGCGAATACCGAAACTTCGCCAACGTGTCACGTACTTTCCATAAATAGATGGCCAGCCCCTACATCTCAAAAATCATCAAAAATTTCGTGGGTTTGAGAATATTTTCAGCCAAAAATTCTTTCCATGTTGGCACACATAAATCACCCCACATTAAGGCCAAAATGTGAAGATTCCAATTTTAATTTTGTCACATGTTAATGGCGCCACTTTAGACCAGCCAAGTGCTGAGATTTAAAGTATATATTATATATATTATGTGTAACATAATATATATAACATGTGCAAAAATTTGGAATTTAATTAGAGAAAAATCGGGTAATCGATAAATATCGAAAATTCGATTTTCTACGTACACAATGTATGGAATATTTTTGGCACATCATATGACACGTATCTAGACAGATTTTTACATATGTTATACATCTTAAAGTCTTCTAGAAAATTAAATTAAGGGCTGATTGGAATATAACATGTGTGTATTATTAAATGTGCACTATTTTACAAAGTTAGCAAAAATAATTTTCATCATATGTATATACATTATACACGCATATCACAGCTGAGATGGAGCTTATTTGGAGCCTTGTTGGTATATTGATTGGTCAAGAATCAATCATACAATGTTGGTGAATTAAAGAGAGAAGCTACAAATGGTAAGATTTCAAACTTTGTCTCACTTATAACACATGCTGAAATTTTCAGCATGTGTAAGCATGGTGTTGGACCGTGCACCTGAAATAAACACCACTAGAGGGGGGGTGAATAGTGGTTAGCGGAAATTACACTACAACCCTTTGTTAAAATCCCCTTTGAAAACAGAATTTGAGACCACCTCAGATTCAAAACCTGTTTTTCAAAAATTCACAAATAATTGTACACAACTCCAAAAATTATGAAACTTTCCAGAACTTAACTTCAATGAGTTAAAAAGACTATGTCCAAAAATCAGACAAAAATAAGATCGTTTGGCTCTTCAAACAAATAAAAAGTTTCAGATGGTCAATCTGGACAGAATTGCACAGAATGTTGCTGATTTTGCAAATAGTGTTTCTCTTTGAATACTCAACCAAAAAGGTTGATCTTTATATCAAAACACTCCTTAGGATGTGTAGATGAAGTTTCCAAAAGGCCCTGACCTTAAACAATTCTTGAAAAATACAGAATTTAAGTTTTCTCAAAACTGGTCAGATTGCAGCCAGATTAGAGCAGTTATCTTGCAAAGACTGAAAGACTGACTTTTCCTTGCTCAAATCAAGTGATTCTTGTTGCAAATGAAATCTAACAGTCTGAAGTATAACTCCACCAAAAATCACGAATTTTGAAAATGTTTAGCTATTTTTCCAAATTGTGTGAAGTTGGGTGAAAACTGCAGTCAAAAACGGGCAGAAAACAGAAATAAAGAAACAAGAGAAGAACACCAAGGATTTATCCTGGTTCGGTCAATGTGACCTACTCCAGTCCCAAGGAACACCTTTCCTTGGATTTCACTATGAAATGAGCACCTTACAACAAGAGCCAAGCTTGATCCTTGGGTTAGACACCAAACCCTACTCAAGACTTGGATAATCACCTTCTAAGCAACACTTAGTTGCAACTCCTCTAACACCTATTGATGTAGCCTTATAAAGATGGCTAATCAATCTTAAAAATGAAGCTCAAGAGGCTTGTAGCACAACAAAAATATCAAGAACACCTTTGCTACAACAAAATACAACAACAAGAACAAGAAGATGAATATGAAAGCTATAGAATGCTTGTGAGCTTCAAGTGTGTTTCATCTTCTTCATCATTGCCTCTATTTATAGTGTGATTTGAGCCTTGAAGATAAGAATGCCAATGTGTCATCATCTTCATCATCAACTCCAAAAGTCTTCTCATCATTGGTTGGCTTTGTACACTTGGCAAAATAAAACAACATGATTGGTCCACCTTGGCAAAATGATGTTGGCCGAAATTTTCAACTAAAAGTGACTTGGAATTATCTTGAAAATGTGAAGATAATAGCACCATAACAACTCCATCATCTTCTCAACTCTTTGGCAAGATAATAGGCATGTGAGAATTGAATATTTTCAAATTAAAAATCAGCTTCAAACATGTGTAGTAGCCGTTGGCTACTTTTAACATTTTCCAAACATATATTTTGTTTTTTCTTAATAAAATAAGAAAGGATAATACCACCAAATTATCCCCAACTTCAAGCACCATAATAGGGCATGTGAAGTCTTCTTTTGACTTCAAAAATCTGCTGAAATTTCATAAATAAAACAATATAGCCGTTGGCTATTTTTAGTAAATTCCAAGTTGGCAATTTTGCCAACTAGCTCCTTTTTGGTTGGTCCACTTGTCTCCAACTCATAAAATGAACTCCATATCATATCCACCAGCATATTCACGTTTTTCCACATATATATAAGTGTAGCAACTCAGATTTTTGAAGAAGAAATAAATAGATAACACTTGACAAGATTATGTCAACGTGTAACACCGAAATTCCCCAATATTTCTTCTTATATGTTGAGATCATTTCCACACCTTTGACACCTTTAATATCTCTGAATAATGATGATAAATGTTCTCTTATAACATATATAAGAGGGTCTTCGAGAAAAGTTAGAATGTGACATCTCAAATCGTCACATATCCAGCTATAGTCATTAATATCATCGGTTGAGAGAAAAAGATATAAGATCACCATATTATCTTCAAAATAATAATAACACAGCTCCAGAATGAAGATAATAATATGCTCAAGAGATTCCTTGAGTGAAAATACCAAAAATACCCTCGGGGGTAAAATGACCAAAATACCCCTGGTGTGAGAAAACTCCAGAAATGTCCCGGATGGTCATAAATAATCATGATATCAACTTTGTCATGATAAATAGTATAAGAATATGCTCTTGAAATATTTCCACCATATCATGTTCCTACAAAACTCAAAATACCAATTTTGCCCTTTTTGGTAAGTTGTGGAAACTTCCAAGGCATGTTAGTCACAAGACAATAATAATCACTAAAAACACATAATAAGCACATAATGAACATGTATAAATCATGTACAAATGAAAACAATCATTTTAACACATTTTAGAAAATTATTTCTAAAAACCCTAGACATCGATCGATCGAAGTGAGGGTTCGATGTACATCGATGTGTCTCAAGTTTAGAGATCGATTTCAACTTTTTCAACTTTTTCAACTTTTAATCACATATAACACCATGTGTGACATTTTTAAGTATTCACCACTTAAAATCATGACTTTGAAAATTATCCAAACATATTTCTCAACATTCTCCCCCTTTTGGATGATTTTCAAAATAACCTAACATGATTTTAATGTCACAACTTATAACCAAAAATTTAACCAAATGTTTTCAACTTTTAAAGTAGTATGTTGCTCCCCCTCAACTCATACTCTCCCCCTTAACCTATACTCAACTCATAACCAATTGAAACTTATCATTTCATACCAAATGATGACTTACCAACTAAAATCTAAAATCATGTGCTTATTCTATCTCCCCCTTTATTTTGCAAATCATGCAAAAGATAGAACTATACAATGGTATCGTAAGTCATCATACCTAATTTGGCACGCAATTTTTCAAACGTGGCTTGATTAAGGGGTTTGGTAAAGATATCAGCGATTTGGTGATCAGTTCTTATATGGTTTATCACTATGTCCTCATTTTGAACATGATCGCGAAGAAAGTGGTATCGCACCTCAATGTGTTTGGCCTTAGAATGAAGCACCGGATTCCAGGAAAGATTGATTGCACTGGTGCTATCGCAGAAAATTGGAATCTTTTTCATTTTAATGCCAAAATCACTAAGTTGCTGTTTAAGCCAAAGTATTTGGGTTGTACATAAACTCAAAGTGATATACTCGGCTTCAGTGGTAGAAAGAGCTACACTAGCTTGCTTTTTAGAAAACCAAGAGATCAAATTGGTTCCTATGAATTGACAAATACCGCTAGTGGATTTTCTATCTAACTTACAACCACCATAATCAGCATCACTATATGTGTGTAATTCCAACTTAGCGTTTCTATCATACCACAGTCCTAAGTAAGGTGTATGCTTAAGATATCTAAAGATCTTTTTCACTGCATTGTAATGTGATACCTTAGGACAAGATTGAAACCTAGCACACATACATACACTAAACATGATGTCAGGTCTTGATGCAGTTAAGTATAACAGTGATCCAATCATAGACCTATAGAGTGTGTCATCAAAAGGTTTACCATTTTCATCCTTATCAAGTTTGGTACTGACACTCATGGGGGTAGTTGTAGGTTTCAACTCTTCAAAACCAAACTTCTTAATCATATCATTGACATACTTAAGTTGGCTAATGTGAATTCCTTGAGGGGTTTGTTTAATTTGAAGTCCTAAGAAATAATTCAACTCTCCTACCATTGACATTTCAAACTCCGACTTCATACACTCTTCAAAGTCTTTTACTAAGGTAGGGTTGGTTGAACCAAAGATGATATCGTCAACGTATATTTGAACTATTAACAAATCATTACCTTTTCTTTTTAGGAATAATGTGTTGTCTATAGTTCCCCTTTGATAATTATTTGCAATAAGAAAGTTTGCAAATCTATCATACCAAGCTCTTGGAGCTTGTTTCAAACCATATAAAGCTTTCTTAAGCTTGTACACATGGTTAGGATTCTTTGGATCTTCGAATCCAGGGGGTTGTTTGACAAACACCTCTTCTTGGATGTATCCATTCAAGAATGCACTCTTGACATCCATTTGGAAGAGTTTAATGTTACTTAGACTTGCAATCGCAAGTAATAATCTAATTGCTTCTAGTCGTGCAACTGGTGCAAAGGTTTCTTCATAATCTATACCTTCTTGTTGATTATAACCTTGTGCGACTAGTCTAGCCTTATTTCTTGTAATGTTTCCTTGTTCGTCTATTTTATTCCTAAAGACCCATTTAGTTCCTATGATAGACTTGTCTTCAGGTTTAGGTACTAAGTCCCACACGTTGTTCCTTGTGAATTGATTTAATTCCTCATGCATGGCATCTATCCATGATATGTCACCTAAGGCTTCCTTTACATTCTTAGGTTCTATGTGTGAGACTAAGCTATGCCCTTCAAGTTGACTTATGTTTCTACGTGTTCTAACCCCAACACTTGGATCCCCAATGATTAGTTCTCTAGGGTGCCACCAATTCCTAGATTGACTAGGTTCACCCTCATCTTGTTCAAATGTTTCATTAGTGTGAACATTATCATATGTAATTGGATCATTAGTTAAATTATCTTCCAATTGCAAAGTTTCTTCATTTATATCATCTAAGGGCTCATGCATGTCTTGTTCAGGGGGAGTTGGTTATAGATGATCAAGTACAGGCTCAAGTAATACATCATCATCAAACATATTTTCAACATTTGTTTCTTGTTTATGTTGATGTTTATTACTAACTTCAAAGCATGCATTTTCATTGAATTTCATATGTATGGATTCAATTATTTTTCTAGATGCAGGATTATAACACCTATATGCTCTTGAGTTAGTTGAATATCCAACAAATATGCATTCAATAGACTTTCGTTCAAATTTATCTAGATTATCCTTTGTGTTTAGCACAAAACATTTACATCCAAATACTTTAAGATAATCTATCTTAGGTTGTCTATTGTTTAGCAATTCATAAGGCGTTTTATTTAATTTCTTTCTAATAGTAAGCCTATTTATAATATAGCATGCACAACTAACAGCTTCAGCCCATAAATATTTAGGTACTTTATTTTCACACAGCATTGTCCTAGCAACTTCTTGAATTGTTCTATTTTTACGTTCAACAACTCCATTGAGTTGTGGTGTTCTAGGTGGTGAGAATTCATGTTTTATTCCATATAGTTCGCAAAATTTGATTACATCTTTGTTTTTAAATTCTCCACCTCTATCACTTCTAATCTTTTTAACATTTTCTTCATAAATGTTTTCAAGTTGCTTGATAAGGGTTTCGATTGCTAATGGAGCATCGTCTTTGTGTGTTAAGAACAATGTCCATGTGTAGCGTGAGTAATCATCTACTATGACACACACATAGTAGTGTCCACCCAGACTTCTTGTCCTACTTGGACCAAATAAGTCTAAGTGAAGCAATTCTAGTACATGACTAGTACTCACTTCATGTTTCGGTTTTAACGTTTCTTTAATGTGTTTTCCCTTAATACATGTTTCACACATTCGAAAATTATCTAAGTCTAACTTAGGCATTCCCCTAATTATATTCTTCTTAGACAATTTCTTAATAGTTGAAATTCCTATATGACCTAATCTTCTATGCCATAAATTTACATCTAAGTCATGTGATATTAGACATTTAACCTTAGCATCTAACATGTTATCTAAGGTAAGAGTATACATATTTCCATCTCTATTTCCTTTTAATACTATTTCTCCTTTTTCATTTATTATATCACAAGAATTGGGAAGAAAGGAGATATTATAACCACAATCGATAAGTTGAGAAATACTAAGTAGATTATAAGATAGATTGCTTACTAATAACACATTTCGTATTTGAAATGTGTTAGGGTCCCCAATTGTTCCTTTTCTAACAACTTGTCCTTTGTTGTTGTCACCGAATGTTACTTTTCCTCCATTCTTAATATGTTCCAATTCGATGAATAGCTTGGGGTTCCCCGTCATATGCCTCGAACATCCACTATCTAAAAACCATTTGGTTTTCAGATTCTTTGACTTTGCCTCCTTCTTGCATTCCTTGCGTTTATCCTACAATGGAGACAAAGTTTTAGGTACCCTTTATTTGGGTCCTTGAATGTTAGGGGCATTATTCTTGTTTAGATAACCCTTAGGTATCCAAACTTGAACATACCTTTTAGGCACATTTTTAGCATGGTTAAAATAAGAAGGATAAGCATATAGATGATTATTCCTCATAAGTGAAGATGTATTGTTATACATGTTGCGCCGTGGTTGATAATCGTTATAGAATGGCCAAGATTTATGATGTATATAAGGCATGTGAATTTGTTTCTTATATGGCGCAGTATAAGTGTGTTCATAGGCATTTCTATAAGACTTATAAGAGTGTTTCCTATACTTAGGTTCATAATAAGTTGTATGCATTTTATTCGGTCTAGATGCATTTGTATACATGTAGGCATAGTTTCTAGGTTGTCTAGATGCAAAGTTTGGCCTAGATGTATAGTTATGCGTGTGTGTTTTTATGGGTGTATGCTGCATCTTTATCTTTGAACAAGTAGAAGAAGGAGTAGAAGAAGATTTAGCAGAAAAATTTGTTTTTATAACTTTATAAGGTTGTTTCGTAGTTGATGATACAAACTTAGTCTTTTTATCTGATTTGTCATCTTCTTCTTTATATCCCAATCCAGTTTTATCATTTCCATACTTTTGTGAAGAGATGAGTGTGTCTAACATGTTTGCACCAGATTTAAATTGTTCTATCATTTTTTCTAAGGTAAATTTAGAAGACTTAAGTTGCCCTATTTCATTTTCACAACTTTCTAACTTGGATTTTAACATTTTATTTTCCATTTGTAACTTTTGTTCATCTTTCCTATATGATTCAATTTTATTCTCTAAAGAATCAAGAGTATTAGAAGACTCTTGTTTAAGAGATTCTAGTTGATCGGAAAATTCCAAGTTGGACGTCTTCAACTTGTCATTTTCTTCAACTAGTTTCTTCTTTTCTTTAGAGAGCCTCTTACAGTGAGCATGCATTCTTAGGAATTCTTCATACATTTCATCAAATGTCATGTCACTATCAGAATCACTATCAGAAGAAGAACATACTTCGTTGGGTACGAAGCAGACTTGAGCTTCCTCGGTTTCGGATTCTGAGTCGGATGAGTCGCTCCATGTGCTCACCTTCATTGCCCGTTTCCCTTTTATTGCCTTAGATTCCTTTGTCTTTGTCGTTTGAGCCTCCTTGTCCTTGGCTTGTTTATTATTGTTGTGGTTATTATTATTTTTCTTCGTGGGACAGTCGTATGAAATATGTCCTTTTTGACCGCATTCATAACACTTTAAGTCTTTATTATACCATTTGTTTGTGTTATTCTTCCTAGGTTGAGAAGAAGAAGAAGAATTACGTTGTCTATTCCTGTTTGGACGTTTGAAAAACTTTCTAAGTTTTCTAGCGATCAATATCAAGTCATCGTCTAATTCATTATCACTATTGCTATCATCGTTACTAGCATGTGTTTCGGTTGTTTTGAATGCTATTGACTTACCAGATGACTTAGAAGATTCAGACTTTCGTTGGTTCAGCTTTACCTCATAGACTTTAAGAGACCCGATCAATTCATCCATCTTGGTGATTGACTTTGTCTCCTCGATTGCCGTCACCTTTGGATCCCATTCAGCAGGGAGACTTCGTAGCACCTTTTGAACCTTTTCACTGTTCGAAAATGACTTCCCTAAAGCTTCAAGAGCATTGAAAATATTAGTAATCCTCAAATCCATAGATGTTATGGATTCGTTTGGCAACATATTGAAAGTCTCTAATTCAGTCATAAGCATGTTTATTTTTGACTCTTTAACACCACTAGTACCTTCATGCTTTAATACAAGTGATTTCCACATGTCGTGTGCGCTTGTGCAATTTGACACATATCCTGCTTCAGAAGTTGTAAGTCCATTTAAAAGTAATTGCATAGCTTTAGCATTCATGGACATTTTCTTTTTATCATCCGATGACCATTCACTTTTATATTTTTCAACCTCTTGAGTTACTCCACTAACTTGTATAACTTTCGTTGGAATGTACGGCCCATCTTCAACTATAGACCATAAATCGATGTCTATAGCCATTAAGAATAACCTCATTCTTAGTTTCCAATGAACAAAATTATTGCCATCAAAAAGAGGAGGGCGTTGTGTAGACATACCTTCCAACTCACCTTTGTGAGAAACAATAGCCATAGTATGTACCTTGGATTTGAGACAAGCAGTATATAAAGAATTGTTGTTTCTTGGCCTTGTATTGTACGTACGGTGTTGAATCTTGCTTCTTTTGAGTGGTGTTGGTCTGGCTCTGATACCAAATGTTGGACCGTGCACCTTCAATAAACACCACTAGAGGGGGGGTGAATAGTGGTTAGCGGAAATTACACTACAACCTTTTGTTAAAATCCCCTTTGAAAACAGAATCTGAGACCACCTCAGATTCAAAACCCGTTTTTCAAAAATTCACAAATAATTGTACACAATTCCAAAAATTATGAAACTTTCCAGAACTTAACTTCAATGAGTTAACAAGACTATGTCCAAAAATCAGACAAAAATAAGATCGTTTGGCTCTTCAAACAAATAAAAAGATTCAGATGGTCAATCTGGACAGAATTGGACAGAATGTTGCTGATTTTGCAAATAGTGTTTCTCTTTGAATACTCAACCAAAAAGGTTGATCTTTATATCAAAACACTCCTTAGGATGTGTAGATGAAGTTTCCAAAAGGCCCTGACCTTAAAAAATTCTTGAAAAATACAGAATTTAAGTTTTCTCAAAACTGGTCAGATTGCAGCCAGATTGGAGCAGTTATCTTGCAAAGACTGAAAGACTGACTTTTCCTTGCTCAAATCAAGTGATTCTTGTTGCAAATGAAAGCTAACAGTCTGAAGTATAACTCTACCAAAAATCACGAATTTTGAAAATGTTTAGCTATTTTTCCAAATTGTGTGACGTTGGGTGAAAAATGCAGTCAAAAACGGGCAGAAAACAGAAATAAAGAAACAAGAGAAGAACACCGAGGATTTATCCTGGTTCGGTCAATGTGACCTACTCCAGTCCCAAGGAACACCTTTCCTTGGATTTCACTATGAAATGAGCACCTTACAATAAGAGCCAAGCTTGATCCTTGGGTTATACACCAAACCCTGCTCAAGACTTGGATAATCACCTTCTAAGCAACACTTAGTTGCAACTCCTCTAACACCTATTGATGTAGCCTTATAAAGATGGCTAATCAATCTTACAAATGAAGCTCAAGAGGCTTGTAGCACAAC
This sequence comes from Eustoma russellianum, assembly GCA_036186865.1. Taxonomy (NCBI): domain Eukaryota; kingdom Viridiplantae; phylum Streptophyta; class Magnoliopsida; order Gentianales; family Gentianaceae; genus Eustoma; species Eustoma russellianum. Next base: position 16,326,489 of record AP025040.1, on the reverse strand, counting down.
AAAAATATCAAGAACACCTTTGCTACAACAAAATACAACAACAAGAACAAGAAGATGAATATGAAAGCTATAGAATGCTTGTGAGCTTCAAGTGTGTTTCATCTTATTCACCATTGCCTCTATTTATAGTGTGATTTGAGCCTTGAAGATAAGAATGCCAATGTGTCATCATCTTCATCATCAACTCCAAAAGTCTTCTCATCATTGGTTGGCTTTGTACACTTGTCAAAATAAAACAACATGATTGGTCCACCTTGGCAAAATGATGTTGGCCGAAATTTTCAACTAAAAGTGACTTGGAATTATCTTGAAAATGTGAAGATAATAGCACCACAACAACTCCATCATCTTCTCAACTCTTTGGCAAGATAATAGGCATGTGAGAATTGAATATTTTCAAATTAAAAATCAGCTTCAAACATGTGTAGTAGCCGTTGGCTACTTTGAATGTTTTCCAAAAATATTTTTGATTTTTCTTTAATAAAATAAGAAAGGATAATACCATCAAATTATCCCCAACTTCAAGCACAATAATAGGACATGTGAAGTCTTCATTTGACTTCAAAAATCTGCTGAAAATACCCAAGAAAACTAATATAGCCGTTGGCTATTTTTAGTAAATTCCAAGTTGGCAATTTTGCCAACTAGCTCCTTTTTGGTTGGTCCACTTGTCTCCAACTCATAAAATGAACTCCATATCATATCCACCAGCATATTCACGTTTTTCCACATATATATAAGTGTAGCAACTCAGATTTTTGAAGAAGAAATAAATAGATAACACTTGACAAGATTATGTCAACGTGTAACACCGAAATTCCCCAATATTTCTTCTTATATGTTGAGATCATTTCCACACCTTTGACACCTTTAATATCTCTGAATAATGATGATAAATGTTCTCTTATAACATATATAAGAGGGTCTTCGAGAAAAATTAGAATGTGACATCTCAAATCGTCACATATCCAGCTATAGTCATTAATATCATCGGTTGAGAGAAAAAGATATAAGATCACCATATTATCTTCAAAATAATAATAACACAGCTCCAGAATGAAGATAATAATATGCTCAAGAGATTCCTTGAGTGAAAATACCAAAAATACCCTCGGAGGTAAAATGACCAAAATACCCCTGGTGTGAGAAAACTCCAGAAATGTCCCGGATGGTCATAAATAATCATGATATCAACTTTGTCATGATAAATAGTATAATAATATGCTCTTGAAATATTTCCACCATATCATGTTCCTACAAAACTCAAAATACCAATTTTGCCCTTTTTGGTAAGTTGTGGAAACTTCCAAGGCATGTTAGTCACAAGACAATAACAATCACCAAAAACACATAATAAGCACATAATGAACATGTATAAATCATGTACAAATGAAAACAATCATTTTAACACATTTTAGAAAATTATTTCTAAAAACCCTAGACATCGATTGATCGAAGTGAGGGTTCGATGTACATCGATGTGTACATCGATCGATCGATGTGTCTCAAGTTTAGAGATCGATTTCAACTTTTTCAACTTTTTCAACTTTTAATCACATATATAACACCATGTGTGACATTTTTAAGTATTCACCACTTAAAATCATGACTTTGAAAATTATCCAAACATATTTCTCAACACATTGCTGGCCGAAATTCTCACATTAAAAGGCTATATTTTATCATCTTGAATTATGTGATTGATTGGGAGAAGAAATGGAAGTAATTTGAATATTCTTTAAATTCAAAAGTTGTGATATTTTATATATCACACATGCTGAAAATTTTTCAGCATGTGTGAGAGGTGTCATGGCCGAATGTGAGGGCATAAAAGTGTCCAAATTCATTTCCAATGTGATAAGGATATTTACCATCAATTGGTGATTTATTTTAAAAAGAAAAATCAAAGAAAAATGATAATATTTTGAACTTTATCTCCATGTGTGACATGCTGAAAATTCAGCATGGTATATACTCATTATGGCCGATTTTTTGGCTTGGTAAGGAAGAATTTTTGTCTTGCAACATTTATGTGACAATCTTGAGCTTTATGGAAATTATTTTGTGATTGATATTGGCACATGTTTGAGTGATATATTCAGATTTTTCCAAGTCATCAATGATGACAACATTCAACCTATCATGAAGTGCCAAGTAAGCAAAGCTTAAATGATCATCCAATGAGAAGATGCCAGGTAAGCAAGACCATGTCACAATGATGTCTTACATTCTCCCAAGGACTTAGAAGATAATTTTCAAGAGGGGGAGGACACAAGGGGGACGGCTGCAACAAGCTTAAAAGGAAAGAAGATGAGCAAAAACAAGACAAGCACAAGCATTGCAAAATTAAAGTGATAAAACGCCTAGCTCTTCTTCTTCTACATTCTCTTTCTTTCTTTCTTCTTGTAAGCCTATTGTATTCATATCTTTGAATCTTGAATAGGCTTGATATAGACCACCACATATTCCATATCTTTGTAAAAGATTGATCAAGGTGTGATCAATCTTCATTCTTGCGAGGTGGTGGTGTTCGTGAGAATTGTATTCATTGTACAAGGTTTGTAAAGGGTTGGAGTTAGTGTGTAACTCTATCAATCCTGTGGTAAGGTGTATTGCGTTTGTGTGACTAGTGTGAACCAAGGAAGGTGTTCCTTGAAGACTGGAGTAGGTTGTTTATAACCGAACCAGTATAAAATTCTTGGTGCCATTTACTTTCAGCATTTACTTTCTGTTACTGCACAGTTTACTCTTTTTGTTGGCGTTCGTAAAACTAGTAAACGACTTTCAAAAATCACGAAAATTTTCAGAAACATAGCCACACGTTCTAGGGTTAATTTTGCACAAGTTTCAACCCTTTTGGATAAGTAAAAGTCGATCAAACATCAAAAGTTCTGAGACTAGTGCAGTCTGACTTTCAAACTTGCAAAGGTTGAGACTTTGATTGTAATTGACCTACTTCCCAAAATAATTTTGCAAAACTGTTTTAACCCACTTAAATATAGTATATAAGGAGTTAGTGGTTAAATTTTCAAAGCATTTGGACTTACACACAAATAGGAATAAATTTTTCAAAACCGTCTACCGTTTCTGGCAGATTCGCGCAATCTGATCACCAACGGTTTTTGAAGGGGTTAAAGGTTGAATTTTAATTTGAAATTTTTAGGGGACCCTCATAACATCTGAGGCTAAGTTCTCTCAAAATTTCAGAATTTTTGGAGACCTATAACCTGGTTTTAAAAACGTTTTAAAACTGGTCCTGAAAACAGAATCTGTTTTCAGAAGTTGAGTTGTTTAGGTTTAAACAAATTTTAAAAACCACACTTTTCGCACCAAGGAAGGTGTTCCTTGAAGACTGGAGTAGGTTGTTTATAACCGAACCAGTATAAAATTATTGGTGCCATTTACTTTTTCAGCATTTACTTTCTGTTACTGCACAGTTTACTCTTTTTGTTGGCGTTTGTAAAAATAGTAAACGACTTTCAAAAATCACGAAAATTTCCAGAAATATAGCCACACGTTCTAGGGTTAATTTGGCACAAGTTTCAACCCTTTTGGATAAGTATAAGTCGATCAAACATCAAAAGTTCTGAGACTAGTGCAGTCTGATTTTCAGACTTGCAAAGGTTGAGACATTGATTGTAATTGACCTACTTCCCAAAATAATTTTGCAAACTGTTTTAACCCACTTAAATATAGTATATAAGGAGTTATTGGTTAAATTTTCAGAGCATTTGGAGTTACACACAAATAGAAATAAATTTTTCAAAACCGTCTACCGTTTCTGGCAGATTCGCGCAATCTGATCACCAACGGTTTTTGAAGGAGTTAAAGGTTGAATTTTAATTTGAACTTTTAGGGGACCCTCATAACATCTGAGGCTAAGTTCTCTCAAAATTTCAGAATTTTTAGAGACCTATAACCTGGTTTTAAAAACGTTTTAAAACTGGTCCTGAAAACAGAATCTGTTTTCAGAAGTTGAGTTGTTTAGGTTTAAACAAATTTTAAAAACCACACTTTCCGCACCACCTATTCAACCCCCCCTTTCTAGTGGTGTTCTGCAGATCCTACATTTATACCAATTGAAACTTATGCTCAACTTACACCAATTTATACCAATTGAAACTTAGCATATTATTCAAAAAATTATGACTTACCAACTAAAATCATGTTCTTATTCTATCTCCCCCTTTATTTTGCAAATCATGCAAAAGATAGAACTATGCAATGGTATCGTAAGTCATCATGCCTAACTTGGCTCGTAAGTTTTCAAAAGTGGCTTTATTAAGGAGTTTGGTAAAGATATCAGTTATTTGGTGATCAGTTCTTATATGGTTTATAACTATATCCTCATTTTGAACATGATCTCGAAGGAAGTGGTATCGCACCTCAATGTGTTTGGCCTTAGAATGAAGCACCGGATTTCAAGAAAGATTGATTGCACTTGTGCTATCGCGGAAAATTGGAATCTTATTCATTTTAATGCCAAAATCAATGAGTTGTTATTTAAGCCAAAGTATTTGGGTAGTACATAAAATTAAGGCAATATACTCGGCTTCAGTGGTAGAAAGAGCTACACTAGCTTGCTTTTTAGAAAACCAAGAGATCAAGTTGGTTCATATGAATTGACAAAGTACCGCTAGTGGATTTTCTATCTAATTTGCAACCACCATAATCAACATCACTATATGCGTGTAATTCCAACTTAGCGTTTCTATCATGCCACAGTCATAAGTGAGATGTGTGTTTGAGATATCTAAAGATCTTTTTCACCGCATTGTAATGTGATACCTTGGGACAAGATTGAAACCTAACACACATACACACACTAAATATAATGTCAAGTCTTGATGCAGTTAAGTATAACAATGAACCAATCATAGACCTATAAAGTGTGTCATCAAAAGGTTTACCATTTTCATCCTTATTTAGATTGGTGCTAACACTTATGGGAGTAGTTATAGGTTTCAACTCTTCAAAGCCAAACTTCTTAATCATATCATTGACATACTTAAGTTGGCTAATGTGAATTCCTTGAGGGGTTTGTTTGATTTGAAGCCCTAAGAAGTAGTTCAATTCTCCTACCATTGACATTTCAAATTATGACCTCATACACTCTTCGAAGTCTTTTACTAAGGTAGGGTTGGTTGAACCAAAGATTATATCATCTATGTATATTTGAACTATTAATAAATCATTACTTTTTCTTCTTAGGAATAATGTGTTGTCTATTGTTCCCCTTTGATTTGCAATAAGAAAGTTTGCAAATCTATCATACCAAGCTCTTGGAGCTTGTTTCAAACCATATAGAGCTTTCTTAAGCTTGTAAATATGGTTTGGATTCTTTGGATCTTCGAATCTAGGGTTTTTTTTTGACAAACACCTCTTCTTGGATGTATCCATTCAATAACGCACTCTTGAAATTCATTTGGAAGAGTTTGATGTTACTTAGACTTGCGATCGCAAGTAACAATATAATTGCTTCTAGTCGTGCAACGGGTGCAAAGGTTTCTTTATAATCTATACCTTCTTGTTGATTATAACCTTGTTCGACTAGTCTAGCCTTATTTCATATGATGTTTCCTTGTTCATCCATTTTATTCCTAAAGACCCATTTAGTTCATATTATAGACTTGTCTTCCAGTTTAGGTACTAAGTTCCGCACGTTGTTCCTGGTGAATCGATTTAACTCCTCATGCATGGCGTCTATCTATGATATGTCACCTAAGGCTTCCTTAACATTCTTAGGTTCTATGTGTGAGACTAAGCTATGTCCTTCAAGTTGACCTATGTTTCTACATGTTCTAACCTCAACACTTGGATCCCCAATGATTAATTCTTTAGGATGCCACCAATTCCTAGATTGACTAGGTTCACCCTCATCTTGTTCAAATGTTTCATTAGTGTGAATATTATCGTATACAATTGAATCATTATTATCTTCCAATTGCAAAGTCTCTTCATTTGTTTCATCTAAGGGTTCATGCATATCTTGTTCAGGGGGAGTTGGTTCTAAATGATCAATTACAGGCTCAAGTAATATATCATCATCAAACATATTTTCAACATTAGTTTCTTGTTTATGTTTATTTTTATCACTAACTTCAAAGCATGCATTTTCATTGAATTTCACATGTATAAATTCAATTATTTTTCTAGATGCCAGATTATAACACCTATATGCTCTAGAATCAGTTGAATAACCAACAAATATACATTCAATAGACTTTTGTTCAAATTTGTCGAGATTATCCTTAGTGTTCAACACAAAACATTTACAACCAAAAACTTTAAGATAATTTATTTTAGGTTGTCTATTATTTAACAACTCATAAGGTGTTTTATTTAATTTCTTTCTAATTGAAAGCTTGTTTATATTATAGCATGCACAACTAACAGCTTCAGCCCATAAATACTTGGGTAATTTATTTTCACATAGCATAGTTCTAGCAACTTCCTGAATTTTTCTATTTTTACGCTCAACAACTCCATTGAGTTGTGGTGTTCTAGGTGGTGAGAATTCGTGTTTAATTCCATATAATTCACAAAACTTGATTATATTTTTGTTTTTAAATTCTCCGCTTCTATCACTTCTAATTCGTTTAACATTTTCTTCGTAAATGTTTTCAAGTTGCTTAATAAGTGTTTCGATTGCTAATGGAGCATCGTCTTTGTGTGTTAAGAACAATTTTCATGTGTAGCGTGAGTAATCATCTACTATGACACACACATAGTAGTGTCCACCTAGACTTCTTGTCCTACTTGTCCTTTGTTGTCATCGTCTTTGTTCATTTTCCAACAACTTGTCCTTTGTTGTTGTCACCGAATGTTATCTTTCCACCATTCTTGATATGTTCCAATTCGATGAATAGTTTGGGGTTGCCCGTCATATTCCTTGAACATCCGCTATCTAAAAACCATTTAGTTTTTAGATTCTTTGACTTTGCCTCCTTCTTGCATTCCTTGCGATTTTCCTATAACGGAGACAAAGTTTTAGGTACCCTTTATTTGGGTCCTTGAATGTTAGGGGCACCATTCTTGTTTAGATATCCCTTAGGTATCCAAACTTGAACATACCTTCTAGACATATTTTTAGCATTGTTATAATAAAAAGGATTAACATATTTATGATCATTCCACTTGAGTGAAGATGCATTGTTATACATGTTGTGCCGTGGTTGATAACGATTATATGATGGCCGATTTTGATAAACTGTATAAGGCATGTAATTTTGTTTCTTGAATGGCGCTATGTATGTATGTTCATATGCATTTCTATAAGACTTGTATGAGTGTTGCCTATACTTAGGTTCATAATAAGTTGGATGCATTTCATTAGGTCTAGTTGTATTCGTATACATGTAGGCATAATTTCTAGGTTGTCTAGATGCAAAGTTTTGCCTAGATGCACGTTTATATGCGTGTGTATGTGTAGGTGCGTTTTGTATTTTTGCCTTGATTTAAGTAGAAGAAGATGTAGCAAGCAAAGTTGATTTCATTGTATTATACGACAACATTGTACTAGATGAGACAAACTTAGTATTTTTATCTATTTTTACATTTTCTTCTTTATAGCCTAAGCCGGTTTTATCATTTCCATACTTTTGTGATGATATAAGTGTATCTAATATATTTGCACCAGATTTAAATTGTTCTAACATTTTTTCTAAGGTAAATTTAGAAGACTTAAGTTGCATTATCTCATTGTCACAACTTTCTAACTTAGATTGTAACATACTATTCTCCGTTTTTAACTTTTGTTCATTTTTCATAAGTGATTCATTTTTATTCTCTAAAGAATCAAGAGTATTAGTAGACTCTTGTTTAAAAGATTCTAATTGATCGGAAAATTCCAAGTTGGACGTCTTCAACTTGTCATTTTCTTCAAGAGAAAATCTCACTTACTAGCCTAAGGTTTGGTCCATTACTCAGTTAGCAGCCTAACGTTGATGAAACTCACTTAACAACAACTCTTTTGCCGAAATGTCTCACTTGTAGCCAGGTGACCGTTGACCAACCGTTGACTTTCTCAGACCAACCAGAAGTTGACACGTGGCGACCTTTTTTAATTAAAAAATAAAATTGTATTTTTGAATAAAGTGATTTAAAAGGAATTTAGAAATTATAAAAAATTGTAAAAATTAATTAAAAATATTTTAAAAATCAAAAAATTAGGAAAAAAAGATAAAAATAATAAAAAATTACCCGCAACGCCCCAGTACTCCACCCACCTACCCACCATGCCACACCACCCCCACCAAAAAAAAATTTTAAAAATTTTTTCTTACTCACTCATAACGCTCCGACCACCCGGTCCACCCCCGCGTCCCCTCCCCCACCCCCTCCTCTCGCGAATTTTTTTAAAAAATTTTTTCTAACTCACCCATAACGTCCCAACCACCCCCGCGTCTCCTCCCCCACCCCTGCGCACACCCCAAAAAAATTTTAAAATTTTTTCAACTCACCCACAAAGCTCCGACCATCCCCCGGTACCCCAAACAATCCAACCCCCAGCCCAAAACATTGTCATTTTCTTTTTGGACTGGGGGGTTGGATTGTTTCGGGTTCTGGGGGATGGTCGGAGCGTTATGAGTGAGTTAGAAAAAAATTTTAAAAATTTTTTTGGCCCGGGGGTGTACGGGGGGGGGGGGGGTGGCGTGAGGGGTAGGTGGGTGGAGTGCTGGAGCGTTGTGGGTAATTTTTTTATTATTTTATCTTTTTTTCCCTAATTTTTTGATTTTTAAAATGTTTTTTAATTAATTTTTACAATTTTTTAGAATTTTTACAAATAATAACATTTTTTAGAAATGATTTTTTTTTTTAAAAAAAAAAGAGGAAACCTGCTGTAGCAAGTCACCTTCCGGTGACTGGCTACAAGTGAGACATTTCGGCAAAAGAGTTGTTGTTAAGTGAGTTTCATCAACGTTAGGCTGCTAACTGAGTAATGGGCCAAACCTTAGGCTAATAAGTGAGATTTTCTCTTTTCTTCAATTAGTTTTTTCTTTTCTTTAGAGATCCTCTTACAGTGAGCATGCATTTTTAAAAATTATTCATACATTTCATCAAATGTCATTTCATTTTCAGAATCACTATCAGATGAAGAACTTACCTCATTTGATACGAAGCAGATTTGAGCTTCCTCTGTGTCAGATTCTGAATCGGATGAGTCGCTCCATGTGCTCACCTTCATTGCTCGTTTGCCTTTCTTTGACTTAGACTCCTTTGTCTTTTGTGCCTCCTTGTCCTTGGCTTGTTTGTTATTGTTGTTATTATTATTATTATTTTTCTTTGTTGGACAGTCATATGAAATATGTCTTTTTTGACCACACTCGTAGCATTTTAACTCTTTATTATACCATTTGTTGCTGTTAGAGTTATTTTTTCTTAGATTGAGAAAAAGAAGAAGAAAAACGTTGTCTATTCCTATTAGGACGTTTGAAAAACGTTCTAAGTTTTCTTGCTATCATTATCAAGTCATCGTTTAATTCATTATCACTATGACTATCATCATTACTATCATGTGTTTCAGTTGTTTTGAAAGCTATAGACTTACCGGATGCCTTAGACGATTCAGACTTTCGTTGGTTTAATTTTACCTCGTATACTCTGAGTGAACCGATTAATTCATCCATCTTAGAGATTGACTTTGTTTCTTCAATTGCCGTGACCTTAGGATCCCATTCAGCAGGAAGGCTTCGTAGCACCTTTTGCACCTTTTCATTGTTCGTGAATGATTTGCCTAAAGCTTCAAGAGCATTGAAAATGTTAGTAATTCTCAAATCCATAGATGTTATGGATTCGTTCGGCAACATTTTGAAAGATTCTAACTCAGTCATAAGCATGTTTATTTTTTGTTCTTTTACACCGCTTGTACCTTCATGCTTTAATTCTAATTACTTCCACATGTCATGTGCACTTGTGCAATTTGATACATATCCTTCTTCAGAGTTCGTAAGTCCATTTAAAAGCAATTGCATGACTTTTGCATTCATAGACATTTTCTTTTTATCTTCAGAAGACCATTCACTTTTAGATTTTTCTACTTCCTGTGTTACTCCACTAACTTGTACAATCTTCATTGGAATGTACGACTCATCTTCAACTATAGGCCATAAATCGATGTATATAGTCATTAAGAATAGCTTCATTCTTAATTTCCAATGAACAAAATTATTGCCATAAAAAAGAGGATGACGTTGAGTGGACATACCTTTCAACTCACCTTTATGAGAAACTATGACCATTGTATATACCTTTACCGGGTCTGGCCTTTACAATGCTAATTTTACATCTCTAAAGATTGATACTTACACCATGCGAATCTTAATAGGTAATCATTTATGTTGCTTTTTTTCCTTTGATCTATGATCAAACCCTACTGTCCACATTGTTTTCTATACCTATCGGCTGTTTCCAAGACATAGCCCAACTGGCTCTGGGCAGGAGTTTTCGAAAGGGAAGTCAGGGGTTCAATTCTTGTCAAAGGCAAGGGAGTTCCTTTCCAGCAAGTGCATTGTGTGGGAGCTTCCTTGGCCTGTAGACTTGCCTGCCGTGCTGGGGGCTCCTAATGCAGACTACTGTGTACATGACCAAGCTCCTGCTAACGGGCCGTTGGATACCTGATTTACATCCCTATACTCCCTTTAGGACTGGATGTGGCAGGGACCTTACTGGTTGGGGTTAAAACTTCTATACCTATCGGCTGTATTTATTAGTTTAAAAAGGTAACAATCTGCTACCAACAAAAAGACTATGTTAGCGTAATATGTTCTTTCCAATATTTTCTCTCTCTCTAATATCTTAGATCAAATCCGGGCAGGCTGCCACCTATATTTTCTATTTTATTATTACTTTTATTCGTGACTTTATCGCTGGAGTAATCTTACCAGCAAGCCTTTCACTTCCATTTTTTCCCATCTGAATAATCAACGCCTCTATTTAGTCCCTCTCGTTGCGTCTTTTTATCTTCCTGCTAAACATGAGCCGACCATATTTGGCGAATCTGTTAAAACTTCTGAATGGCGTGATACCATGGCTGACGAGCTCCACACACTTGAGTCTAATAAAACTTGGTCTCTCGAGCCACTTCCACCCGGTAAGAAAAACATAGGCCCAAAACAGGTTATCTCGTATTAAATATAATTATGATGGTAGTATCATGTCACGCCTTGAGTCCTTAGACCTAAGGCGTCACATCCAACGTACCTCTTTTTAAGAAGTATAAGATTTTCTCATATGACGTTATAATACGAAAATCATTCAAATTAATATCTAAAAAGTCCTCGATTAAAATAAATTAAATAAACTAATCCAACATTCAACATGATAACTCTACAAACTAAATCCACAAATACTAATTAAAGTTTAAACGACTAATAATAAAATCAAATCTTGAAACTATCTTCCAAGCTCCTTCATGATCCACACTCATCATCTTCCTCAACGTAAATATATCCATAGTTCCTCTCATGTGCAAAAATGGTAAGTGATGGTGTGAGCAAAACAACGTGCTCAGTAAGTAATCTAACCATCCTTTTGTGTGAACACCTTTTAGATATGCTCATTGATCCCCACCATGAGACAAGGGGATGGGGCTCAACGCCCATGTTTAGATGTTTTAGCAACTCGCTTGCGATTTGTGAGTAGATTGGAGTTACGGCTGAAGGATTGGATTCGTTTGAGGTATGGAAGTGAGATGAGTACAAGTGGAAGGTGAGTGAAGAGCATGTCAAGAGCTTCCTAGGTTTCTATCCCACTAAGAATACTAATGATATGTCATCAGTATATAGGGTGTTGACTGCAATCGTTACTTTTTACATAAATGGGAAATCAGCCAAGCTCCTAAGCAACCTTGACTTTTACATTGCTTACCGCATTGTGAATAGGGAGGCATTGAATTTTGGCGAGATCTTTATAGAAAATGTAATGGAGGCAGCAACAAAGAAGTCAAAAGCCCTTCGATACGCCAACCTCATATATTATATGCTCACAAAGTCGGATGTTGATTTTGATGATTCGGATGTTGAGAAGATCTCACACAAGGATTTTTATGATAAGGCTAATATCCAGCAAATTTATGAGTCCTGGAAGGAAGCCCTCAAAGGGATGGGGCAAGAGGAAGAAGCAGAAGAAGAGGAAGATGTGGTTCTGATGCCCGAAGCCAAAAAGAGAACCATCAGTGGACCAAACACAAGCATTCCAGAGCTACGACATTAAGTTGTAGAATTCCAACATAAGGTGGGCACCCTGAAGAACAAGCAGGCTAGGTTCAAAGCAAAGATAAAGGCGTGTATTCCCAGCTCATCTTTCTCTTCGGACGAAGACTAGGACTAACATCTCCTTTTATTCCCTATATCGCTTACTTTAGCGATAAGTCATAGCTTAGAATAAACCAAAAACTCTTTTTAATGTATTTCATTGAAATCATTATGTTATGCTCTTGATATTTGAATGAAATCAGTTGTTTGTCTTGAATTTTTGGTTTTGATGATTTCGGAAAGGGGGGGAATATTTACTTGACATGGTACGCTTGTTTGCTTGTTTAGTATGGATATGTAGGCTTGGTACGTTGTGGGTATGTTTGCTTGGTATATTTGTTGCTTGGATATGACATTATGGTATGCGTGCTTTCTTGTTTGGTATCAGTCGGATATGTTGGGAAAATATACCATGATGAATGTGTTGCAAATGTAACACTCAAAGTATGATGCATGCATAGAGAATGAGTGCATTAAAGGGGAGTAAATCATTAGTCATGTCTATTGGTATTAGAATGATCATATATTGAGGGGGAGTTTTGAAGTAACGTTGAGTATATTTCATAATCATATATTGAGGGTTTAGCGCCCCGCCCGAAACTAGGATTTAAGTCCGATGCACCTGCCGTACTCTACTACGAAGAGTACAAGGCGTCGATACTATACATGTGCATGTCGACATGAACAATGAATCAATAAGCGGAAGCAACATAAAAATAAACAAAACACAATCGACATGTCTTACTATACATTACAATCGGTACATATCATCCAATGCTATATACTGAACTACTCTGGATACGTGATAATTCCATGAATAATATCTTCTATATAATCTCTCATCACACTTACTTGCTATCGATGATCTATCTGGCATGTCCTCTATAAGCCGGTATAATTGTGTCTGTTTTTGGTAAAGTGATAAGGCAAGTATGAGCAATAAATAATATAATCTCCCAGCAAGTAGTCCTACTAGAAACGACATGTGGATCATACATGGGGAGACAGAGTAACAAAATAATGATAGCATGATAATAAACATAATAAAGCGCGTCTCCAACTACAAATAAAGCGGCATGATACAAGAATGAAACAGAACATAAAGTTTACATCATATCGTAGGAATCATAACTTTCTTTCTCAGTCCATCTCTAACATACATGTCCATACTTACATTCTAATCCTTATCATACTAAGGTCATAACTTATAACTGTTACATCTTCATACATAGTCTTCCTTAATCAACTTAGGAACATAATAAACTTACAAATATTCTAACCATAACCTAAGGTGACATGATCATGACATGATGCATAAGACATGACTTTTCATAACATGCTTTTTCATAACATGATTTTTCATAAACGTAACATGATTTTCATAACTTGCACAACATGACATTTTCATAACATGAAGATATAACATTTTGACCATTGGCTATAGCACTTTTCATATGAATAATAACGTATGACATACCGAATGATTCCCCATCTAGTACATGTACGACATAAAACATCATGAACATATGTACATGTGCTAACAGTGACACATTATGACTGAGATCCCGTGTCCCAGACCCGGTGTTACACCCAGCCATAATGTAAATATGGGCCCCTAACACCTATCACTCCAGGCCTGATATCAGGACAGCGCTGCAACATAACATAACATAATCATTGTCATGAACATAACATAACATATTGTGTCTCATTGGAATTATTCATCTCGTGTTTGTTATTCATCCATGTATGATCTTTTAAAACATGTAATGCAATAAAAATAACTTTTCAACTTTTGATTTCATGCAACATGAGACTCAGAATGAGGGTATCTTGGTCATACTATAACTTAAAATAAAACATCGCTTACTTATTTACATATAACTTGAAAAAAATATGATTTTTACCCCTATAAGAGTACAAATCGGCCAAGGCATCCAAACAGCCCCCTTTTGATTATTTCTCATCCAACGATACTTTCTTAACATACATGTTGTTCATAATTCATAACTTAAGTGCCTAGCACATTTAATTTCTAATTACCTTAACATAGCATCTAGAAATTTCATAACTTAAATCATAACTTACATCTTATCATAAACTGTACATATTAGTATACATAACATGTAGTAAAGTCATATATATATATATATATATATATATATATATATATTATGAACTGTCTTGTAGCCGTGTACTTATATATGTACGTATTGCCTACATGTATTTTATACCTTTTTATGGCATGTTACATAGAATACATACTTAGCCTATTTTCATATCTTAACATATAATTATACATTTATGTGTACATAAAATATATTAAAGCCATATTTTAGCGTTAAAATGGCCTTGTGGCCGATATATATATATATATATATATATATATATATATATATATACATACATATATACACACACACACACACACACACACATATATATATATATATATATATTTGTACATTACACATATATGTGTCCATATCTCAAAATAAGTCATTATTCTTACAAAAAGTCTTGTTGGCCATATTTTATATATAAATATATATGTCAACAAACTAATATTTCCATATATTATACATATATGTACTTACAACATAATGATGAATTATTAAAGTACCAAAATTTAATTATGATGTATGTATATACACACTTACATGTATCGATTTTTATACAATTTATATATATGTGTCCATAACGTATAAATTAGTCATTTTCATATCTCAACATATATATTATACATACATGTATAAATAATGTATTTTTAAGCCATTTTCACCAATAAAAGGATATAGTGGCTGAATAGTGCATATATGTATATTTATATATACCTATTTTTAAACATTTTACATATATATTTTTTTTACATATATATTTTTAAACATTTTACATATATATATATATATATATAAAACAAGATAATCATTTTTTTGTAAAAAGGCCGTCAATGCCATTTTTATAGTAATGGGTGTATATATTTATAATTTTTACATATATGTATTTATAACCCAAGTTAAGACTATTTTTAGTATATAAAGGTCATTATGGTCGTTTGTCATGTGTATATATGTACCAACATAATATGTTTTCATACATTACACAAACACATACACACACACACACACACACATATATATATATATATATCCTCATAACAAAAATAAAACAAAATTACCCCTAAAGAGGCATAGTGGTCGTTTGCGAGTATGTATATATATTTACATATATACCCTTCTATAACATATATAAGTATACATCTATATAGATATATATACACACACACACACTAAATTTGTTTTATTGTCATTAAAAAGGCCTAAGGTCGTACGTATATATATATGTGTATATACATATACATATACATATATATATATATATATATCACATAAAACATAGATTTTATATATTCTTGTGGAGAAATCTTGAACGTACTACATGGATGATCCAACTTTGATATGAACTTTTACTTAACTTTTGAAAATCCATGTAGGATCTAGGAAGAATACTTGTTGTTATCACTTAGCCTTAGTGTGAAAGTGAAGATTTATTCACTTGGTTTGAAGAAATCTCCTCCTCTTGGCCTTGCCATACTCACGGTTTACACACCAAACGGAAGGATTTAGTGTACAACTTATGAAAATGGATAAATGGAAGGAAAATAGTTGAACTTAGATGGTGTTCTTACCTTGCTATACCTTGGTTTTCAACTCCTTACAATTCGGCCATAGTGTTAAAATGAAGGATGATGTTTTGATTAATATCTTGGAGGTGTGTGTGAGATGAAGAAAAGAAAATCTCTCCTTGTTTTTATCTTGTAACCTACGGCCATAAGGGAGAAGGAATGGAGTTTGGAAAGACTTTGTTCTTTCCTGAAAAGGAAAAAGAATGTAAGAAGATGGAGAGTAGGATATCAAATAAGTTGAAGAATGAAAATGAGAGGGAGAGAGGAAGGGGATGGTTGGGTGGTACAAAATGATATGGAAGACCTCATCTTAAAGTTCAAAAAGAATGATAATTGGAGAAGTTTGGGTGAAGAAATAATGGTTGTGGAAATGTGTATGAACTAGTTTGAAGATGAAGAAAATAAGTGGATAAGGAGAGAAGATGGGGGAACGGTCTTGGTGTAAGTAAATGGAGAAGAAGATAAGTATGGTGTGTTGGAAGAGTTGGAGATGGTTGGATAGTTGTTTGGATTAAGAGTGTAAGAAAAGAGGAGTGTAGAAGATGGAATAAGTTGAAGATGAAATTGGGATGAGAGAGGGAAGAGGGAGGACGGTTTTGGGGGGTTTTGGGGAGGGAGAAAAAAGGTTTGAAAACTTGAAAATGGTTACGGATGAAAGGATGAAAATTTGTGTTGGAAATAGAATAAAGGTGTAAGAAAGATGGGGTGTTTTGGAAGTATTAGGGTTGTAAATTATAGTGATGGCATGTGAGGAGTGGAAGAAAGCAAAGTTGCCTTCCTTGAGGAGTGGGTGGGACCGGCCCTAGGGGTTAGAGAGGGCAGACTTGCGGGCATGTGAGAAAAGTACAAGAAAGTGAGATGATGGGTTGTGAAAGTGTGTAAGTGGAGGTGACCTTTGTTTGCCATATGGAAAAGTGGAAGATTCCCACTTGTATGGAGGGCTGGGGGCGGCCATAAGGGGTCTTGGGTGGGTAAGATAGGACAAAATACCACCATTTGGTTTCTATACAATTTTTTACACTTAATATTTTGTTTTGAGTATTTTTCTAACCACAATTTCTTCTTTATTTTCTACCCTAAATGGCGCCATATATGTGTATATTATACATATATATTTTTCATTCCTTCCTTCCCAAGACATTGATTATATTCTATTGTGTTTTTCTATTTGTTTAAGTGGTGCAATTATCATGTCGTTTATTTTTATTTGGCTTAATTTATGTCTACCGGCTTAGGTTACTACCAGCTAATTTATTTAAATCTTGTCATATGTCCGAAATGTTCGTTATCTGGTCTGTCAAGTCTCGCCATATCCGTTAGTTTATCATTCTGTTATTTTCCAAGCGTCTCTAGCCCTGATATTTTAAAGTCAATGTAATTCATCCTATTTTTTCAATGACCTGGAAGTGCGGGTCGTAACAGAGGGGGAACATACATGCATTGACTAAGGAAGAGATGTGAAATTCTATGTTTTGAAACCTTTAGCTAGCTCAAATATATATTTTCAAACAAAAACATTTTCAAGAGCTTTGGTTTTGAAATCATCAAAAAGAGGAATATTGTTGAAGTATGAATTGTTTTGATGAAGTTAAAAGATGGTTGAAAAAGAGTTAAAAAGGTATTTCTCACTTTGGTGTTAAACAAAATGAGAAAAATACACTGTGAGACATACATCTCTCACATAGATCAATCGATGTATACATGGGTATGTCAAAGAAGAGACATCGATCAATTTATGTAAGGGTTGTTCAAAGTTGAAACCTTGCTGTCTAACATCGATCTCTCGAGAAGAGGACATCAATCGATGTATACATTAGTCTCTCAAAGAAGAGACGTCGATCGATCGATGTATGTAAGGTGTAAAACTGAAACCTTACTCGAAAACATCGATCTCTCAAAAATGAGACATTGATCGATCGATGTATGTAAGGTACAAAACTGGAACTTTATTGGAAGACATCGATCTCTCAATAATGAGAGGTGCAAAACTGAAACCTTACTGGAAAACATCGATCTCTCAATAATTAGATATCGATCGATCGATGTATGTAAGGTGCAAAACTGAAACCTTACTCGAAGACATCGATCTCTCAATAATGAGACATCGATCGATGTCATCTAGGATTCAAATTTTTATGACCGTTGGAACAAAATCCAAGGGAGATTTAAAGTGTTTTCTCTCTCAAGTCATCAAATTTCTTATGGACTTTTCCCTGACATACATCATGCTTTCTTGACAATTATGAACATATCTAAGATATTATAGGGTGGGTTTAGAGTATCAAATCTAACTATATGGTGGCTAAAGACTATATGGATATTGTCCAAACTTTTTGATTTAGTTGAATACTTGAGGGAGGGAGCAAAACGTTGCTCACATCCTCTATATACTGAAGAAGCTTAGAAGAGGCATTTACATACTATCCTCCTCAAGCTTCATTTTTATTGTTATAAAAAGCTCTTAAATTGTATAAAAGTACTTAAGGCTTATTAAGCTCTTATTGCTCGTCTTCGTTATTGTAATTTGTGAGTATGTAAGTCTAACACAAGAGAAACTATAAATACTTGATCTCTTGTTTGTGTTTAGACCACCTAAAAAGTGTAAACCCCACTACCTCCCAAACCCCATTGTGTGAAAGTTTTTTGATAGAACTTTATTGGAGTTGTGAAGAAGTAAGAACTTGCTCTTGCTTATAGATTTTGTTGCTCTTGTTGCACAAAGTGTTTTTGTGCAAGAAGCTGTTGTGGTTGTAGTTATTGCTTACACTAGTTGATGGTGTAATTATTGTTCTTGTTGTTCTTATTAAAAGTAATAAGAAGAGTTGTTGAAAATCCTCTTTGGAAACAAAGTTGTAGTGGAGTAGAATCCACTAAATTTGAACCACTCTATATCGTGCATCTTTATTGATTATCTCTCGTCTCTTTCTTTATTGATTTGGAGAGTATTTGAGTTGGAGTGAGTTAAACCGAAAAAATTTTGCAAATTTGTCCAACACTTTATTCACTCCCTCTCTAGAATGATTGTCACGGACCTTAACAAAATATTGAATGAAAAGGATGGGGACATATAAAACACCATGCACAATGAGTGAAGGATTAATGATCGGTGATCCAATATGAGTGGTTGGTATAAACAAGTCATAGGCAATTCCATCAAGACATGTTGAATAGGTTTGTAAGATTGAAAGAGAGTTAAGGAAGAATCTATATAATCTGTAGCTCCTGAATCTAAGATCCATATGTTCAAAGCATCAGAAGAACTTTTACCTCCAAGTGCACCAGGTTGAGACAAAGCTTTGTGCAGACATGACAGTCGGTTGTGATGTATTGCTATCATAAACTACAGTAAAGACATTGTTCTCATCCTTGTCATTGAACCAATTCATAACTTCTTATGCTGATCAGACATACGCAAAGGAGACTGATAATCCTAATTCACTTGATCACACTGTGGTTGTTCGAAGTCACAGCTAACAGCCTCAGCTATGTTCATTTGACCTCTAGGCTTAAAGCATGGGGATATCCATATTTTCTGTAGCATCTGGCAATGGTATGTCCCGTCATGCCACATTGATTACATTACAGACATCTAGAAGAATCCTAATAGAATCTACCAGTTCCTCTTCTATAGTTAATTGCCTGAGACCTACTCGCCAAAGCCTGGGCCATAGACGTTATGATTAGTGGTTTCAGACACTAAGACAGTGGGAGCATTAGTAAAAGTGTCTTATGCATGAGTTCATTATCTTTCTTTCATACTTGAGTGCCATAGAAAGAGCAAACCGGTGTCAGCCAATGGAATCATAACTAACGCTTGAGACTTAACACCTTCAAAATCCTCATTTAAACCTTTAACAAACTTAATTACACTCAACAAATTAGCAGTCAAACGTTACAAGTGCAACATGGACAATTGCATTTAGGAACAAGACTCAATGCTAACATCTATTCTCATAGAATATTAAGCTTCGTAAAGTAATCATTAACACTCAAAGTTTCTTGCCTCACACCATAAAGGCCTTTAAGCAAATCTGAGAAGCTAAAAGGTTCACCATTAGCGTTCCTTAACATAAGATCCTTCCACACATTATAAGCACTATCATACCACAATATGCTTTGTGCAATGGAATGAAACATATGGTTCATGATCCACGATTGCATGATGGTGTTCACTTGCCTCAAAACCTGAAATCGTGGATCAGTCGGACTTGGAGTCGATATTGATCCATTAATGAAGCACATTTTGTTCTTGATCAACAGTGCCATCTGTTATGACTCCTCGATTGAAAGTTATGTGCAGTTCTTGGTGGTTGGACCAATATAGATGTTGCATTTAGATGAAGACAAAAAAGGATCGTCCATAGGATTCTCAGGAAGCTGTGAATGATTAGTCCTAGAATTGGACGAAATTGTGTTTGAATGAGGAGTGGTTATGTAGATTCCATGGATCCAGAATCAATTCTCGCAGCCATTCAAATCAACAACAGAACAAGAGGATACAGAAATTCCAGGAAGGAAAAACGAAATTTTCTAGCAGTTAGGAGCGATCCCACTCTGATAACATAACAAAACTTGAATGCATAACACAGAAAAATGAAATAAGGAAAGGAATGCAAAGAAAGGAGGAAAGAGATGCCGAGCAAAGTGTAATGGCGCAGAGGAACTTGTGAAAGAGACCGTAATTCTCATTCCAAATGCTATACGTACATCTCATTATATACAAGTCGGATACATAATTATACATGTGCTAAATACAGCACAACTAACATGCTTAACTACTAAGCTAACACTAATGTATCTCCTTCAAACTGAATCTTGTAACCGCCAGCGTGTTTATGTGGCAGCTGCTGTGTAATTAACCGTGATCTTTTACTTCATGTTCTTGCACTTGATAGCCTGCAGCTGATAGTTTCTGTTTACTTGTGGAAGTGTAATTATGGTGCCTCAACTCAACTTTAGCTGAACTCCTGTTATCCATCACTTCAGCATCTCTGTTTCCACCAACACATTGCTGCTGTGCCTCGTGCTTCTTCTGCGCAGCCTTGCTCTTAATGTGTACCATCTCACTTCCTAACACTTCACTGACAAATTTTGAGTATGCAGACATTTTTGAGTATGAAGAACTGTATATATTTTTCCTTGTTGTGTTGCACATATCGTACAGTACAATTTATAGGCCTACAATTCTCTATACAAGGAAGAAAATTAAACAAGATCAATTTACAATTAATGCCTATGATTTCTATCATATTTCATCCTGATTTCTTGCTCCTTGATTTACGGGATTGCACAGTTGCATTAACGGGATTCTTAACAATCTCTCTCAAGTTGAACCGTGGGTTCAACAACGTTCAACTTGCGCAAGATAGCTTCAAACGACCTTCTATTGATTGCCTTGGTTAGTACATCTGCCAGTTGATCTTCTGATCTCACGAAAGGCAATGCGACTATACCTGTTTCCAGTTTTTCCTTGATGAAATGTCGATCAATCTCTACGTGCTTAGTCCGGTCGTGTTGTACAGGGTTTTTTGAAATGCTGATCGACGCTTTGTTATCACAACAAAAGCGGTGTGGGCAGATCAAACTGTAGTCCAATATCTCTGAGCAATTTTTGAACCCAAAGTATCTTAGTGATCCCTTTTTTTATCCTCGACAACTCTGCCTCAGCACTAGACAGAGCAACGACCTTTTGTTCTTACTTCTCCAGAATCACAAGATTTCCTCCTACAAGTACGAAGTATCCTGAAGTTGACTTTCGATCTGTTAAATTTCCATCCCAATCTGCATCAGTGTATGCTTGGATATTTAAGTGTCCATTGTTTCGATACAACAATTCCTTTCCCTAGCGTTTTTCCTTCAAATACCGCAGAATTCTCATGACCGCGTCCATATGTTGTCTCTGAGGTCGATGCATGAACTGACTAAACAACGCTAAACTGCATATGCAATGTCGGATCGTGTAATGTGATAGATAGATCAACTTACCAACCAGGCGCTAGTATTGCCCTATATCCAGGAGAACTTCTCTCTTCGGTCCACCTGTAATTTCTGATTTGTTGCCATAGGGGTTACTGCTGGGTTTACAATCTAGCATCCCAACCTCAGTAAGTAAGTCCAGAATATATTTCTTTTGTGATATATATCTTCCAGTCTTTGATCTTAAAACCTCAATTCCCAAGAAGTATTTCAGTCCACCCAGATCTTTCATCTCAAACTTGGTGAAATAATTTTCTCGAAGACGTGCAATTTCCGTAGGATCATTTCCTGTGATTACCATGTCATCCACATATATAATCAAGCACGTGACTCTATCCTTTCGTCTTTTGATGAACAACGTATGATCTGCATTACTTTGTCGATAGCCATCTTGTTTCATCACCTCGGTGAACCTTCCAAACCATGCTCGCGGAGACTGCTTGAGTCCATACAGAGCCTTTCTCAGTCTGCCACACTTCTCCCTTTTTAAGTCTCCAGAGAAACCAGGAGGGGGTCCATATATACCTCTTCTCTGAGATCTCCATGTAGGGAAGCATTCTGACGTCAACTGGTGAAGAGGCCAATTCTGGGTTGCTGCAATAGAGAACAATGCCCTAATTGTATCAATTCTCGCGACAGGAGAAAATGTCTCTGAGTAGTCAATGCCATAAGTCTGAGTATATCCCTTTGCAACAAGTCAAGCTTTGTTTCTTTCAATGCTTCCATCAGCCTTATACTTGATCGTGAAT
Source organism: Eustoma russellianum (assembly GCA_036186865.1). Taxonomy (NCBI): domain Eukaryota; kingdom Viridiplantae; phylum Streptophyta; class Magnoliopsida; order Gentianales; family Gentianaceae; genus Eustoma; species Eustoma russellianum. The sequence continues at coordinate 16,303,825 of AP025040.1, read as the reverse complement.
ACCCATCGGCACCCAACAGTTTTCTTTCCTGGTGGGAGTAGACACTTTTCCCATGTGCAATTTTTTCTCCAGAACTTGCATTTCAACGGTCATAGCTTCCCTCCATTCTGCTTGGGTCTGAGCTTCTTCAACTGTTCGTGGAATTTTCTCGGGTACATATAGAAGTAAAAAAATCCTTGAGCCATATCAGACATTCCTGTCACAGACATATTTACAGGGTAATTAGATGTTTTAGATATTCGTTCTGGAGAATACCTTTCTGGAGGAACCACCTCGCTTAGTCCTTGGAGGTAGTACCCGTACTTCCTGCTGTGCCACTTGAAGATCAGTCCCTGTATGCATTTCGGGGATAATTGGGTAATCAAGAGAAGTATCAAGATTTGTGGGTTAGTATCATTTTCAGTTGTCATATCAGTATCACCTTCAAGAAACAACTGAATAGTGCTAGTATCTTTATCTGTTACCTTGTACAATTCATTTGTCGGAGGATCCTGTGGTAGTGGTACAGGTGCCTCAGGTGGTACAGTGTTGGGAGCTACAGTATAGCTCGGCGCCATCTACTTGCTGTGTTGGAACATCCGTCAGACAAGTGGTGGAATGACACCGTACAATCTAGGGTTCCTTCAGAGGTACTCTCCCCCTGAAGCTGAGATTGGGAGGTATATAGTAGTATTCAGTCTCAAAGAAAATGCAGTTCATGGTGATATGGATTTGGTAGGTACGAGGAGTATAGCAGCGGTAGCCCTTTGGGTAGTTGCGTATCCAACAAGATGCATTTCTCTGCGCAAGGGTCGAGTTTAGTGCGTTCATGTTTGGGAGTGTGGATAAACACTGTGTACCCAATACTTTACGAGGAAGTGTGTATATGGAGGGTTAATGAATGTTGAGAGGAGAGTACCTGAAGGGGTGTTTGGTAATTGAGAATGCGGGTAGGCAAGGCGATTGACTAGGGTAAGTGGCTTGTAGATACTGCCCTCCGGCCAGAAACTAGTCGGGACATGAGAATTGAACATCATGGCTCGGGTCATTTCCGAGAAGAATCCGATTTTTTCGTTCAACAACTCCATTTGTTCTGGTGTGTGTGGACAAGATGTCTGATGAATAATGCCATGAGTAGTCAAAAAATGAGTCAGAGTGTTTATCAAGATATTCACCCCCGTTGTCAGAGCGAAGGATTTGTATTTTGTATAAAATTGTGTCTGGACCGTAGTATAAAACTGAATGAATTTTTGGGAAACTTCTGACTTATTCTTTAAGACATATAACCACGTCATGCGAGAGAAATCATCAACAAATATCGCATAGTAGCGGAAGCCAAGTTGAGTATTATATGGTGCGGGTCCCCACACATCAGAATGGACTAATGAAACATACGGACTAACCCGAGTATTATTAGAAATATATGATGCCCGAGTTTGTTTCGCCCAGAGGCAAGTATCACATGACAAGGTCTGAAGCTGAGAAGTAAATAAAGTAGGAAAAAATGCGTTTTAAGTAGCTAAATAAAGGATGCACTAATCGTCGATACCAAAGCCACACCTGTCGTTCAGTCATCCCGGGTGGCAAGATTAGACTGTCCATGTTGTACAGCCGCATCAACATAGTACAATCCCTGACGCTCAGTACCCGCCCAATGATCGCCCCCGTACGAATGTCCTGTGCAAGACAAAAATTAGGATAACATAAGTATATACAATCAAGAGTCTTGGTAAGCTGAGTAATAGACAACAACTTTGTGGAAAGTGAGAGAACATAAAGGCAGTTTTTGAGGGTAAGGTCAGAGTGATAGAGATAGTGCCTCCAGATTGGACTGGAAGAGAAGCCCCATTGCAGTTGCAACAGCATGTTTAGTAGGCGAGGTTTGGGTAAGAAGGTCACAAGGGTCATATGTCATAGTGTCAGTGGCTCTGCCAATCAAATATCCATGTGAGGTGGCTTTGGTTGTATGGCATTGGGAGGTAAGGGTTTGTTTGGGAAAACCATTATTTTGAGAGACTGAATTGGCCAGTGTTGGAGATGGCAGGGTCAATTTAGTAGGAAATGATAAATCTGAGGGTTCAGGTGTCAAAGCAGGAAGTGCAGGGGCCTCACTGTTCATTTTTAAAACCTGCGGATCAAAATTATAACATGCAGAAAAATGGGGGACTGTGCTGGAATTTTTAAATTACTTGGGGGGCTGTATCGCAACAGAGGGAGAAACCAGGGGGTGAAATCTGTAATTTAAGGGTATATAAAGACGTTGAAGGGCTAGGGTTTTCAACCCCGGCCCTTTTACCTCCTTCGCCGCCTCCTTCGCTGCTTTCATCGTGGTCTTCTCCTCTGGCGGCCATGGCTGCTTCCTTCCATTTCTGCAGTTTTTCTGTGCTGCTGTCCCTCTGAATCTTGCCTGTTGCCAGATTGGTTATTTCCAGTGCTCTGAGCCACAGAAGCTTGGGCTTCTTCTTGTATTCATCCCACCAATCGGGATATCCATGTAATTTAAAGCATTTTTCTTTGCTATGACCCTTTCTCTTGCAGTGAGTGCATTCCATGGTTTTGTCATTCCTCCAGGCCGTGATGGTGGCCCTGAGCGTGGAGAAGAGTATCCTGATGTCCCTCGTTGTTTGTTGGTCTCTGTGCTCTATTGACTGCCAAACCGTATGTCACAGTCCAGATGATGACCTTGTGTCTGATGGACTGTTGGTAAGAACTCTATGCGAACATCAGCCCTCCGGAGTTCATTGTATGCGGTTTCCACTGTGGGTCTGGGTTCTCTTTTAAGGAGTTTCCCGCTTGGTGTCTGCAAATCTTTCATCAACTGCTAGAAGCAGTTGATACAGCCTTTGTTCCTAAATCTTCTGAGCGTATGTTGCAATATCCCGTGGTGATTCTATTGGATTAGGTCCATTGAATCGATTGTGAGCCCGATTCCTTGAAACTGGTCCCAAGAACCTCAAGGGGTCGATTGTCCTGTTTGATTGTGTAACATTTTTTGTGGAGATCGAAAATCTGAAGCGGGTCACCTCCTGACCCGTAGGTCACTGCAAGTCCATCCCATAGGGCTTCTGGGTGGTATATTGAGACACATTATTAACCAGGCTATCATCGATGTTATCAATTAGTCAAGTACATACCAACTGATCCTGCTATTCCCAGACTGAATAATTTGCATCTGAAGGAGATGGTGGAGGGGGAACTCCAGTAATATGTGAACTTTTGCCCCGTCCTCCCAGGGCCATCTTCATTAACCTGCACCACAACGTGTAGTTGGTGCTGTTCAACTTCAATTTTAGCACAAGATTTGATGACACAGGTGGTGAGGGTGTGATGTTCATGCTTTGCTGTAAAAAATGAGCGAATTGCTCAGAAAAATCGAAAGTGGAAGGAAAATTGGTTCTGTTTTCTGATGTGCCAGAGTTCTCTTCAGGACTTTGTGGGATTTCTGACATGGTGTTATTTTTGCAGGGGGCACGGATGCTATCTTGGTTCAATGGGTCGGGATTGGTTGTTGGGGCAATGAGGACTAGTGGTCTGAGCCTTTGAACAGGAAAACTTGGACAGATACAGGTTTAATTTTTCAGGTAAGTTAAAGGCAATGATGAATTCAACGAAATCTGAGCCTGAAACGTATACTCAGATTAAGACAGAAATACTGCTTTTGATCCTGAGCAGGGTAAAGGTATGATATGAAGGCAGTGAAGAAGTTCAGATTCTGAGCCTTCTTCAAGTAGGACAAATTCGATACTTGATCGATTGGTAGAGCATTGGCAAGGATGATATTCTTTCTTGAGCCAGTTATGAATCAAAAAACACAAGGTTTGATCATAACCTCTCTGATACCATGACAAATTTTGAGTATGCAGACAATTTTGAGTATGAAGAACTGTATATATTTTTCCTTGTTGTGTTACACATATCGTACAGTACAATTTATAGGCCTACAATTTTTCTATACAAGGAAGAAATTAAACAGGATCAATTTACCAATTAATGCCTATGATTTCTATCCTATTTCATCCTGATTTCTTTCTTGCATTTCTTTTTATCGCCCCCCTCGCAATCGCTCCAAGTATGGAGCTCGCCTCTTACTCGTTCCAGTGAGCGGAACACCTGGAGCGAACATGGAGGTATTCCACTCGCTCTCTCTCGCTCCAAGTATTCCACTCGCTCTTTAGGCTCGCTTCGAATACTCCACTCGCTCCCTAACGATATGCCATACTGTTTGTTGGCATAACCAATGAATATGCAATCAATTGTTTTAGGCCCAATTTTCACCTGTCTTGGTCTAGGTACAGCAACCTTCGCAGACAACCCCCACACTTTCAAGTATTTGTAACTAGGCTTATAGCCTTTCCATAGTTCATATGGGGTTTTATCCGTCTTCTTGGACGGAATCCTATTTAAAATGACGTTGGCTGAGAGAATTGCTTCCCCCCACAAGTTCTGAGGTAAACCCGAACTTATCAACATAGCATTCATCATCTCCTTTAGAGTACGGTTTTTGCGTTCAGCAATACCATTCGATTGAGGTGAATATGGCGCAGTCGTTTGATGAATAATGTCATGTTCTGAACAGAATTCATTAAACGATGTATCATATTCGCCACCTCTATCACTACGAATTGTTTTAATTCGTTTGCTAAGTTGATTCTCAACTTCCCTTTTATAATCCTTGAAAGCATCAAGGGCCTCATCTTTGCTACTTAGCAAATATACATAACAGTATCGTGTGCAATCGTCGATAAAAGTTACAAAATACTTTTTACCACCTCTTGTTTGCACAAACTTTAAATCACACAAATCTGTGTGAATTAAATCCAACGATTCAGTGTTTCGTTCTGTTGAAGGAAATGGCGCTCTTGTTAATTTCGCTTCAACACATATTTGGCATTTTTCTTTATTACTATAGTCCAGTTTGGGCAACAAGTCAAGATTAATCATTCGTTGTATTGACTTATAATTTACATGTCCCAAACGAAAAATGCCATAAACAGGAAGACTCAAGCATGTAAGCGGAAGAGGAAACAATTTTATTAGCCTCAGTGGGCGCAACATTTTTGGGTACAATTGTCATAACATTCAATTTGAACATGTTATCTGAAAGATACTCTTTCTCCAAATACACCCCATTCTTAGAAAGTGTAAATTTGTTTGCCTAAAAAACAAGCTTGAACCCATGCGTGACTAGCAGCGCGCCAGAAACCAGATTCTTCCTTATGTCAGGAACATGCAGCACATTCTGCAGAGTCAACTCCCTTCCTGAGGTCAGTTTTAGGATTACCTTGCCCGATCCTTCGATCTTCGAGCTGTTGGAGTTTCCCATAAACAATTGCTCATTGTTTGTCGTGGGTACGTACTCTCTGAACATTGCCCTGTTCGCACACACATGTCAAGTGGCTCCTGTGTCCACCCACCATTCCCGTGGGTTTCCCACTGCGTTGCACTCGGTCACCACTGCGCAAAGATTCAAGTCATCCATTGTGTCGACCAGATTTGCTTTCGCTTTATTCTGATTCTGATTCTTTTTGGGCTTCCTGCATTCACTGCTTCGATGCCCTGGTTTACCATAATTATAACACTTACCTGTGAACTTCTTTGCAATTTCCTTGCCCTTGGAGTTCACACTCAAAGTGTTATGTTTCTTCTTGTTCTTTGCCTCAGCAACATGAGCCTTGGCTTGACCAGAAGATATGGACGGCTTTCTTTCGGAGCGACGGTTGTCTTCCTCAATACGAAGACGGACTATCAAATCCTCCATCTTCATCTCCTTTCGCTTGTGTTTGAGATAGCTCTTGAATTCCCTCCACGAAGGAGGCAGCTTCTCAATCACAGCCGCAACTAGGAAAGATTCACTGAGCGTCATGCCCTCCTCTTCCATTTCAGAAACCAACATCTGTATTTCTTCCACCTGCGAAATTACAGTTTTGGAATCTAACATTTTATAGTCGAGAAATTTCCAACTATCAACTTTTTAGTACCCGCATCTTCTGTTGCGATACTTTTTATCTAAAGCCAACACAAAAGCTTTTGCCAGTTTTAAATGTACAAAACAACGCCATAGAGAGTATTATCCAGGCAACCCAGAATCAAATTCAAACAACAAAAATTTGTATATGCCCAGGCCTCAGCACCCAAGGCGTTCTGCATATTCTGTTGTTGATTCCTCCACAGGCTCAACCCACGGGTGGATCCTCACTAAGCATTCTGGCCAACCCCAATGCAGTGAGATAGAACAGCATCTTCTGCTGCCACCTCTTGAAGAAGTTTCCGGCAAACTTCTCCGGCTTCTCCACCTGAGCAGCAGTGGCAGCCGGATTCATTTGAGGCCCTCCAGTTGGTGCCAACGGAACCGTATTGATCTGCGGTCAGGCAGCAACATTGTTAGCCCCTTCAGGTGCAGACACGGAGTGAGCACCATTGAAGCCTTGAACAGAGTTAGAGCTCTCGTGTTCCATTCCTGTTCAGTTCGATCAAAACGTAAAGATCAGAACAGACCCCAGGTCCAAGAATGAGTAGAAAAAGACTGCAATCAGTACAAAACTGCCTTTGCAACAATAACAAAACAGTACAGGAAGTAATTGAATAAATCAATACGTCACCACCGTTAAAGCTGATTCTCCCACCACCGTTAGATCACAACAGATTGATCTTATTTTAAACAGGAGGATAGTGTTAGTTTCACATTTGAAACTAACAGCTTAAACAGATACGATCCAGCTCGTTGTCTGACTTCGATCGATCACATCGATCGATCGAAGTGACAATCGATCGATCGATGTGATCGACTGATGTCTGACAGCGTACTTCAATCGATCATTTTGATCGACTTAAGAGACATCGATCGATCGAAGTGATCGATCGATGTTCCTCTGATTCTCTTTGATCGATCAATCAAGCGATCGAAGCTTTTTGATCCCACTTCGATCGATAACATCGATCGATCGAAGTGACATCGATCGATCGATGTCATCGATCGATGTCCGTCAGATGCTTTTTTACGCCACATGGACCCCTCCAACGTGGCATTCCTCCATACGGGTGACACGTCACCCATCCACAACATTTCCATCTACTTTGAGCATTAATTTCACATTCACACAATCTCGAAATTGAGTGAGTTCACATCCTAACATTAACCACTCGTTACGTAGATAACTAAGGATTCATTAGTTTTCGATTATTATTATCGGAAACTCATTAAGCTCAAAGTACGTTGCACAACCAAGTTTAGCAACACTCATTAACGGGCCAAAGCCCAAATCTTCAATCTCCAACGATGGGCCAAAGCCCAACCTTAAATTCTCTAACAGTATATAGCCTTCTTATTCTCAAATGGGGCACTCATATACTTGTTGTGCAACTGATCCAGCAAGCTTTTGAAATGATCTACTTCACTACTTTGCACGCGCTCAAAGTCCTTCAAATGATCTTGCATCAAGACTCCGCTGAGGATGTATTTCAACAATAGGAATTGTTGTTTTCAGCAAACTTTTAATTCTGTGTGCACAAGGCAACTCTATTATTCTACTGAATTGATCTTTGCAGAAAGGAAGCTCATCTCAGAGCTAGCTAATTCATATTGTTTCCAGAGTTGATTAAACCAAATAAGAAACCTTGGTAACAAGTCCTTGAAACAAGGAATCTGAAAGCAATGAGGTATTCTCATTTTTTTCACTTTCAAACTTCACCCTCTATTTCTTGAAACTGATTTCTTATGGCATTATAAAATCTCTTTCTAACCTTACAAAGATCTCGAGTTTGAAACTTGCAAATTTTTCTTTTTAATCACTGCATGTGCACTTTCTGCCCTTGAAGATACACGAGTTCCAAGTGGGTACTCTATCTGTCCATGCACTTACAAACTGCTCTTGAAAGAAAGCCAAGTAGCTTTTATGTAATTAAGAGCAAGTGGGTTCCCTTTGTACCCGTCTTCAAATAATTGTAATGTCTTCTCATACTCAGATTCTGTAATTGAATTTACAATAGTTGTCCAAGCAACCATAAACCCATCCCAATGTTTCCCCAAGACAAAATAGGACTTGCAACGTCCAAGAGTATTCTTCTCGATATGATAAACACAGAGAATATTCGTGGAAGCTGGAAACAACAACATTATTCTATAGGCTCCCGTCTATGGCGAGGTATAGAGGGTCAGATGTACGCAACCATATCCATGTGTTAGAAACATACATAGGTTGTTCGTCGATGACTTATAGTTGCGTCAAGCTGTATCGATTAACTGCTACTTCACAATATAAAAACATCATATTCCAAAATCAAGGAATAGGGTAGAGGTGCTGGAAACACATTACGAATTGCTTGCATCAAAGACCATTCTGTCTGTTACAGTAACAGAAGGTGTTGAGCCATCATCAATATTGCTTTGAACATTTCCAAAGCCCATGTGTAATCTTCTTCACTTTCTTGTTGCCGGAAAACAAAACATGAACAGAACGATGAGTCAAAACGTGAAAAACCGATTATCTCAAGTAACGGTATTCTGTACTTGTTATCTTACTCGTGCAGTCCATGATAAAAACATTAGGATAACTTCTCCTGAGTGCGTGCTATTAAAGCCGGATGTGCAAAGAATAAACGAATCAATCGAGAATCTGAATCACATGAAAAATTATATGTTGGAGTTGAGGGCAATGAGAGCAGCATCAAACTTGTGAATGTTAAGAATCCCGTAATTAATGCAACTGTGCAATCCCGTAAATCAAGGAGCAGGATGGCACTATTAGAAAAGACCGTCTCGCGAAAATGCCGCAGGCGCGAAGCGTGGTAGGCCTGGGGCGGGGGTGCATAGCATAGGGAGGAAAGAAAAGCCCAGACGGTGGAAGAGCCATGGGAGGCCGGGTCATTTGACGGAAATGGAATTTCCCTATTAGATAGAGAAGGCCCTATGGAGTAAAAGGAAGTGCATGAATAACCATTATTCACCCCCTCTCTAGTGGTGTTTACTGCAGGTGCACAGTCCAATACATCAGATTGGCTGTAAAAGGCTCGATCTTGTCCTTTTCCTCCTAGTCGGACGGCTTATGAGCCATGCACAAGTAGAACATGGCACTTGACACTCTCTCATTGCTACTCGACATGCATTTTCCAAGAGGGGACCATATTCAACTCCAACCAGAAAATACATCACTTGGATTCCAACGAGACATGTTTCTCTTAAATATTTCAACTTAAAACACTTATAAATATGGAAACACTAGTAACTGATTTGATCGTCAATGGGTTTTCCCTTGAGTACAACTTCAGGGCCTCTAACATTGTTGGATTGTGTAGGATTTTCTCCAACAACTACTTTTTTGGATCAGTTCTGCTCTATGTTCAACTGATGATGAGAAAAGTGTCTATGATGGATTTTAATTTAATTTTAGCTAATGCTGGCAAGAGAGACTAGGGGCGGCAATCTTAGATACGACACAAGAATACGACCCAAATCTGACACGCTCCTTGCGGGTATGGGTATAGCCTTCGCAAGTTTCGTGTACAAATCGGATAAGACTTGAAATTTACCTGCTAAGAGCAGATCGTGTTCAGGTACACCCGTAGATTACCCATTTAAACCCGTCATACCCGAATTTCTTTTAAATATATTTATTATTAAAGTTAAATTGTAAAATTAAAAATTCTAAAACCTAAACCATTACCATTTGCCTGCCCACCGCCTCTACCTGGCTACTCAAACCTAACATCTACATCATTCTCTCTTCTCTTTTTTGAAGTTTGAACTCTTTGTCTCCCGCCTGGCCACCCTCCAGCCTCCGTCTTCCTCGGCCTTCTCTTCTATCTTTAACAGCCACTGCCTCTGCCTGTGCTCTAACCTTTTACAGCCGCTGCCCTCCGTCTCCTCTCACACCTTTAATAGTCGCTGCCTCCGCCTCCCTCCGCCTTTGCTTCAATCTTTTACAACCGACTCCGGCCGCCCTCTGCATCCTCTCTCTTCCACACTCGTGTTCAAGAGTCAAGACACACCTCTTGTAGCTTTCTTTTTAGATTCTGAGATTCTGTGGTTTTATTTCATGGTTTATGACATTTTTAATCTTGAAACTTTGGTTATGGACCTATTTTTGTTTCGATGATACATTGTAACAGTAGTCGGTTTAAATACAGAAACATAAAAAACCTGAAAAATACACGAAACGGTCCGAACACGATCTGAAATATTTGTACTTGCCAAGTTTGTGGATAAATCTGATACACGACATGAGACCTGACATGTACGGTTTGAGTATCTATTTCCCTACACACGAAGAAAACGGGTCATGTATGAGTTTGATACCTGAAACCCGAAAAACACAAAATACAAACACAAATATGTTTTCCATTATGCGCAAAATAAAGGCGACTGGGGAGGATTTTTCTGTGCCGGAACGCGAATTCTTGTTTTCCATTATGCTTTTGGCTGCTTTTAAAAAGGACAAATATGACATATAAAATATATTGACAAGTATGCTAAATTTCTTTTTTAAAAAGAGAAACTTGGACTTACAAATTTTAACAATAATAGGATACAATATACTTCTTTTTGTACAGAAATATTCCAAATTGATATTTTATTTTTCGTTAAGTATATGTCCAAGTTGATATTTAAGATGTATCAAAAAAAATAAGTCCACCTTTTTTCAAATTGTAATTATCTAATTCTCAAAATATTATGTTATGTGTAACATGAATTCACCAACAAAAAAACTCTAATATATTCATTTTGGAAATTGGAACCACTCATCCGCGGATGAACGTGACCGACCATAATCAGTCTTATGCTCCTCGCTAGTCTATCAATCATCCGCTTCTAACATCTCTTGCTGTTATGTTTTAAACAGTAAATCCATCATCGTCCTCGGGCGATGAATAGATCCAACCCTTTCATTTTACGGGTCTAAATCCTCTCATCGTAAGAAAGAACAGTGACACAATCCGACGACACACGGAAACACGAGATATAGTTGACTAGCAAATGCATCAGACTCAACGGAGGGTGGTAAGCCTCAGTCATCGATGAGAGGATTCCATCCGTCATTTTGCTAACGCCAACAACCACTGTAGTTCTTTTCCCCGTTCCTCCTTCTCTCTCCCATAGCCCTCCCCACCCACTCCACATCCCGCCCTCTGCTCCCACAGCCACTCACCCAAACGGAAAAGAGAAAGAAAAAGAAGCAGGAACAAACTTAGTCATTCCCGTTCCCTCCACCCCACACCCTGTCCACATTATAAAAAAAAAAAAAAAAAAAAAGATAAGGTCCGCTATAAAATTTCATTTGATGAATGTAATTGCGTCTGAAATGTACAGTTTTGTCTCAAAAAAGCAAGAAAAAAGAAACAGAGGAAAGAACAGTTGTGCTCCATAAATATTTGCCCATTTGATTTCGTAGCTTCACCGCGTAGAAGAATCGAGTATTAATTCAATCTATTGTGAATTCAACATAACATAGCACTAATTCACCAGACTCTTCTTCAGCAGCAATCCAGAGACTTCATTTACTACGGAAAAACAGAGGACGGCGATTTGGTTGCTTTAGCGACCCAGAATAAAAAAATTATGAAAATTTGTTTTATTCAGCAAGTGGGCGTCTAAAATTTCGGTGTAATTTTACGAATTTTTAAGTTGCAAAAAGTATCCTGACCTTTTCAATTCCAATGAACTTTCTGCAGGCTCATAGATTAGTTCGAATCTATATTAATTTTCTAATCCAAATAGTATCCGAAGTATGTCAGAACGCTTTTTGTTTTATTCATAATGAGCCTAAAACTCCCTGCTTGTACAAATATTGGGTGAAGGGTATAGATATTAATATGTCAATGGTTGACAACCAAGTCTTAGAACTCTCTGATGTTTTAATATAAACTTATAGTTAAAACAGACATAAAATATATATACACCATATTTCAATTATAGATGTTTAAATTTTAGTATTACATGGTACCTTCTTAAGTTTTTTTAAAGATTTTTTTTTACTAAAAAAATATTTCTATTATTTTTTCAACGTGTTTGACAAAGATCTCGAAAAACAGGACACCCATGGTAATTTTTTGGAACGACGGTGGTCACAATGCTAATTTAGAGTCTGGACGCCAGTGGCTGTCCTCTCAAGACACGTCAACTGGTGTCCTTACTATCTTCCATTTATAATTATTTAATCCTTTTTCTTAGGCTAAAGATGGTGATAAAAGATTTGTTTAAACTTTTTAAGAATATTGAGGGACAGAAATTGCACAGTTGAAATTGCATAGAAACATATAGACGTGTAAATGCATAGAAATAATTCTCGGGTTTCTGCACATGACCAACTGCAACATTGGCAGCATTTGGTCCAGCAACACATCAACATTGGGCGCCAAGCGAACAGCATTCAATTCGATTGCAGCACCAAATTATGCATCGTTCTGCCATGAATTTAGCTTCTCTTTTCATTCTCCATCACTGTTCAGTCGAGAAAGAACAAATCAGAACAATTTCAGAAAGTAAAATGTGTAGGAAAAGACTGCAAACCAGTATAGCAACACTTGGTTTGCATACAAAAATAAAACAGTAGAAAATTGAATATGAAGTAAGTCTTAAGATTGTTAGGAGAACAATTCAATCCTGGTGTCAAGAGATAGTAGTGGTGTGTGCGCATGAACATTCAGTAAGTAGTAGATCAAACCCGGGACGAGTCGAGACTCTGGCTTTAAGACTTATTGCTCCGGTATAATGTGTCCAAGCGGCGTTAGCAATCGTCTCCCAGGATACAACGGGTACATGTTCAGTCGAGCAACACTGCTACAACCTAAACCTCGGTGAACTTTCGAGCATCCTGACTTCTCTCAGAGTAATGCAAAAGAAGAGAAGCGGGCAAAGAGAAGATTGTGTATATTCTGAGAGCATCCAAAGCCCAGTTTATATAAAGGAGTTGGTTTGAAGAATCGGTTGAGCAGATTAATTTTTGACCGTCGGATTGAAACAGCAAATCAACCAGAGCCGTCGGATCAAAACCGAACCGGCGTTTGTTGGGCGGTTTCTGAATGGTTAATCTACAACTGTTGGATGAAAACCGCATTACAGGATCAACCCTGAGGCGTCAGATGAAAACCACATATTGTTGGGCGGTTAGGTCAGTTTGAACTACAGCCGTTGGATCAAAACCGACACCTAACCGACACAGTTAGATCATGACGGACGAACCATTTGATTCTTATCCGCGGGCGGTTTGGACCGTTGGGTCAAAACCGACACCGTTAGATTAAAACGGATGAACCATGTGTAGGGAAAGGCTTGTGGACAGGGCCGGAGGATCAGACTAAACCTCTCAGAGACTTTTCGTTTGGGCCGCTGCCACAGCTAGGCCTGGAGCCTTTTACAAATAATTAATCCATAGCCCAAAGAAATTTTTCCCAAATAAAAAGGAACCAGCCTGCAACCCGCACCAGAGCCGAGCCGGCCGGGCGGTGACGCGCTCGCGCGTGTTGTAATCTTATAAGTCTTCCCTCTGGTCCAAATTTCTCATGCTCTAAGGGCACATCTAAAGTGATCATTCTTCACATATATTTGATGGTAATTTTACTTCATTTCACTAATGTGGTATTCCCTCCACAAGGGCACATCACCCATTAAACAATATTTAACACTCACTTGGAGCATTAATTTTTCATTCACTATATCGTAATTGAGCGATTCGAAAAGCCCACAATTATCTAATCATTACGTAGATAATTAAGGGCATATTAGTTTCTATTTGTCATTAATAGAAACTAATTATAACTAAGCTTTATGTATGTTGTTAACCAAGTTTACAACTTGTCTTATTGGATCAAAATCCAAGTTTTTCCAATTCTTCCACAGGGCTGTAAATGAACAGAGCCGTTCGGTATGTTCGGCTCGTTCGGCTCGAGCTCGGCTCGAGCTCGGTTCGGTTAAACGGTTAATGAACCGAGCTTGAACCAATTTTTTTTGTTCGAGCTCGGTAAAGACACCGTTCGTTTAGGGTGTTCGGCTCGTTAATGTTGTTCGTTAGTTAAACGAACAGAGCTTGAACAATTAAATATGTTCGTTTAAATAAACGAACAAGCTCGGCTCGTTTGCTAAGATAAACGAACCGAGCTTGAACAAGGCGAAGCTCGGCTCGTTCGGTTCGTTTACAGCCCTATTCTTCCAACAGAACATCGCATTAATTCAACACTCTATTTCAACAGCAATCCAGAGACGTCATTTATCAAAGAAAAAACAGAGGACGGTGATTTGGTTGCTTTAGCGACCCAGAATAAAAATTTTATGAAATTTTGTTTTTATTCAGCAAGTGGGCGTCTAAAATTTCGGTGTGGACAAGGCTGTGATTCACTTTTTTTTGAACTTCGTGACGGATGCAGAAACTCATCATCGTTTTTAAATTAGTAAAGTTTTATATCATACATAATATATCTAGGGAATATTGCATTTAACATTAGTCAGATACTATGGCCTAAGCCATTACTAATTCAGATAGCAATATTGCATTCATGCTGTATATGTTTTGGTTCGAACCCGCGTCTTTCTAATTCAATGTCATAAGTCATATATCAACTAAATTATACTTGAAAGCTTTTCGTTTTCATTGATAATGGAGCCTAAAAGTCCCTGCTTGTACAAATATTGGGTGACGGGTATGGATGTTGATATGTCAATGGTTGACAACCAAGTTTTTTGAAGTCTGTGATATTTTAATACAAACTTATAGTTTTAAAACAGATATAAAATATTTATACACCATATTTCAATTATAGATGTTTAAATTTAAGCATTGCATGGTACCTTCTTAAGTTTTTTTTTTTTAAAGATCTTATTATTTGTCCTAAAAAAATATTTCTATTATTTTTTCAACGTGTTTGACAAGATCTCGAAAACAGGACACAGACGGTGGTCACAATGCTATTTTTGAGTTTGGACGCGAGTGGATGTCCTCTCAAGACACGTCAACCGGTATCCTTACTATCTTTATTTAATCCTTTTTCTTAGGCTAAAGATGGTGATAAAAGATTTCATTTAAACTTTTTTAGAATCTTGAGGGACCGAAAATGCGGGTTTGGATCTTTTCACCCCAAATTCCTTACGTCACTCTCCACTGCACGATACGTGGCAGCAGAAGAGGTGGTAAGGTTAAATGAGGATGGAGTGAGATAATTTGAGTGAAGGAATCCCGTCTAAGAAAATGCACAGTTGAAATTGCATAGAAATATGTAGACGTGTAAATGCATCTCTTAAACCTTATATAAAAAATTAGAAGGAATTACATGTATAGAAAATAAAAAGAACTTAAATGTTAAACACGCAGGAGCGAAAGATCGAAAATAGCATAAAAATGCTTAGAAAATCTATTGCTTGTTTTAATTTACACATGATATGAGTTAACGTAATACAGTCATCAGATCTTACGTTATCAGAACATTATATAATTGTTACTTAATATTATATTAGTTATAAAATATTTTCACAATTAATTTTTTTAAAAAAAGTTTATTATAATGATATGTTTGAACAGGTAAGAACCTGTTATCACCCACAGAAAACGAGGGATAGGACCCCCTCACCGCAAGAGGGTGCGGGTGACGTGTGACCGCGCGACACGTGTCAGCAAAGAGAGATGGTGAGGCTAGATGCAGGTGACCCTCATCTAGCCTCACCACCCTCCCTTCCTGCCACGTGTCGCGCGGTCACAAAGAGGGTGAGTTAAGTGGGGGTGAGAAGATCTCAACCCAGAAAACGAGCAAGACGTAGCAGATACCAGGATAAGCAACCCATAGTTCCGATCTTGTAAATGGTGTAGTTTTGGATCATTTTATATTTATTGATGTAATTCAAGTTCTTGATTAAAAATTGATCCAACATTTTCAAATACCTTACAAGCGAAAGATGAGACCTTTGTTTTTTTTTTTTTTTTGGATCACCAGACCTTTGGTTGGGTCAACTTTTTTACATTGGTCTTTTCATTACCTTTAAGAGATACACAAATTTTACAATGGTCAATGACCAAGTATGATTAGTTGATCATTGATCAATGAAATATGTAAAAAATTTATGGTTCCCTTGTTTAGGCCAATCACCTCATTGCTTGCAGTATATAAAACTTATTTGTCATTATTTTATTATGCCACTAGTTGATCAATGACCACAATAAAATTTCTGAAAGAGATAAGGATAATACCTCGGCAGTTGAAGAGTTGACGGCCAAATTAGCATTTCTTTTAAATTTAATAGCTAAATAGAATCGTTTTTAAATTAATTGATATTATGGCATCTTATTACTGTAATATTTCTTTTTCCCCATTGAAAAATACAATAATATTTCTTTAATATTAGGAAAGAACATTTTTTATTTTGATCTTGAAAGAGCACATCCACCATTATTACTATTTTAATGTCGGAAACTTTCTATTTATGTTTAATAAAATCCCTTCACTAATGTATATTCCTATTATTGTGCTATCTATGCAGATATATATAGAATCAAACTTTATATCTCTTGGCATGAAGGTATTGTTTGTCTGACTCTCATCCTTCTCAGACCCTAACGATAGCTTTTGTTGTTGTTGGGATATACTGGGTATGGTTGTTGCTATTGTTGTTGTAACATATGAAAAATAACTTTTCTATAACATAAAGACATAATTTATAAAACTTAAATACCATGTATCAAAGAACAAACAATGATTAAAGTAAGTAATATATTGAATATTTGGGTTTTACATTTCATATTTTATTTACAGCATCAAAAATGAGAATCAAATTTTTTTTAAAAAAAAGAACAGAAATAATGAGAACTGTAGGCTCTTTGTACGACTTGGATGGTCATGGAAAAGTGTATTTATTTTCCTCACACTCCTTTTCTTTCTGAAAATTTATAACGTGAATTATTTATGATTTCTGGGTAACACATATTCATTCACTATAAAATAAAAATAACTCAGCCCCATGATAAAAGACAAAGATTATTATATGCACCTAAAGTTTTACCGGTGAATCAGGAAAGAAGAGCCATGAGTTACTCCAACACTTTGGGGATAGCTCAACATGTGAGTTTGAATTGAACAGGTTGTCTTCCAACAGAGGTTTCCTCACAAAAGTGGTATATGAAATATTTAGAAGCAAAGGGGAAGCATTTAGATGGCATGCGACTATCTGGGCGAATACAAGCACACCAAAGCATTGCTTTATTTTCTGGTTGGCTGCGCAGGATAGACTCCCTACAAGGGACAAGCTGCATTTTGTTCTTACAGACTTAGCTTGTCCGATTTGTGGGGCTTTGATGGAGACAAGAGATCACTTATTAGTTAGATGCCCGTTTGCAATGCAGGTTTGGGAGGAGATCTTGACTTGGATAGATATCTCAAGTAAATTTTTGTCGTTGAAAGCACTACTTCGATGGGCTGGGAAGCATGCGAGGCAAAAAAGTGGAAGAACTAAATTCATCAAGGCAACTTTTATGGCTACCATTTATTTCCTATGGATTGCTAGAAACACTAAAATTTTTGAGGGTCGCATACCCAATACTCGGGATGTAGTACATAGAGTTGCTACTCATGTGTATAGGGCAATGTATGCTATTATCTAGAATAGGTTTGGTGATTGTATGCCCTACATCCTGGATATGTCCAGTGAATATGTAAATGACTTGATCCTTTTTGATCATTGGTTAAATGAAATTTTTTACATTTTAACAAAAAAAAGCCATTTTGTTGGCACTTGTATCTGTATTCGATCTTTTCTATTTTTGTCAGAGAAATACCAGGATATACAATTCCTTTTCTTAATTGTTTGTTGTTAAGAAAAAATTTGTTACATTTCCATTAATTCCAAAATAGTACATCCTCCGATCAAAAAATTATATTTCTATTTTAGAATGCGTAAAATATTTGTCTATGTTTTATAAATGGTAAAAAAATATTAAATAATTAAATGTCTTTATTAGTTAGATGTAGATCAGACGAAGTACAACTCCCCTGACACACTCAAAACGATAAATATGACCACTACAGCTCTCCACGATATGGACCACGCCATTATGCATATTGATGACGAGGCGGACAGCCAGACCAGCCATGACCATGGTCGAGACATGGAACTCCACTTATCTCCATGAAGATCATTTACTGGAATTGTCGAGGTGCTGGTTCACCTGGCACCATTCGGACCATAATCAGATTGATATGTGATCATAACCCACACGTCCTAGTACTCTCTGAAACGCCGGTGCCAAGCTCAAGGGCTCGCCAGATCTTGCGTCGAACACATTTAAACCGTATTGCTGCGGTTGAGGCTCGAGGGTTTTCGGGTGGTATATGATGTCTATGGGATGATACATATACACGGATTCAGGTGCTTTCATATACGGCTCAGGTGTTAAATGTTGGGGTTATGAAAGGAAATTCAGATTTCTGGGTTCTATCACTAGTTTACGCCTCACCAAATGATCTTATTCGATATACATTTTATCAGTATATGGCGGCTATGAAGCAGTTTATTGTTGGACCATGACTACTACTTGGAGACTTTAACCAAGTTCTACATCCTGTTGATAAGAGAGGTGGACGGGATGTGAATGGGCGTAATGTCGATCGCATGCAAGCCATGGTTGATGCTTGCGAACTTGCTGAGCTTGATTTTAATGGTCCGCGATTCACATGGGCAAACAGACAACCTGGACGTTCGCTTATAGAACAAAGATTGGACCAAGCCTGGGCAAACAGCGAATGGCATGGAAGGTTCGACAATGCTACATTGCTGCACTTACCGTGAAACAATTCCGACCACAATCCGCTCCTACTATCCATCGAAAATGTCCAACCCCATTCTAGCATTCGTGAGATTTTCAGATTTCAGACGAGTTGGATGGAGCATAAAGGGTTTGGCCCGTTTATTCAGTCCGCGTGGAAAGAGATCGATGGTGATTATCTCAAAACTGTCACAGTCTTCAGAGCACATATGCAACGATGGAAACATGATATATTTGGGAGTATATCTGGATGGCGGAAGAGATGCTTATCTCGGCTAGATGGGATTCAAAGGGCTCTAGCAAAACGGCCATCCAGGTTCCTTACCCAACTTGATGGTGAACTAAGAGAAGAATATCAGGATATTCTTAGACAGGAGGAAACCTATTGGCAACAGCGAAACAATCTACATTGGCTACTCAGCGGCGAACAGAATAGCCGCTATTTCCATCTGCCGAACTCGACTAAACGCCATTCCCATACAATACTCCAGCTTCAAGACGCCGATGGGTTATGGACTTCCAACCCACAACGTATGGAATCCATAATACAAGACCACTACATCAAACTCTTCTCATGCGAGCCAAGGCCCTCATCAACCGAACCGGAGATTCATATTAAAACCTTGGAGGAAGCCGACTGCCACATGCTTAATAGGATGGTTTCATATCATGAGATTGAGGAGGCTATATTTCAAATAGGTGCATATAAGGCCCCTGGGCCAGATGGTTTCTCACCAGTTTTCTACCAGCGAAACTGGACTATTGTTGGCCCAGCAGTGACCAAATTTGTTATGGATGCTTTCAAAAACGACCACTTCCCGACCGAACTGAACAAGACCCTCATCAAGTTGATACCTATAAGTCTACCGCCTAAAAATGCATCTCAATTCTGACCAATTGCGCTTACAAATGTGGTAGTGAAGGTGATCAGCAAGATTATCGCTAACCGCTTAAAAACTGTGATTGGAAAAATTATCTCCCCCACACAATGCGCTTTCATTCCGAACCGTCAAGCTTCAGACAACATCATCATAGCCTAGGAGCTCATGCATACGATGCGAATGAAACAGGGGCGTAAAGGTTATATGTCATTGAAATTAGATCTCGAGAAAGCGTACGATAGGGTCGACTGAACATTTCTACACAAAGTACTAGCCAAAATCAGATTCAGCCGTGAAATGCAGACCCTCATCATGTTTACAATCACATCCGCATCCCTTTCGGTCATTTGGAACGGTAAGTGCCTGTCATCCTTTCAACCGCAGCGTGGCGTTCGTCAAGGTGATCCTCTTGCCCCTCATCCATTTCTGTTGTGTATGGAAGTCTTAAGCTGTAAGATTGAAAATGCCGTGTCGCTAAACAATTGGGTCCCTATTCCGACCTCTCGTGACGTCCCCCGGATCTCCCATTTGTTTTTCACGGACGACTTGTTGTTGTTTGGTGAGGCGACGAACCGCCAGGCAGTGGTTATGGCGGAAACTATAAGCAGTTTTTGCTTAGAATCTGGACAAAGTGTGAGTGTAAGAAAATCGCAGTTTCTGGTGTCCAAGAATGTTGCGCACTCCTTCAACCCGACGGTGCTAGCTAGCCGCGGCATCAACCGCACAGTTGACATAGGCAACTATCTCGGCATCCCTTTTATGCATGAGCGAAGCAGACGGAAATCATATAGCTTTTTACTGGACAAAATCCGCTCCAAGCTTAGCGCGTGGCAAGCAAAGTTACTTTCTCAAGCAGCACGGTCTATTCTTGTCCGCAGTGTATTATCTTCCATACCAACATATGTGATGCAAACAACCCTCCTCCCAGGTGTCTTAATTGATGAGATTGAGAAATTGATGCGTCATTTTTTTGGAGCGAAATGGGCAATAAATACCATATCCACTGGTGTGCATGGAAGCGCGTATGTCAACCAAAAGCTATCGGGGGACTGGGGTTTAAACAGCTAAGACAAATGAATCTCGCAATGTTTGCTAAGCTCGGATGTCAACTGGCTTCCCAACATGACGCTCTGTGGGTGAAAGTACTGACATGTAAATATGGAAACATACTTCACGATCGAGGCGGTTGAAGCGTTTCACCGTTATGGCGGCAACTCCGCAGGATCACGCCACTCTTACGTGCAGGCATTGATCAGAACCATGGTACACCAGCTGAGAGCACCGATCCGATACGATGGATAGCCTTGACATCGGGCAACTTTAGTGTGAGCAGTGCGTATGATCTATTTACTCGAGATGCGACTCAATCTACACACCAGAGCGACTAAATTTACTGCTATGCCAGATTCGCCAAAATGGTCTACCTACTAGGGACTTCCTATATCAAAGACATATTGGGACAGATAGCAGGTGCGTTTTGTGTGGTCATGCGCGTGAAGATGCACTCCATATTCTTAGAGACTGTTCGCGTACGAAACAGATATAGAGATGTCTATTGAGACCAGGTGAATTGATTAAATTTTGCAGCACCCATAACCCTCTGGCATGGGTCATGCACAGCTTGGAAGCACCGTGGCAACCAGCAGCAAGCACGTTAGAATGGCGTTAGGTCTTTCATGAGACTATCTCCAATATATGGTTCTGGAGAAACCAATTGATTCATGGTATGTCACGTGAAACACCACCTGCACGACAACGAATCCGGGAGATTTTCCATCGCGCCGAGATGCTGCTCTTTGTTCATTCTTATACCGCAAATGCTGAAGACGCTGGGATATGTAAATAGTTTTCATTTCGATTTGGGATTGATGCATTGTAATTATTTTTGACATTTTCTAATGAAATAAAGATCCTCTTAGGCAAAAAAAAAAAGGACAAATAAATAGAAATCGAGATGATATTATTTAGTGACTAAATATTTTAAAATTGAAACCGTTCATTTGTTTTAGTAAGAAAAGAATTGGCAGCCTTCAAAAGGTAGCTTATTCAGTATTCCGATGGTATGTTTTTCCCCCAAAAAGTGTAAGTTTGAGTCTGAATAACCGCATTATAAATATTTTGTCATTTTTTTAGACTTTGGCCATTACTTTGTAAGGATTTAAACCTGCATCTTTCTGTTTAAAAGGTTGTTGAACGATTTTAATTTATTTTTTTATACAGCGTTATAAAACCTAAACAGGGAGCAGCCACATTCAGCGTTTTGCGCTTAAAAAGTTTTGGAAAACAAGGTGGTGGGGTTTGATCTGAGTAGGTTAAAGATGATAGGTTTTACATCTGAGTAGGTTAAAGATGATGTAAAATATAATGTTTCCAACCACGCGTCGTCTATGTTTAGAAAAACAATTTTTTTTAAAAAAACTATTTTTTAGACTTGACCACGTGTCGTCTACGTCGTCTACGCGTGATTGAAGACATTATATTTTACATCACTTGTAGTCTCTTGAGTGGGGGAGGGTGCGTTTAATGATGCAACGTGCGGTCGATTTGAATCTAGAAGGTAGAGGACACACGCAACTACGTGAAAGGATTATTACAAGAAGTATTTGATTTATTAAAGCAACAAACACTGATCGCCTGATGCAGCCTGCAGCAGCACCTCTTCTTTGACTACTCGACTCCCACTTCCAGAAAGCTTTGCTGCATGCGGCTCCCGCGGCGGCCATCTGCTCGCCATATCTTGGATTGCTTATCCTATGCTAACAAACGTGTCGTCATGCGTGACTATAACGTATTCAGGAATCTGGCTGTAAAACTTGGTGCTTGATTTAGTTGTCGTTTGGTTTGAGAATCGAAATAGGTATAACAATGTATGATTTTGAGATATATGAGTTTCGACGTAAAAGTGATAGTTGTTTGGTATTGAAGTAGGAATGAGTATGATTGAAATTAATAATTGAGACAATTTAAATGATTATCTAAGGTAAACGGCCGGAAAATTGACCGAAAAATTTGACCGGCCGGAATAGTGATCGGCCGGCGGCAGACGGCGGACGGCAGCGGTTGCCGGCAGGGTTGACCTGTTCAAAACCTATATCTCTATTTTTTCATATTGATAGATAAGGGGAATTAGTATATCAAAAAACGATGTACATTACTAAATACTCCGATATCAATCCGAAACCCACATTCCCTATTTTCAAAAACAAATATGGGTTTGGATTCTCTAAACACATATTAGAAACCCCAACCAAAGTATATTTTAGAATCTTTTACTTCTCTTATATTTTCTGTCTAATTATATTTTCCTTTTACCGTGTAATGGTTTTTAAAAACTGCATCGACATGTAGACGTAATGAGAGTACGGAGATAGTCCCATAATCATATTTGTTCTTCTTCTCATTCTCTAGTTGGAAAGTTATATCATAACCTTATAGACCTCCTATGTTTCAATCCTGAAGGTATTCTCTGGCCTCTTAAATTAGCAAGGTTTTTTTAGATAAAACACACAAGATTTTAATTTCAAAAAATTTCATAAATGATGTAAATCAAGAATTTAACGACTCCTTAAATTAGCAAGGTTTTTACCAGATAACACACAAAATTTTCATTGCAAACTGAGTCAGCAATCCTATAACCCAATTGAGTCGGATATAGCCTAGATAACAATATTGCATCCACGCTGTATATCTTCTGGTTCGAACCTGAATTCTTCTACTTGCAATGTCTCAACCCGAATACCAATTTAGTTATGCCTTTCGACACTTCTTCTCATTCTCTCATATCTCATGTGAACTTTTCAAGATTGTGTTTATAAGAATAGCTTCTTTGTAACATATTTAGTGTCAAGAACTTTAAACTATATGACGGAAAAATATTTATAAAGTAACTTATTAATATATAATATATATAATATTCAGTATGATACTCGTTTTAGTTTTATAACGGGCTCCTTAATATAACGTGATCAATTACTACAAATAATGTCATTATTTTATATCATAATTATTCTTATGTATGGCAAAAATACGAAAGGCATACTGAATTCAAAGTTATATTAAATAATATATAATAAATTAAAGAATGAGTTTGTGGATTCAAGGCACAAACAAACAGGGCCAAAGGGATAACGAATTTGTATAGGAGGTGATTTTAATGGTCACATTGGAAAGGATACCGATGGTTTTCAGTCGGCACATGGCGGGTTTGGATATGGAGATAGAAACGAGCAGGGTAAGGATCTGCTAGACCTTGCGGTGGCTCACGACCTAGGTATTATAAACTCATTCTTTAAGAAAAAAGAATCACATTTGATCACTTTTAGCAGCGGAGGACACAACACGCAGATCGACTATTTTCTGATGAGACGTGAAGACCGGTGGTTGTGGAGGGACTGCAAGGTTATACCGGGGGAGACATCAGTGACACAACAACGTTTACTAGTCGTAGTTATAGTTTTGAGCCAAAAGCCGAGTATGAGGGTTAGAAAATTACCACCCAGGATTCAATGGGAAAGTTTGAAGGACGAAAAAAATTAACATATTTAGAGACAAGGTCATCTCGGCAACATCAGATCCACTAGTTGAGGACACAAACCAGATGTGGGAGACTATAGTGACTACTATTACTCGCGCGGCGAGAGAAACTCTTGGAGTAACAACAGGAAAGACAATCGTACATAAAGAGTCATAGTGGTGGAACGAGGATGTGCAGCGAAAAATAAGAAATAAGCAAAAGAGTTTTAGAGAGGTGTTAAGCTGCACAGATGGGGAGGAGAAAGAGAGAGTGAGGGAGAACTACAAAATCGCTAGGTGAGAGGCGAAGAAGGCAGTGACGGAGGCGAAGAACACAGCATATAAAAAGATATATGAAAGATTAGAAACAAAAGGTGGAGAGCGTGATATGTTCAAGATTGCAAAAGCTAGAGATCAGAAAAGGCAAGACTTAGGAGTCGTGAAGTTTATAAAGGGAGAAGATGGACATGTTTTAGTCAAGGAAAAAGACATCAGGAGCAATGGCAAACATACTTTCACAACCTTTTCAACAGCGTAGGGTCGACCAAGAAGAAAGAGAAAGCATCGCTACCCAAAAACGACAACATAACAATTGCGATTGTCGTAGCATCACACAGGGAGAGGTAAAGAGAGAACTTAAGAAGATGGGAAGAGCAAAGGAGTTGGTCTCGATAACATACCCATTGAGGCGTGGAAGTGTTTGGGAGACGAGGGGGTTCAATTGCTAACTACTCTGTTCAACCTTATTTTCAAAACAAAAAAAAATGCCAGATGAGTGGAGGAGTGTAGTGGTCCCTCCATTTAAGAAAAAAAGAAGACACACAATATTATGGGAATTACAGAGGGATTAAATTGCTAAGTCATACTATGAAGTTATGGGAGAGAGTAATCGACACTAGATTTAGGGGAGAAAATCAAGTTACGGTAAACCATTTTGGTTTTATACCAGGACGATCAACTACGGAGGCAATACACATTTTAAGGAGATTGATGTAGAAGTATAGGGAGAAGAAGCGCGATCTACATATGATTTTCATCGATCTTGAAAAGCGTATGATAGTGTGCCACGTAGACTGATATGGGATAGTTCGGATGCAAGAGGGGTCCCTATGAAGTATATAGACGTAATTAGGGATATGTATGCTAGGATGAAAACAACCGTCCATATGCCTGTGGGGAATACAGACTTCTTTCCAGTGGAGGTAGGCCTCCATCAAGGGTCTGCTTTGAGCCTATTTCTTTTTGCAGTTGTTCTAGACGAGTTGTCAAAGCCGATCCAAGAGACAGTCCCATGGTGTATGCTTTTTGCTGATGATATTATATTAGTCGCGGAAAGTAGGCATACTCTAAGTATGAGACTAGAGGAGTGGTGATGTGCTTTAGAGAGAAAAGGCCTAAGGGTTAGTCGTTCTAAGACAGAGTATCTGCACTGCACGGCGCAGCCGTCGATGAGAATAGTCAACTCACCATCGAGGGTCAAGCGGTCCCAAAGGTAAGTAAGTTCAAGTATCTAGGATCATTCGTACAGAAAGATGGGGACATAGAGAGTGACGTAGCACACTGAGTGCAGACAGGTTGGTGCAGGTGAAGGGCGGCCTCAGGGATGCTGTGTGACAAGAATTTCCAACTAAATTAAAGGAAAATTTTTATAAGATGGCAGTGCGGCCGACAATGTTATATGGAACAAACTGCTGGGCTATCAAGAGGACGCAGTCACAGAAGATGGAAGTGGCAGAGATGAGGATGCTGAGGTGGATGTTTGGGCATAAAAGGCTAGACATGATAAGAAATGAGGTATACAGAGAAAGGTTAGGGGTAGCTAGTGTAGCAGATAAGATAAGAGAGAGAAGACTGAGATAATTTGAGCATGTCAAGAGGAGACATACAACGGCGTCTGTCAGAGCAATTGAAAGCCTCACTGTAAAAGGGAAGATGAGTAAAGGCAGGCCCAAACTGACGTGAGATGAGCATATTAGGTATGACTTACTAGAGTTGCACCTCTCTGAGGATATGATCTAGGATAGGAGTTCATGGAGGCAGAGGATTAAGGTTAAGGAGGGGTAGACAGGATATGTGGACACCTTAGAGGACTAGATAACATTTACATTGTAGGTTGACTTTGCATTTTTTGTTTTGGTATTTGTCTTTCAACTATTTATGCATATCCACTGTTATAATTATTTTAATATCAGAAGATTTCCGTTTATGCTTAATAAAATCCCTTCACTAGTACATATTCCTATTATTGTGCAATCTATGCGGATGCATATAGAGCCGGGGGTCTCACTAGAAGCAAACTCTCTATCCCGTGAGATGGAGGTATTGTTTGCCTGCAGCTCACCCTTTCCAGATCCTAGCGATATCTTTGGCTATCGTTGGGATATAATGAGTATGATTGTTGTTGTTGCTGCTGAAAAACCAAAAATGACAATAAAAAAACACGTACTTCAATACATGAGATAGGAAATAGTGACAATGCGTAAGACAATAAATATGCAGCCGTTGTAGACCTATCCATTCCACTGGCATGTCATCTATTCATATGCAGTGACAAAACATTGTCGCTTCAGATTAGAGAATAAAAATCAACCGAGTTTTCTAGATAAGTGTAAAAGATAAAATTAGCACTTCAAATCTGTCTTTGCTTTATTTCATTACCGTAATTTATAGAGTTACAAATGGAAGGATATATTCGAAATATTCGAGCTAATCTAATCACTATCAATGCTAATCTAATCAATCACTATCAATTAAGACAATAGATAAATACAAATCAAATCAATTATAGATATACATTAATGACGAGTCAATCAGGTTCACCAATCAGATAACTATAGCTGCAGCCGTCTCTATCCAAGCGTCGAGCTGGACTGCACTGCATCAGGTCAGCTCAGCAAAGGAATCAGATTACAAGTGAAGCAGGTCAATCCAGTGTGAGGTCAGCTCAGTTCAGTCATCCAGCAGAGAACAGCTAAGCTCAGCTCGGTGCTTGGTCAGCCAGCTAAGCTCAGCCTTAATAATCCCCTCAAGTTGGTGCGTGGAGATCCAAAACGCCCAACTTGTACAAAAAAAAGTAAAACTGGCGAGTGCCAAGAGACTTGGTCAGAATGTCCACCAGTTGAAGAGATGTCGAAACATGTGTGGGACGAATGAAGCCATCGAGGACTGCATCTCGTGGATAATGGCAGTCAAGTTCAATATGCTTGGTACGCTCATGAGAAACTAGATTGTGTGCTAAATGTAGCTCCGATTGGTTGTCCATGAATAATGTGATCGGACCCTGGTGAGGAGAGCAAAAGAAACCGAGAAGACCTTGAAGCCATTTGAGTTCACACGTGGTGTATGCCATTGCACGACATTCTGCCCTGTCTGAATATTTGGAGATGGTTGTTTGTTTCTTAGTCTTCCATGAGATGGGTGCTATGCCGAGCTGAATAAAGTAGGCAATGAGAGAACGTCGAGTGAGAGGACAAGCAGCCCAACCAAAGTTACAATAAGCAATCAGACGAAGAGTGTTGGTCGAGGGAAAAATGATCCCCCGACCTAGATGACCTTTCAAATATCGAACAACCTTGAGAGAATCATGCCAATGATCAATACGGAGAATTTGCATAAAATGAGCTAATTTGTGCACAGTGTAGGAAAGCTCAGGATGGGTGACTGACAAATACACCAGTCGCCCAACAAGACGTTGATATGGCAATAGATCATCAAAGATCAAGCTAAAGGATGCGAGAGCTTATGTTTTTGTTCGAGCGGTATAGTCAAAGGCTTGGAAGCCATTAAGCCACAATCACTAATAATGTCAAGCGTGTATTTGCGTTGGGAGACAAAAAGGCCAGCTCAGCTGTAGGCAACTTTCGAGACCAAGAAAGTACTTAAGAGGACCGGGATCCTTCATGTGGAAGCAACGACTAAGATAAGCCTTAAGGACATCCAGAGCAGACTGAAAATTACCAACAATCATAAGATCATCAACATAGACGAGAAGATAGAGTTGAACAGAACCACGAATGTAGCAAAACAATGAATAAGCATAATACAATTGGACAAAGCCGTAAGTTCGGAGAGCATCAGAAAACTTAGTAAACCAACACTGAGGGGCTTGTTTAAGCCCATACAAAGATTTACGAAGGCGACAAACTTTAGTAGGGTCAGCTAGAGTGAAGCCAGGGGGTGCCTGTTAGTGTATGTGCCATAGGCCATGATTTGGATGTTTATGTTATACATTTATTATTAATAAAAGAGGTTTTATTATCATTATTGTTGGTTAGTATGTTACACAATTATGATATATGTCCCTGGTTCATTATTGTTATATAGAGATAAAATAATTTATAACTGCTATGCATATTGATTTGATAATCATGAGATGATTATGTGTATGGTGATACAAATCAATCTCATAGATACTTGTTAGAGAACATTGTATTGGATAGATCCATCATGAGATTACTACATGGATTAGCGTCATAAGTAAATCTCATGATAGTCATGTTTTAATCCTTAGACTTGAGATTGTCATAGTTTCCAACATAAGGACTATTATGTTTTGACATGATCTAACGTTATCCGTAATTGGATAATAATAAAGGTCATGATTGAGTATGAAAGGAATTATGTAGAGGATATTGAACAATCAAGATAGAATTTGTCCCTCTCTTTTGAGAGAGATATCTTTGGGCCCCTCGATTAGTGAGACTGTGAAATGTATGGTCGTGCTCAAATGAATTGATAGTGTGATTAATATCATTTATTTTATCAGTCTACTTAGAGATCGAGTAATCATATGTTTGAACAATATAAGTATGTCGCTGACCATGACTTATGTTCAAATTAGATATCGTATGACAAAAGGATTAATGCGTGTACTATTATTAGGCTAGTTGGACTTTACCCGTATTAATTGGGTAGTCGTAATGTCTTGCTAGAGACCAATTACGACTTGTTGGTTTAATGGAGATTTAACCGATTGCCAATTAATATGGGCCTATCGGGTAACACATAAGAATGCGTATGGGCTGATATTAATAATATTAATATTAGATGTTAATTATTATTATTATTATTTTCATTTTTTTGTGGTGATTATATATATGTGTGTGTGTGTGTATTATCGCATAATAACGAGAGAATCCATATCTGATATGGATTTTGAATATCCTGATAGAATCCATATCTGATATGGATTTTGATTGGCATCAACTAATCCGATTTGGACTCGGATTTTGATGTCTATATATGTGTATATATATCTGCGTATCTCGTATACAGAGACATGCAAAAAAAACATAGAATCATCAGAAAAACCCTAGAGCCGTTTTTAGAGAAAAACGAGTTCTCTCAGACGCCCTGTTCAAGAGCTAGCACTCCAGGTGGAAGCATTCGTGTGGATACCGACAGAGGGTGATCGTTCCATCGCACCTCCTACGTTTGCACCTCCTATGTCTGCAGATTTTGAATCTACAGAGGTAAAGTTTTTGATTTCCTTCATCGAATTAAACGAACAACATGGATCATTGGTAGGAAATCAGAGATTATATCATGCTTATGTGATTATATGTTTTCTGTTTGAATTCGTATGGCATGATATATGAACAAACCCCAAGTCGGATTTCATGTGATCAGAGAAGAATGGTATTTTTAATTCGTTTTCATGAGATGATTTGTATACGACGGTATTCGTTTGTCATGTGATGATTAAAACTGACTCTGTTTATATTAGATATAAACACACGATATGCCATAAAATGTGTAAAACCCTATTCGAATCTCATCTGATGAGAGCGGGTTGATGTTTTCAAATCGTTTTCATGAGATGATATAACCCGAGATTATTGTAAATGGCAGAATATGTTTGTCATGTGATGACTAAAACAATTCGATTTATCTCAGATATAAAACATACGATTGATGATTCTTTTTTCGTGTTGCAAATGGCAGATTATCAATTCAATTGATGATTCTGTTTTCGTGTTTCGAAAGACAGATTATCAATTCGATGATGATTCTGTTTTTGGGTTTTGGATGACGGATTATCAATTTGATTGATGATTTTGTTTTAAGGTTTTCAAATGACAGCTATCGATTCGATCGATGCTTCTGTAAGGGTTTACACGTAATCAAAACAGTAAGATCGTTAATATGATTGACGCGTCTGTGTTAGGGTTTCGAACAGAAAATTATCAATTCAATTGATGCTTTCTGTTTGGCTTCGGGGGCGCTGCCTCTCGACCCCGCCCAGGGGCGCTGCCCCTTAGGGACCCCACCTGCTGACCCGACAGCGGGAACCCCGCCCTCTAACCGGCTAGCAGGACCGTCATATGCGTACGCCCTATAATTCGTTACCGTGACATTAAGAATGTCAACATATTTATTTGTTATAATATATTTGTGTAAGATATATTATAATTGTTTGATGTCTTTGCATGGTGCATAGCATGGCCTTAGGACCTATGTGGTTGACTTAGTCATATTTCTGTTTTGGGTTTCCACGGCTTGCGTGCCGTTGTTGTTTTTGTTGTATTTTACTTCACAAGTAGTTAGGTTTTCTTTATTACTGTAATAAATGAAGAATCAAGCTACCAAAGTGGTGGTGGCAACACACACCTAAGACGAGTGGATTCCATAGAGATGGAGGCACGAGCTTAAGATTAGAAGATATGTATTATTGCAAATGTTGTAATAGGAAGTCTTTCACATAGGGTTTCCTTTATGATCTTCATTTGGTCTCATGAAGATCATATTTAGTTTGGCCATGCTATATCACGTTTACATATTTATCATTTCGTATGAGATGTGTAGATGATAGATTATATATGCATATAGGATGCTATGATATAATGATATGCAATGCAAGACATAAACTAAGTTGAACCTTCATTAATAATTTAAGTCTTTATGCCATCCATGTCTTAAACACCTATTAAAACTGGGATTGTATTAAAGTAGGTATTGCCAAAGCAATGTGCTTTAAACATTCCTAGCTACGTAGGATGAGTAATAGTGTTACTCATATGTTTAAAATTGGTTAGACTTAATTGGGCTATCAAAATGGTTTTGGGCTCAAAGCATTAGATGGAATATAATATACAATGATATATGATGTCATTATTCCATAAATTCTAAGAGTTGCATGAGATGTAATTGGTAAAGAAGTTATCTACCTAAATAACTTAATTTTAAGCATCATGCCAAAGCTGAGTTTAGAATTAAGTCAAATATGGATCTTAGCTCACTAAAATATTTGTTTTGAGGGTTATGTTATAGTGGGAGTTTTATAAAGTTTTAACCTTGTTATTAATTAAAGTGTTACTTTGCATGTTTTGTAGATCAAAAATGGCTGCTAATAATAATTCCACCTTATCACTGCGATCTATCCTTGAGAAGGAAAAATTGAAAGAATGTGGGACTAATTTTGTTGATTGGTTTCGAAACTTGAGAATCGTTCTCAAGCAAGAAAAGAAGTCCTACGTGCTCGATGACCCTGTCCCTGAACCCCCTCCGGCTGATGCTTCTGTTGCTACTAAGAGTAAGTATAAGAAGCATGTGGAAGATTCTAATGACTTAGGATGTCTTATGCTGGCAACTATGTGTCCAGGAATTCAGAAGGACCTGGAACACTTAGAGGCTTATGAGATGAGTATGCATCTCAAACAAGCATCCCAACAACAGGCTAGGCAAGATAGGTTTTACACTGCTGTTGCACTTTTTGACTGTAAGATGTCTGAAGGTGAATCTGTTAGCGCTCATGTTTTGAAGATGAAAGGGTATATAGATCACCTTGCAAGACTTGGATATCCCATGAGTTTGGAACTCGCCACGGATTTGATCCTGCACTCTTTACCTAGCAGTTTCTCTCAGTTCGTCATGAACTATAATATGAATAATATGGAAAAAGTCCATTCCTGAGCTACATGGTATGCTCAAAACTGTTG
>AP025040.1:16204857-16271772 GCA_036186865.1 Eustoma russellianum | reverse complement strand
CCATTCCTGAGCTACATGGTATGCTCAAAACTGTTGAGGGGAATATCAAGAAGCCTACCCAAGTATTGAGTGTCAATATCAAGCCAATGAAAAAGAAAGGTAAAGGCAAGGGTAAGGCCAAAAGTGCAAAGGGTGCAAAAGAGTCAAAGGGTCAAGCTAAGCCAAAACCTGGACCCAAGGCTAAGGTTCCTAAAGGAGGAACTTGTTTCCATTACAACAAGCTTGGGCATTGAAAAAAGAAACTGACATTTATTTGGTAGAGTTGAAGAAGCTGAAGGGTAGTGCGATTACATCTTCAGGTATTTATGTAATAGAAATTAATTTATCTATTTCTTCTTCCTGGGTATTAGATACTGGATGTGGATCCCATATTTGTACAAATATACAGGGGCTCAAAAGGAGTAGGATGCTGAAGAAGGGCGAAGTGGACCTACATGTTGGCAATAGAGCAAGAGTTGCTGCTATAGTTGTAGGGACCTATGATCTTGTCTTGCCTAATGGGTTTTTGTTAGTTTTAAACAATTGCTTTTATGTTCCTACTATGAGTAGGAATCTTATTTCAGTATCAGTTTTGGATAATGAAGGTTATTTATTTTTAATTAAAAATAAGAAGTGTTCTATTTTTGATAAAAATGATTTGCTTTATGGTATTGCAAGTAGTTATAATGGCATTTATGTCCTTAGCCTTGATGATTCCAATGACAGTAATATTTATAACATATCTTCGAAGAGAATTAAGCCAAATGAATTAAACCCTACATATTTGTGGCATTGTCGCCTTACCCATATAAATGAGAAGCGTGTATCTAAACTCCATCAAGATGGATTATTAGATTCATTTGATTTTGAATCATTTGAAAATTGCGAGTCTTGTTTGCTTGGAAAGATGACAAAGGCCCCTTTTACTGGACATAGTGAAAGGGCTAGTGACTTATTGGGCTTGGTACATACAGATGTATGCGGCCCAATCAACATTAGTGCCAGAGGAGGATTTCAGTATTTAATAACTTTTACTGATGATTTTAGTAGGTATAGCTATGTCTACCTAATGAAACATAAGCATGAGTCTTTTGAAATGTTTAGAACTTTTCAAAATGAAGTACAAAATCAAATTGGTAAGACAACTAAAACGCTTTGATCAGATCGAGGTAGTGAATATTTGAGCCAAGAATTTGATCAACATCTAAAAAATTGTGGAATCGTTTCACAGTTGACTCCTCCAGGAACTCCACAGTGGAATGGTGTTTCTGAAAGTAGAAATCGAACTTTATTAGATATGGTTAGATCTATGATGGATCAAGTAGACCTTCCTTTATCTTTTTGGGGTTATGCCTTGGAGACAGCTGCATCCATTTTGAACCGTGTACCATCTAAAGCGGTTGAAAAGACACCATATGAGATATAGACTGGCAAGACACTCAGTTTGTCTTTTCTTAAGATTTGGGGTTGTGAAGCTTATGTGAAAAGATTAGTATCAGATAAGCTAGCTCCAAAGTCCATCAAATGTATTTTTGTGGGGTATCCTAAGGAAACTAAAGGGTACTATTTCTATATTCCCTCAGAGAACAAAGTGTTTGTTGCTCGAAATGAAATCTTTTTAGAAAAGGAGTTTCTCTCTAAGCGAACTAGTGGGAGTATAGTACAACTTGAGGAGACTCAAATTCCACAAGATATCATTGAACCGTCTTTAGAGACAATTTCAGAACCACAAATAGTTGTGGAGCCTGAAAATGTAACACAAGTCCAACGCAGATCTGATAGGATACATCGTCAGCCAGATAGATATGGATTTCTTGTGACTGATGATAGTGAAGTTATGCTCATAGATCAAGATGAGCCTACTACCTATCAGGAAGCTGTGTCATTCCAGATTCAGATAAATGGCTTGGAGCCATGAATTTTGAGGTGCAATCCATGTTTGATAACCAAGTTTGGTCTTTAATTGATCCTCCAGAGAGTATTAAGACTATTGGTTGCAAATGAGTTTTCAAGAAAAAACTGACATGGATGGAAATGTAAAAACCTACAAAGCAAGGCTTGTTGCTAAAGGTTTCAAGCAAACTCATGGTGTAGACTATGATAAAACCTTTTCACCAGTTGCTATGCTTAAATCTATTCTTATTCTCCTTGCCATTGCAGCATACTATGATTATGAGATATGGCAAATGGATGTCAAAACTGCTTTCCTTAATGGAAATTTACTTGAGGATGTGTACATGACACAACCTGAGGGTTTTGTAGATCCCGAGATTTCAAAGAAGGTTTGCAAGCTTTAAAGATCCATTTATGGGTTGAAGCAAGCATCTCGAAGCTGGAATCTTCTTTTTGATGAAATAGTTAAGAACTTTGGTTTCATCAAGAATGAAGATAAACCTTGTATTTACAAGATGGTTAGTGGGACTGCAGTAGTGTTTTTGGTTTTATATGTGGATGACATATTGCTTATTGGGAATGATATCCCTACCTTGCAAAAGGTTAAGGCTTTGTTAGGGAATTCTTTCTCAATGAAAGACTTGGGTGAGGCTACCTATATCCTTGGTATCAAGATCTATAGAGATAGATCTAAAAGGATAATAGGCTTGAGTCAAAGTACATACATAGATAAAATGTTAAAGAGGTTTAACATGCAAGAGTCCAAGAAAGGATTCATGCCTATGTCTCATGGCATTCACTTTAGAAAGAATCAATGTCCTCGGACATCCAATGAGCGAGATCGAATGAATAAAATTCCTTATGCTTCTGCTATAGGATCGATCATGTATGCCATGTTATGTACTAGAACAGATGTCTCATATCTATTGAGTACAACAAGTAGATATCAAGCTGACCCCGATGAAGGTCACTGGACAGCTGTCAAGAATATTCTTAAGTACCTCAGAAGGACTAAAGATGTATTCTTGGTTTATGGAGGTTTAGATGACGAGTTAGTTATAAATGGTTACACAGATGCTAGTTTCCAAACCAACATAGATGATTTCAGATCGCAGTCCGGTTTTGTATTCACATTGAATGGTGGAGCTGTTAGTTGGAAGAGTTCAAAACAAAGCACTGTGGCTGATTCTACAACAGAGGCTGAGTATATAACTGCATCAGATGCGGCTAAAGAAGCAGTTTAGTTGAAGAAGTTCATCATTGAGCTAGGAGTGGTACCTAGCATTGCAAATCTTGTGGACATTTATTGTGACAACAGTGGTGCCATAGCACAAGCAGCCTAGGTCTCATCAGAGATCTAAACATATACTCAGGCGCTACATCTCATTCGAGACATCATCGATAGAGGAGATGTCAAGATCTGCAAAGTTGACACAAACGATAACATAGAGGATCCATTGACTAAGCCTCTCTCACAGGTCAAGCATGATCAGCACACTAGATCTATGGGTCTTAGATATTTGTAGGCCTAGTGCAAGCGGAAGATTGTTAGTGTATGTGTCCTAGGTCATGATTTGGATGTTTATGTTATACATTTATTATTGATAAAAGAGGTTTTATTATCATTATTGTTGGTTAGTATATTACACAATTATGATATATGTCCCTGGTTCGTTATTGTTATAGAGATAAAATAATTTATAACCAGTATGAGTATTGATTTAATAATCATGAGATGATTATATGTATGGTGATACAAATCAATCTCATAGATACTTGTTAGAGAACATTGTATTGGATAGATCCATCATGAGATTACTACATGGATTAGCGTCATAAGTAAATCTCATGATAGTCATGTTTTAATCCTTAGACTTGAGATTGTCATAGTTTCCAACATAAGGATTATTACATTTTGACATTATCTAACGTTATCCATAACTGGATAATAATAAAGGTCATAATTGAGTATGATATGAATTATGTAGAGGATATTGAACAATCAAGATAGAATTTGTCCCTCTCTTTTGCAAGAGATATCTTTGGGCCCCTCGATTAGCGAGACTGTGAAATACATGGTCGTGCTCAAATGAATTGATAGTGTGATCAGTATCATTTGTTTTATCAGTCTACTTAGAGATCAAGTAATCATATGTTTGAACAATATAAGTATGACGCTGACCATGACTTATGTTCAAACTAGATATCGTGTGACAAAGGGATTAATGCCTGTACTATTGTTAGGCTAGTTGGACTTTACCCGTATTAATTGGGTAGTCACAATGTCTTGCTAGAGACCAATTACGACTTGTTGGTTTAATAGAGATTTAACCGACTGCCAATTAATATGGGCCTATCCAGTCACACACAAGAATGCGTATGGGCTGATATTAATAATATTAATATTAATATTAGATATTAATTATTATTATTATTATTTTCGTTTTTTGTGGTGATTATATATATATATATATATGTGTGTGTGTGTGTGTGTGTGTGTATTATCGGATAATAACGAGAGAATCCATATCTGATATGGATTTTGAATATCCTGATAGAATCCATATCTGATATGTATTTTGATTGGCATCAACTAATCCGATTAGGACTCGAATTTTGATGTCTATATATGTGTATATATATATATATATCTTTGTATCTCTTATACAGAGACACAAAAAAACACAGAAT
This sequence comes from Eustoma russellianum, assembly GCA_036186865.1. Lineage (NCBI taxonomy): Eukaryota > Viridiplantae > Streptophyta > Magnoliopsida > Gentianales > Gentianaceae > Eustoma > Eustoma russellianum. Next base: position 16,267,209 of record AP025040.1, on the reverse strand, counting down.
CATCAGAAAAACCCTAGAGCCGTTTTTGGAGAAAAATGAGTTTTCTCAATCGCGCTGTTCAAGAGCTAGCACTCCGGACAGAAGCATTCGTGTGGATACCGACAAAGGATGATTGTGTCATTGCACCTCCTACGTTCGCACCTCATACGTCTGCAGATTTCGAATCTACAGAGGTAAAGTTTTTGATTTCTTTCATCGAATTAAACGAACAACATGGATCCTTGGTAGGAAATCAGAGATCAAGTTTTGTTTTTCCGCTGCACGTTTTTGCAGTGATCTTGTCGGATTTCCTAACAGTGGCTTCACGTAGACTTCCTTGTCAAGGTCACCATGGAGAAAAGCATTGCGAACATCCATTTAACATGTGACAAGTTAACGGGCAGCGGTAAGCGCAAGAAGGATACGAACTGTGACCATTTTGGATGTGGGAGCAAAGGTTTTGGTGTAATCAATCCCCTCAATTTGACGATTGTCGTGGATAACAAGGCGTGCTTTGTAGCGTTCAACTGTGCTATCCGAGTTGTATTTGATCTTATAGATCCATTTACAGCCTATAACGCGCTTACCGGGTGGTAGGGGATAAAGAGTCCATGTGTTGTCTTCTTCTAGGGCTTGGATCTCAGCCTGCATGGCCTTACGCCACTCAAGGTATTGAACTTCTTGAGAATATGTTTGGGGCTCAACATAAAGTGTAATGGCAGCAAGAAAAGCCTTATGGGTGGGCGAAAAGCAGTGAGTACTAAGAAAATTATGAGTAGAGTACAAAGTACCTGAATGAGGGGATGATGTGGGCGAGTCAGCCCAAGGGCTATACTTTACTGAATTCGGTTCATAATCTGCCAGCTAAGATGGAGATTTCTTCAGTCGATGTCCATGGCCAAGTGTTGGAGTTGGGGGTCGAGGTGGCACTTCGGTTATGTCAGGCTGAGCTGCCTCCGCAGAAAACGGCTGAGCAGGCAGCTCAGAGGCTGATAAGGAGCTCGGTGGCGAGATGCTCTCAGAAGCAGGCGAAGCCTGTGTAAGAACGGAGTCATCAAGGACCAGCAGGGTAGAAGCCGAAGGGAAAGGCAGCGCAGACGAGCTGGGATCAGCCAAGGGAAACACTGTCTCAACAAAGGTGGAGTTGCGAGTGACAAATATTTCTTGTGTTTCAAGGTCATACACATGCCAGCCTTGCTGACCGGACGGATATCCGATGAAGATGCACTTGCGACTTCTGTTCTAAAATTTATCACCCCGCCATTGATCATTATGGGCGTGGCACAAGTTTCCAAACACTTTGAGATGAGCATAAGTCGGGAGCTTGCCAAACAGTACCTCATAGGGAGTCTTCCCGCTGAGTACAACTATTGGCGTTCGGTTGATGAGATAAGACGCAGTGAGCATGCATTCTCCCCAGAAGGAGAGTGAAAGATTGGCTTGGAGCATAATGCTCGAGCAACGTTCAGAATATGGCGATTTTACGTTATACTCGACTATTTTGTTACGGAGTGTAGCAAATAGAGGTATGATGAACAACACCATGTAAAAGATGAAATTAGCAATTCAAATATGTTTTTGCTTTATTTCATTACCGCAATTTATAGAGTTACAAATGGAAGGATATATCTGAAATATCTGAGCTAATCTAATCACTATCAATGGTAATCTAATCAATCACTATCAATTAGGACAATAGATAAATACAAATCAATTCAATTATAGATATACATTAATGACGAGTCAATCAGGTTCACCAATCAGATAACTATAGATGTCGCCGTCGCTATCCAAGCACCAAGCTGGAATTGTCAAGCTGGATTGCACTGCATCAGGTCAGCTCAGCAAAGGAATCAGATTACAAGCGACGCAGGTCAATCCAGTGCAAGGTGAGCTCAGCAAAAGAATCAGATTACAAGTGAAGCAGGCCAATCCAGTGTGAGGTCAGCTCAGCCCAGTCATTCAGCTGAAAACAACTGAGTTCAGCCCGGTGCTTGCTCAGCCAGCTCAGCTCAGCCTTAACAATAAGAAACCTGAAATTCACATTAGTTTGTAGGATATAGGTGGTCGAAATATAAAACTTGACGTTGGAAATATCTTCATCTTTCATAAACCAATTACTTTACATAAAATATTATGTTACAAAAGATAAAATTAGTGTTTCACTATTAATCTATTCGGGAATGTATTTGGAACCTAGAAGCTAGGAAGAGAGCTTTGGTGATCGAGTGGCGAGGACTAACAAAACCCCGGGAGGATATGGAGGCAACCAGATGACTTGTTTTCTATTTCAGTATATATATATATATATATATATATATATATATATATATATATATATATATATATATTTTATGAAACTGGTATATATTATTAGTAATGACCTCACTTATGGTGGAGGGAAAACCTTATTACAGAATTGTTCATAAAATGAAACCAATAATGAAGATAGCTAATGATACTGTAGCGCCAATCATATATGATATGTCGCATTAAAACCTTGCCAAGTAAAACCACCCTTGTGGATAGAACCTTGGCGAAGGAAAAAGCGTGCATATTTATATGATTGGACCGCATAAATGTTACAGGTTTTGTTGTAAGCAAAATGTAAGGTACTATCCATGAACCAAAAAAGCCATCTTGCGTTGCTGATGCCGCTTCACAGGAAAGAAGATGTTGAAGAGGCTTAAGCTTTTGCAAAGTCAACCGGGAAAGGACCCTCAATGAAAAATATGTCGCACACCTACCAAGTTGAAGCTGATTTTGGCCCCATGTAATGTTTCTCCGGATCACCTCAGACAAGTGCAAATATGGGCAGTTAAGAATTGATGAAAGGAAGCCATGGAGAAAAGGAAATGTGGCAGCGTACGTACCCCAGCCACCTTTGGTCCATACGAACCAAGGTGGCATTGTAAAGTGTTCCGACAACGTTAATGATGTGAAGAAGAAGAGGTTGTTGATGTTGCCCCCAGATGTGGTGCCCCCCGGCGCAGTCCAGCATTTGAATTGCCAACGCCAAAAATAGTTCAAGAGTAAACCAAGACTGCAAGAGTCACATGTTATGCAAAAATAGAAGATGAGGAGTAGGACACGCACCAATGTTGCCTGTGCATGTAAGCACAGGCAACTCAAGAAAGCAATCGTCAACACTATGTGAGACATTTATAGACGCATGGAAGGAATTTGTTGTATATCCAACTGCATTGTTCCTCGCACTTCAGCTGGAAGTTCATGAACCGCTGTAAATCGACGAAGTCCTTGAGCGTGAAAACCATGACGTGCTAAGAGATGTGCTGGGGCATTTGCTTCCCGCGGACTGTATTGCAATGTGACTTGATTGATAGTCATAATATTAATAAGCCGATCAAGATCGTGTAAGAGGCTTCTTGTTATAGATGACTTATTCGGTATGAGCGATAGGATGGAGCTACAGTCTGTTTCTACAATGATGCACTGATGATCAGAAGCATAGTAAAGTATGGAAAAGAGCATTGCTTGTATCTCAGCACGTAGAGGGGGTAGACGAGGGAGAGCAAAGCAGATGGCAGAGACAAGGTGTCCCCTATCATTTCGCAGCACAGCTCCTCCTGACGCAGACGTTTTCCCAGCTGCTGCATCAACATTCAGTTTAAGACGTCCCATGGGCGGAAGATGCCATTTCACCAAGCGGGGTCTTTTGTGATTGATCGTTGGCGCAAATTTAAGCGTTGTAAGATATGGTAACGGATGAGCAAACTTCTTGTTCTGTACTATGGTACACCATGCAAAGATAGCGCCACGAACATGTGCATATAGTGACCTATAGTTAAATTGCTCACCACCAAACCGAGCAGCTGCATATCGCTTCCAGATTTCCCCTGCAATCATCGACGGGGCAACTGTCTTTAGCTGTCCAGCTATTGTTGTTTGTGAGGAAATTCTCCACCATCTACGCAAATATTGCCTAAATGGCTCATGCCGAGGGAACGGACCAGAGAACATGATGGAAGCCTCAACCCAAATTGGCCGAATTTGTGTGCAATGAAGAAAAATATGATCCGTGGTATCAGAAAAGCATCGACAAAAAACACATTGCGTAGGGTAAATTTTTTGCCACTTGGATAAATTCTCCACTAGAGGTAACGAGTGATTCCAAAGTCGCCATAGAAATAACCTCAAACCTGGTTGTGCATTAGGCCACCATATATGCCGATGGTCTGCAAGTTCGTTAGGTGTCCTGCTGATTGTTGTGTAAGCAGATTTAAGAGAGAATTGGCCGTTGCTATCCGGTATCCAATCCATCGTATGTTGCGTTTGAATTACATGGCCTCGCATGAATGTGTCAATCCGGCATAATCGCTTCCACAAAGGAGAGTCATATATATGTGCATACATTGTGTGGCGATTGCCATATTTGGAGGCGCAGTATTTAGTCCACAATTCAGTACCTTGGTGAAACTTCCACCAGAGTTGACACTCAAAAGCTTGTTGAACATGTTTTAAATGCCTGATACCCAGTCCACCTTCAGCTTTTGCTATACAAACCGAATCCCAAGATTTCCAAACGTGTCGATCTCTCCATAAGAACTTTGCTAGCTTTTGGCTTAACACATCTATCACTCCTTTTGGCAGCCTAGAACTAGCCATTATATGTAAAGGTACAGAATTAAGCACATGATTGATGAGTACAAGACGGCCTGCCATGGATAATAATTTTGAGGACCAAGATGTTAAATATGCATCAAAATGCTGCAAAAGTGAAGTGCAATATGTAGCACGATTTATCCCTTTATGCAATGAAGATCTAAGATATTTTATCGGCAGAGACACTAATCTCATTCCCAGGGCATGTGCTGCAGCCACCCCAGAGACGCCCTCTCCCACCACCACTTGACTCTTATGATAATTAACTAGTTGACCAGATGCCGTTTGATATTGTTCCAAAAAAACATGGAAGTTAGAGAGATTCGTCTGGGAGCCATTAAGAAATATCAGTAAGTCATCCGCAAATGCTAAATGTGAAACACACGACGTACGGCCTGCATGAAACCCCATAATTTTCTTCTGCGCCATCAAAGTATTAAGACCTCTCGGGAATCCCTCAGAAGAGATAATGAATAGAAGTGGGGACAGGGGATCTCCTTGTTTAACACCACGTCCAACTGGAAAGAATCCAATCTGCTTGCCATTCAAGAGTATTGAGCATCGTGTTGAATGGAAATTATTTATGATAAATCGTACTAGCCTTTGATGAAATCCTAATTTGATCAAAAGGAGCTCCAAGTAGCGCCAACTTACTCGATCAAAGGCCTTTTCCATGTCCAATTTAACTAAAACATGTCCACCGCGTGGCTTCTTATCTATGATATGGACCATTTCTTGGGCCATTAAGATTTGCTCAGTGATGTTTCTACCATGCATGAATCCAGACTGCTCAGGGGAAATGATCTTTGGCAAAATTGGAGCCAATCTGGTTGAGATCAAACGAGTGATGACCTTTGAAATAAAATTCGTCAAGCAAATCGGCTTATAATCTGCAAAGGTCCTAGGAGCTTTGATTTTGGGGATGAGAACGATTGTTGCGGCTGCCATTATCTTTGGGACCATCACTCCTAGAAAAAATTCCTGAACAGCCTTTTGCACATCAGCATATATTAGTTGCCAAAAGTGTCTGTAAAAGGACCCTGGGTATCCATCCGGCCCGGCAGCACTACTCGGGCTTAGATCCCAAACTGCAGTTTTTATTTCTTGTAATGTAGGCATGCCCAAGAGGCTTTCATTATCCTCGGATGAGAGGACTGAGGGAACATATTGCAAGATAGAATCCACCTGTTGAACATCCTCCGAAGTGAACAATGTGGAGAAATAGCGAATTGCCTCAGATTCAATATCAGCGGGTTGTACACATTCAACACCATCATCCCTATGAATGGTTCGGATCATCAGTCTAGCACGTCTGCCTTTTACAGACTGATGATAGTACGCGGTGTTGGCATCCCCCTCTTTTAACCATTTGATATTGGCTTTCTGCTTCCAGTATAAGAAAGCTCGATTTTGTGCCAATTTGAGTTTTGCTTGACTGCAGTTATATTGCTCAAGGGTTTCCTCTATCTGCATGTCATCATAGGCCTTTTCATGGCTAATTGCATCCTCTTCAGCCATGGCCACAGCATCAAAAATATTTCCAAATACCTCTTTATTCCATTGTTGTAATTGCTTCCGTAATAGTCTAAGCTTTTCACAAAATCCCCACATGCCACCTACTGTTGGAAATGAACGCCACTGATGATGGACAAAAGAGTCAAAATCCGAATGTGTGGTCCAAACATCAAGATATCGGAATGCAGCAGGTGTTCGCGACACTGCAAGCTCACATTGCAAGAGCAACGGGCAGTGATCTGATGTGGTTCTAGACAGGTGTTGACAGTGAGCTGTTGGGTAGAGGTCAGTAAATAACAAGTTGCATAAATAACGATCCAGTCGACGGCAGACCCGTCCTAGGCCGCGTCCGTCACTCCATGTATATACTGACCCAGTGTATGGTATTTCCTGGAGGTCACGGTCTGCAATACAATTGTTGAAGTCTTGCAGTTGACGCAGTGAGGGGGTTGAACGTCCGCGGTGTTCCTCAAGATTACGGAAAGTGTTAAAGTCACCACCGACAAGCCATGGCAATTGTATTTGATCATGTAAATTGCGCAAATCAGTCCACAATGGCTGTCTAGCAGTGATGGTATGTAATGCATATACAGCAGTAATCCAGAATGGATCCCCAGTAGCAAGCCATGTCAATTTAAAAGAGCAATTTTGAATCCCATGCTGCGTCTCTTCCAAGGAAATAAGTGAATCCTTCCAAAAAAAACCAAATGTTATCGTTAAACACGGAAACTGCCTTAGAGAAACCAAAACGCAATCGATATGACGTTAAGTTTGTGACTCTTGATCTTGGTTCAATGATTATTAATCCATGCAATTTATATCGTCTAATTAATGAGAGAACCCTTATTTCTGAGGTGCGGAGACCTCTAACATTCCAAAGTAGTAACTTCATTGTATTAAAGGGTCAAAAGAGTTAGAGATTTGTGCTGCACGTAACCTGGTGATTCTGGGCGAAACCGTTGCAGCCTGCACAGGACGACGAAGCAATCTAGGCGGGGAGGATTCCTTGGGCACAGGTGCCACCGTGTTATCGCGACTAGCGTCCCAGTAGACAGATTGTATATTTTCTGCTATCTCATTAAGCAGTTCTACGTCATGCGCTTCAATGTGGCAAGCATGAGTTGTTGGTAACAATTCACTATCCGAGAGTGAGGTGAAGTCATGTTGCTTTGATACTTCATGGGTGATACAGTCATCCACCCCTTTTAGGCGGCATAAATCTTGTGTTGAGGAAATATTTGGAGTAACATGCATGTCTAGGGATCTAATATTGGCTGTTGATGTGGTTGTCTGATCTGACATGTTTGCTACTGATGTCAAGAAATACGCTTCTGGCTGGGCTGCTGGTGTAGTGGTGCTGCGTATTTCATGGTCCGGACCATCATGTGAAGTGTGCTTCTTTGGTGTCCATCGCTTTGATTTCTCTTGTTTTTCCTTCGATGGGTGTTGCTGTGTTTTTATTTTTTGATGTGGTGGTGGATCCGAAGGTATACCACAATCCTTTGTGTCATGACCCAGCCGAAAACAAGAGGAGAAGTAAGCAGGCAATTCTTCATACTCCACTGTTTGTGTAATAATCTTTGATGGCCCTTGAATATGAATGCGCTGAGATAAGTCCTGAGAGACATCTACCTCAACACAGATCCTTGCAACCGAAGGGCGGCTTATAGCAGTCGTGGCTGCGTCCAACTTTCTTGGAGTGCCTATCATGGACGCAATCTGAAAAAGGGCATCTTTTCGATGATAATAGATTGGAAGACCGGGAAAAGATATCCATATGGGAACAATAGGCACTTCTATAGAGGGATCATAGTCTAGAGTCCACTTCGTGACCCTCATGTGCTTGCCCGAAATTGTCCAGCTTTGGCGGGAAAAACAACGTAAATAATCTGGCTCATGATCAAAATGCAAAAGAACGTGTTTTTCATCCAAAAGACCAATCTTTACTGTTCCTGCGAAGCCAATGCGATCCACTGATGAGCGAATGGTGGCTATGGGTGGCCTGCCGAACCAGAAAGTTCCTATCAATGTGAGTTTGTAGGGTTCCGCTAGTGAATTGATCTCATCAGCAGTGAATGTGATCATAGGTCCTCCTTTGTATTTTTGAATTGTTTTTGGGAGAAGAGGGGCCGATGGAGAAGAAAAAAGGGATGCGAATGTTTTGGAGGCTGTGGGTGGCTGCGTGGACGACGCAGCGAGGGCCGGCGTTGTCATTGCTGGGAAAGATGATGAAGGAGAAGGCAGATTGTATGGTGATCAGCAGCGGCGAGCCACGCCGCCGCCTGGGAGGATCGCAGGGTTCCAGGCCATTTCTTCATATATATATATATATATGTGTGTGTGTGTGTGTGTGTGTGTGTGTGTGTGTGAAATAAATTACAGTTAAATATTGCACAAGTTGAGAACTCTTGAATCAAAGAATTACTCTATCTCTAATCCTTCTATCCAATCACAAGAAAAAAAATACACATTTCATCCCGAAGCTACACAATACGTAGTTTTCTCGGCCTAAGAGGAAGATGGCAATCTTATTCCGAGCATTTGCTGTTCTATTCCTCGTGTGTTTTGCCTCAGTGAATGAAGTGGTGTTTGGGAGCAGTGAAGAGAACAATATAGTACCAAGGTCCCGTTTTGGTGGGAGTTTAAAACAGTGCAATGTGGGATTAGGTCCCTGCAGCAGGGAGGGTTGTAATGAGACTTGTTGTGATGAGAAGTGCAAAAAACAACATAAAAGTCGCCAGTCTCCACATGGAACATGCATGGATTTTACTGGCATTGGATCCTATTGCATCTGCATCTGGGAATGCTAGACCTACAGTTGTCTTTATTGTTCTATTTAAAATACTAATATTTACCAAATAAAATTTCTTTCTATATTTTTTTTAAAAAAATAAATAAATTACAGTTAAATAATCTAAAAAGTTCAAACTATTATACTCCATAAACATTCACGGGCCTACAACTGATCGTCAATCACGTGTCACTACGTTGGTAACTCAGATAAAAGAATATACTTATTTTTAGCTAAGGCGATGACGTGGTAAACTTTGATTTACAGTCAACCACGTCGGTCAAAAACACGTTCTGCAGATGCCGCATGCTGTTATTCTGTTACTCTTTGTATGTGTTGTGAAACGAGTAATGAGTTAGGTTTAAGTCACGCCTACAAATTTACGTTCAAATACTTTAGCACAGAGTACCGTTTTCCCCTGCCATTTTTTTTTATAGTTCTAACGGATTTACATGTATTGTTTACAACATATTTTGTGGTAGTCTAAGATTCAGCAGTGTCTTCTTACTTTAAGCTATATATTTCTCAGCTCAAAAAGGAAAAAAATATGTATTTCTGAATTAAAGAAAAAAAATAAATCGTCCACACTCTTTTATTTGATGCTGGTGCTCGCTTTCTCCAACTTGTAGCTGAACGAATTGAGATAAAATTTTGACTAAGGCAAACGACGGGGATGTTTGATTCTATTCTTCGGGATATCTTTTGTTGGAAAAAGTATGTTAAAATACTTTCCGATGTGTTCCAAACTTATATAAAAAACTAGTAAATGTTGTTTGAGAGTTAGATTGTTGGTTTGAATGCCTTTAACTTCTAGAATATCACTTGGATCGTTATAAGTATAAGTTGGATCGAACCAAGTGAAAGCAGGAATAAAGTTAAAGCATTCTGGAAGACATCAATCGTTCAATGTACAAGACATCGATCGATCGATGTCTTGTACATCGATCGATCGATGTGATCGATCGATGCGCCAGCGGACAGAACCTTTCATGCTGAGTTGCATCTTTTGGTCCAAGAATCATCCACTTCAATTATGAACGTTATTCAACGGACTTAGAAGACCTGAAAACTGCTGAGACATGGTTTAAACTCTGATTTCTTCCATTCTAAAGCCTATATATACAAGGCTTGCATACTTTACAAATATAGAAAATCATCTTGCAAACTCCTTAGTGCAGAATTTTTCTCTCAGCAGTTTTTCTTCTTCCTTTCCTCTACTTTTATTCTCTTCAATTCTTAAGTTCATTCCCTTTCTCGTAGAGCAAACGAACAAGGGAAGCCGTTAAATCTTGGGAAGCATTCGCTTGTAGTTCACCTTGCTCATCAGTAGAGGCGAAATTGCTTTTAAGGACAGTGATTCTCATCACGTCTAGGCAATCGTTTTGTGTTGTTTGCTGTCATTGTTCTCAGATTTTCCTAACAATCTTAAAAGCAATTTACTGCGATGGCTTCCAAACAATCTGTTGTTCATGATATATCAAAACTAGAGCCTTTTGATGGAAAGTTCTTTAAGAGATGGTCTGCAAAGGTTCTCTTCTTCCTTGAGATGCTGTCTGTCTCCGACGTTCTAACAAAAGAGAGACCTACTGTTGATGGAGAAGCTCAGTATGATGCAGATAATATCACATGCAGAGGACATATTCTTCACTTCCTCTCAAATTCGTTGTTTGATATCTACGTCAAGTTTCAATCAGCGAAAGAAATTTGGAAAGCTCTTCAGATCAAGTATGGTTCTGAGGATGCAGGGAAAAGAAAATATGTGGTCCGCGAATTTCTCAAGTTTCAGATGGTTGACCACATATCTATCAACGATCAGATTCATCAACTGGTGGATAGTATTGAACAGGAAGGTATCAAGATTGATGAAACCTTTCAAGCTGCTGCTTTCATCGAAAAGCTTCCTTCCTCTTGGAACAAATATAAGAAGAGGGGCAAATACGACGACACCAAACTCTCTTTGGATAGTGTAATCAAACATATCCGTATAGAGGAAAGCAACAGGCTTGAAGATGCAAGCGGAGATGAAGGAGAAGTCAAAGCCAACATCGTCGAACATGTTGCGAAGAGGCCAAAGTTTCAATCCAACAAGCCTAAAGGTAAAGTGAAGTTGCAGGGACAATACAAAGCAAAACCAAAGGGCGCATGTTGGGTTTGTGGAAAGAAAGGTCACAAGGCGTTCTTTTGTAACAAGCGAAAAGGACAGTCGAGCAACCAAGCCAACCTTATAGAAGGACGTTCAGAGATTCAGGATGAGACAATCGCTGCAGTTGTCGTCGATGAGGTAAACCTTGTTGGAGGTGCGACAGAATGGGTGGTGGACACTGGAGCCACCAGACATATTGCAACCAGCAAAGATCTATTTCTTGACTATCAAGAGATAGGCAGTGGAGACCAAGTCTTTCTAGGGGATGCACGAGCGACCCGAGTTATCGGGAAGGGGAAAGTGCTCCTCAAGTTGACCTCTGGGAAAAAGCTGGAGTTGAGCAATGTGCTGCATGTTCCTACCATTCGGAGGAACCTTATTTCTGGAGCACTTCTGAACAAGGCTAATATTAAGCTTGTTTTGATTCTGATAAACTTGTGCTGTCTAGGAGTGGGGAGTTTGTTGGGAAAGGTTTTTGTTCAGAAGGGCTGTTTGTTCTTGATGCAGTTTGTTTAAATAATAAGAATGCATCTAGTTCTGTGTATGTTGTTGATTCTTTTGATTTATGGCATGCTAGACTAGGTCACGTTAATGTCGATGCAATTAGAAGGTTAAAGAATACCAATCTAATTGAATTAAACAATGAGAATAGTCTAACTAAGTGCCATTATTGTATTGAAGGGAAACATCATAAGAAACCCTTCAAGACGATAAATAGAGCAACCGAGAAATTAGAGTTGATTCACAGTGATCTAGGAGATTTTAAGAACACGATGAGTAAAGGTGGTAAACGATACTACATTACCTTCATAGATGATTTTTCCAGGTTTACTAAAGTTTACTTACTTAGTAACAAGGATGAAGCAGAAAGTATGTTCATCAAATACAAGAATGAAGTTGAGAATCAACTAGACAAAAGAATCAAGAAGGTAAGGTCGGATAGAGGAGGTGAGTATAGTACCTTATCTTTACAAAAGTTTTGCGAAGATAATGGCATTATACATGAGTTTACACCTCCGTATACTCCTCAATCCAATGGCATTGCTGAAACGAAGAATAGGACACTTAAGGATATGATGAATACAATGCTCTTAAACTCCGGATTGCCTAGTAATATGTGGGGTGAGGCTATACTTTCAGCGTGCCATATTCTTAATAGAATTCCTCATAAGAAAACCAGTTTGACTCCATATGAACTATGGAAAGGTTATGCACCCAACTTGAATTATTTGAAAGTGTGGGGGTGCTTGGCCGAAGTTGGAATTCCTGAGTTCAAAAGGAATAAAATTGGTTTCAAAACTAGAGATTGTGTGTTTGTGGGATATGCCTTGAATAGTGCTGCATATAGGTTTATGACCTTAGATAGTAGTGTGATTATGGAGTCTAAGGATGCAGAATTTTTTGAACTTGAGTTTCCAATGAAGAGAGATAAGGTGACTAGCATTAGTCATGAGCTTAGTGAAACTAGCAATAATGCTAATGACGAAATTGCTTCTTTACCTAGAAGAAGCAAAAGGCAAAGGGTTGAAAAGTCATTTGGAGATGACTTTATTACTGCCTTTATTTTGGAAGAAGATCCTAAGATTTACAAAGAGGCTATGAGTTCTATATACGTTAAGTTCTGGGAAGAAACTAAAGGCTGATGGATCTATAGATAAATTTAAGGCAAGGCTAGTTGCCAAGGGATTTACCCAACAAGAGGGTATAGATTATTTCGACACGTATTCTCCGGTAGCGAGAATAACGTCTATTAGGGTGTTAGTGGTTCTAGCTTCTATTAATAAGTTGGTGATACACCAAATGGACGTTAAAACGGCCTTTTTGAATGGTGATTTATATGAAGAGATTTATATGCACCAACCGGAAGGTATGATTGTTCAAGGACAAGAACATAAGGTATGTAGACTTAAAAAGTCCTTGTATGGCCTTAAACAAGCGCCAAAACAGTGGCATGAAAAATTTGATAATGCTATGATTTCTAACGGTTATGTTGTGAATGAAAGTGATCGTTGTATTTATAGCAAATTTGAAAATTCTTGTTGTGTCATTGTTTGCTTATATGTTGATGATATGTTGATTTTTGGGAATAACATGGATGTTGTGAATAGTACTAAATCATTCTTAAACTCCGTCTTTGATATGAAAGATATGGGTAAGGCTGATTTAATACTTGGTTTAAAGTTAGTCGAGAATTGTGGGGGTTATACATTATCTCAATCTCACTATGTTGAGAAAATGTTGAAACGGTTTAATTTCTTTGATGTTAAGCCCGTAAGTACTCCATATGATCCTACAGTACACTTAAAGAAAAATAGAAACAATAGTGTTTCACAAGTTGAATATGCTAGAATTATTGGAAGTGTAATGTATCTAATGAATTGCACAAGGCCTGATATAGCTTATGCCGTAAATAGGCTAGCAAGATATGCTCATAATCCAAGTAGTGAACATTGGATGGCCTTAGAAAGGTTAATGAGATATATCAAAGGAACAGTGGATCTTTGTCTTGTGTTTAGTGGTTTTCCGGCTGTGTTAGAAGGTTTCTGTGATGCTAATTGGGTGTCGGATAATGATGAGATTAATTCGACAAATGGTTATGTATTCACTTTAGGTGGTGGAGCCATATCTTGGAAATCCTCTAAACAAACGTGTATGGCAAAATCAACTATGGAATCAGAATTTATAGCTTCAGAACTTGTTGCAACTGAAGCTGAGTGGTTAAGGAATTTGTTGATTGATATTCCTTTGTGGTATAATCCTATGCCTTCTGTTTCCATACGTTGTGATTCTCAGGTGGCGATCGCTCGAGCGAAGAATAAGATCTACAATAGAAAGAGCCGGCATATCAGATTGAGACACAATATTGTGCGGGATTTAATTAGTTCAGGGGTGATTAACTTGGAGTATATAAGAACCAAGTTGAACCTTGCAGATCCCTTAACTAAAGGACTAAACAAGAAGTTAGTCCAACAAGCATCGAGGGGAATGGGACTGGTTCCACTGTTGTGAACTTTGTATGATGGCAACCCAACCCACTATTAGTAGAGATCCTATGAACGGGGTTCAATGTGGTAAAAACAAGTCATATAAAAGTTCTACGAGTACTATCATTTTGTCTCTTCCTATGGTGCTGTTGAAGATAATACTTACTGCAAATTGGAGAGGGTGAGATTTATTAGAATCTCTTAATGAAGTTCATAGCCATTTTGTATGGTGGTTTGCGCAGTACACACTTGATGAAATTCACCTATATAAGTGTGGAGATGGTGCCGCTTCCTAGGAGAGTTTGGAACAACTCATTAGAGCACTTATGAAAACCTGGGACTGGGTGCATGGCCGATATCGCACCACACCGCAAACTTGCCTGAAGCTAGTCAATGACATGTCAGTTGTAAGTTTATATAAACAATAGCGAGGTAAGATTCAAGACGTTTGTCATCTTATTTCCGTTTATATACTTCTTCTTGTACAAAGTGGCAATTCAAGACGTAAGTCACTGTCCATTATGTGTCATTGTCTTTGTTTAAAAGTAGAAAGGTTAGTTGATTAACGTTCGAGAGTGTTTGTATATAAGTTTGGATCATGTGGGGGATTGTTGGAAAAAGTATGTTAAAATACTTTCCGATGTGCTCCAAACTTATATAAAAAACTAGTAAAATGTTGTTTGGGAGTTGGATTGTTGGTTTGAATGCCTTTAACTTCTAGAATATTACTTGGATCGTTATAAGTATAAGTTGGATCGAACCAAGTGAAAGCAGGAATAAAGTTAAAGTATTCTGGAAGACATCAATCGTTCAATGTACAAGACATCGATCGATCGATGTCTTATTCATCGATCGATCGATGTGGGACAGTGTGATGCTGGAACTTTCTGTCCAACATAGATCGATCACATAGATCGATTGATGTGACATCGATTGATACTTGAATCGATCTATGTGAGACAAAATGAATTAAAGAATGATTTTGTCCGACTTCGATTGATCACATCGATCGATCGAAGTGACATCGGTCGATCGATGTGATCGATCGATGCGCCAGCGGACAGAACCTTTAATGCTAAGTTGCATCTTTTGGTCCAAGAATCATCTCCCTTCAATTATGAACGTTATTCAACGGACTTAGAAGACCTGAAAACTGCTGAGACATGGTTTAAACTCTGATTTCTTCCATTCTAAAGCCTATATATACAAGGCTTGTATACTTTACAAATATAGAAAATCATCTTGCAAACTCCTTAGTGCAGAATTTTTCTCTCAGCAGTTTTTCTTCTTCATTTCCTCTACTTTTATTCTCTTCAATTCTCAAGTTCATTCCCTTTCTCGTAGAGCAAACGAACAAGGGAAGCCGTTAAATCCTGGGAAGCATTCGCTTGTAGTTCACCTTGTTCACCGTTGGAGACGAAATTATTTTTAAGGACAGTGATTCTCATCACGTCTCGGCAATCGTTTTGTGTTGTTTGTTGTCATCGTTCTCAGATTTTCCTAACATATTTTCCCGTCCTTTGGACAGAATCAAATGAAGATATACATATATAAGTAAAAACCATAAATAAAACCATAAATGACACGTCTGCATCATAGAGATAAAAAAAATATGTTTTTTTAATTATCTATGTGAGACTGTCACTATCATTTTAATAAGACTAATGTATACTCAACCAACGGAGCATCCATAGAGTGACTGTTACTCAGAGGTAAGGCCTCGTCCATAACCATTTCAATATAATATCAACACTTAAAGAATAAATTAAAAACACTCATCATATAATAAAATTCGAATTTTTGACACTGGTGTGACATTAACAAACTAAAAAGTTAAAATTATGTGTTTTATCCAACAACCAAATACTATAACTACATAGACACTGCAAAAGATTATAACTACATAGACACTGCAAAAGATTAAATAAAACTATAGTCCTAACCTGCCTTTGTTTTAATATCTCTTTCAATATCTCTCTATTAAAAGATGTATGTTTGGACGGAAACAACTGTCCGTACGTCTGTGGAGAATACAGATTTCTTTCCGATAGAGGTAGGCCTCCACCAAGGATCTGTTTTGAGTCCATTTCTTTTCACAGTTGTCCTCGACGAGTTGTCAAAGACGATCCAATAGGCAGTTCCGTGGTGTATGTTTTTTGCTGATGATATTGTATTAGTCGCGAGAGTAGACATACTCTGAGTGTGAGACTAGAGCAGTGGAGATGAGCTTTAGAAGGAGAATGCCTGAGGATTAATCGTTCTAAGACCGAATATTTGCACTGGGACTTTAACGGCACATCCGACGGTGAGAATAGCCAGCTCACCATCGAGGGTCAAGTGGTACCACAGGTAAGTAAGTTTAAGTACCTAGGATCATTTGTACAGCAGGATGGGGACATAGATAGTGATATAGTGCACCGAGTTCAAGCAGGTCGGTGTAGGTGGAGAGCGGCCTCAGGGTGTTGTGCAACATGAATTTTCCAACTAAATTAAAAGAAAAATTTTATAGGGTGGCAGTGCGGCCGGCAGTGTTATATAGGACAGACTGTTGGGCCATGAAGAGGACACAGTCACAGAAGATGGAAGTGGCAGAGATGAGGATGCTGAGGTGGATGTGTGGGCATACAAGGCTAGACCGGCTCAGGAATGAGTAGGAAAAGGCTAGGGGTGGCTAGTATAGCGGATAAGATAAATTAGGGGAGATTGAGATGATTTGGGCATGCCAAGCGGAGACAGACAACGACGTCCGTCAGAGCAGTTGAAAGCCTCATTGTAGAGGGAAAAAGAAGTATAGACAGACCCAAACTGACTTGGGAGGAACAGACTAGACATGATCTACTAGATTTGCATCTCTCTGAGGACATGATCTAGGATAGGAGCTCATGGACGGTGGATTAAGATTAGCAAGATTTAGGTAGGATATATGACAACTTAGAGTATATAAAGGGACTTAGATACTCTCTCGACGTTAGGTTGACTTTGCATTTTTTTTTATGTTTGTCTTTGTCTTTCATTATTTGTTCGTTCATTAGGTGTACATGCAAGTACATATAGAGTCGGATGTCTCACTGAAAGCGAACTTTCTATCCTTTAGGATGAATGTTTTTTTTGCTGCCTTTCACCCTTTCCAGACCCTAGCAATAGCTTTTGCTGTTGTTGGGATATGTTGGGTATGTGTTGTTGTTGTTGTTAATATCTCTCTAAAAGTAATTTTTTTCATTAATGATGAAGATTATGTGTTGAAAAGCAAAAGAAATTGGAAAATGATAAATTAAATTCTTCAGGTGTTTTTTCCTCTTTCCTATAAAAATATAAAGCTATTATAGAGCGAAAGACCGAATCCTTGGCCAAGAGGTCTTCACTGCTCCAGTCCTATGGAACTGCAGCTATAATGTAAATCAAGAACTCAACGGCCTCCTAAACTAGTAAGTGTTATCAAACAACTCTCACAATGAGCTCATTGTAAGACAGACCTACAATCCAACATCTAATTAGGCCGGATTCAAGTATTTGGCCTTCAGACCTAGATAATAGTATTGATTCCATGTTATGTATGTCTTAGTTCGAACTTGCATTCCTACCACAAAATCTCAAAGGTTCCGTTAGCGTTAAATATAAAACTATTTAGTTTACAAATGTAGGAGAGAGATGCAAAAGAAATGTATGAAGAAGATAAGGTGGGTGATTTCAAACATGTACAGTAGACATGGCCATTTTCGATTTTAACTCAAGCAAGAACCAGAATCAGGAGCAGATGAATTAATGTTTGTGTTTTTCTCAAACCAAACCGAAACCGACGTTCAGGTTTAGCCAAAACAAATCAAAATTGGCTGGATCGAAAGGTTTCAAGTTGGAGTTTAACCCGGCCGTTTGTTTAAATCAATAAATTATTATCTTTTTATCTTGAATAATTTAAACATTTTAACCTTATTAGTTTTTGAAATGCTTTAAATGTAAACTTTTTTAGGTTGGGTACTATATTCCTACTCCCAGTATACAGTATTGTTGTCTATGTTTCTTTACTCCAGCATAGAATGTGCTAAAATAGTATAGATAAGTACATTAAGATATGAAGATAATCATTCTCTTTTCTTCGGCATATACAGTTAGTTGAAAATGATTGATAACACCAAGTAAAATGCAATAAGAAGACACCATGATTACCTTCATTGCTTGCGACACAGAAAATATGTCATATGATTAACTTCAGTGAAATCTTAAACTAGAAAATACGAAACCAAATTGAAAAATTAGAAATAAGCCAAAATTAGAAAATACGAAACGAAAATAAAATCGGAACAGATAGTTGATTAGAACCGACACCACCGAGCTATGTAAAGTTCTTTGTTTGAGATATACCATATAAATAGAGAATTTGGCACATTACAAAGATTGCAACTAAAATATTTTGTCTACGACTTCAACCTCGACCAGTGAAATAAAACTTTATTCGCGTAGCTATATAAAGTTTATATTCAAATTTGTCATTTTTCTTTAATTTTTAAATTTACATCGACTCTCGACAAACCGTCACCATTAATGTACAACCGAAAGCATTGGGAAGTCTATGACCACTCAAGTTGCAAAAATGTGCCTAAGCCAATGCGACCAATACGTTTCAGGTTTGGATCCGACTGTCATTAACCGACGTGATCACTAATCGTGTTTTATTACATGATCAGTAGAAAGGGCTATTGGTTGAACCCAACCAGTAAGGGTCTCTGCCACATCCAGTACAAAGATAGTGTAGGGATGTAAATCAGGTATCCAACGGTCCGCTAGCAGGAGTTTGATCATGTACACAGTAGTCTGCATTAGGAGCCCCCAGCACTGCAGGCAAGCTTACAGGCCAAGGGACTCCCACACTATGCAATTGCTGAGAAGGGGCTTTCTTGCCTTTGGCAAAAATTGAACCCCTGACCTTCCTTTCGAAAACCCCTGCCCGTAACCAATTGGACTATGTCCTGGAGACAGAAATAGCTATTGGTGAGAGTATAGATGGACTTTGGGGGGGGGGGGGGGTGACTGTTGGTATAAGTAAAGATGGTCATGCTGATTTACAGGTGAGCAGATTTCACCCTGTACGTTTCTGCTTGGCTTTAAACAATAATCAGACAGATATTACCATATTTTCTTTTTTTTTTAAATAAAATAAAAATTGGATGAAAGATTATTCTATCTTTTACGTATGCCTTTTCTTTAAGGTTAATTACTTTTTGCTCCCCTAGCGTTTGGCATAATAGCCAATATACTCCTTAATGTTGAAAGATACACCTTTACCTCCCTTGATGTTTGAAAAATATACCCTTGCACCCCTTGATTTAATTAAAAAAATGTTATTCAAATATATATAATGTGAATAGCCTATTTTGCCCGTCTTCTTCATCTTCTTCATCTCCCTTGCCCCGCCCCCACCAGCCGCCGGCAGAGCTCCCTCTCCCCTGCCCCGCTCCCACCCGTGAAGAGCCTTCTTCATCTTCTTCATCTTCTTCATTCCACGAGTACACCAGCCCAGCCTCACCTATCCTCCTTCCGCCATGTCCACCACTGCTCATCCGCCCACCAGAGCCCCCTCCAAATATCCTTCATCCCTGCTGCCGCCGTTCTCCAACCAAAGCTAGTTCGCCCCTCCACTTACCAGAACTTCTCCATCTAATCTCTACCACTATCCCTGATAAACCAGAATTAATTGACTGTTAGTCAACAACAACGGTACAACCCCTGCAGTTCAGCATTCAAGCACTGCTGTTCAGCCCATATTACACTTTGACTGAGCCCCATGACTGTAGCGCCCCGGCCCGATACCGTCATCGGAACCAGTGCACCCGCCGTAGTCTACTATGAGAACTACGAAGCGTCAAAGCAGATCAAGTGTACATCATTCACGACGTAAGATAAATCAGCGGAAACGTCATCAAATTTAAAACTTTATCATCATTAATACAACCAGAAAGTACAACGGAACTAAAAGGGTGTTCAGACAACTGTCTAACTTATCCTCCAGTACAACATAATAAACATCGAGTTTTCCAACATAAAGAAAGTAAGCAACCGTCTATCTACTTCCATGTCCATCATCCCACTGAACCCACTCGCCATCGTCTTCGATAAATATCATTTCATATTCTGGCTCACCTGAAAAGGAATAGAGTATCTGTTCTTAGCGAAATTATCGCCAGCAAGTAACCCGTCTATACACCTTACGGGATCACACACGACGAGTCACCAGTGTACAAGTCATTGCCCAAAATAAGGTGCTCGGGTTAGCAAATAGCATCTTTATAAGAATTCCTCAAAACAGATAGATCACATAAATGACATGCGGATACGAGAACAAACATGTATTAAACAACATATCACATAAATAAGACATAGACTAATCACATATCTTGCATGTCAAGTCTTATGTTTCGTGTATCATGATGCATGTACTTCTTTCAAACCACACACAACACCCATGCATATGTCTTCTTTCATAAACATGTCATGCGTGTCATTTCACAAAGCATTTCATAACTCTTCCTATCATATTCTTCGCGTAGCAGAACTTTATACCCTGTGGGTGATCAGTCCACAGCAAACAGAACTTTATACCCCGTGCTGAAAGGTCCACGGCCCCATAACATATAACTTTATACCTCGTGCTGAAAGGTCCACGGCCCCATTACATATATCATATATCCGTGCTGAAAGGTCCACGGCCCCATAAAATAACTTTATTTTCCGTGCTGATAGGTCCACGGCCCCATAAAATAACTTTATTTTCCTTGCTGATAGGTCCACGGCCCCATAAAATACTTTATATCCTGCTGTTGATTCACATATCACGCTTTTATACCCTGCTTTCGCAGGCGTGACTTTTATACCCTGCGATCAACCAGCAGCCATTTTGTCTTTCGAAAACTTTAAACCTTTCTTGTGAACACATGTTCTTTCGCAAAGCAAATCTCAAATCAAATGCAAGTGCACATGTCATGATGCGGGATGCACATGTAACTTCGTATCAAACATGTAACACACACACACATACATCTTACATATCAAGTATACGGTCTTGCACCTCAAACACTCCATGTTCGTATCTTTCCAAGTCCATCCGTCTTACTAATTCACTCAGGATTCAATCTTATACTTACTTCATCAAACTTACCATCTACTCCTCAATTATACCTCAAATACCCTTGCATTGTATGTTCAAAAGAAGTGTATAAAGTTACTACACATACATAGGGCGCCTAAAGGGTCAAAAAGACTTCCAGTATACTTGGAACGCCACATGAGGCGCCTAAAGTGACATAGAGCGCCTATACTAGGCGTTCAAAGTGTTCGGGGATGTTCCGTAGACATTGAACGCCTACATGAAGCGCCTAATGTGACATAGAGCGCCTTATGTAGGTGTTCGAAGTGTTCGGGGATGATTCAGGACACATTGAACGCTACATTAGGCGTCTAATGCGACATAGAGCGCCTAATGTAGGTGTTCGAAGTGTTCTGACGGTTCTAAACTGCAGTTTTTCTGTAGGGGAAAGCTTCAGGACACATTGAACGCTTCATTAGGCGCCTAATGTGACTTGAAGCGCCTAATGTAGGTGTTCGAAGTGTTCTGACGGTTCTAAACTACAGTTTTTCTGCAGTAACTTCCACCCAACACCTTTCTTCTTCAACCCCTTCATGTTCAACCCTTCAAGATCCATCTTAGCTCCTGGATTCATCATGCTTAACACACAACTAACATGATTGGATTCTTAAACAAGTAAACCAGTATCCCATTAACCTTCTAACACCCACAACCTTCAATAGATATCTTCAAACCTTCCAACCTAACAAGTCTTCCAACAATGTCAACGTTCATCCTTCCACACCCTGCAAACACACTCAAAGCATCTAAGGTGTAATCACCATCTTAAGAACTTACATAAGAACAATGAATATATCACGTATAACACTCTTGTGGGCATATTTAACAACAAAGATCACAACATAACCATTTTCAGATATTGGCCCAAAGAACATAACTTTACTCAATCAACAACAACAATTACATGTATAGTAAAACATTTAGCATAGACAAATCAAAACTACTAATGTGTGATCCAAGTTTTCTCTTTGTAAGAACATAGGGCCTAATGTATCAAAATTTGCGTAAAGCGTATAGAAAGATTACTTGCCTTTGTTTCTAGTTAGCCTTACGAGTGTACTGCAGGATTTCAAGAAAGGTTGCACCTAGATTGACCGCTCTTTCTTCCTTTTCTTCTTCTCTTCTTCTTCTTTCTCTTTTCTCCTTCTCTTTTCTCTCTAGGCATTTTCCCCTCTCTTTTGGCCTTGTAACCGTTGGCACCATAGTATAAGGGGAGTTATACTAGATTTTGTAACTCCCCATCATTTAAGTGGGGAGGGCGTTTTGGGTATTTTAGCCTAATTTTCCTTAATTCAGCTTTTTGATTATTTTCCATCTATATTTTATTCAATTATGCCTCATAAATCTATATAATTAATCAATTATACTTTAAGTTGATTCCTAATTATTTAATGTCGGACCCAAAAGTTGCGGGGTATGACATTCCACCCCCCTTACAAAAAGTTTCGTCCTCGAAACTTGCGTACCGTAGTTACGAAGTTGAGGATACCTCCCTCGCATCTGTTCTTCGAGTTCCTAAGTGGCCTCACGTTCCGTGTGTTTGCTCCACCCGACATTCATATAAGGGATCTCCTGCTTCCTCAACACATGTTCCTTCCGGTCTACTATCCTCACTGGTGCCTTTTTATAAATAACATCACTTTTGAGTTTCAAAGGTTGCGCTTCGAGCACGTGGCTTGGATCTGTCACGTGCTTCCTTAACTGTGATACGTGAAAGTCGTTATGAACTTGCACTTATACCGGAGTTAATGCCAACCTATATGTCAAAGCTCCCAGCTTCTCAAGTATCTCGTAACGACCCATAAAGCGGGGCTTAGTTTACCTCTGATTCCGAATCTCATAGCACCCTTTGTAGGCGATACTCTTAAATAGACCTTTTTCACCTACATTAACTCCAAAGGCCGTCGCCTGGCATCCGTCCAACGTCTGCTGCGGTCCTGAGCCGTCTTAAGTCTATCTTGAATGATTTTCACATTTTCTAACGTCTTCTCAAGTAACTCAGATCCTGTGAGGGTCCTCGCACCAAATTCATCTAATAAACGAGGGACCTACACTTCTCTCTATACAACGCTTCGAAAAGAGCCACGTCACTTGCATGGTGGTGACCGCTATTATACGAGAACTCCATTAATTTAATCATTCCATCCCAACTTCCTTTGAAGTCTAGGACACAAGTCCCTAACATGTCTTCTAGGGTCTGAATAGTCCGCTCAGATTGTCTATTGGTTCGGAGATGATACACTGTACTTAACCTTAATTCCGTCCCCATGGCTCTCTAAAATACTGTCCAGAGCTTGGCAGTAAACCGTTGGTCTCGGTTAGGCGCTATGCTCATCGGAACACCATGCAGGCTGACAAATGTTGACCATATCCAAATTTACCAACTTATCGAGAGATGCTTCCCTCGAGACAGGTAGAATATGTGTAGACTTGGTCAACCGATCCACAATCACCAAAATCATGTTATATCCACGTATTGTTCTCGGTAAACCAGTCACAAAGTCCATTGTGACACATTCACATTTCTACTCTGGAATCTCCGACAGCATCGATAATCCACCAGGTCGTTGGTGTTTATCTCCACTTACTGACGCACCAGACATCCCTCAAATCTCCACAATATGCATCTTCATCTTACACCACCAATAGTATTGTCATAGATCCATGTACATTTTGGTGCTACTAGAATATATCGATAACCTTGAGCTGTGAGCCCCTTGCAATATTTCTTTCCTTAGCTCATCTAAATCAGGCATACACACATTTTTTTCTAAACATAAGCGCCTGTCCTCATTGGTCTGAAATCCATCAACCTGACTATGCCTCAGTTTCCAAGCAATATCACCCACAGTCTTATTCTTCTTTTGAGCTTCTTTCACCTAATTCATCAAACTTGAGATGACGGTCTATAATGCGAAAACATTAACGATAGAGTCAACCAAATTCAAGTCAAATTCTTCTATTTCTCTCTCAAGTGATGAGTGTCGCGCATGGTTAGATTCTCTGCTTAATACATCTACCACTTTATTAACTTTTCCGAGATGGTAATTAATGGTCATGTCGTAGTCCTTTAGTTGTTCCCACAATCTTCGCTGCCTCATGTTTAGCTATCTCAAAGCTTGCGCGATAACTTATTCGTGTTGTACCAAAACACAACCTACAAGTGAAGTATCAAACTAAACTTGATTTGGATGGAAAATCATAACCTATGTTACAGTTTACGTACCTAAGCCCTTTTTTTGGTGCATCACTATAGGTCACAAACCCTTCAGTTCCAGAGGGTTGAGCCAATACTGGAGATGTGTTTAATCTCTTATTAAACTACGTGAAGCTTTTCTCACATTCCGCCGTCCACTCAAGCTTGAACTTCTTTTGAGTACGACGACTGAGAGGCATTGCTACTATCAAAAATCCCTCGACAAACCTCATGTAATTACTAGCTAGACCCAAGAAACTCCGCACATCGATGACATCCATGGTCTAGACCAATCGGTGGTAACTTCAACTTTCTTTGATTCAACGGCAACGCCAAACCCCTTCAAAGATTACATCTTCCATCTCATGATTCTTTCCTGACACTTGCTTCAATCGATAGTAAGTGTTGTGTAAAATCATAATTTGTTCTTGGGTGCTTGGACATGGTACTGAGTTTCTAACTATTCCGGTGAACCATAAAGGCGCTTAACGCATCCGTTTGCCATGAAAGAGTGGTTCACTCCGCTATTTCAAAGTACATTGGCCAATATCTTATTCACTAAAATTGTACATCATACTCGTCGATAGCTTCTTAGTTATCTGTATCAGTCATAACATGGACGCGGTATTCGTTATCGGCTGCTGAGTCACCTCTTCCCGAGCATTCTTCCTCATCTCTGGAAATCTCTAATGAGACAACCCACCGGCCTGTGTTGGTAACATACTCTTGCCAACTTCCCACATTCCCATCATGACTCTTATTGCAATGCAGCAACTCCTATGGCCTGTCACCAACTCCACTCTCCTCTTTTGATCTCTAACCTTTGTCAGAGTATCCTGCATCGGCCATCTCCTGCCGCCACTCTGCGGAAATCACTCTCGACGTGAAAGCACGTGTCCATCATGTCCTCTTTGGTTCTCCTCCCAGCACTTACAATTGCGGACTGGATTCTTGAGAACAAATCTCGCTCGAACTTCATCATCTCTAAGCGATTATCTTACATAATCGTAGGAGCGAATTAACCCAACGCATGGAAACAGTCGGCATACTCCGACACTGTCATCCGACCCTATTTCAGCCTGCTGGACGCCCTTATCTTGTCTAAGCTTGCTATCTCGGGCACGTAATCCTGCAGAGAGGCATATCGCAGAATTGTGTCCCAGAGATCAATGGGGTCTGGAATTTAAATTATTATAGAAATTTAAATGATATACGCGCTCGCACACACCTAACCCAGATCATACTTATACTATAGGAAATCATCCCTTATACCTAAGGGTCAAACTTAAGGGAAAATCACATCTTAATTTGCTATAAGATCATGAACCTAAGTTTCCGAGATAGATCTGAAGCCTAGTCTCTGATACCACCTGTAGCGCCCCGGCCCGATACCGTCATCGGAACCAGTGCACCCGCCGTAGTCTACTATGAGAACTACGAAGCGTCAAAGCAGATCAAGTGTACATCATTCACGACGTAAGATAAATCAGCGGAAACGTCATCAAATTTAAAACTTTATCATCATTAATACAACCAGAAAGTACAGCGGAACTAAAAGGGTGTTCAGACAACTATCTAACTTATCCTCCAGTACAACATAATAAACATCGAGTTTTCCAACATAAAGAAAGTAAGCAACCATCTATCTACTTCCATGTCCATCATCCCACTGAACCCACTCGCCATCGTCTTCGATAAATATCATTTCATATTCTGGCTCACCTGAAAAGGAATAGAGTATCTGTTCTTAGCGAAATTATCGCCAGCAAGTAACCCGTCTATACACCTTACGGGATCACACACGACGAGTCACCAGTGTACAAGTCATTGCCCAAAATAAGGTGCTCGGGTTAGCAAATAGCATCTTTATAAGAATTCCTCAAAACAGATAGATCACATAAATGACATGAGGATACGAGAACAAACATGTATTAAACAACATATCACATAAATAAGACATAGACTAATCACATATCTTGCATGTCAAGTCTTATGCTTCGTGTATCATGATGCATGTACTTCTTTCAAACCACACACAACACCCATGCATATGTCTTCTTTCATAAACATGTCATGCGTGTCATTTCACAAAGCATTTCATAACTCTTCTTATCATATTCTTCGCGTAGCAGAACTTTATACCCTGTGGGTGATCAGTCCACCGCAAACAGAACTTTATACCCCGTGCTGAAAGGTCCACGATCCCATAACATATAACTTTATACCTCGTGCTGAAAGGTCCACGGTCCCATTACATATATCATATATCCGTGCTGGAAGGTCCACGACCCCATTACATATATCATATATCCGTGCTGAAAGGTCCACGGCCCCATAAAATAACTTTATTTTCCGTGCTAATAGGTCCACGGCCCCATAAAATACTTTATACCCTGCTATTGATTCACAGATCACGCTTTTATACCCTGCTTTTGCAGTCGTGACTTTTATACCCTGCGATCAACCAGCAGCCATTTTGTCTTTCGAAAACTTTAAACCTTTCTTGTGAACACATGTTCTTTCGCAAAGCAAATCTCAAATCAAATGCAAGTGCACATGTCATGATGCGGGATGCACATGTAACTTCGTATCAAACATGTAACACACACACACATACATCTTGCATATCAAGTATACGGTCTTACACCTCAAACACTCCATGTTCGTATCTTTCCAAGTCCATCCGTCTTACTAATTCACTCAGGATTCAATCTTATACTTACTTCATCAAACTTACCATCTACTCCTCAATTATACCTCAAATACCCTTGCATTGTATGTTCAAAAGAAGTGTATAAAGTTACTACACATACATAGGGCGCCTAAAGGGTCAAAAAGACTTCCAGTATACTTGGAACGCCACATGAGGCGCCTAAAGTGACATAGAGCGCCTATACTAGGCGTTCAAAGTGTTCGGGGATGTTCCGTAGACATTGAACGCCTACATGAAGCGCCTAATGTGACATAGAGCGCCTTATGTAGGTGTTCGAAGTGTTCAGGGATGATTCAGGACACATTGAACGCTACATTAGGCGTCTAATGCGACATAGAGCGCCTAATATAGGTGTTCGAAGTGTTCTGACGGTTCTAAACTGCAGTTTTTCTGTAGGGGAAAGCTTCAGGACACATTGAACGCTTCATTAGGCGCCTAATGTGACTTGAAGCGCCTAATGTAGGTGTTCGAAGTGTTCTGACGGTTCTAAACTGCAGTTTTTCTGCAGTAACTTCCACCCAACACCTTTCTTCTTCAACCCCTTCATGTTCAACCCTTCAAGATCCATCTTAGCTCCTGGATTCATCATGCTTAACACACAACTAACATGATTGGATTCTTAAACAAGTAAACCAGTATCCCATTAACCTTCTAACACCCACAACCTTCAATAGATATCTTCAAACCTTCCAACCTAACAAGTCTTCCAACAATGTCAACGTTCATCCTTCCACACCCTGCAAACACACTCAAAGCATCTAAGGTGTAATCACCATCTTAAGAACTTACACAAGAACAATGAATATATCACGTATAACACTCTTGTGGGCATATATCACGTATAACACTCTTGTGGGCATATTTCAAAGCATCTAAGGCGTATAGAAAGATTACTTGCCTTTGTTTCTAGTTAGCCTTACGAGTGTACTGCAGGATTTCGAGAAAGGTTGCACCTAGATTGACCGCTCTTTCTTCCTTTTCTTCTTCTCTTCTTCTTCTTTCTCTTTTCTCCTTCTCTTTTCTCTCTAGGCATTTTCCCCTCTCTTTTGGCCTTGTAACCGTTGGCACCATAGTGTAAGGGGAGTTATACTAGATTTTGTAACTCCCCATCATTTAAGTGGGGAGGGCGTTTTGGGTATTTTAGCCTAATTTTCCTTAATTCAGCTTTTTGATTATTTTCCATCTATATTTTATTCAATTATGCCTCATAAATCTATACAATTAATCAATTATACTTTAAGTTGATTCCTAATTATTTAATGTCGGACCCAAAAGTTGCGGGGTATGACATTGACATCCTTTTTACTATCAAAGAATAGGCCAAGGACTGCACCTCGGCACCTAACTTCAACCTCAGCCTCAGCCTAAGCGTTACGCTCCAGATCACTTCGGCCAGATTCAACACTGTACTTTGGAAAAGCCTGGTTTTGCACTTCGGCGAAGGAGTCAGGCACAACATTACATCGTAGAACCATCAGGCACAAGTGCAGTTCAAAAAAAGAGTATACGTCTGGCTATTCAGCCTGTACACGCCAAAGTCACTTCAACCGACCTACTAGTCACATCAGCCGGCCTACGGTCACATCAGCAGACCTACTGCGTTATAGGTCTTCTGCCCCAAGCAAATATCTTATCCGCTATCAGAGGCCAAGGGCGGGGAAAAACCAATAAAAGCAAGCCAAGGAAGACCAGAAAGGGGATCCGGAATTCTTGGAGAACAACTGGAGCATTACTTCCAGAAGTCCATCTCGGCCAAACACAAAAACTCACAAACTCAGTGAGATCTTTTTCAGGTTTTATCTAAACATCTATTCCATCATAAATTGCATAGGCAAAATACCCATAACTGACTTAAGCGTCGGAGGGTTTTTTCCGGGGCAGCGTCCTGGGAACTCTAACGTTTTTCTTCTTTCTCAGGCTCCATAGACGGATTCATACAGAGGATTAACGGCATAATTCTCAGGTCATCTCTGATCCATCCGGTGAGCGATTCAGGCCTCATCATTTGGTGCTAGAAGGAGGGCCCTCAATTCCTTAAAAAAGCTACCTAAGGCTTTCTTAATTTTGATCCTACCGAGCTATTGAGAGAAAGATGGATAAAAAGGATGTAAAAGGGTCCAAGCAACCTATGACGTCTAAGAGAAGTCAAAGATCTTCTCAACAACAAACAGAATAGTGTTCTACAGAGCCGGGAGAATCCTCAACTCCTACAATTGCCTTCACATACGAAGAGCATATGCGAGCCATACACTATGTGGCTCAAAACCCCGGTGTGTTCCAAGCTGTAGTGAGGGAAATGAAGGGGAAAGCTTCTGCAGCAAGGTCCAGTGGGTCTCACTCCAGTAACTCTCACCCACAGGAACATCTGGAGTACTCTCTAACTCGGCTTGACTATCACCCCAGGCGTCAGGCCGAATTTGTGGCTAAGGCTGAGTGTTCAGGACAAGGGCCTAGCCACCAGAGCTAAAAACGCACTCAAAAAGCATCTTTGCCATTCAAACATGGCAGAGAAGTTGACAATAAAAGCAAAGCCCTGCTGCAAGAAAGGTGCTCTGTCAAGATTCGGTTAGGAGGCCGAGGGAAAGAAAGGAACTCTCTGTTGGCTTCAAAAGCCCATATTCTTTCCTACATGAGGAAGAAGTCCCTAGCAAGGGAACCTCAGCCCCTGGCTTGCTGGACAAATCCACAAAAGAGATCATCGACTGTATTTCTTTTATCATCACGATATTGGGCATGATACAAAAGACTGTAGGCAGCTTGGACAGGAAATTGGGCGTTTAATCGAGCTTGGTCACCTACAACGGTTCTATAATCCAAGGTCAAGGTTGCACAATAGGCTGGACTATGGCAGGCCCCCTCCGGATGAGAATTGCAAACCTGGGCCTCATCACGGGTTACCAAGAGATGAGGATTCAGGTTCCGATGAAAAGGGGCTACGGGTTCCTGGGCGAACAAGGCTGACTTGACAGCAAGAGTCTGTGATTTAAATAGGATTTATTGCCTCTCGCATACATCTGGAATTTTTTCAGCTCGGCCTTGCATTATTAAAGGATCAATCTTTTGTTAGACTCCCGCACGGCTTTGTTCGGCTTCACCATATGGTGAATGAAGAAACTCCTCTAGACAAGAGGAATATTTTACGCTTACCTAGCATCCACTCTATAACTCATAGTGGAAGTGGGGCATAACTCAGCAGGTCTGAGTGAGTTGAGCAGGTCTCAACATATTGGGACAGGTTTCCCTATGTTTCACCTCAGCAGGTCTGGGAGGGTTGAGCAGGACTCAACATATTGGGGCAGGTTTCCCTATATTTCACCTCAGCGGGTCTGAGTAGATTGAGAAGGACTCAACATATTGGGACAGGTTTCCCTATGTTTCACCTCAGCAGGCCTGAGTGGGTTGAGCAGGACTCAACATTTGGGACAAGTTTCCCTATATTCTGCCTCAACGGGTCTGAGTAAGTTGAGCAGGTCTCAAAAATTGGGACAGGTTTCCCTACATTCTACCTCAGCAGGTCTGAGTAAGTTGAGCAGGACTCAATAATCGGGCCAGGTTTCCCTACATTCTACCTCAGCAGGTCTGAGTAAGTTGAGCAGGTCTCAACATATTGGGACAAGTTTTCCTGTATTTTACCTCAGTAGGTCTGAGTGGGTTGAGCAGGACTCAACATTTGGGGTAGGTTTCCCTATATTTTACCTCAGCAGGACTGAGTAAGTTGAGCAAGTCTCAACATTTGGGACAGGTTTCCATATATTTTACCTCAGCAGGTCTGAGTGGGTTGAGCAGGACTCAACATTTGGGACAGGTTTCCCTACATTCTACCTCAGCAGGTCTGAGTAAGTTGAGCAGATCTCAACAATTGGGACAGGTTTCCCTATATTTTACCTCAGTAGGTCTGAGTAAGTTGAGCAGGACTCAACATTCGGGACATGTTTTCCTACATTCTACCTCAGCAGGTCTGAGTAAGTTGAGCACGTCTCAACATTTGGGACAGGTTTCCCTATATTTTAAATCAGCAGGTCTAATTAAGTTGAGCAGGTCTCAACATTTGGGACATGTTTCCCTATATTTCACCTCAGTAGGTCTGAGTAAGTTGAGCAGGTCTCAACATATTGGGACAGGTTTTCCTATTTTTCACTTCAGCAGGTCTGAGAGAATTGAGCAGGACTCAACATTCGGGACAGGTTTCCCTATATCCTACCCCAGCAGAGCTGAGATGGTTGAGCAGTACTCGATTCAACAATGTTCATTACAGATCCAATATGTGACTCATCCATCAAGTAACAGGTTTACTTATCCAAAATTTATTAAAGCACAGCAAAGTTGCAGTTCTGTCAAGTAGCGTAACACTTTTGGCAAAGTCAAAGGTTGAGGCCGAAGCTCAATACTTGTGGAAAACTCCAGCGTAAAAGCAACTAAAAAGCTCTTTGGCAGAGCCGAAGACAAAGATTAGATACGGAGGATATTTTAAAGTACTTTGGCAGAGCAGAAGACAAATACTTGCTTAACTATGGAAATAGAGCAAGCAAAGTCTCTCAAGCCAAAGACAAATACTTGCATTGACTATGGAAATAGAGCAAGTAAAACTTCACATGCAGAAGACAAAGTTAAGAAAATTGAAACAAGCTGAAGAGCACGAGTTGGAAAAAATTGGATTTTCATTAAGAAGTTTATCTATTACAACTACAAAGATTACAAAAGAAAGGAAGATCCTATGTTACTCTTCATCGTCTTCATCGTCCCTGAGATCGGATCCATTCTTAAAAAGCTCCAGCTGGTTCTCAAGTAAGCTTCCAGCCTCAGGGTTGTAGAGTTCAGCAATTTGAGGATGACTTTTGTCCAGGTTTGGGCAGACTTCAGAGCAAGTGTGATTGCCCAAATCTGTCCAACAGCTATCGTTGAACCATGTATCTTCAAGAAGTTACCAGTACTTAAACTGCCTGAACTCAGTAATGGCAGTTTTCTTGATTTCCTCAGCCTGAAGTTCAAATTTAAGGAGGAGATCTGCTTTGCTCTTCCGTTCTACTTCTAGTTGCTGGTTCAGTTCAGCTTTGCTATTGGATAGCTCTTGCTCGAAAGTACTAAGTTCTCTCTGGTAAAACTCTAGCTCAGCCTGGGTTCTGGATGACACCAATTCAGCACTGGCTACCCTCTCCTTCAGCTCAATCACTTGGGAATTTGCAGTGGTCAACTTAGTGTATGAATCTTGTTTCCCCACTCGAAGTCTGGAATTTTATTCAGTGAGAACGACCACCTTAGACTTCAGGTTGTTCACTTGAGCTTCCAGCTGATTCAACCTCAAATTGCTGGGCCTTGCCACCTCTGCCAACCCGTCATAGGCATTTCTGAGGTTGGCATTGATCTTAGAGAGTTGGACAAATTTGGCACGCAACTCTTCAGCCCGTTTGAGTATGTTATACTCTTGAACCCGGAACTGTAGAAATCAGGTTGGTTAGAGAAAACATAAGTGATCAAGCTAAAAAAGATGGAGAATACTGGGAAATCTTACCATGGACATATCGATTGCGAATGAATTCATGGCAGTATCCCAGTCTAGACTGCCATAAAGTTGCCAATCGTGAGGCAACACTGACATCTCAGTTACTTTCCTAGCTACACTAGAATTTGCAGCAGTGTCAGCGAAAGAGAACTCCAACGTCCTCGTGCCTCGACGGTTTCGTAGGGAAGACTCTTCCTCTGGCGCATTTACCCCGGAAGTCTCTCCTAAGAACTCAGAGGAGGGACCAGCCTCATTAGAAACCCGTCTTGGTGGAGGCATAACTTCCTCTTCGGCAATTGGAGAGGAAGAAATCAAGATGGGGGCATCAATTCCCCCAATTCCATCGTCTGGATGAGCTGAAGCTAGGGCAAGGACTTGAGCTTCAGCCTGGATGGGATTATCAAGAGTTCCAACTGGAAAAAAAAGGTCAAGTGATTAAATGGAGACAAAATATGTTCAAGACCAACGTAGGGCAAAAATCCTATCTGGAACTTCGGTCTCTGGAGTCATCTGCACCTCGGAAGGAGCTCTGGCAGAGGTCTGCCCCGAAGAGGAAGGTTGTCCTTCGGTCCTCTTCCTCTTTTTGGGGACCAAATTCTTCAGCCTTGTAAGGGTCTCGGACACCATGACTCCTGCAGAATTCAATGAACAAATCAGTCGAGATATATACGCAACATCAGAACCAGTCAGAGATGTTCAGAGGGTTGCTACGTACCCCGAACTATTTTTAAAGCAATGGGGATGAGGGGCCGAAAATTATGTTCCGGCCACAAGTGTTCCAGGTCGGCGACCCTCACAACCGACCTTTCCA
Source organism: Eustoma russellianum (assembly GCA_036186865.1). Lineage (NCBI taxonomy): Eukaryota > Viridiplantae > Streptophyta > Magnoliopsida > Gentianales > Gentianaceae > Eustoma > Eustoma russellianum. The sequence goes on along the minus strand of AP025040.1, from coordinate 16,233,816 downwards.
TTTTTTTCCAGTCCACGGCCATGGGCAAGTGCAACAATTGAGAGGCTTCATTGCAAGATTGCTCGCTTGGCCTCCTGTTATTTACGCTACCGGATTTCCAAATGATTCCTTCGGGTGATCCTATAGCCTTAACAAAAAAGAAACGTCCCGTCCAATCTTCGGTAGAAGAGGGATTATGACATGGAGGTTTTCACTATTTTGATGTCTCCTGCCAAAATAGTACCAACTATCCTTCTGCTCGCACACAAATATTCCCCTAAAGACTGCAAGTGAAAAGGCTTTCTTAGCAGCTCTTAGGTAAAACAGGTAACTGAGGATAACCTTAAGGCCGTTAGGCGTTATTTGCGGAAGCTTAAGTCTGTAAGAGTATAGGATTTAAAATAAAGGAGCTAGAATGGGAAGATTGAAACCATACTTAAAGTATTCCTCATAAACTGCCTCATACCCTACAGGGGGTCATAAGCAGTCTGATGTGGCAGGGGAAGAATGGGGGCAAAGGTGCTCCTATCAACGTTATAATATTGACATAATTTAGGGAGGTCAGTGGCTTCCAAGATGCACGTTGAGTTCTGCACCGTTAGAGATGGTGCACCTTCGTCAATAGACGTTGAGGGCACCATGGATTCTGGGGTAACCAAAGAAGAAGAAGAAATAACGGAAGCCATGGAAGAAAAATGGAAGAAGAAAAGCTTACAGAGAGATTGAAGGGCTGAACTAGAAGAAAGCACCGTGACAAGAGTGTATGCTTCGAAGACGAAAAGGAAGATTCAGATAGCAGAATAGCAACGTGCAGAATAGAAGAAGAAGAAAAGAAAGAATTAGGGCAATTGTCCCTATTTATAAGAAGGAAAGGCAAAAGTTGCAACTTTTCGTTTGAAATTCAAAAAGGTGACGGTTCAAGTACTTTTCCCCCTCAGAACTGAAACCGCCGAAAAGATAATGATGAGGCGTTGGAATTGACGCTTACATTAAAAGAGGAATTACGGCGCAGCTAAAAGGATAACTCCTCAATTAATGAAGATACGTCAATGACTCTTCAGAATAGATTTGTCTGCCCTCACAGGTCAGCACGGCCACACAAAATCTGGGGGCAAATGATAAACCAGAATTAATCGACTGTTAGTCAACAACAGTCAACGATACAACCCCTGCAGTTCAGCATTCAAGCACTACTGTTCAGCCCATATTACACTTCGGCTGAGCCCCATGACATCCTTTTTACTATCAAAGAATAGGCCAAAGACTGCACCTCGGCACCTAACTTCAACCTCAGCTTCAGCCTAAGTGTTACACTCCAGATCACTTCGGCCATATTCAACACTGTACTTCGACAAAGCCTGGTTTTGCACTTCGGCGAAGGAGTCAAGCACAGCATTACATCGTAAAACCATCAGGCAGAAGTGCAGTTCAAAAAAAGAGTACACGTCTGGCTATTCAGCCTGTACACGCCAAAGTCACTTCAGCCGACCTACTAGTCACATCAGCCGGCCTACCGGTCACATCAGCAGACCTACTGTGTTATAGGTCTTCTACCCCAAGCAAACATCTTATCCGCTATCAGAGGCCAAGGGCAGGGAAAAACCAATAAAAACAAGCTAAGGCAGACCGAAAGGGGATCCCGAATTCTTGGAGAACAACTGGCGCATTACTTCTAGAACTCCATCTCGGTCAAACACTAAAACTCACAAACTCAGTGAGATCTTTTTCAGGCTTTATCTAAACCTCTATTCCAGCATAAATTGCATAGGCAAAATACCTATAACTGACTTAAGCGTCGGGGGTTTTTTCTCGGGGCAGCGCCCTGGGACCTCTAACGTTTTTCTTCTTTCTCAGGCTCCATAGATGGATTCATGCAGAGGATTAATGGCATAATTCTCGGGTCATCTCTGATCCACCCGGTGATCGATTCAGGCCTCATAAATCCCCACAACCACCACTGTGATCTCCTGAGAAAACTTTTCCTGCAATCTCTGTGTGATGGAATAAGCCTGAGAAGCAGGAATGGGCTGCATAGAACAAGGGATCTCCAAGCCTTCAAAAGAGGATCAATCATCTGAGTAGCAAAAAACCCTGCTCACAGTTCTTGATCACATTTTTCAATGATATTAATCTTTCAGAAAATTCCATAATCTGAGCTCTCAGTACATTATTTTGAGACTCACAGAGCACATACTCTTCCGAAATCCCATCAATCTTGCCCATAATCTCATTGTTTGAAGCTTGCAATCTACCAATTTTATAATCAAATCCTGCATTAATTTCTGCTGGAACCATCTTCAAGGGAGCATATTTTTCTTGATCAAATTCAAGACAATGGGATTTTCCAAGAGAGACTGAAGCTCCTTTATGAATACCTGCAAGGTTAGGCCTGTTGGGATATGAAGAGTTTTGATGAAATTAAAAGATGTTTTGGAAAAGACAAAAAGGAAACTAACACTTGGAATTTGAAGTAAAATAAGAAAACACACTGTGAGACATCGATCTCTAAATTGAGGGACATCGATCGATCGATGTATACATCAGTCTCTTGAAGAAGAGACATCGATCGATCGATGTATGACAGAACAAACCCAGGAACTTTCTGTGAGACATCAATCTCTAAAGGCATGGACATTGATCGATCGATGTATACATCGATCTCTAGAAGAACAGACATCGATCGATTGATGTATGAAAGATCAAACCTGGAACTTTCTGTGAGACATCGATCTCTAAGCTACAAGACATCGATCGATCGATGTATACATCAGTCTCTCAAATAAGAGACATTGATCGATCGATGTGCTGCAGAATTCTAAATTTTTTGAACGTTGGAACAAAATCCAACGGAGATTTATGATGTTTTCTCTCTCCAATCTGGCTCAAATTTCTTGTGGACTTTACCCCAACATACTACATGCTTTCTTGACTATTTTATCCATGTCTAAGATTCTCTAGGGTGGCTATTAAGGATCAAATCACTCCATAGGGTGACTAAAGACTATTTGGGCATTATCTTGACATTTGGAGTTGTTCAAGACATGGTGGAGAGCTCAAAAACATGGTGAACTTCATCTATAAAAGGAAGAGGCTTGGATGAGGCAATTACACACTTTCAACATCATCTAGCTTCATTATTCATTGTTGTATAGTTCTCTCATATTTGTAAATTTGCTTAAAGCTTGTTACGCTTTTCTTTGCTCTTCATTGTTGTATATTGAGAGATAGAGAGTCAAGCACAAGAAGAACCATAAATATTTGATCTCTTGCTTGTGCTTAGACTAGTGAGAAAGTGTGAACCTTACTATATTTCTTCAACCCACTGTGAGAAGTTCTTGAGGGAACTTTGTTGAAGTTGTGAGGTAGCAAGAAGTTGTTCTTGCTAAGAGCTGTAGTTGTTGTAGTTGTACAAGTGTATTTTGTACAAGAAGTTGCTGTTGTTGTTGCTTACACTAAGGTATTAGTGTAAATATTGTTGTGGTTGTTCTTATTGTTTTTAATAAGAAGAGTAGTTGTTAAAAATCTACTTTGGTAACAAAGTGGTAGTGGAGTAGAATCATTTACGATTCGAACCACTCTATATCCGGTGTACTCATTCATTGCTTCTCATCTCCCATTCTTACTCTGATTTTGAATTTCTTTTTAGTTGAGTCACACAAGAAAAATTCCACAAAAGTGTCAAACACTCTATTTACCCCCTCTAGATTGTGTTTCGGACCTAACAATTGGTATTAGAGCCTAACCTTGATTGCTTGGTCTATCTTTGCAAGTAGCAAGGTTAAAGATCATGGCAATGACAACCTCAACCTCAACTTCTTCATCTCACACTTCGTCTCCCAAGCCTACTGCACTATTTTCAGGATCAAACACTAAAGCACCTACGTTTAATGCCCAAAATTATTCTTTGTGGAAATTTCGAATGATCAATCATTTGAAAGGCTGTGGATTTGATATATGGAGAGCCATTGTCAAAGGAATTGAAGTTCCTATGATTACCAACTCAAAAGAAGAATCAATGTTCACAAATGAGGATGACTACACCGACGAAGAAAAGATAAAATTCGCCATCAATGGAAAAGCATTTGATATTCTCTCAAGTGCTCTTACTACCACCGAACTCATAAGACTTCAAGGTCTTGAAACAGCCCATGAGGCATGGAAAAGGCTTGAAATGATACATGAAGGGACTGAACAAGTAAGAATGGCCAAAAGACTCATGCTCATGAAAGAGTATGAGATGTTCGGAATGAAGAGCGGTGAGAAGATTGAGGAGACAATCGACCGATTCACACGAATAGGGAATCAGCTTTCCATGGACAAGAAAATCTTAAATGAAGACATTGTCTCAAAACTCCTCAACTCTTTACCAAGAGAATGGACATCTAAAGTCACCGCCATCACTGAATCAAAGAATCTCAAGACTCTTACACTTGATGAGCTATCCGGCAATCTTCTTACTCATGAAATTCTTATTGATGAACAAAATAGAATGAACCCTATCAAGCCCACAAAAACATCACACAAAGGGTTGGTGGCAGAGTCCGATGAATCGGATGAGGAAGTTGCCCTTTTAGTAAGAAAATTTAGAAGAATGGCAACTAGAAACAAAGCTCAAGCAAGAAAGTTTTTCAAGAGACCACCTAAAGAAAAGGAAGCAAGTGAAAATTTATATAGATGTGGTCGACCCGGTCACTTCATTGCCGATTGCCACATCAAGGAGCCGCAAAAACAAGAAAAAAAAAGATCTTTCCTCAAAAGAAGAAAGCTCTTAATGCGGAGGTAACCACGTGGGATGATCTTCTTTCCGAATCGAAAGGAGAAGAGAGTGAAGATCAAGGTGTTGGACTTGTTGCAATAGTTGACAATCCAAAGATTCAACATACTTATCTCATGGCAATGAAGATGATCTTGAGGTAAAATCTAATCCTTCAAATTTGCATAATGAAATACGATATTTGCAAGATGACTTTGAGAAATTGAATTTAAAATATAAGCATTTGAAGAAAGAGTTCAAGAAATGCATCTTAGAAAATAAGAGCTTGCATGAAAAGAACATTTTGATATTTCAAGAGCATGACATCATACTCACCATGCATAAAACCGTAGCTCTTGAAAATATAGAAATTAGAAAAGAATGTGAGAAACTAAGGTTAGACTTGCAAAGACTAACAAATGGTAAAAATAATTTAGACATACTACTTGGAAATCAAAGAATCGGTAATGATAAATCCGGTTTAGGATTTAATTCATCACATTCCTCCATTAAGCCTAAGTCTTTAAAGAAAAAGGCAAACAATAGAAAAACAAAACAAAATTCATCACCTTCTAAACCAAGGCATGTATCCACTTGTTTTCATTGCAACAAAGTAGGACATGTGAAGAATGAATGTAGAGCTAGATTTGGAAGCATGTATGTTTGGAAGCCTAAGGGTCGACAAACTAATCCTAAAGGACCCAACCATCAAAGGGTACCAATGCATAAATCTCTTGGTTTTCTGGGCTCTCAAGATAAATGGAGTAGCCAAAGAAGAAGGAACCAAATGGCTTATGGACAGCAGATGTTCAACGCACATGACCGGAGACAAAACGTTGTTCACCAAGCTCAAGCTCCAAGATGGTGGAACGGTGCATTTTAGCAATGGAAGAGCCAAAATCCTTGGACATGGAGAAATTGATAATTCTTCTTTCACTATTAATAATGTACTATATGTAGAAGGGCTTAAATATAATTTGATAAGTATAAGTTAACTATGTGATGCTAATTTTCAAGTTGAATTTGTGAAAAGAAAATGCATTGTGAAAAAGAACGATAAGATTGTTTTTGAGACTATACGTAAAAATGATGTTTACAAATTTAGCACACATGATTTGATATCACAAAATGTTTCTTGCCTAGTTGCGAAAAATGATTTGACTCAACTATGGCATAGAAGACTTGGACATATTAGTTTTAAAAATTTCAAAGAGATTTGCAAAAATAAAAAAGTCCAAGGTCTTCCAAAATTGAATTTCGAAAACCATAGCTTATGTGACACTTGTCAAAAGGCAAAGCTTGTTAAAACAAGTTTCAAGCCCAAAAGTGAAATCTCCACCACTAAACCTCTACAATTACTTCATATGGATTTGTATGGGGACATTGGTACGGCAAGTCTAAGTGGAAAACATTACACCGTTGTGGTGGTAGATGACTTCTCTAGGTACACTTGGGTAATGTTCTTAGCTAAAAAGAATGATGCATGCCAAGAATTTATAAAACTTTGTAGGAGACTGGAAAATCAAAGAGAAGACACAATTAAGGAAATTAGAAGTGATAGAGGTGGTGAATTTGATGGAGAGTTTCAAGAATTTTGTGTATCCAAATGGTATGTACACAATTTCTCGGCTCCAAGAACTCCTCAACGAAATGGTGTTGCGGAAAGAAAAAATAAAACACTTCAACAAATGAGCAGAGCCATGCTAAACGAATTTGAGCTACCCAAATATTTTTGGGCCGAAGCGGTAAACACCGCTTGTCATGTGATCAATAGAGTATATTTGAGACCATTTCTCAAAAGACTCCTTATGAGCTTTGGAAAGGTAGAGTACCAAATATTGGTTATTTCAAGGTATTTGGTTGTAAGTGCTTTATACTTAACACCAAAGATAACTTGGATAAACTCAACTTCAAAGCGGATGAAGGAATCTTCATGGGTTATGCTCAAAATATCAAGGCATTTAGAGTATATAATAAAAGGAGCATGAAAGTTGAAGAATCAATTCATGTCAAGTTTAGTGAACTCATTGAGGATGAAACAAATATTAATGATGATGATGATGATGAAATAATTGAAGTAAGCCATATAGAGAAATTTGAAAATCCAAAAGGTAATATTGTTATTGACCTTAGGATTGATCCCCTTGAACCTAAGGTTGAAGATGAAGAAGTGGGAGGAGATACATCAAATTTACCGGATTCATATAAGTATAGGAAAGATCACCCTAAAGAGTTAATATTAGGTGAAACTAGTCAAGGCATAATGACTAGGAGGAAATTCAATGGAAATGCCTTCATTTCACAAGTTGAACATAAAAACATAAAGGAGGCAATAAATGATGAAGATTGTGTATTAGCCATGCAAGAAGAACTAAATCAATTTGAAAGAAGTGATGTTTGGGAATTAGTTGCTAAACCTAGTGATCATCCCGTAATTGACACTAAATGGGTATTTAGAAACAAAATGGATGATAAAGGAAACATCACTAAAAACAAAGCTAGGTTAGTAGCTCAAGGATATAGGCAAGAGGAAGGCATAGACTATGATGAGACCTTTGCCTCCGTAGCTAGGTTAGAAGCTATTAGGATGCTATTAGTATATGCATGCTATAAGGATTTCAAACTATATCAAATGGATGTGAAATCCGCATTCTTGAATGGAATAATTCAAGAAGAGGTGTATGTAGCTCAACCTCCGGGGTTTAAAAATCATGATTATCCAAATCATGTATTTAAACTCAAAAAGGCCCTTTATGGACTTAAACAAACTCCTAGGGCTTGGTATGATAGGTTAAGTAACTTCCTACTTGAAAATGAGTTTTCAAGAGGAAAAGTCGACACTACTCTTTTTATTAAAGACAAGGAAACCATCAATTGCTTATTCAAATTTATGTGGATGATATTATATTTGGTGCTACTAATGATTCTCTTTGTGAGCATTTTGCTAAATTAATGGAAGGAAAATTTGATATGAGCATGATGGGTGAACTCCACTACTTTCTTGGTATTTAAATCAAGCAAACTCAAGATGGAGTATACATATCTCAAAAAAAAAGTATACAAAAGATTTACTCAAGAAGTACAAGTTTGAGGATGGAAGAAGTGTAAGCACACCAATGAGCACAAGTACAAAGCTTGACAAAGACGAAAATGGAAAGCCGGTTGAGGTAACAAAATATAGGGGTATGATTAGAAGTTTACTTTATTTAACCGCTAGTAGGCTGGATATTTTGCATGTTGTGTGCTTATGTGCTAGATTTCAAAGTATGCCTAAGGAATCGCATCTAGTTGCCATTAAACGTATCTTTAGGTATTTGAAAGGAACTTTGAACTTTGGGTTGTTTTATCCCAAAAATGGTTGTTTTGATTTAAGAGGGTATAGTGACTCCGACTATGCCGGAAATCTTGTTGATAGAAAAAGCACCTCCGGGACATGCCAATTCCTTGGAGATTGCTTAGTCTCTTGGTTCTCCAAGAAACAAAATAGTGTGTCACTTTCAACGGCGGAATCCGAATATGTATCGTTTGTTTTGTGTTGTGCACAACTACTTTGGATGATCAACACCTTAAATGATTACAATGTTAAGTTTGATAAGGTCCCCATCTTATGTGACAACACATCAGCCATAAGTATTGCACAAAACCCGGTTCACCATAGTAGGACAAAACATATTGAAGTGAGGCATCACTTCATAAGGGATTGTATTAAAAAAGGATTGGTATGCATTGAATTTGTTCCAACAAATGACCAACTAGCGGATATCTTTACCAAGTCACTCCCTACCGATATCTTTGAATCAATTAGAACAAGACTATGAATGATAAACAATGCTTAAAAAGTAAGAAAATCAAATTTCAGAGAAACAGGTACATCGATCGATAGATGTACCTATCTGAGAGATCGATGTATACATCGATCTATACTTCGATCGATCGAAGTAGACGATTCCAGAAGCTCTGCAGTCGACTAAAAATGCAGAATTCTTCCCTCTTTTCACCAAAAACACATTCTCAACCCTAAGAAAACCTCTCTGGCGATTTTTTTTTTATCAAAACAGATTCCTCCCTTACTTTCTTCTGAAATTCTTCAAATTCCCCATCAAAAATTCCATCTTTGACAACTCCACTACATCATCTTCCTTCCTTCAATTAGTTCCATCTTCAAACCCTAGACCTCAAATCCGAAAATGCCAAAATCAAAGCACACATCTAAGAAGGCTAGAGCATCTCAACCTGAAGAAAAATGGTCAAGCCATGTCCAACCAGGGCATTCTTCTAGGTCTCAAGCCCCTACACAACCTAGAAGTGGAGGAACTGGGCCTAGACATGTGGATTTCAGTCAAGCTGATGAACTGAGTCAAATTAGGAGCAACCTCACCTATAAAAATTTTCCTTGGATCAAGAGAAATATCAAACGGGTTCTGGATGAGCCCTTTGGAACAGGTACTTTTGCTTACATTACTCTTAAAGCTCAAGAATTGTTCATGGAATGGGAAAATTCTGAAAGAGCCACCATTCCATTGAAATTGTTACAATTAAAGGACATTGCCTCTAACAATGAGTTAGGTCCAATCATTGATTGGATAGATACTCAACATTGGAGAAATCTTTGGATTGGAAGTGACATGAAGAAAATGTCTAAGAAGTATATTAGACTCTTCTATGAAAATCTGTGGATTGAGTATTTGAATGGTTTTCCTTACTCCTTGAATAGTATAATTGATGGTCAACATGTTCAATGGACGTGTAAAACAATTTGTGAATACATTGGAGTTCCGGATGAAGGTTTAAAATCGTTTGAAGTTTGGCATTGGGATGAGTACAAATGGCAAGTGAGTGAAGAGCGTGTTAAGAGCTTTCTAGGTTTCTATCCTACCAAAAATACTAATGACATGCCACTAGTATATAGGGTGTTAACGGCCATTGTCACTTTCTGTATTAATGGAAAATCGGCAAAACTCCCTAGCAACCTTGATTTCTATATTGCCTATAGAATGACCAATAGGGAGCAATTAAGCTTTGGAAAGATCTTCATAGCAAATGTTATTGAGGCAGCTACAAGAAAATCGAAAGTCCTTCCATATGCAAACCTTATCTACTATATGCTCAAAAAGTCGGGTATTGAGATTGATGATTCGGAGGTTGAGAAAATTTCTGTTAAGGACTATTACGACAAAATCAACATTCAACAAATCAAAAAAAGAAGCCCGAAGAGGACTAGAACAAGAAATAGAAGAAGAGGAAGATGAAGCTCAGCCACCTGCAGCTGATGAGGAACCAGCCCCGAGGGACACACAGTTACCTATTCCTGAATCTGAAGAAGGAACACAAAGCGGACCTAGCACAAGTATTCCAGAACTACAACAACAAGTTGTAGAGCTTCAGCATGAGGTGGGAACCTTGAAAAACAAATTTGCAAGGTTCAAAGCTAAGATGAAGGCATGCATCCTAGGCTTAACTTACTCATCGGACGAGGATTAGGACTAGCATTCCTTCATCCCCCGTGTCCCGTAGTACTTCTAGCATAGAATAACTATTATTTCTCTTTTTGCTTAACTCTAGTATGTTTTATGACTATCGTATCTAATTCCTCTTTCATTTCATGGTTTTTGATAATTTCAAAAAGGGGGAGAAGTATTTTGCTTGATATGCTTTGATTTGCTGGATATGCTTTGATTGGTATGCTAAATTGCTTGAGGGGTACATTGGCATACTTGAGTGCTTGAAGAGTATATTAAGGTACATTGGTATATTTTACTTGAGAAAGGGCGTTAAGATAACTTGGTATAGTTTGCTTGCTTGATATAAAACATGATTAAGTGATACATTGTATGTTATGAAATGATACATATTGGTACTTGTATGTCATTTGACACATATGTTGAATGTGTAAGGAGATAAAAATATGGTTTAATTTTGATGTATAATTGGTTGAGGGGGAGTCTTTGGACATAATCACTTAGTTCATAATGTGATGGGGAGCATAAAATGCATAGACAAAGGGGGAGATTGAAATTCCAAATTTCTTAAACTCTTTGGTAGCTTAAACATATTTTTCATATATATACAAAAACATCTTTTAAATCTTGGTTTTGAAATCATCAAAAAAGGGGAGAGTGTTGGGATATGAAGAGTTTTGATGAAATTAAAAGATGTTTTGGAAAAGACAAAAAGGAAACTAACACTTGGAATTTGAAGTAAAATAAGAAAAACACACTGTGAGACATCGATCTCTAAACTGAGGGACATCGATCGATCGATGTATACATCAGTCTCTTGAATAAGAGACATCGATCGATCGATGTATGACAGAACAAACCCAGGAACTTTCTGTGAGACATCGATCTCTAAAGTCATAGACATCGATCGATCGATGTATACATTAGTCTCTTAAATAAGAGACGTCGATCGATCGATGTGCTGCAGAATTCAAAATTTTTTGAACGTTTGAACAAAATCCAAGGGAGATTTATCATGTTTTCTCTCTCCAATATTGCTCAAATTTCTTGTGGACTTTACCCCAATATACTACATGCTTCCTTGACTATTTTATCCATGTCTAAGATTCTCAAGGGTGGCTATTGAGGATCAAATCACTCCATAGGGTGGCTAAAGACTATTTGGGCATTATCTTGACATTTGGAGTTGTTCAAGACATGGTGGAGAGCTCAAAAACGTGGTGAACTTCATCTATAAAAGGAACAGCCTTGGATGAGGCAATTACACACTTTCAACATCATCTAGCTTCATTATTCATTGTTGTATAGTTCTCTCATATTTATAAATTTGCTTAAAGCTTGTTAAGCTTTTCTTTGCTCTTCATTGTTGTATATTGAGAGATAGAGAATCAAGCACAAGAGGAACCATAAATATTTGATCTCTTGCTTGTGCTTAGACTAGTGAGAAAGTGTGAACCTTACTATATTTCTTCAACCCACTGTGATAAGTTCTTGAGGGAACTTTGTTGAAGTTGTGAGGTAGCAAGAAGTTGTTCTTGCTAAGAGCTGTAGTTGCTGTAGTTACACAAGTGTGTTTTGTGCAAGAAGTTGTTGTTGTTGTTGCTTACACTAAGGTGTTAGTGTAAGTGTTGCTGTGATTGTTCTTATCGTTTTTAATAAGAAGAGTAGTTGTTAAAAATCCACTTTGGCAACAAAGTGGTAGTGGAGTAGAATCATTTACAATTCGAACCACTCTATATCCGGTGTATTCATTCATTGCTTCTCATCTCCCATTCTTACTCTGATTTTGAATTTCTTTTGAGTTGAGTCACACAAGAAAAATTCTGCAAAAGTGCCAAATACTCTATTCACCCCCCCCCCCCTCTAGAGTGTGTTTCGGACCTAACAAGGCCATTTCTGTTGACATAAAGATTTCCACACGCAATCAGAACCACAAATCTCCCCCCAAAACATGGAGCAACTATCCAACGATGTCAATCAACGAGAAGCAGGAATGGGCGGAATGGAGGGGCGGGAACGACGGATGATGGAGACATGTATGAACAGGGTGGGGCGGAATGCGATCTGCTCACCTGTGAGGGGGTATTCAGGATCCATCTAGTGGAGGAGGGGACTCTGACGGCTGGTGGGGCGGGACACAGGAGAGGGTCAGGGGAGAGGGGGGTATTATTGACTTTTTCTTAATTTTTTTAGTTTTAGATTTTAAAATACCATTTTACCTTTTATTCTAAACATTAGGAAGGATAAATGTGTATTTTTAAACATTAAGAAGAGTAATGGCTATTATGCCAAACGCTAGGGGCAAAAGGTAATTAACCCTTTCTTTAAAGGGAAGGCTAAACCAATCAATTGAAAGGCGCATCCTCAACGTACAAAGACGTGTTATAAACTGATGATGTATGTCTCAATTATGAGATCAGTCTAGTTTGATAATTCTTGCTTATAAGATATGAGTGTACAAGTATCCACACACATCTTTGGTAAATGCTATTTTTCAGATAACCAAGTACTAACGTGCTACCCTTTATGGGATATTACAAATGATTTATGAAAGAAATTTAGGGCTGTTCAACGAACCGAACAGTTCGCAAATTGTTCGAGTTTGGTCCATATTCGTTTGTTAATGGTCGGTAAACGAGTCAAATTCTAATATTTATTCGGGTTCGTTTACTAAAACGAGCCAAACTATTTGCGAACTATCCGGCTCGTTTAAGCAGTTAAAGGGTTATCGAGCCGATCTCGAACCAATTTTAAAGTTTGTTTAGCTAAACGAACCGAGCCAAACTGTATCATTTAGCCAAAAGAATCCGAATTCAAAAACCTAGTATTCGGTTCGGCTCAATTCGTTAACACCTCTAGAAAAAATATAGAATACATGGACAAATTTAAGTATAAGATAACTTGGTGTTCCAAAGATTTCTCTCCCAGACGAGTTCTTTAGCTTCTAATCAAGTGTAGGACTTTTCCGGCCAAACACAAACATCAGCAAAGGTCGAATTCCAGCCACAAATGAGAATACAGAATATAGATGGAAAGTTTCGAAGCATAATTCAGTTGGTACTGAGGTTATACATCATAACTAGAAAGACATATTTTCAAACTAAGACATGTGTAGTGTTGGCGTAATACTTTTATGTTAGTGGCTTAGGCCATGTTATCCAGCTTAATTGGATTAAAGCGTTGCTGACCTATTTTACATTGAGCAACTTTTATGAGTTGTCTGGCAAAAAGTCTTATCAATCTGAAAGGGTGTTTAGTTTCTGATTTACGTCATCCACAAAAACTCTTTATATCTAAGACAATAAAAGATTCTGAAATCAGAGTATGACTTTTTTGCAACTAAAATGTAGATACGAGGTTGATAAATTTAATTTTCATTTTCAATTGAGTCAAAAACACACTTTTTTTTATTTTGGAATATGATGGAATAAAACAAAATGGTTCACTAAATTGGCTGCGCTTCTTATATTGTGAAGTAGCAGTTGATCGACACAGCTTGACTCAATTTTCATTATGAGTTATCGGAAAACAACCTCTGTCTCTCTAACACATGGATATAGTTGTGTTTATCTAGCCTTTAATACTTGTCATAGGCGAAAAACTCTAAAGCAATAGGATAACGTTTGTAGCGCCCCGCTCCCGAGCCCTAGCATCGGAAACAGTGCACCCGCCGTATCTCACTAAGGAGAATACAAGGCGTCACATTAATCTCTTACATGTCAGAAATGACGTAGAAATTTTTCTCGCGGAAACGTAAATCTTAACTTAAACTCCAATAATCGTCATTACATTACTGAATCAAAATTTTGATAATAAAAGTAATAGAGAAGTATGTGAAAAAAAATCCTCAAAGTATAAGTAACCACAAACAGCTGCAGAGCCCCCTCGTAACCTAGATGCAGCTATCAACCAGCCCACTCCGCTATGTCCGTCCCGTCCTCAACGAAGAAATGCTCGTAGTCCTCATCCGGCTCACCTGGGAAGTAGGGGTGAGTGACAGAAATCACTCAGTAGATGCCCGCCTCAAACCAATACAAAACGTGCATACCGAAATGATATAGCCACATAGCACATAGATATGATATAACCACATAGCACATAAAGATAAGATAACATGCATAAGATAAAGTAAATGCGGTAAGTAAAGCACTCCACATAAAAATGCGCAAGTACGTGATGCATGCTCAATCAACGTGTCACACGCAACAAGAATCATGTCATGCAATATGCCCTAGACCTATATGCAATGCATGATCCCGGGATTGACTGGATGCCTGTAGCCCGTACACTACAATCCACCCTTGCGGTTGCCCGTGGCCCGTACACCACGATCCACCCCAACCGATGCCCGTGGCCCGTACACCACGATCCACCATAACCAAGTATCCATGGCCCGTACACCATGATCCATCATAACCACATACTCATGGCCCGTACACCATGGTCCACTCCACTCGAGCGTCTGAGACCCGTACATCTCAGCCCACTCCAAATGCAATGCACGTGCCATGAATGCAACAACAAAAATCGCCTGGGGCCCGTACGCCCATCCTCACCAACTCCGGCACTAAACAACAAAGTCGTCTGGGGCCCGTACGCCCATCCTCACCATCTCCGGCGCTCAATATTTGGTTTCATAAATTTTACGAATATTGGAAAGTTGTTATTTAGCATCCCCTTATTTTTTTTCCTTAGCTTGTATTAATTTACTAAAATCTTCTACTAATTTCTCTTATGTTTCCATTACTTACTTCTATCTGTTATTATTAATTTTAATTACTTAAATTTACCAAACTTTAGAAATTAAGTGAAAATAATTTAATTTTAACCTTTTATATTTCTTGAATTTATTTGAATTCTTATTGATATTTAATTATATCTTCCTGGCCTGATCCGCCAGACCCGATACATTTTTTTGAGAGATTAATGGGCCGCCTTCGGTCCGACCCGCTGGCCAGTTGACCCGGTCCGTTGGCTGGCCTATTCTCCGCCTTACTTTAATTATTTATTTATTTATTCAATGGCTGCTCCACCAGTGACAACCCGTGCTGTGATTTGTTTTTCGATCCCAACCCCCATTTTCTCCTATTTCCAGTCTATAGGAACCTATTATAAGGCCAAAACACAACCCTTTAAAGGATCCTAATGTAAAAGTTCCCTTTTTTCCCAATTCTTTGAGGATATTTTGTTTTCGACAATCATACCACCAATTTCACACACATACATGCACATAGCAGACATAAACAATATATCTCATGTTTTCCAACATATACAAAATATACAACTTAAACAAATAAAAACAACGAAACAAAATTTACAACTTAAACAATTAAACAACGAAAAACATTAGTATATCATCAAAGCATGCATGAATCATATCCGTTTGAGGGGGAAGAGGCACCTACCTTTTTGGCGAATTACCTTCCTTCTCCTCTAGGCTCGAATCTAAACAATTGTAGTATGAACATCAATACTTAATAATAAAAGTTAATTTGGCGTACTTAACATAATTAGTTCATAGCTCTCTATTTTTTTCCTATTTGTCATACCAACATATATATACTTTATATTAGATTTCCCGCAAATTATGCACATATATATACACTTACATACTAGATACTAGCCTAATGTATATATGTACCATTTTCAAATTTTATTCACTGGCAAATCGGCCAGTGGCTTCAAAATGATATTCACGCCTATTTGTATACTACACATACCACAGCAACAATTATCTTAGCAAAATTTTACCTTAAATATTCTCAGCCACACACAAGAAAGACCCAACCCTCAATTTCACATCACGTTTCAGCATTACAACAAATTCACCATTTGCATAGTTTTACATATATATTTTCATACCACCCCCATTCGGCCCACACTTCTTAAAGCCCACAGATTCTTACCCTATATACCCAAATATTTAACACCAAGGAATAAGCCCACATGTTGCATAAATTTCCTAAACAAATTTTTTTTATTATCCCATAATACATAAATATGTTGGCTGCTCAAATTCCATCATAATATATAAACTTTTAGTCTTCACCAAACGTTACCTTTTATATACCTATTTACATATTCAAATCCACATATACAATCGGCATCCATATATATACACGGCTATATACATATATAGATTTAACAATTTATGCAATCACATATACTTGTGTATGACCGAAGTTCATACCAAAATAATGTATAGATTTCCGCAAAACGTAGCAAATATAGAAATATTACTTACATGTCTCAATATACCCGTACGATTGGATTAAGGCTTGTTGGAGACCGAAATTTATTTCTCCTTCACATAATGGAACCAGCCAAATGTATGGGAAAGAAACAAAATATTGTTGTTGTTGCTTTCGGTGCATTATCAATTTCTTTTCTTCTTCTTTTGTTTTTTTTTTTGAGTGGGGCGGCAGGATGGGTTTGGGGAGGGCTAGGAATGGTTTATTTATATAGGTAGGTATAAGATGAGTATATTAGATATATTCCTAATAGATATAGGTTTTTCCATTTAAATTGACTCTATCTTATTTTCCTATTCTAATTAGGATAGGTATCTTAGTCTTTATCTATTATTCTCATTATTATTATTTTATTTGTTTTATTTTTTTTATTTGTACCCCTAGACACGGGGTATAACAACGTTATTGCTATTTAAGTTGATAAATTTAAACAAGAAGATCGAACCATGCATGCAATCTAACAACTTATGTACGTAAAAGAGTTAATTGCACCTGGTATCCATTGTTTTCCACGAAGTTTTAAGTAGCATCCAATGTTTCATGAAACACACTTGGCATCCAGACTTATAGGGTTAATAGACACCTGGCATCCTGCAACCGGGAAAGCACCTGCTATAGGCGGTTTTTAGCATTTTTCCTTTTAATTTTAACCTTTTAAATCATTGGCGGCAAATGAGTTTTCAACCATGGTTAAAGCCTCACTCCCTCCTTTATACCAACCGAATCCTCCCTCCAAATTTGTCCTAAACCCAAATCATTCTTCCCCAATTCTTCAATCCTCCCTCCAAAATTGACCTAAACCCAAATCATTCTTCCCCAATTCTTCTACCCATCTCCTGCCTGCAATCGAAGAAGAGTAGAAAGTTGCATGTCTTCGGCGGGGGTCAAGCTACAGGCGGCGGGATGTTTGTCAATCAAGGTGCCATTGTGGGTTGACAATGCAAATCCAAGTGTCTTGGACCAAAGACAATCCGGGAAGAAGGTTTCTCTCATGTCCACATTCTCGGGTATGTATTTATTCCTGTTGATCTTCTGGGAATTTTTGGCCGAAGGAAGATGAATTGTGTGTGTAAATAAGTGTGCTGTTTATGGCCGAAGGATGATGTTTTGTGTGCTGTTTTTATAGGACGTTGATGGAGGCTGTGGGTATTTTGAATGGGTTGATCCCCCTATCTGTCAAAGATCGAAGGAAGTAATTCCGGGA
The DNA here is from genome assembly GCA_036186865.1 of Eustoma russellianum. Lineage (NCBI taxonomy): Eukaryota > Viridiplantae > Streptophyta > Magnoliopsida > Gentianales > Gentianaceae > Eustoma > Eustoma russellianum. The sequence goes on along the minus strand of AP025040.1, from coordinate 16,216,170 downwards.
TTGCTGAAACGTTGCAACAGATATGAGGAGCGGCTTAAATTGTGCAATGGCCATGAGTACGAAATACGAAAATTGAAATGGAAAGGGAATGTGATGTTGTGGATGTTAGTGTTGTCTTGGGTTTTATTTGGGGTTGTATTTGCTAGAATGGCAGCAGATTAGTTGGAATAATGTGTGATGTAGTCAGTTATGTTAATTAAGTAATGGGTTGTGGTTGGATGTTATGGTATTTATGTGTAATGGTTTGAGGTTGTATTTAGTAGTTAATTGGGATTTATGTAATCTGTGTTGTTGTTTGTTGTGTTGGAGTAATGCAAATTGTTGTGTTAGCAATTAAACAGTGTTGTGGTTGATGTTTTTGTATGCAATGTAAGATGTTCAAGTTTTGTACAAAATCATATGTTCAAGGATGAAGTGGACGGTTAGTGTAAATGGAAAGCAGAATAGCATCAAACCACAAATGTTCATGACAGAAGGGCACAGTTGTGTACATTTGCAAATAACGATCACCTCTAACAACTGCAAACCACTTTTCTTGTAGAAAACAAGTATCCAAAATAACTGCTTCCATGTCATTCAAGTAAGCCATAAACAATAAGGTGCAGACACAACAGAATTTAATGTTCATAGTCATCAAATTCAAGGAGCAGCATCAGCATCTGGTTTTTCCTTATTCATCCGCTTGGCTTGTGCAACCTCTTTAAGTGTGCACTGGGGTAAGAACACTCGGCCATTACGTATGACATAGTTTGGTATGAGTTGACCATTGCGGGAAGATGTCCTATAATAAGGCCACTACTTTGGCAGCACATCAGCAATATTCGCGGCTGTTGGTGCGCTGGAACTCGTAGCATCCATTGTTTTCTCCCCCTCCTTGGCAGAACTCCTCAACGGCTGTGTAGGTGCACTGGAACTCGTACCAACATCATCATCGATTGTAATAACGCCGGTGAAAGGCTTCCTCCAAGGGTACTGTCAAATACACAGCAAAGCAAGTCATGAATAGAATTGAAGTCTTGGTGGTTCAATAATGCAGCCTGATTCAACTTACCCTGAAAGATACTCTAGTAATACGCTTGTTGAAGATATTGCAAATCTTGCTTGATTTCCTCTGTTCTTTTCTGACTGCATTCGAGCTACTTGGCTCATCCATGCCCAAACATTCCTCTCGTAATGCGCTTGTTGAATATGTTGTTTTAGCAGCAACGACACTCTCCACTTCTCTTGGCAATGATGTTGTTTTAGCAGCAACGCCACTCCCCACTTCTTCACTCTTCTTCCTTTGTTTGCGAACATCCTGAAATAAAACAATCATTTCTATCAAGTTATTTGAAACTAGCTCAAAAAAACTAAAATAACATGGTTGGCCCTTACAAGTTTTTTTGGCCTCTTTGCGTGATGAACTGTGGTATCATCAAACTGAGTTGGTGCACTAGAAGGTCCAGGAATATCATTCTCCGTTGTCATGTGTTCTTCGCTTTCACGGACTATTGTCCTTTTACGCGTTCTCTGTCTCTGAAGTAGTCAACCCAATAAACACATTACAAATAATTCCCAAAACCTATGTTGGGCTGAAGGAAACACTTCGTCACATGCCTGAATAAGGCCTTTTTGCTTGTCAGAAATGATAGTCCACTCGAAATCCATCACTATATGCAAGTCCTCTTTCAAGTACCAAGAAACCACTCCCAGGAATCTTTTGTTTCACTCTCAACTGCTGTATTGGCAATGGGAAATAGACTATTGTTCGGATCTAAACCCACAACAGTGAGTAACATACCACCGTACTTCGACTTGACATGGCATCCGTCAACGCCAAATATCTTTCTACATCCATTGACAAATCCTTTCTTCATTGGACCTAGGCAGTAATACATCCGCTGAAACCTTGGTTGATCTATAATCAGTGGGATGTTATCAGACCTAAGGCTCATGTGTTCCTCTGTCAACTCCACGTCTTCATTCGTACACCTCGCTGTCTGCACCGTCACATTACTGTCAGGATCAATCCTCTTCATTTCATCGATATAATTACATATGAAACCGTATTCATACTCCTCCTTTCCCCTAACAAGTTGCAAAGCCCTTTTCCTTGCCCTGAATGCTTGCGGTTTGCTCACATGACATTTCATGTCATTGAACACTATCTTTCTAAAGCTTTCCAGACTTTGTTCTGAATTGGAAGCAAAATCTTGCATATACTTCTTGCCTAACCAACCCGAAGATATACTTTCATTTTTCACACTAAAGTTGCAAGTATGCACTGAGTTCAAGCTCCTAACCTCATAAAAACCATTCTTCCTATTCAAACCCACACGGATGTCCCAGTTGCACCCACTATTCTTACACTTCGCACAGCATCTACTATTCTCACTTCTGTAAATAACAACCGGCCGACCATTTCTTATGGAATACATCTTCAGGGCTTCTTTAAATGTCTCCAAATCTTTAAACATCATCCCACAAGCAAAATGAGGATTTTCCCCATATGTCCTAGTGTTAAACACATTGCTACCGTGCTCCAATTCTTCATCATTCAATCCTAAATCCTTGTCTATGTCCTCTGTTGCTTCGTCAACACTCTTACATGGTACATTATTTTCATCTTCACTCATCCCATCCCACTCATTGTTCTTGTCAGCATGTACATCATAATCCTCCTCGTCACCTGGCAACTCATCAGTTTCAGGTATATACTCTGTGTCACTCGTCAACGGATCTTCAATTCCATCACCCTTTTCATCAAGATTCACTCCGCCTTCCTCATTGTTTTCATTCACATCCTGTTCGTCATCAAAACTATCCTCATTATCACCACCAATTTCATTAACACCGTCCCCGCCATCCTCATTGTTTTCTTTCACATCCTGCTCGTCATCAAAACTATCCTCATTATCACCACCAATTTCATTAACACCGTTCCCGCCATCCTCATTGTTTTCTTTCACATCCTGCTCGTCATCAAAACTATCCTCATTATCACCACCAATTTCATTAACATTGCACCTGCCATCCTCAATCTCAATTTTCAAATCAGCATTACTTACCTTTTCATCTTCCATATCGGCAACATCATTTTCTAACCTACTATGTGGAACAATATGCTCCACATACAATCTCATTACCCTAGATGATGCTACACAACTTCTGACAGCATTATACAAATCACTATCAGTCTCAATTTGCACAAACTTGTCTACTACACGTGTATAATACTTCTTTAATCCAAATATTCCTGCATCTTTGCACATTTCATCCAAATATAACAGGGACATCTCATCAGCATCCACATAATCATAGATGCAGGTGTCCCCTTCTACGTAAATTGCAGTACCAGTCTTGAGTAATAACCCACCGTAATGAAAAACAACAGTTATTTCATCACTTGTGGGATCTGTATATCAACACAAAAAAAAATGAACACAGCAACAAGAAACCATCTTCACTTCAAATACTACTCCAACATTCCGGACATACACTATACTCAACAAAGAACACCTTTAAAACTACTCACTATTCATGCTCATCAACAATAACAGTAATATACTAAAAAAAAAACCATCCGTTGCCATTCAAACCACCAATATGGACATGCAAACACAATATAATGAAAACAACAACGAAATCAAAAATTATAACACATATTCGAAATAAAAATTGTTCCTTTTTCTTACTGTACAGAGGATGCAAGTTCTTCGGTAGTCCTGTCAGCCTTAACGTCATTTTTCGCCCCTTTCACCTTCGAAAATACAGCTCCACAACCCCGGCTATTGCTTCCAAAATCCACACCGATCAACTACGCATGTTCCAACAAACAGTCAGATTGTGTGATTCGTCCAGAAATTTGAACAATTTTCGTCACTTTCGCCGTGGGATTTTTTCGCCTTTTCAGAAACGAGTAACGGGAAAACGAAGTGGGAATTGTTTTGATTTTGTTTTCTCTTTAATATTCAAGGTAAATTAGTCAACCGTGGTTAAAGTCAGGTTAAAAGTAGGGTTAGGTCCGGTCAAAGGTCGATTTCAGCGGTCAACGGTCGTCCAGCAGGTCATATGGATGCTAGGTGTCTATTAACCCTATAAGTCTGGATGCCAAGTGTGTTTCATGAAACATTGGATGCTACTTAAAATTTCGTGGAAAACAATGGATACCAGGTGCAATTAACTCGTACGTAAAACAAGAGAGAGATTGGTGATAACTACTTCTAGAATCATCTAATATATATTTTTGACCGGGGATCGACGAAGTTGAATGCTTGGATTGTGAAAATAGTCCTTGCATATCCGAACAAAGAAAAGTTCGAAATTACATTAAATGTAAAAATAGACAAGAATGTTTAATGGTAATAACTTGAATCTATCAGATTTTTAATTTAAATTCATACATTTTTTTGGGGCCGGAGCTGACAGGGACATGCGTACAACCTTTTTAATGTAATGGATGAAATTGTTTTTTTCATTTTGGGCGATCATCGCAATAGTAATGCAATAAAATTCAAGTCAACTGATTGTTGTACAACTGATTTTTTATCTTCTTCGTTTTTAACTAATACAAGACCGACGAATATTTAATCAATATATAAGCTGTATACTATGTACTGATTTTGATGTTCGTTCCGATTCTTGCAATATTTTTTATTTTGGTAACTGACTTTTATGAATATCAATTATTTTAAGTAAATTTTATTTCTTTAATCTGATGAAAATGACTCCACCTATCTCAGATTTGTAGTCCAGTTTCTGTATAAAAATTGATTAATGAGACATCGTTTAATGGATTGTCTGATAATTAAAGATATACAAAGTTTTAGTTTTATCCTTGACCTATTACTTTACTAAATTGAATCTTATATATTTGACTTATCAAGATAGATGATCTTAAAATATTTCATATCGGTATTTAAAAATAATATTAGAAGAAGTGTAGAATGAAAAATAAAACAATTCATAAAAAGAAACGGGATCTAAATTTTTGTTAAACATGTTTAGTTTATTTAAATCATAATTATACTCCACAAAAACAAACGTGAACTAGAAAAAGTTTTTCCTAAAAACCGGAGGAAGAGACTTTTTTTTTCCTAAAGCCTGTTTTCTTAGTTCTTCTTTTAAACAAACATATTTTATAGAAAACATTCCCGTAAGCATATAATACATATATACTACGCATAGTATATCTAAATTTGCATATTTACATATTGAAATAAGTTTTTTTCTCTACAAAGTATTATATTCAAAAGAATAGTTTGAGAGGAGAAACCGAGGTTAAAAGTGAGACAAAATATGAATAATCCAATAACGAGTAGTCACGTCTTTAAAATTTATTTAGAAAAAAGTTATTCTTTAAAAACTATTTTTTTACACATAATGGTTCGTGATTTAAAATCTCATATTTTTCAATCACAATTAGCTTCTTTAATACGTACCCTAAAAATAATCTATATGGTATGTCAAAACAAAATTCCACATCGAAAACCATACTGACGTAACATGGGGTCCCACAAGAGGCGGATTTGAAATCCGGACTTCAAACCTAGTTAATCATAATAGCAATAACAAAAATGGAGGGGACAGAAACTAAGAGAGGGAAAAGAGATCTTAAATCTCTCTAAAAAGAGATATCAACTTTTGCAAAAGTAAAAAAATAAATAAATACATTCAGATTTATATTTGTTTAAAGAGATGAAGAGTTCGATTTCAGAAACACTGCTACTAAGACGAATGATTAGTTTGCAGAGAAACATCTTGTGTGCTTCACTACGTAAGTTCTCAACTAATTTAAAAATTCGTTGATCTCTTAATTTACATCCTCTATAATACTGTTTCAAGCTAAAACAGTATCCCCTACAAACCAGGATATGACTTTTTGATTAAAAAATAAATAAAAAAAAGCAAGATGTCCGTGAAACGTAATGGCAGATACTTTTAAAGAATCCGCCAAACACGCGTCGGTCCACATCCTTCCCGACATTATTTCAAATACAACCCCTCAACTTCCACATAATTACTCTCCTATCCCCTTTACTATATAAATCCTCTCTCCCCAACTTAGCTCTTTGCCACACATCAAGAACCTCATCCTCTCTCTCTATGTATTCAAATTAAATTTCTCTCTCTCTCTCTCAGAATTTCTAGTTCCATCACTCCTTTATCTCATAATCTTGGTCCAATTTCGTTCTGTTTTCTCTCTAGAAGGTCTTGTCACTTCTCTCACTATCTTTATTCACAATATATTATTCCACTACATTAGAGTCATTTGCCTTATCCCCCCCCCCCCTCTTTCTTTTTCTCTTGTTTATTTTATTTGCCTTCTTGCCCACTATATATTATTAGACAAGGGCTCCACCTATTTGTATATTAGGCTCATTAGGTTCAACTTTTCTTTCCTTCCATTCCACCTTCTAAGGCCAAACTACCCTTTGTTTCTTTTGTTGTCCTGAAAAACAAAACGAAAAAACCCCCTTTTTTAATTTTACTTTCATTTTTGGGGTATTATTTCCTCAAGTCAAAACAGAGCCTTAAATGGGAGAAGAAAGCGCCACCGAACAAAATGTTAAAAAAAGAGACCGAGCTGACTCCGGCAAATTGGACTCGGTTCAACCCGAGTTAAAGCGGGTTAACTTGGGGAGTTTATCCGATTTCGACCCTCTTTCTGATCAAATCGATCCAGGTAAAGTCGCTGAATCAACTGAGTCTGAGATCTGTGAACCAACGTCTCAGGCCTCCGGCGGAAGTGAGATCGACGACGGGACCGAGTTTCAAGAAACCAGCATCCCAGAAGAAATTTTGGATATTCTTGATGACACCGACACGATCCCGTCGGTTCAAGATCTTGACTCGGTCATCAGAAGTTTCGAAGAGGAGATCCTTCATGCATCACCGTCTTCAGTTAAACCGGAAACGATGGATCTCATACCAGATCCCGACGAGTATAACACGGATCTGGGTTATCTCTTAGAAGCCTCCGATGATGAGCTCGGTCTTCCACCGACTGCTTCCAAGACCACCGAACAAACAAATTCGGAGCATGGAGATTCTTGCAGAAATGGATTGGATGCAGATGCTTTGGGAGATATGATTGGGTTTGAGAACGACATACCAAGTTATGACTTGTTTGGGTTTGAAATTGGTGAAAATATTGGTGAGGTCTACAATAGAGACGGAGGATTTGTGACCGTTGATGGTTTGTTCGACCATTCTGAGTCGTCGGATTTTGGTTGGCGGTCGGAATCCCTGCCGGCTTCGTAGCTGTTGAACCTGTGCGTTTTTTTTTTTGAAACAGTTCCTGTGTTTAGTTGATCAAAAGATGTCTGATAGCGTAGGTTGTAGACTTGCAGTCTATAAAAATTGGATAAAAGAAGTTGAAATTGAAGGACTATTGTTAATTTTCTTATGGACCACATCGCTGTTTTTCCCCCTTTTCCCAATTTAAAGTTTTTTTCCAATTTAAAGTTTCATTTGGTCACACAATCGGGGGAGCGGTTCGAGCTCAGTTAAAGAGTTATTGAAACGAGTTTGAACCATTTTTTTTGTTCAAACTCGGTAGTGACGCCATTCGTTTAAGGGGTTTGTCTCGTTAATGTTGTTCTTGAGTTAAACCGAGCTTACATAATTAAATATGTTTGTTTTAATAAACGAGCAAGCTCGGTAAGTAAAATGAACTGAGCTTGAATAACGCGATGCTGTAGAACCTGTAAGGCACCGTTAGAAGGGGTTGAATAATGGGTGCGGAAAATTTGGTTCTTTAAAATATTTTAACTCAAAAATTCAACTTTTGAAAACGGTTTTCGGACTCTGATTTGAAACGATTGATCTTCAAAAATTCTGAATTTGGAGAGATTTTACTCTCATATATTCTGAGCATCCCCTAAAAATTTCAGATCAAAATTCAATCTCTAACCCTTTGAAAAATCGTTTGTGGTCAGATTGCGCAAATCTGCCAGAAACAGTAGTCTGATTTTAAAAATTTATTCCGATTAATCCGAGACTCTAAATGATCTGAAAATTTAATGACAAACCTTTTATTATATGTATTTAAATGGGTTGAAACAGTTTTGAAAAATTCCTTTGGGAAGTATGTCAAATACGTCGATGTTCTCAATCTTTGCAAGTCTGAAAATCATATTTCAATAGTCTCAGAACTATTAACGTTTGATAGACTTATACTTATCCAAATGGGGTGAAACTTGCGTCAAATGAAACTTAAGAGGTGTGACTATGTTTCTGCAAAATTTGGTAATTTTTGAAAGTCGTTTGATATTTTTACTAATGCAATGAAAACGATACAAAATGCTGGAAAGTGAAAGTAAAGTATTGAAAGTAATAACACCGAGAATTTTATACTGGTTCGGTTAACACAACCTACTCCAGTCTTTGAGAACACCTTCCTCGGTTATCACTAAACAAAATTAACACCTTACCACAACGTTTGCTGGAGTTAGACACCAACTCTAACCCTTTACAAACGATACAAGCAATCACAATGATCACGAGCACCACCAGCGAGCGGATGAATGTTTGATCACAACTTGATCAACCTTTTACAACAATGATGCGTGTATGGTGGTATGAACAAAGCCTATTCAATATGTTTGAATATAGATACAATAGGCTTGAGAGAGAATGAGAAGAAAGAAAATGTAGAAGAAGAGAGTATAAGACACTTTTTGCACTTGTGAGATTATGAGACTTGTCTTGCTTTTGTTTGGCTCTCTTCTATTCTTTTTAATCAAGTTGGCCGCCCCCAGGGCATTTCTTCACATTGAGAATTCTCTTTTATGTCTTTGGAAGAATGCATTGTATAGATGTGACATCATCTTGCTTACTTGCCACAACTTGATTGTATGATTGTCTTGGTCTTGCTTACTTGACACTCCTTGATTGGATGAGTTGTGTCATTACTTAATGGCTGAAAAAAATCTGAGAGAAAATGAAAAGAATGTGCCAAATTGAAGTTCAAAACATTGCCAAAAATCATACAATTAATCCCCTCAAATTTGGAAGCAACTTTTGATTTTCATCAAGGCCAAAAATCGGCCAGCACCATTGTCTCACATGCTGAAATTTTCAGCATGTGCTATATTCTCAAGACTTTTAAATGTTACCATATTACTACACGTCAATCCCTTGAATATTGAGAAGCAAATTGATCACATTGAAGCAATAAAATCGTCCACCTCAATTCACACATGCTGAATTTTCAGCATGTGTTACATTTGTTATAAAGTTTGAAATATTACCTTGTGTAGCTTCCTCCATTATGTCACTAACCTTGTGTGGCTTATTCTATACCAATTGAGATGCCAACTAAGCTCCACATAAGCTCCACCAAGGCTGCATTAGGCATGTGATGTGTCTCAAACATGTGTTGAATTTTATTTTTGTAAACTTTATAAAATAATGCACAATAATTACACATGTATGGTATATTCCAATCAGCCCTATTTTGAATATTCTAGAACACTTTAATATGTATTGAATATGTAAAAAGTGTATAGATACATGTTACATGTCATGCCAAAAAACGTTCCATGTGTCGTATTCGTAGAAAACCGAATTTTCGACTTTTGTCGATTACGCGATTTTTCTCCGATTAAATTCAAACTTTTTGCACATGTTATACATATTATGTCACACATAATATATATAGAATAAATTGAATATTCAGCTCTAAAGGCTGATTGTAAGTGGCACCCCATGTGCTTTAAACTTTGAATTTGAAATCTCCACAATTTGGCCTTAATTGGCGGTAATTCGTGTGTGCTAACATAGAATGATTTTATGGATGAATATACCATGTAAGCCACAAAATTTGTGGTCATTTTTGAAGTGTAGGGACTGGCCATCTATATATGGCAAGTACGCGACACGTTAGCGAAGCTTCGGTAGTCACTCGATACGATAATTTTTGGTTTAGAACCTTGTAACGCGTCGTAATAATTTTGTCATCGCCATGACTTATATTATATGATATAAGACCTGAATATACTCATAAATTTGAGGTAAATATAATGGTTTGACGTTGACGTACGTTCGTAAAATATATAACGTGTCGGTAGTACGTTGGAAGCATCTATGTGTTGAACTATGCTGTATATTTAATTTAGTTGATATGGTAAGGTATAACGATCATGAACATTCTGAGTGTGAGTGGGGGATCATACCCTTAATCCCTTCCGGGATGTCTAGATTTGTCAGCTCTGTAATGAATAATTGATCGGTAAAAAAAAATCTTTAGCATACTGAGGAAATTTGTTCTTATTGGGTAAGGTTACGATTAAGTCAGGCTGAGTTTATTATAATCTCTCGAAATTGCGGGAGCCCGTTTTAGCCGAGTGGATAAAGGCGTGTTAAGGCCGAGACTGCGTACTGAGAATTATAATGAGATTCATAGCCAGACTTAATTTGTGCAAAAATATTCCTAAGACCCTGAATGAATTTTCCAGTATGATGAAGATGATATAATTTTATGTTTATTTTAATTTAATTTTAGTCTTTGGCCCTGTTCATATAATAATCCTGTTCATATAATAATTGGTATCAGAGCCATGGATAATAGTTAGATATATGGTAAAGTTCAACACATATGCTCTTGATGAATATAATCAAGAATGAGGATACTGTTAAAAACAGTATTGAAGAAGAATATAGTATTCCTCATAATATATACTTACTTAATAAATGGACAATTCTTAAGGTAGACTATAAAATAGTTTATCAATTAGGAACTTTTGAGAAGTGAGGGTTGAAACAGGTAGTTAAAACTACTGAATCAACTATATCTATTAATAAAGATGATATGATAATAAAATTACTTAATGATAAAGAATTATGCAGATATAAATCTAATCATAAATTTATTCATATTGGCTTAGTTCAAGTAGCTTTTAAACCTTTGACATTAGAAGGTTTGCCAGAAAGCTTTTTAGCAGCTTTAAGAGATGCTAGAAATAATAATTGGAAAAAATCACTGATTGGTATAATACAATCATCACTGGCTCATGGTCCCGTATATTTTAATATATATCCAAATTTAAGATTATCTTAATCAGATGTTAATGTTTGTGATGCATTAACTTTAAATATAAAAACTCATGGTTATGATTACAAACCATGATCAGAAGTGATATGTGTTTGTTATAGAATATATTATAAACCATTGGTTACTTTAAATCCTAAATGCAAGATTATGGATAAACCAATACATGAAACAATAATAATAGAAACAAATTTTGGTAAATCCAATATAAGTACTAGGAGAAAGATTAAATGGGAAGAAATTGATTTTCCAGAAAATTGGGTAATGGAAGCATCGATTCC